>CM069435.1:110943836-111616420 GCA_035610365.1 Aquatica leii
ATTTTGTATGTAAAACCTGATAAGTACAGTGCCCATCTATGCATTCTGTTAGATGCCATCGGTGGTATCGCTCGTTTCTCGCCAAACAGTGTTACCAGTGGTTGATGGTCTGTTTGAATTATAAATTCCTGTCCCATCAAGTAATGGTGAAGTTTTTCTACCGCCCAGAAAACGCCTAGTCCTTTATCTAACACAGAATAGTTGCTTTCGGCACTTGATAATGTTCTTGAAATGAACAATATTGGTCTAACGTCTCCATTTGGCATTCTATGAGACAGAGCAGCTGCTATACCTTCCTGTGAAGCATCAGTCGCTAGAATTATCGGTAGACATGGATCAAAATGTGTTAAGACATTGTCACACTTTTTATCTTTCAATAAATCGTAAATAGGCTTCATTACGCCTGATACGTTAGGAACAAACTTCCTGTAGTAATTCACCAGCCCAGCAAAACTTTTTATTTGCGTGTGATTTGTTGGTCGAGGTGCTTCCATTATCGCTTTGACCTTGTCTAAATTCTTCTTAAGACCTTCTTTTGTTAATGTGTGACCTAAATAGTTAATTTCCTCCTGGAAAAAAGCACATTTATTTAATTTTATTTTGAATCCCGCTTCAGTTAATTTCATAAATGTTGCTTTTACATTTTTTTATGGTCCATTCTTGTTTTTCCCGTCACTATTATATCATCTACAAAGTTGGCCACGCCTTCAAAACTCGAAAATATTTATTTGTTAAAGAATTCTGTATAGTTGACCGGATGTGCTTCCTTACAGTTGTAGCAAGTTGCCGGCCGTCTTTGCGCTTCTTGCTACAGACTGATGTGAAATGGTCTCCACATTTCACACATCTCGATATTGCTCTGCAGCAATTCTGGGCGTAGCCGAAACGTTGGCATCTATGGAATACCAGTCTTTGTGTTTGGGGATTCAATACTCTCGTATATGCACCACGTAACGCTAATTGAAAATATTTTTTGACGCGTCGGTGTTTGGTAGGCGCACCATAACCATCAGTAAAGGGACTTTGCTTCTCGTTTCCTTCATACGCATGATGCTGATGACGTGGTATCCCGCGCGTTTAAGGTCGTCTTCAGTTTCTTTTTCGGAGTTTTCGCTGATCGGAATTCCTCGAATGGTTACCTTCAGAGGTTCTTCGGATTGGAGCATGTAGGTATGGAATTCGCGTTGTTGCTTCTCCAATAAACGCGTGGCTAACCGAAAATGTTGGTCTTTAAGTAGCAGATCGGGCCTCGTTTCGTGACCTTGGCCAATTCAATTCTGACGTTTGCTTTGCGTAGAATCAACATAGTGGTTCTGTAGTCTTGCTGATTATGCAAGATTATGGGCGGAATTGTAACTATGGAGACGTTAACGGGGCGGCTTCTTGTTCATTTACATAAACGGTGCACCGCATTACGTTTTATTGACATCAAAATTACGTACTAGACGTCATTAAGACGTGTAAATGTTGTCAGCGTGCTGCCTGGGTGCCACACGGCGTTAAAATTGCGGGCTTAATAAGCTCGTCAACAATTTTTACCGAAGCTCTTGCAGCGCGCTTTTCTTCTTAGGTAGAGGGAGTGGGAGGATGACAGTGGGCGCGGCGTCTTTCTCTCGAAAACGCTAGTTAAGCAGTGCTTTCCCGCAATAAACAGTCGAGCGACTTTTGCATTGACTTCAGCTTCTCTGACTCATCGGCGAGCATCTGCGCTTGATGGGCGAGAGCCTTGCTCTGCTCCAAAATCTTTGCCTTAAGTTAACGTTTTTCCCCGAATAACTCTTCAGGGGAGCGCATTTTCGTCGGTTTCCTGCTTCTTTACCGTTGGTCTTTTATTAATTTACAAGTTAAAAAATGGCTTTGGAAAGTCATCCCAAACCTCTTACAATCCCAAAATCTAACGTTGTTGAATTAACGACGTTAAATATGCTGCAAAAACTTAAAAAAACATAAGCAGAATAAAACCTAAAGAAGTGAAAAACTGTTCAATTTAAAAATGCGACTGAAATGTGACGTAATCACATTTGTTGGAAACCACTAAATTAATTTAAACAAAAATAAGAATTGAAAACGCAACGTTCGACTAATCACAACGAGTGCAAGTAGTCGAATCGAGTCGAATGTGTGATTCGGTTCGCGCAGTACACGTCATTGCGTTCGGGAACTTTCGTCAAGTGTAATAAAATCACTTACCAGTAGCGGCGTAATAAATCGTGCAAAATCACAATTCAATAATTTATATACATAGTGAGCTGTTTTTTTCTCCCAATTTATGAGTACCGTTTGAATATCAAGAATCTGTCCGTTTTTTTAATTAATTGTCTTCACTTTCAATAATTTTCTTGCAACAGTTTCGCCAATGGTCCTGCGTAACATTCGAAATTTCTTACGTACGTAGTATACTGTTTGTTGTGTTGTTTAATAATATATATTACTGCGGTTTGAACATTGGAGGAGTAACTGATAATTTTTTGTCAAGTAATCACTTCACTATTTCTTCTTTTGTAGAAGTACTTACTGGTTGTAGCTTGATTCACTTGGACATTGTGATAAGGCGCGTTATGTAATACCAGTAATTCGGTAAAAGCTTCTCCTACAACAATTTTTCATAGTTTGTCGAGTTCATTTCGTCATCATAATCTCCACTTTTTAAAACCAAACTACAAGCATCTAGAAACCTCATTTCTCTACATTCAAGTACAGCAATCATTTCATTATTTTGAATGAGTGTGTCTACCGTGGACATACGCATTATCCATTACATAAGGTGTTTTAACTCCCGGTAATATTTCATTGCATGTAGTCCTCAGTGATCCCATGTAGTTTCTTTCTATAAAGTAGTTTTCTGTTGTTTTTAGTTATACCCCACTAAAAACCAAGTTTCGTGAAAATAGTCCGTAACGATGACGCACTACTCTTCTAATCCAAATCCGCCATAAGTTTATTACGTAAAGTATTTAGCATTCTATGTTTTATGGATGTTAGATATATAATTTTGCGAAGTTTGCGAATAATCGTTTTTTCGTATGGTTGCAGATGCGTTACTAGAGATTCACGTGGACGTTTTTTTCCGGGACTTAAAAATTGATGTTTTTCTTTTGCTACGACACCTTCGCTTCCCTTGATAATTCTGGACACCGTAGGAAAACACACTGTGCATGTTATTTCTTTGAGTCCTTTTAATGTCGAAGGATTAATGTTTTTAAAATAATTGTAAAACTTCTAACCGGACTAGTTGGGGTCTAACAAGGATAGATGGCGAGGGGCCAACACAAGTCGCAACGGTACTTACACTGGCGTACAATATACTATTATACTAGGCACTTCTAATAGCAGCCCATAATACAAAATAAATAACATTCGCCCTAATATTACGCTCAAGGTCGTCTGGTATTTACGCGTTCGTATATATAGGTCAGCGCTTATCACTACCTTTCTCTGAATGATGACAATACGTGCACAATCATAACGTTTACAGATAAAAATAACTTAAGATTGTAAATTCACGTAATTGTTTTTTAAATTAAAGCAATACAATTCCCAACATAATTTTGCACAATGTAAAACTTCTAATTTATTTTTTGAGAGTATTTCTTAACCGATTGAGTTCGGGTGTTGTGTAGTAAATTTCTTATTTAAATACCTACAAAATTGATTTATTAATTTTTAAAATATTTACTAAAATTAACTAAAAATTAGGATTGGTCGTTTCATTATTTTATAAATCTAGTTAAAAAAAAACAAAGCAAAAAAATGGTTTCAAAGTTTTATCACAGTAACTAAATGACGTTACATCACTGTCGTTTTTTTACAATATGTGAAAAAGTTTGGAGGGTAGTAAGCAAGAAGAGAAATCACAGTCTTTGTACTCATATAATTTTTGATTTGCACTGCCTGCCTGTTAGTAGGTATCGTAATAATTTTGCCAACGTACATAATATAAAATTACGAAATTAGGTTCTTTGCAATCCTGTAAAGAAAAAAAATATCCTAAAACTAGTAAACTTTTAATGCAATCTAAAACATCTGGCTTAACAGTATGAAGAAAATCCGTGCTAGTTGTCAACGACGTGACGGTTATGATCTAGACAAGCAAAACACGTTCGCCATCTCTTGCATAAAAACGCAACTAAAAGTTGAATGATTAGTCAATGATTGTAGGCTAAGCGTTCTTAATCACGATATCGTATTACACAATTGCTCTTGTTTTGCTTTGAAAATGATTGCGTCCATAATTACTCTAATTAAGAATCCATAAGTAATAAAACAAATTTAGTAGAACTCTCCACTTTCATGTATTTGCGAAATATTGTTTGTATAATAAAGGTCAGTTTCTTAAATTAAAAAATGTTCAATTTTAAGAAAATGTTTATCCACATATTTTATAGAACTTGGTATCTGAAGAAGCCATTTAATGAGAATTTAATAAGCATCGAGGTGTTATTTTGTATTCAATGATGTAATATAGTACACCTGCGACACGCTAGTGTAACTCTCGAATTGAATATTTCAAAACTAACCAATGCACATCTGACCTCCAGATTATCTCTCGTTGCGCGTGCTGTATACAAATTAACACACAAATTTAATTCAATTACGGCGTCCCTGTTGGGTTTGGGCGTGGATTTGTATGTTATTCGTATATATACGGACGACGTTCGTACTAGTTCGGTTACGGCATAAAAATAATGTTGTTTTATTAATGTCAATTTTACGTTATGTGGTTCTAAAGTTACTTTAAAGAAACAAGAATTGTGCTACTATGGTTTTGTAATTTTGTTTTTTTTTCTTGTATTTGATTTGTATACCCCTATCAAGGGGGTCAAAGTAGGAGCGTTCTCGTCGCGACCCCTGTCAGATCTTTAATCTGCAAATCTTACTACTCACCTTAACCAAACAGCGTTACTATGCCTACCAGCACAGTGCATCAGTGTCACCCCAAAGGGTCCTTTCCAGGGCTGGCACTGACTGTCATCTCTGCTAACGTCGAGGGGCTCACAGGAGCCAAACAAGACATTATGGCAAAAATCTGCACAGACCACAAATGTCATGTGCTCTGTCTGCAAGAGACCCACCGAGGCCAAAACAACAACCGCCCACGGATCCCTGGTATGAAGCTAATATTAGAGTGCCAGCACGAGAAATACGGTAGCGCCATCTTCACGAAGAGCGATCTCATCGTCCAGACGGCCAACATGTCTCAAGCCAACAACATCGAAATCCTGACAGTGGAACTGGACAGCATCTCTATCACCTCGGTCTATAAGCCACCCGGGGAACGGCTTGACTTCGCTAAACCGCTAAACTTCGATCGGAACAAGACTCACATCATCATCGGTGACTTTAACAGTCACCACCTCAACTGGGACTACGCCAAAACAGATGAAAATGGCGACTTGGTTGAGACGTGGAGCGATACAAACCACCTCAGTCTAATCCACGACCCCAAACTCCCGAAGTCCTTCAACAGTTCTAGGGGGTACAACCCAGACCTAGCCTTCGTAAGCAACAACATCGCTGACCTCTGCAGTAAAGCCGTGCTGGAACCCATACCACACACACAGCACAGGCCGATATCCATTAGCGCATCACCAGCAGTCACACCAATCACGGCCCCATTCCGCCGCCGTTTCAACTTCAAAAAAGCAGACTGGATAGGATTTGCAGAGTACCTGGACACGAAAATGGCAAACATCGAACCGTCACAGACCAACTACAACCTGTTCGTTGACGCCGTACGTACTGCATCCAGAAAGAACATACCACGAGGATGTAGAACCAGCTACGTGCCAGGACTCTCCCACGAGATGATAGACAAATATCAGAAGTACCAACAGCTATTCCAAGCAAATCCGTTCTCGGATAGCACCATTGCATCTGGTACAGAACTAGCACTAAAGATACAGGAAGAAAGACAGAAGTCATGGCAAAACATGATTGAAAGTGTGGACATGACCCACAGCAGTAGGAAAGCCTGGCTCACCATCAAGAAGCTAAGCAACGACCCCAAAAAGGCTGAACAACACCATAATGTCACTGCAAACCAGGTTGCAAGCCAACTCCTTCTAAACGGGAAAGCACCAACTGAACAACCTAAGATGAGGATCAAGCGACAACCTGGCAAAGAAAACAACAGCTTCAATACCACCTTCACCATGGAAGAGCTCAACATCTGTATTAAGAACCTGAAAAATGGTAAAGCGGCTGGAATGGACGACATTTGCTCAGAACAAATAAAACACTTCGGACCAAGGACAAGAGAGTGGATATTAGAACTGTTTAAGAACTGCTCTTCTTCATATAACATCCCGAAGCTATGGCGGCAGGCACGCGTCATTGCCCTTCTAAAACCGGGCAAAGACGCCTCGGACCTCAAAAACTTCAGACCAATATCACTTCTCTGCCACCTCCACAAACTTTATGAACGTCTCATCCTGAACCATCTGTCTCCCCTGATCGAAGAACACCTAATCCCAAAACAAGCTGGCTTCCGCCCGGGCAAATCCTGCACGGGACAGACACTCAACCTCACCCAGCACATAGAAGATGGTTTTGAAAAAGGGAAAATCACAGGCGCAGTATTTGTAGATCTCTCAGCTGCATACGATACTGTGAACCATAGGATGCTCCTCTCGAAGATCTACGACATGACACACGACTACCACCTAGTGCAAGTCATCAAATCGCTATTGGAAAACAGACGGTTCTATGTAGAACTCTGCAAGCAGAAGAGCCGCTGGAGACGGCAACAGAACGGCCTCCCTCAGGGAAGTGTGCTAGCACCGACCCTCTTCAATATCTACACCAACGATCAGCCCATCCACCCTAATTGCAGGAGTTTCATATATGCTGACGATCTGTGCGTCACAGCACAGGAGAAAGAGTTCACCACCATCAAGAGAGTCCTTACATTTGCTCTATCGAACCTCTCAACCTACTACAGCAAGAACTACTTGAGACCAAATCCGACCAAAACACAGGTAACTGCTTTCCATCTGCGCCATCGGGAAGCAAACCGGAAGTTACGCATCACCTGGAATGGTACGGAAATAGAACACCACCAGAACCCAGTGTACCTCGGAGTCGTCCTCGACCGGACCCTGACTTATAGGGCCCACGTGGAAAAGACGAAGGGGAAAGTCAGCGCTCGGAACAATATTCTCAGAAAACTGGCCAACACCAAGTGGGGCGTTAACCCGACTACCCTGCGCTCTACTGCACTCGCACTCTGCTACTCCACAGCAGAATTTGCGTGCCCAGTTTGGGAGCGGACATCTCATGCCAAAAAACTCGACCCGGTGCTCAACGAGAGCTGTCGCTACATCACGGGATGCCTGAAACCGACACCCATCAACAGTCTCTACCTATTAGCCGGTATTGCTTCACCAGACATAAGAAGAAATGTAGCGAGTAGGCGGGAAAAACTGAGGCAACTAGAGGACCCCAGACATCCATTGCACGGCCATACCAACGTCGACAAACGCCTAAAATCCCGAAAAAGCTTCATACCCGAGAAACCCCTGGACTCAACAGCTAAAGCAGCGAGGTTGGATTCATGGCCCGAACGCGTTAAAAACACCGACGCAATCGACGGTACCAGCCTAGAAGTGGGAGAACACCTACCCGCTGGCGGTGATCTGGACTGGACTACGTGGAAAAGCCTAAACCGCCTACGCACTAGAACTGGCAGATCCAAAGTCAACATGACCAAGTGGGGGTACTCAAGCGACAGCGATTTATGCGACTGCGGGGAAAGACAGACCATGGAACATCTTCCGATCTGCCGACTCCTCGACGAAAAATGCACCATGGAGGACCTCACCGCAGCCACCGACAGGGCCATAGCCTGTGCTCGCCACTGGAAGAACATATGAAACTTTTGGTTTAAGGACTCGAGAAGAAGAAGAACCAGAAAAAATTAAGCCTAAATCTCTTTATTAAGTTCTAATAAATTACTAAATCAAACTCAAAAAGTTATGTATAACAATTATTTTATTGCTGATGTTAAGGTTTATCTACTCAAATTCATTACTATAAAAGTACTAATACTAATATTCTAGTAACGTAAAAATTATGTAATAAAAACGCGATTTGGTAACTTTTTCCCAGACCAATCAAATAATGGCATTAAAAGAATTATACAATATATAATATTCGTAAGTAATAGTATTGTAATTAATGTTTCTTCTATAATTAATTAACAATATATACATATGTATCTCACAAAAACCAACAAAATACGTTTAATACTAAATAATTGAAAAGCATTTTATAAACCTTAATTTAGAAATTTAGGTACGCTAATGGTTCGATGTACATTTTTTATACTGTGATTTTTTGGTTACATTTTGAGGTGCGATTCTACCCAATAAACTCAAAAATATGAATAAAAATACATCAAACAGGTGCCGAATCTGTTTAGGTCAAATAATGGAAACTGAGCAGTTTTACTTCCTCACCAATGACAATGACTTAAAACTACAATCGAAGTTGTTGAACCTTCTGCCAAAAATTGTAAGTCGAACCGATTGAAGTCTATTGACTAGTGAACTTTTTACAGGACTTAAACATCACACCGAACCCAATTACTTGTACCCAATGTATGACCACGATTGAGGAAATCTACGAATTCAAGCAACTGTGCTTGCAAACTGAAACTACTTTAAAAAATTCGCAACAACAAATACTTGTTGACGATGTTTTATTATACGTTAAAAATGAAACAATCAAAGAACCTTTAAAAACAAAAATATATTATTGCTACAACTGTGATTTCAACACTAACAAGAAGATTAATTTGATTCAACATATGAAAATACACTATAATGCCAGATCTTTTCACTGCAATGTGTGCAACTATCGGTGCACAAGTAAGTTTGTATTTAAAATGCATTTGCGAAAGCACACTGGTGAGAAGCCATATAAATGCATTAAGTGTGATTACAGATCAGCACGAAAACCGATACTTCAACGTCATCTTTTAACGCACACTAAAAAGAAATTATATAATTGTCATCATTGTCATTATGGTACTAATCAAAAATACAGTTTGGTTTCTCACGTCATGATTCATTTAAATATATTTGAGTGTACTTTCTGTAATTATTCTACGCAACTAATGACTTCGTTTAAAAATCACATGAGAATACACAAACCTAAAGAAGTAAAAAATTACAAATGTGATCAGTGCCATTTTCAAACTGTATATAAATTAAGTTTAACTAAACACATGGAGAGTCACAGTTTGGTAAAACCGTTTGTTTGTGAAACTTGTAGGTTTTCCACAGAACATGAGGCTGATTTAATTAAGCACATGGACAGTCACAGCCCTGCAAAACAGTTTGCTTGTAAAACTTGTGGATTCTCTACTCGACATGGGCATAATTTAAAATTCCACATGAGAATTCACAGCTCAATAAAACCGTTTATTTGTAAAACTTGTGGGTTCTCCACCAAATATCACTCCAAGTTAAGGAATCACATGAAGATTCACAACTTGGTGAAACCGCTTGTTTGTGAAACTTGTGGGTTCTTAACTCAACGTAAGACTGATTTAAAGAAGCACATGGTTAGTCATAGCTCAATCAAGCCGTTTGTTTGTAAAATTTGTGGATTTTCTGCTCGACGTCCTTACAATTTAAAGAACCATATGAGAATTCACAGCTCGGTAAAACCCTTTGTTTGTGAAACTTGTGGGTTCTCTTGTCGGCGTCAATGGGATTTAAAGAATCATATGAAGGTTCATAACTCGGAAAAACCATTTGTTTGTAAAATCTGTGGATTCTGTGCTCGACGTGAGTGGTATTTTAATCAGCATATGGTCAGTCATAGTTCATCATAACCGTTTAAAAACACGTGATAATTCATAGTTCAGTTCTAAACAAAAGAATTCTTCAAGCATAAAAACTAACACTTAAATGTAGTGATATGTTGTGCAGTTCTAATTTCAATTTTTTTTATCGGCGCAAGCTCAAATTTAGTACCTTATTTCTTATCATACAAAATATTGAGTCTACTAGGAAGTTATTGAAACTATCTGCTATTTTGAAATAGACAGATTACCAGAAGTTTAGTTGGAAGAAAGTTTTTAAAATTAGTATTTAATTTACACTACATTTTTTATTGCTCTGTAATGTAATATATAAAAAAAACATTTAAACTGCCTTTCATTGAACCCTGGAAGTGTAATAGTTATTCTACTATCATAGTTTCGTCTTGACAGAAGACTACACGAAACTAATAATGGACAGTAGACTCGCCAACGTTCTTTGGCTACAAGTACTATATAAAGTTGTTTTAAAGTCAATCATTTCTTATCTTAGTTTAAAGTTATTTGACAAGAAGAACAGAAAGAAATTAGAGAGATATTGAAACAGATGGAAAAAAACAAGGCAAGAAATCAAAGCAAAAAATGGCAGATAGGGAGAAGAAGTAGAAGAAAGTAAAAGAGGAACTGGTAGAGAGAATAGAAAAAAGCGGAAGATAGAAGAGCGATGGAAAAGGAAAAATAATATTGTAATAAAGGGGTGGAGAAGTAAAGAACCACAAAAGGAATTAGTATTGATGCTGGAAGAAAAATTAAACGTCACAGTAGAAGTTAAAAAGGTGACAGTCATAAATAGAGAGAAGAAAAATTAGAGGGTGGTTCCGGAAATGGGAGGCAAGGCAGAAGGTGATCGCGGAGAAGAAGAAATTAAGAAACAATAATTTTATATAATTTACAATTTAACATGGGAAGAAAGTAGAGCACAAAGAGAAATAGGGCGGTGGAAAAAAGAACGGAAGGGAAAAAGGCATGGGTGGGATACAGGAAAATGGAGATAGACGGAGAAAGATACATATGGAACGACAGAGACAAGAAGTTGAGCAGAGAAAAGGGAAAGAAAATGGCTAGTCAAAAGACAAAAAACTAAATGGTTAAGAGGGGGGCGAAAAAGCCAAGAATTGACAAAATGGCAAAGAAAAGGAATATATGAGTAATGGAAAGGAAACAGACCAATAAAGACGAGGAATAAAGCATACTCAGAAAGAATCACAGCGGGAGATGAGTGAGCTGAGAGTATTGTTTTGAAACGTAGCGGGAACAAGGAACAAGATTTTTGTGAGTACATCAGGGAACAGAAGATATGGATGGAAGAAAAAAGTGGGAGTGGTGGGAAAAAGAGTTGCCGGAGGAATTTGAGTGGGTGTGCAGAAAGAGAGAAGAGTAAAGGGCACGAACAAAATCAGAAAGATAGATAGAATAAACTAAGACGAAGTACTAAAGGCAATAAAGAAAGTAAAAAAAGCGAAGACGGCAGGAAAAGATGGGATACAAGGCGAAAAGTGGGCATACAGGGAAGAAAAGTAGCAAAAAGAATGACGGAAATAGTAAATAAAATATGAAAAGGGGAAGGATTTCCGGAGGGGTGACATTATTAAACACGGCATACAAATTATATGCGACAGTGTTACAAGGAAGACTACAAAAGGAAATAGAAGAAATGAGTGGCACTGTTCGTAGAAGTAAATACAGAAAAAACAAAAACAATGGTATTGTGGTGTACTTCGGTAATGCGCTACCCGAAATAGGTGACGCACGTCAGCAGTACCGTCACAATTCCTAAGACACCTGCAAGCACTAGCAGGAAGCTCACTCCCCGACGATCTGTTGAAGTCCATTTGGACCAGCCGACTACCGCAGAACACTAAAGCCACCCTGGCAGTGCAGAAAAGAGCAAATCTCGCAGACTCCGCGGAGCTAGCAGACGCAATAAACGCAACGACGCCCCAACATGGTTACGCAGTACAACCCAACAACGCTATACAGGAGGCACTGACAAAGCTAATTCCTAATCGACACGGGAGCAGAGGTGTGCACTTTCCCAGTGCAAGAATTTCCGGAAAAAGACCCGTATCACAATACAAGCTATACGCCGCGAACGGAAACTCGATAAACCCCTATGGCACGATAAACATGAACCTTGATATGGAACTTAGAAGAGACTTTCCATGGAGGTTCATCATATCCGACATCGTAAAGCCCATAATCGGAGCGGATTTCTTAGCCCACTACGAACTCCTCGTTGACGTCAAAAACCAAAGGTTGGTGGACTCTCGAACGAAACTAACGCACCGAGGAAGACGAACAAATGGCAACATAAGCACCGTACACACTACGTCCAAGTGTAAGTACCACGAAATACCAAAGAACTACCCAACGCTAACGGAACCAGCGGGAATCTTTGGCAAACCACGACATTCGACCGAGCACTTCATAGAAACAACGGATGGACCACCAGTAGCACACAAACCACGCAGGTTAGCACCAGACAGGCTGGAAGCGGCACGAAAAGAGTTCCAAGCCATGCTACAACTGGGAGTCGCACGACCTATCCAAAGCATACCACCAGATACCCCTGGCCGAATAGGATATACCCAGAACGGCACTTACAACGCCATTCGGGTTATTCAAATTTCCGTATATGACCTTTGCCTACATAGAAGACGTGTTGGTAGCATCGGAAAGCGAAGAGCACCCCAAACGACTCGCAGAAAACAGAATAGTACTCAAGGAAAAAGCGAAGTACAATTCCTTGGATACCACATCTCAAGCCAGGACACGAAGCCCCTGGAAGACAAAGTCCAGGCGATACTAAATTTTCCACGGCCCGAAACAGCAAAAAAACTAATACAGGTACTCGGTATCATAAATTACTATCGAAGATTTATCAACAACGCCGCCGAATGCCAACCTCACTGCACGACCTACTAAAAGGGAAGATAAAAGGGAACCAACCTCTGCAGTGGACCAACGAAGCCGACGAGACTTTCAACGAAAGCAAACGACAAATCGCTGAATCAACCATGATCCACCATCCAGTTGCAAACGCACCGTTAGCCATCACCACCGACGCATCGGACACTGCACTGGGAGGCATCATACAACAAATGGTCCACGAAGAATGGCAACCACTCGCGTTCTTCTAAAAAACTCACCCGCCGAGATGAAATACGGAGCGTACAATCGTGAATTACTTGCCATCTACAAAACCAACAAACACCGCCGACATATGCTAGAGGGACGAACCTTCACAATATACACAGACCACAAACCCCTCACTTACGCTTTCCAGCAAAAGCCAGAGAAGTGTTCCCCCAGGCAGTTCCGATACCTCGATTATATAAGTCAATTCTCCACGGACATCCGACACATCGCCTGGGACACGACCAAGCGCACGACCCAGAGCTAAGCCAATTACTTCACGACAACACAGGCTTCCAACTACGAAAAATACAGTTCCAGAACGGCACGGTTTACTCCGACATATCACAGGAGACAGCAAGACCGTTCCTAACTACAAAGTTCAGGAAGACGGCCTACGACAGCCTGCACCAGTTGTCACACCCAGGGGCACGAGCAACCACCAAGCTAATATCAAGTAAATTCGTATGGCCCGGGATGCGCAAAAACTACAGTAACTGGACCAAGCAGTGCGACCAATGTCAACGAGCGAAGGTATCAAAGCACAACAAACCAGTTTCCCTCCAACAAGCAGTCGGTTCGAGCATGTACATATAGATATAGTCGGACCACTGCCCGCAAGCCAGGGATACAAATACATCCTCACGTGCGTCGATAGATACACACGATGGGCCGAAGCCACACCGATACCAAACGTAGAGGCAGAAACGATCGTCAAAGAATTCGTCAACACATGGATCTCTCGTTTCGGAGTTCCACTGAGAGTGACGACCGACCAGGAACGGCAGTTCGAGGCAACGCTATTCCGAAACCTAGGCGAGCTAATAGGGTTAAAAAGAATACGCACAACTGCTTACCACCCACAAGCGAACGGAATGGTAGAGCGTTTCTACCGACAGCTAAAAAGCATCACTCCGCTGCCACAACGCAGAACAATGGACAGACGCTCTTCCCATAGTACTCCTCGGGATACGGAGCGCATGGAAAGAGGACATCAAAGCAACAACAGCCGAGATGGTATACGGTCAAGGGTTGCGCTTACCAGGCGAGTTCCTGTCAAACGAGCAACAGGAGCAGCATACTAACATTAGAATGTCTTCCGGGTTTGGACCGTGTCATAGTTGCAACCGAAGCTGCCAACGTTTCGCCCACTTTCGTAAGGGGCTTCATCAGGGCGTGAGATAAATCGCAAAACTCTAACAAGCAATCGAAATCTAACTAAGAACTTCTCAAAAGTTAGGTTATCCACTTGTAAAACAAGCCATAACCTAAACTATGAAAAGGTAATTAGGTTATGGCTTGTTTTACAAGTGGATAACCTAACTTTTGAGAAGTTCTTAGTTAGATTTCGATTGCTTGTTAGAGTTTTGCGATTTATCTCACGCCCTGATGAAGCCCCTTACGAAAGTGGGCGAAACGTTGGCAGCTTCGGTTGCAACTATGACACGGTCCAAACCCGGAAGACATTCTAATGTTAGTATAGATTCCGGCCGTGGAAGCCTTCGCTATTACATTAACAGGAGCAGCAGCTGGAAGCCGAGACCTACGTCACGCAATTACAGAAACACATCCAAGACATGCGACCAACGCCAGCAAGCAACCACGACAGCAAAAAACACACGTTCAAACTCAAACACATAAACACAGCCACGCATGTGTATGTGAGAGTCGACGCAGCCAGGCGATCACTTCAGGCACCATACGAAGGCCCCTACCGAGTAGTCAAACGCAACGAAAAACTGATAACGGTCGACAGAAAGGTAACAGAAGCAACGATAACATGCGGCCGAGTAAAACCCGCTTTTCTAAAAGCGGACAGCGCAGCAGCACAACGAACAAACCCACGCTGAGCGACCCGAGAGGAAGCGATACACGCGAAGAGACGGCCCCAAAAAAATTTCGACACAAACTCGCAGCGGAAGAATCTGCAAACTGAAGGTACGTTTCCAAATCGAATGAACACGACTCCGTCGCCAGCAAGGGGGTATATGTGGTGTACTTCGGTAATGCGCTACCCGGAACAGGTGATGCACGTCAGCAGTATGTTACGTGCATAAATTTAAATAATGCATTACCCTGTATATTGGTTTAATTAAAAATTACTTTTATATTTCTCGACGCCATCTATCGGGCTCGTTGGTCTCTTCGTATTGAGTAGGCGATATCCGGCGAGATACCGGCATTTTGACGTTAACATCGTGCATGTGATAACCTATGTCTGCGTGAGTTAAAATTAGTTTTCTCAAATCATCCACGTGTTGGGACACGATGGAAAATAGAAGTTTCCTTAATTAACTGAGTTTATCCACGCAGACGCCATGTGCTACCTCCTAACTAGGGGTATTCTGGTTATAATTTAAAGTCTACCAGGGAAAGTTGTGACTTCGTTGCGATCGTGGAGTATTCGAATCGTCACCGGTCGTTCCTCCCACAATCTGGCCCATGATTTCTAGTCAATACTGAAGTACAAGGGATTAGCATCGACAGATATTTTTGATGGGACGATTATAACTACTTCTAAGGCCTACGGTTAGAATTATTGAAACCACAGACAAGGGGTACAACAGCATCCGACTACCGGGTTGTGTTATCTGTGCTTGCTTTAAAATTTAAGTAACGATTTTTGTAGATCTGGATTTCGTGAGGCATTAGTTTGACACGATTTGCGACTCAATTTGTTTACAGGATAGCTTGCCGGGGAAAGCGCTTTCTTCGCACAAGTGGAAGTTCCTGTGTTTATGGTAAGTGATTTTATGTATCTTATTCGTTGTCAGAAAGGTCGCTCACGAAACTGTTGTGAATATTAATTCCGTAATTATTAACGTTATTGGATTACCATTTTTATAGCAAATTTTCTTGCTTATTGTGTGTGACGTATGCTGTGTACTACCAATAATTATTATGATAGTGTAATATTAATGCCGTACTTATTATCATTATTTCGTGTATCTCGCATGCTGTATACAAATGATATTTACTATAAACTTTTCCTCGCTATTCATGTCGACGTAATTTACCTATGTATTGTGTGTTGCCGATACTACTGACTTGCTGTAATGAGAATTCTTATATACCTGTGATAATCATCAACGATTCTAGATTAAAGTTGTTATTGTGGTTACTTGTTCTTTTATGACACCATACCTTTCTCTTTGGATCGTCGTTATCTAATAACAAACGTTGGCTACTCGAACAGCCGAGTATAAGGATTACGAACCTAACATCGTGTTACAAGTTTATACCGTCTGTCTTGAGCGGGACAGAAGTGACTTTGGATAAGCTCTGGCGCCCTTAAGCATATTTTCTGTATTATCTGTGAACCCCCCCTCTCCCCGACTATTGTGAGTTGGCCGTGCAGGTTCGTAAAATACCAAAAGCTTGTAACTAGTATGCTGGCCACAGCCAGCCCCACCACGCGCACACCCCCACGCGCGCCAGCCTCGTCAGCCTTTATAACCGAGGCCCTCTCGCAAAGAAAAGCAGAGTTCTTCTTCTGCTCTCAATAGCGAAGGATCTCCCAGTCTGCTCGTATAGCGACCCCTCGTCTGCTCACATAGCGACACCCGGTCTGCTTGTATAGCGACTCTGCGTACGAAGCTCCCGCCGCTGAACGATATCGCGGGCAGCCCCAGGAAGCACGTGGTGCCGATGCCTTCGACACCACCAAGAGAGCGCAAGCACCGTCGAAACGTGTTACGTCGTTTCCTGAACCGCACGCCTCCTGTCCGACTAGTAACGCCGTTACCAGACTCGCCGATCAAAACGTCGTCAGCTACGCCCACACGCGCTTGGGAACTACGGCCGCTGAACCTCCGTGTATTGACAGCCAACATCGCTACGCTTTGAGACCCACGCCGACACGTGATACGTTCGAGCATCCTTCAGAAGAACGAAGCACGCAAAAACGTCAATGTAATGTACATACTGCAAATAATGAAAAATAAACGCTATATAGTCTGAACCTCTTCAACTAAATTAACAAAGAACACGCAACCAAACCCAACACCCTAAGAGGTGCCTCAATGGCACCCAAAGTATTTTGAAAAGAAGGAGGAAAAAGAAAACGAGAGAAGTGGAAATAGAGAGAGGAGGAAGTGTAGCAGGTGAAATACCTGGGTTACACGATGAAGAAGGATAATAAGGAGGGGGAACACATAAAAGAAAGAGCGAGAAAAGGAAACAGGTTAATAGATCAAGTGTGTAGTGTGGGGGAAAGGTTGTTTGGGGTAGACATAGAACAAAAAGGCTGCTGTTTGAAAAGTTAATAAAAAGTGTGATTATATATGAGGCGGAGATACCGCAATTTATCAAGCAATTCAACATTTCCGCCATATGCTAAAATGCCGAAGTTTCACTATATACACTAATCTAAAATTTCTAGTGTCTTCGAACCCAAGAAAACGTCAATATCAGATAGAAAAAAAAATTAAGATGCAGTCGCCAGCTAGATTTTATCAATTAATTTTTGACAGATATCCGGCATGTTTCTGGCGCTTCGAACTTTATCGCCGATGTGCTTTCAAGAATTTTTGTAATAGGCGCTTACCAAACCAAATCAAAAAAATAATTGTGAGTTACAGTGCATGTTGCAATCGTACACAGCGTTAGACCTTAAGGAAATCAACTTCCCAGATTGAAATTTAAAAATTTGGGCCTATATATATCTCGACGTATAATATACGTCCTTATGTTCTAGTTGCTGTGCGAAGCAAAATACTGCGACAACCGTACTGTTTATCACATCTTGGAACAACAGACAACGATTTGTGTGGACATACATTAGCAAAGATGTTAAGAAGTTTGTGAAGCCATGTACCGCTTCCCAATCATCAAAAATGATACGTCACAATCATTTATTATTGGGTCAATATGACTTGCCTGATTCGCGATTTGAACATATAAAAATGAACTTCATAAAACTTCCATTGTGCCAAAACCAACAGTACTGTTTAACCATAATTGAGCGCTATACTCATTGGCCGGAAGCAGTGCCAATTCCTCATCAAACCGCTGAGGTAGCTGCCCGCGTACTAATCACCAACTGTATTTCGCGCTTCGCATCACAACTGATCAAGGGCGCCAGTTTGAATCACCACTCTCCATCAAACTAAAGAAGTTACATCATTCACAAAAATTCGCCATTCGTACACCGAGATCTTGCTGAAGCTACATATGCATTTGTCCGTGTCAACAAAGTCGAGACATCTGGAACAAAACCTTATGAAGGACCTTATACTATCATAAAAAAAGATCCGAAATTTTTCAAATTGTCTATAAATGGTCACAAAGTCAATGTGAGTACTAATCGACTTAAACCTGCGTTCGTCAAAAATTCAGAATCACTTTTATTGTCTGCAGACACCAACAGTAGTCGATATATCACAAGAAGTTTTTGCTGAGCCTACCGTATCAACACGCCAACTTCTCCAAAACCAGGACACCACCCACACTACTAGAAATTATATCCTCGAAAGGTATTGATTAATACAAAGTCTTAGGAATTTTTTCTTTGTTTATCAGATGTTTTTCGCATTGATTGATGCAAACACTGAACATAAATTAAAACTGCGGAGAAAATGCGACGTCTCTCGAAAAATTGTGTGTAAAGAAAAAATCGTGATATCAAAAATAATTGATGAGCAATTCTGCAACTATTGCGATAAACACTTTCTTGAAACACCCATGCTGGCTTCTTTATAAAATCGCAATTACGGCTAACAAAAACTGCTCTGATAGGTTCTAAATACTCGAATAAGTTTTTGCAGTTTGCATTAGGACCTCTGTTTACGTGTATCACGTTAGTGGATCATTTTTAGGTTTGTAATTTTTGATTTTTTATGGATTAGTTAGTTTTAATGAATTAAAAAAAAAACAAATTTGTGTTAAAAGTATTAAATAGTTTCCGTTATTACATAAATAGCATGAAATTGATGTAAAAAAAATAACATCCGGTGTGAAAAAGTAAATGGTACCGACGTTTTGCACGAAAAATATTTAAAATTTTAATGGTAGCGCTAAAAATCCTCCCACTCGAATCAACTCGTGGTAACTAGCGCAAGAAAAATATTTGGAACCAACATCAAAGAAACCGACAAGGAGTGAACCTACTGGATCTGAAAGCGAAACACTGTGACTAATGTATCGTGACTGTGACTGAACCACACCGTATTATGTTTGGTATGGAAAATGGAATCGATGGAACCAAAATGGAACTATCCAATAAAAATATGAATGAAAATACAAACACTTGTCGAATTTGTTTATGTAAAATAATGGAAACCGAGCAATTTTACTTCCTCAACAATGACAATGCGTTAAAGCTACAATTTAAATTGTTGAATTTTCTGCCAAAAATTGTAAGTACGACTGAATTCTATCAATTAGTGAAACTTGTTTACAGGACTTAAGTATTACACCGAACCCGATTACTTGTAATCAATGTATGACTATGATTGAGGAGATATACGAGTTTAAGCAACTGTGCTTGCAAACTGAAACTATTATAAGGAATGTACCACGACAAATACTTCTTGACAATGCCTTATCCGACGTTAAAAAAGAAAAGGTTGAAACAATCAAGGAGGAGTTGTTGGACGATGATGTTAAAGTCGAATTTTCACATTTGCGGATCATCAAAGAAGACTACTTAGAAATTAATACAGTTGCACCTGTATGCATCAAGAAACCTTTAAAAACAATATATTATTGCTACAACTGTGATTTCAACACTAACAAGAAGATTAATTTGATTCAACATGTGAAAGTGCACTACAATGTTAAACCTTTTCAGTGCAACGTGTGCAACTATCGCTGTGCAAGAAGGTTTTTACTTAAAGTGCATTTGCGAAAGCACACTGGTGAGAAGCCGTATAAATGTATTGAGTGTAATTACAGATCAGCACATAAACAGATATTTCGACGACATCTTTTGACACACACCGACAAGAAATTATATATGTACCAGTGTCATGATTGTGAGTACAGCACTAATCGAAAAGACAGTTTGAGTTATCATGTCATGATTCATCGCAAAATGAGTGAAAAGCCATATAAATGCATGGAGTGTGATTATAGATCAGCACGAAAACAGACACTTCAACGACATCTTTTAACACACACCAATAAGAAATTATATCTGTACCAGTGCCATGATTGTGATTACAACACTAATCGAAAGAGCTTAATTCAAAGTCACATGCAAATACATAGAACTAAAAAACTAAAAGTAGAGAATTACAAATGCAGTCAATGCGATTTTCAAAGTGCATATAAACATAGTTTAAGCTATCACATGGTGCGTCACAGTTCAGTAAAACCGTTTGTTTGTAAAACTTGCGGGTATTCGACTCAATATCAGTCCAATTTAAAGAATCACATGAAGATACACAGCTTGGTGAAACTGTGTGTGTGTGAAACTTGTGGGTTCTTAACTCGATATAAAACTGATTTAAAGAAGCACATGGTTAGTCACAGCTTGATGAAGCCGTTTGTTTGTAAAATTTGTGGATTTTCTACTCGACGTCCTTACAATTTAAAGAATCACATGAGAATTCACAGCTCGGTGAAACCATTCGTTTGTGAAATTTGTGGGTTCTCCGCCCGACGTCAATGGAATTTAAACCAGCATATGAAGATTCACAGTTCGGAAAAACCGTTTGTTTGCAAAATCTGTGGATTCTCTACTCGACGTCAGTGGCATTTAAATCAGCATATGATCACTCACAGTTCAAAGAAACCGTTTAAAATCACGTGAAAATTCATAGCTGGTAGCTTCAGTTCTACTCAAGAGAATTCTTTAAGAGTAAAAACCCACACTTAAATGCAGTTTTGGTACTTGGGAGGTATTTAGGTTTCCAATCGGTGCAAGCACAAATTTAGTCTGCATGGCGCTTTATTTCGTATTATACAAACCAAGTCTGCTAGGCAGTTATTGAAACGATCTACTATTCTGAAATGTAGTTAAAATTAGTATTTAATTTTTCATTTAAACTACATTTTTTATCACTGTATATTAATATAAAAATATGCATTAAGGCTACTTTTTATTTGAAACTACCCCCAGTCAGTTATTGTTTGGGATAGATCAGCGTGTCGTAACATTCTTACTGAGTGCCTGTGTTGGTATTACCTAAGAGGTAACTGATCATTTTAATGTACTATAAAGTTGCATTTTAATCATTATTGTTTTATGTGAATTGCATTCAATTAACAACAAATTTTCTAATAGTTCTTGATTAATCTTTGAGGTCAATAACAGATCTTTTTTTTAAATCTTCCCAAAACATTAAAATCGTATTTATAGTCCATTGAAATCCTTCTAGGCAAGATATATTTTTCTTTCGTTGCTGTTTTTAAAAAATTTTACAGTGTCAAAATATTTCAACGAATTTCTTAATGTATCTTGTATAGTCCACGTTTATAAGAATTTGTGTTGGTTAACGCTGAACTATTTAAGCAATCTGTAGTCAACCTGCTCTTAATTGAAGCAAATACTTAAAAGTGGCATAATTAACACGCATTTTTTGAAAATTGGATGGATTTACGTAGTTCTCTGTAATTTTTAGCATCGATCTTGCAACTGCTGAAATTACAAGTTCTTAGAAAATTAGTCAAAAGGGCGCTTAACTACTAGGTGTAAGAGAAGTAGTTCACATCATCAGAAGTGGGATTGTGTGAATCCAGAACGAGTAGATTCAAATTCGGTAAAAAGGTGTCTTGGCGGTGAACGTGTTAGAAAGCGGTTGAGATTTTAAAATGGTGTCCGTATAAGCTTGCCGTTGCTTACAAACCGGTAGTTGGACGTTTTTGGTGTCATTTAAAAGTGCGTGTGCGCAAGTCAGATAGCGTGGGGGATTTTGATGCGTTCGAAGAGCGGACAAATACGAACGCAGATCGAGCGACCGAACTCTGTGATAAGGGAAACGCGAGTGGAATCGAAGGGAGCAAAACGGGGAACGGTGGACTCGCACGAGTTCTGGAGATGATGTTCCTGGATAACAAAAGACGAGACGATCTATTGGAACGGTTGGTGAACAATGTGACGGCTCAAAAACAACTAACACAAAGGGAAATGGAAGAAACGCAACCATTTCACATAATGTCAGATTTGTCGAAAAATATTCAAACGTATTACGGTGAATCGAAGTCGACAGGAAAAGAATGGTTAATCAATTTTCAGAGTATGCAACTTCATTTGTATTGGAGACAGCTAGAAAACACCTGACGAGAGGTTCATGACCTTGGCTACAAAGCAATCGTGCAAACTTAAATACGTTCAGGGGGTTTGTAGAAGACTTCGAGAAGATGTTTTGTGGAAACGTTAAGGTGGAATCGTATGATCATTGAACTCGTACTTCTACGAAAAATGACGTTATGCAAGTAGTTGGACTTACACTTCGGAGAACGAAAAGAACAAGTACTAATTGGTTTATGAGAGCGCGGTGCTAGGTAGGTCACAGGAGACCAAGACACAACTGTACAATGACCTCTTGAAGCAGCGATGCACGCATGGAAAGATTCAAAATAAATAGGGACATAGATAAAACGGCAAAAAAAAGAAAGCGTAAGGCAGGTAAACATATCACAAGCCGAAAATTGGAGGAGCCGTTCGACGACGACGCAAGTTTTCCCAATGAAGGAAGAAGCAAGGCCGATGAGCGGACGCTCAACGAGGCCGTTTTGCTGTTTTAATTGTGGCGAAGAATCACACTTAAGCAAAGATTGCAAGTTGCTGCAAGGCATAAATTGTTACCATTGCAAACAACCCTCTCACATTAGCAAAAATTGGCCAAATCGACAACCGAAGAAAGAGGTGAACAAAATAAGAGATGGACATAGTATCGAAGTGGAAAAAGTGCGGAATCCCCACCGACACGACGTCATCGTATGGGTCGCCTGTGTTGCTAGTTAAGAAAAAATCGGGCGAATCTAGGCTAGTGGTGGACTACCGGAAGTTAAATAGTCAAACCTCAAGGGATCATTTTTCTTTACCAAACATTTACAAGCAGTTGGAGGATTTGTTGGGGAGCGAATTATTCACGACATTGGATTTGGCGGACGCATTCTTTCAGATACCCTGGACGATGGGCGCCAGACCAAAAACAGTTTTTGTGACAACGGACGACTCAGGAGAGTTTAGGAAAATGTGTTTTGGGATGAGAAATAGTCCCTTAAATTTTGCACGGCTTATGACAAAAGTTTTGGGATCCCTACGTAACAAAACGGTCGTGGTATTTATAGATGACGTTTTGGTGCCAGTACGTGATTGGGAAGACATGCTCGCACGATTAAAACAATCTTTACCGCAATTCGTGATGCGCGACTTACTTTAAAATTACGAAAATGTAAATTCGTATATGCTACAGTGGATTTTCTGGGGTTTAAGATTTCCGGCGTTAAAATCACTCCTGGAGATGAGAAAACAGAAGTTATTAAATGATTTTCCCGGCTGGTAAATGGACACGAGCTGAGAAGATTTCTGGGACTTACCAGTTTCTTCAGAAGATTCGCACAGGGTACGCAACCATTGCACGACCTCTGAGTGATTTAACACGAAAGGACGGAAAGTACAATTGGAGAGAACGTCACGACGAAGCTTTCCACGCGCTGAAGGAGAAATTACTCTTGTACCGAGTGGTTAAATTATATAATCCAGAAACGAAAACAGAGTTACACACTGACGCGAGTTTGTTGGGTTTGGCAGGAATGATGTTACAGGAGGGGTCAGACGGTGCCATGCACCTAGCTTACGCGGTTAGCAAGAAAACTATCGTTGTCTCCTCCAGATCCCCGTATATACTGCAAACAGGCTTGGGCTAAGTGGGCATCCTTGTCTCAACCCTCTCTTTGTGATGAATTTCTTGCTCTCTTCTCCATTCACTCTGACCCTGCTCATCGTTTTTTTGTAGATTTCTTCCATTCTTTCTATTAATCTTTCATTGATTTTTTTTTCTTTATGTATTCCCACATTTTTTCCTTGTTCACTCTGTCAAAAGCGGCTTTTAGATCTACGAATGTTACCCCTCTGTAATTTTTGACTTTATTTCTTTCTCCTTTTTTATGGATCGGGCATATTATTCCTTCTCTCCATTTGACCGGGAATCTTTCCCCTTTCCATATTTTATTTCCGTCATCCTTTTTGCTACATTTTCTTTCCCGTATACCCACTCTTTGCCTTGTATCCCATCTTCTCCTGTCGCCTTTCCTTTTTTTATCTTCTTTATTGCCTCTATTACTTCGTTTTCCTTTATTCTATCTTTATCTCCTTCTTCCCGTCTTACTGCTGCGTCTTTTCTTTTTTCTTTTTTTCGATTTTGTTTTTCCCTCTCCTGCAGGTTCCTAAAATATATCTCCCATTCTTTAATTTGTATTCCCTTTGTCGTCGTTTTTTTCTTCCTTTCTTACTTTAGGTACTTCCATACATCTTTTTCTTTTTCTTTCTTCCCATTTTTCCACTGTCTTAATGCTCTCCTTGCATTTTTCTTTGCTTCCTTGCATTCTTTATCTTACCATTTCTTCCATCCTGTTTTCTTCCTCTTCCACTTTCTAAAACTGACTCTCTCTGTTGCTTTCTCCATCATCTCTCTCATTTCCTCCACTCTCTTGTAATCCCTTCCCTACCCATATCGTTTTCCCTTTTTTCCCTTTATATCTTTTTATACCTTCTTCTCTCTCTTCTCTTTCTTTTCCTTCCATTGTCAATACCAGTAGTTGGTGGTCTGACTATACTCTTTCTCCCACCTTAAATGTCTTCACCTTTTCTTCAGCCTTTTCATTTATTATAAGTTTAACTTTATTCATTGCCATTTGGCTTACAAATTTGGTCGTGTTGTCTATACATATATACTACATTTTCTTATCCCTTCTCCCCCCTTAACTTTTTCCTCCTGCTCCATACTTCCTCCATCCATTCCGCTCCTTTTCCGTTTTCATCTAAGATATCCACTATTTTCATCACCTCTTCTCTTAGTTCCCTGCATCTCTTTCTCATGTGGTTTCTTCTCCACATAGCCTGCACAACTTTTCTGGTTCCTCCTTCAAATATTTGTTCCCTAACTCCTCGTTGCCACATCTGAACCTTGCCACAATTTTTTTCCTTTTGTTGCTTTTAATCTCACTGTCTTTTAAATATTCCGGCACCCCTTCACCCTTGATATCTTTATAATTCCTATTATATCTGCTCTCTTTTATCTTTGTCCATCTTTCTTGTTTTTCGATGTCTCTATCTCTCCTTATTATTTCTTCTCTTGTCCCTACTCGCTCTTCTCTTAATCTCTCCACTTCTTCACTCGCGTACCCGTTTCTTTTGTAATACTCTTATCTGCCCTCCTGCCCGTACTTCACTTTCCCTCCCTTTATCTCTTTCCAACATTCTTGCAGAATTTTGCAATCTGTTCTTTCCCTCATTTCTTCCTCGTATTTTATTGCTCTTTTTCCTGTCTCAATCCTTATTTTTTCTATCTGAACCTCCTCTCTCACAATATACCCCTGTGTATCCCTGTCTAATCCTAACACCCATCTCCAGTATTTTTCCTGTAGCCCCTCTACCTCCCTCCACTCCTTCCAGTCCCATATTTCCGCTCCATACATTACCACCCCCTTTATTAATTTTTCGAACAGCAATTTTCTTTTTTTTATATCCATCTTGAATATTATTTCCCCCACACCCCATACTTGTCTTATTAGCCTGTTTCCTTTCTTCACCCTTTCCTTTATGTGTTCTCCCTCTTTATTATCCTGTTTCGTTATCGTGTAGCCCAGGTATGTAAATTCCTTCACTTGTTGCACTTTCTCATCACTCCATCTCCACTCCTCTCTTTTTCTTTTCCCCCTCCTTTTCTAAATATCATTACCTTTGTTTTCTCCGTGTTTACTTCCATTTCTTTTTTTCATATATTTCTCTAGCGTTTTCATCATCTCTTTCATTTCCTTTTCCTCCTTAGCCACCAGCACTATGTCATCCGCATACGCCAACGACCATACCTTAGCTTTCCCTACCACTATCCCTCCTTATGTTGTCCTCTCATTGTCTCTTCCAGATCCCCCGTATATACCGAGAACAGGCTTGGGCTCAGTGGACATCCCTGCCTCAACCCTCTCTTTGTTATGAATTTCTCACTCTCTTCCCCATTCACTTTAACCCTGCTTCTCGTTTCTACGTATATTTCCTCTATTCTTTGTATTAATCTGTCATTGATTTTTTTTTTCATATATTCCCACAGCTTTTCTCTATTCACTTTGTCAAAAGCAGCTTTTAGGTCTACGAATAGTGCTACCATTTTCCCTCTTTTTTTCTAGTTCTTTATTTGCTAAGTGTTTCATTATATCTATGTTGTCTATCGCCCTTCTTCCTTTTCTGAATCCCGCTTGTCCGTCTGGTATCAAACTTCTTTCCTCTATTTCCTTCTGTAATCTTTCTTGCAGTATTGTCGTGTACAATTTGTATGCCGAGCTCAATAATGTTACCCCTCTATAATTCCCGACTTTATTTTTTTCGCCTTTTTTATGTATTGGGCATATTATCCCTTCTCTCCATCTTTCTGGGAATCCTTCCCCTTTCCATATTTTGTTTACTATTTCCGTCATCCTTTTTGCTACGTTTTCTCCCCCGTATATCCACTCTTCTCCTTGTATCCCATCTTCTCCTGTCGCCTTTCTTTTTTTTAGATTATTTATGGCCTCTATTACTTCTTCCTCCCTTATTCTATCCCTATCGCCTTCTTCTTGACTTACTACCGCGTCTTTTTTTTTCTTTTTCCTGCTTTTGTTCTTCCCCTCCCATCAGGTTCCCAAAATATGTCTCCCATTTTTTAATTTTTATTCCCTTTGTCGTTCTGTTTTTTTTCCTCTGCTTCTTTAGGTACTTCCATACATCTTTTTCCGTTTTTATTCCTTTAATCTGCTCCTCTTGTTTCTTTTTGTTTTCTTCCTTCTTTCTGTCGCATGTTTTTTTGTATATTTTTACTGGTTCTTTGTATTCTTCTTCATCTTTCTTCCCTTTTTTCCACTGTCTTAATGCTCTTCTTGCATTTTTCTTTGCTTCTTTGCATTCCTTATCCCACCATTTCTTCCATCCAGTTTTCTTCCCCTTCCATTTTCTAAATCTGACTCTCTCTGTTGCTTTCTACATCATCTCTGTCATTTCCTCTACACTTTCTTGTAATTCCTTCCCTATCCATACCGTTTTCCCCATTCTCTCTTTATATCTTTTTATACTCTCTTCTGTCCACTTTTTTTTAGTTATGTACTTCTCCTCTTCCTCTCTCTCTTCTCTTTCCTTTCCTTCCATTGTCAATTCCAGTGGTTGATGGTCTGACTCTATTCTTTCTCCCACCTTAAATGTCTTTACCTTTTCTGCGGCCTCTTCATTTGTCATTGCAAAATCTATTATTGATTCTCCCCTTCCTCCTATTTACGTTTTTTCCTCCATTCCTTCTTCTTCTCTGTTCTCATTTGTTGCACATTTCCAGCAGTTATTCTCCCTCTTTATTTATCATTTTGTCCTTCGTTTGTCTCTTTCCCGTCCTTTTCCTTTCTTGTATTCCCCCTTCTTCCTCTATTTTTGCGTTGAAGTCCCCTCCTAGTATTATCAATCTCTCCTCCCTATATCTTCTATCATCTCTTCTATGTTTTTCTTTGTCTCTTTCATTCTACTGCTATAAACCGTCACTATTTTTATTTTTGTTTTTCCCCACTGTACGTTCCTTTCTACAATCCCTCTTCTCTGTTCCACTCTCTCTTTCTCTTCCTGACTCAACCATTTTCTTCTTATTACCGTTACTATATACCCTCACTTCTCTATTTCTGCATGTTGCACCATCCACTCAAACTCCTCCTTTCCTACCACTCCCATTCTTTTTCTTCCATTCATGTCTCCTGTAATCCCACTACATCCTGCTCCTTGATTTACTTACAAAAATCCTGTTCCTTGTTCTTTATTCCTACTACGTCCAAAACAATACTCTCAGCTCACTTACCTCCCCCTGTGCTTCTTCCTTACTTTCTTTTTTCCTCTTTTTTCTTTTCCCTTTCCATCACTCATTATTTCTTTTCTTTGCCATTTCCCTTCGCCCTTTAGTTTTTTGCTCTTTGGGTACTTATTGTCTCTCTCCTTTCTCTGCTCAGGCCCATATCCCTGTCCTTCAGTATGTATCTTCTTCCGTCTATCTCCATTTTCCTGTATCCTACCCATACTCTTTTCCCATGCACTCTTTTTTCCACCGCTATGTTCATTATTTCTTTTTGTACTCTTCTTTCTTCCCTTGTCAAATCGTGACTTATATATATTCTTGTATTCCTTAATTTCTTCTTCGTCTCCGCCATCGCCTTCTGCTTTTCCTCTTATTCTCCTATTTCCGCCACAACTATCTCATTTTTCTTCTCTTTGTTTATTATTGTCACCTTTTTCACTTCTAAATTTACAAATAATTTTTCTTCCAGCATCAATGCTAAATCTTTTTGTGGTTCTTCACTTCTCCACCCGTTTATCACAATGTTATTCTTCCTTTTCCATCTTTCCTCTTCTTCCGCTTTTATCTCCAATTTTTCTATTCTCTCCACCAGTTCCTCTTATTCTTTCTTCCACTGTTTCCCTTTCTCCTATTTCTTTTTCATTTCTTTGATTTCTTGCCTTATTCCTTGCATATTTTCTTCCATCTGTTTTATGATTTCCCTCATTAATTCTTTTAACTCGTCCATTTCTTTCATTCCTCCTTCTGTTCTTAAGGTTTTTGCTTCGATTTCCTTCGTTATCTTTTTAATGTCCAGTGATCTTATTGTTTTCTTTCTTCTTTCAAATAGTTGTTGTCTTTCCTTTTTCTTTTCCTCTCTTTTATTCATTCCTTTTTCCTTTTTTATTTCTCCTTACCTTCTTTTCTTACTTTTTCGTGGTTTAAAACGCTTTAATTGCGATTTAAATGCAACAATTTCTGTTAATGTATAATGTAATTATCTTTTATCGCTGACCTTCTCGAATATACTGTTTATTCGCCTTAATCTCACTTGTTCGTCACAGTTTTATACTTTTCCACCTCGGTTCTTTATTTTTCACTTAATTTATTTATTCATTTACACCCTTTCTCCGTTACCCACCCTTTTTTCTCTCTTTCTTCCCTCTTACTACCACTACTAACTCTCGTTTCTTCGCTCACTATCTTCTCCAACTTCTTTCTACACTTGTACGTTTGCTTAAATGTCAATCAAAAACCAATAATTTTATTACATAATTTCTTTTGGAACTAGAATAATTAACTTGTAATTTTAAATTTAGCAAATGAAAGTTTCCATAAGAAACACACAGCAAAGTCTTTCCCGCCAAATTGTTATACAAAACAGAGAGAGATAGTTCTGCAAATGAAAAGGTCAATTGTTGCATAAGATGGAATGTTCTGATCAAATAAAGTAAAAATGTAAAAGGTATTCGAATTGATTTCAAGTTTAATCTAGCCGGAATTGTCAATACTGTGTCGGTCTAAATTAATAAAATCTGCGCGTGCTAAGATAAATAAAAGTGCGACTTTTCTGCGGACAGTATTTAGTGTGATGGTCATATATAAATTACTTGTAATTTTGTAATATTCCTATCGATAATAGTATTAATGTTTCTTTGATAATTTAATAACATTTATTCATAAAAACATTTAATAACCCCAAATTTAAAAATGTCAGTACGCTAATGCTTCGACGTTTATTTTGCCACATTTTGCAAGTATTTGAATATTATTTATTTACATTTTGAGGTGCGCAAAAAAGTTGCGTGTATTTCTAAGGTTAGACCGAAAGCCTAATACTTAAAAATATGAATAAAAATACCTCAAACACTTGTCGAATTTGTTTAGGTAAAATAATGGAAACCGTGCAGTTTTACTTCCTCAACAATGACAATGAGCTAAAGCTGCAATTTAAGTTGTTGAATTTTCTGCCGGAAATTGTAAGTATAACCGGACTAAATTCGATCAATTAGGGAAGCTTGTTTACAGGACTTAAATATCACACCAAACCCGATTACTTGTAATCAATGTATGATCATGATTGAGAAAATATATGAGTTTAAGCAACTGTGCTTGCAAACTGAAACGATTCTAAGGAACTCACGACAAATACTTGTTGACGATGCCTTACCTTACACTAAAAAAGAAACAATCAAGGAGGAGTTGATTGACGATAACATTGAAGTCGAACTTTCGCACTTGCAAATCATTACAGAAGACTGCTTAGAAATTAATAGAGATGTACCTGTATGCGTCGAGAAACCTTTAAAAACAAAAATATATTACTGCTACAACTGTGATTTCAACACTAACAAGAAGATTAATTTGATTCAACATATGAAAATACACTACAATGTCAGATCTTTTCAGTGCAACGTGTGCAACTATCGGTGTACAAAAAGCTTTTCATTTAAAATGCATTTGCGAAAGCACACTGGTGAGAAGCCATATAAATGCATGAAGTGTGATTACAGATCAGCACGAAAACAGATACTTCAACGTCATCTTTTGATGCATACCGACAATAAATTATGTCTGTATCATTGCTATGATTGTGATTACGGCACTAATAGAAAAGACTATTTGAATTATCATGTCACGAGTCATCGAAAAATGAATCTGTTTGAGTGTGATTACTGTAATTATTCTACTGAAACTTGGAGCTTGTTTAAAAGTCACATGCTAATACATAGGACTAAAAAATTAAAAGTAAAAAATTACAAATGTGATCAATGCAATTTTCAAAGTGCATATAAAGGAAGTTTAACTTATCACAAGGAGAGTCACAGCTTGGTGAAACAGTTTGCTTGTAAAACTTGTAGGTTTTCTACTCGACATCAAATTAGTTTAAATAAACACATGATCACACATAGCTCAGAAAAAACGTTTGTTTGTGAAACTTGTGGATTCTCTACTCGACGTCGGTTCAACTTAAACAACCACTTGAAAATTCACAGTTCGGGAAATCCGTTTATATGTAAAACTTGTGGGTATTCTACTCAACGCCAGTCCGATTTAAACAATCACAAGAAGATTCACAGCTCAGTAAAACCGTTTGTTTGTAAAACTTGTGAGTATTCAACTCATTATCAGTCCAATTTAAAGAATCACATGAAGATTCACAGCTTGGTGAAACCACTTGTTTGTGAAACTTGTGGGTTCTTAACCCAACGTCGGACCGATTTAAGGAAACATATGGTTAGTCACAGCACGGCGAAACCATTTGTTTGTAAAGTTTGTGGATTTTCTACTCGACGTCCTTACAATTTAAAGAACCACATGAGAATTCACAGCTTGGTGAAACCATTTGTTTGTGAAATTTGTGGTTTCTCTAGTCGATATCAGTGGTACTTAAAAAAACACAAAAAAACTCACAGGTCATAGTTATGGTTGTATATCTATACGTGTTAAATTGCCACAAATTGTAATCGTATTATATACATTTGTCCAAGAAATTTATTCATCATGTAGTAAACGAATAAATGTTTATCTTACGTGCGAATAATTCGTAGCGGTTGGCGTTGGTGTGAAACAACTTAGTATACAGGGTTCGCTATTACTCTGGCCTCGGTTTCTACTGCCTTTGTATAAATGTTAGCATCAAATGTTTAGTACTGTACTCATTTCTATTGAAACTTATCAATTTTTTTTCGCTGTTCAATGAAGGCGTAATTTAGATTAAAGAAATTGTCACAAAACTGGTGTTTTCTGAAATTCTAAATTTGTTTTTGTAAATTTGTAGATGAAAGTCAGAAATACTTAAATAGTCTAGTTTGAATTCGCCATGCCATTGCATACTTGTTGTGTATGAATTGCTGAAACCCATTTTTTAAATGGCACCCTCGATGACTTTAAACTGTTTCTAATGTAGTTTTTTTAACCAAAAAATGATGGAAAAGGAAAAGAAAAAGGAGGAAAAAAAGAAAGTAAGGAAGAAGCACAGGGGGATGTGAGTGAGCTGAGAGTATTGTTTTGGATCGTAGTGGGAATAAAAAACAAGGAACAGGATTTTTGGAAGTACATCACGGAACAGGATGTAGCGGGATTACAGGAGACATGGATGGAAGAAAAAGAATAGGAGTGGTGGGAAAAAGAGTTGCCGGAGGAATTTGAGTGGGTGGTGTAACATGCAGAAAGAGAGAAGAATGAAGGGAGAGCAAAGGGGGTATAATAACGGGAATAAGAAAAAAATGGTTGAGTCAGGAAAAGAAAGAGAAAGTGCAACAGAGAAGAGGAGTTGTAGAAAGGAACATACAGTGGGAAAAAACAAAAATAAAAGTAGTGACGGTTTATAGCAGTAGGATATGAAAGAGACAAGGAAAAACATAGAAGAGAGGGAGGAGGGATTCATAATAGTAGGAGGGAACTTCAACGTAAGAATAGGGGAAGAGGGGGGAATACAAGAAAGAAAAGGGACGGGAAAGAGATAAACAAAGGGCAAAGTGATAAATAAAGAGGAAGAAGAACTGCTGGAAATGTGCAACTAAAAAGGGTGGGAAATAATGAAGGGGAACAGAGAAGAAGAAGGAATGGGGGAATATACGTACATAGGAGGAAGGGGAGAATTAATAATAGATTTTGTAATGACAAATTAAGAGGCTGGAGAAAAGGTGAAGACATTTAAAGTGGGAGAAAGGGTAGAGTCAGACCACCAACCACTGAAATTGACAATGGAAGAAAGAGAAGAGAGAGAAGAAGATGAGTGCATAACGAAAAAAAGGTGGACAGAAGAGGGTATAAAGAAGAGAATAAGGAAAACGGTATGGATAGGGAAGGGGTTACAAGAGAGTGTGCAGGAAATGAGAGAGATGATGGAGAAAACAACAGAGAGAGTCAGATTTAGAAAGTGGGGGGAGAAAACAGGACGGAAGAAATGGCGGGATAGAGAATGCAAGGAAGCAAAAAATGCAAAGAGAGCATTAAGACAGTGGAAAAAAGGGAGGAAAGAAAAAGAAGAATACAAAAAAGCAGTAAAAATATACAAGAAAACATGCGAGAGAAAGAAGGAAGAAAACAAAAAGAAACAAGAGGAGCAGATCAAAGGAATAAAAACGGAAGTAAATGTATGGAAAAACCTAAAGAAAGAAAGGGAAAAAAATGACGACCAAGGGAATACAAATTAGAGAATGGGAGATATATTTTAGGAAACTTCTGGGAGGGAAAGAACAAAATCAGAAAGAAGAAAAAACGCAGCAGTAAGACGGGAATAATAGGGATAGAATAAATTAAGACGAAGTAATAGAGGCAATAAAAAAGATAAAAAAAGGAAAGGCGGCAGGAGAAGATGGGATACAAAGCGAAGAGTGGGTATACGGGAAAGAAAATGTAGCAAAAAGGATGACGGAAATACTAAATAAAATATGGAAAGGGGAAGGATTTCCGGAGAGAGGGAATAATATTCTCGATCCATAAAAAAGGAGAAAGAAATAGGGTCAGGAATTACATAGGGGTAACATTATTAAGCACGGCATACAAATTATATGCGACAGTAGTACAAAGAAGACTACAGAAGGAAATAGAGGAAAGAAGTTTGGTACCAGACGGACAAGCGGGATACAGAAAAGGAAGGAGAGGGATAGACAACATATATATACTGAAACACTTGGCGAATAGAGAGCTAAGGCTAAAGAGGAAAAGGAAATGAAAGAGATGATGAAAACTCTGGAAAAATACATGGAAAAAAAAGAAATGGAAGTAAACTCGGAGAAAACAAAAATAATGGTATTAAGAAAAGAAGGGGGGAAAAGAAAAAGAGAGGAGTGGAAATGGAAGGATGAGGAAGTGCAGCAAGTGAAAGAATTTACATACCTAGGCTACACGATGAAGCAGGATAATAAGGAGGGAGAACACATAAAGGAAAGAGCGAGGAAAGGAAACAGGTCAATAGGACAAGTGTGGGGGAAAGGGTATTCCAGATAGATATAGAAAAAAGAAAGTTGTTTGAAAAAATGTATGGGACTGGAAGGAGTGGAGGGAAGTAGAGGGGCTACAGGAAAAACACTGGAGATAGGTTTTGGGACTGGACAGAGATACACCGGTGTATATTGTGAGAGAGGAGGTACAGAGGTAGCAAAAATAAGATTAGAGACAGGAAAAGAAGAAGAAGAGACAGATGACCTTAACCACATGCAGTGAATTAAGAGAAGAGGTTATGAAAATAGAGGAAATCTTATACAAAAACGGAAATGGAGTGGAGTGGATAGAAGAAGTATGGAGAAGAGGACAACAAAGAAACAAATAAAGTTAAACTTGTATACTTATTGTATAGCACAGAAAAGTGTTTATTAGGGCAATCACTCAGTTAAAGTTAACAGTTTTTTGATCCTTAAATGCAGATATTTTTGTTGCTATATGTTGTTGTTGTTGTTCCACACAACCATAACTGATCAATGACGTTAAATTACCGTTATTACCGAAGAATAATCTCACTACATTTCTGCTCAAAACATGTACGATCTTTTGTGTTACTATCATTTTGTAATAATCGTATTTTATTTGTATAATCCCGTGCAATCAAAAAACACAAATCTATTAAGTTTTAACAAATTACTAAATCAAACTAAAGACTTGTGTATAAAAATGATTTTACTGTTGACTTCAGAAGTCCATATACCTTACTCAAATTTATTACGAAGAAAGTACTCGTGGTTAAGTGAAGTGCGTTACAAAAGTACTCTAATGACGTAAAAGCGATGTAATAAAAACGTGATCTGGTTGGCTGGAATAATTATACACTTAATTTGATTTAATTTAATAATTTATACTATTGCCTTTGCAACGACATTAGAAATTTTGATATAATTTTTAATTTTACATGTTGTTAGCAAAGAAAAACAATACTTTTTTTCAAAAGAACCAAATAATGTTATAAAAAGAATTATACAATTTGTATTGTTTGTGTGGGTATTACCACTATAATTAATGTTTCTTTTATAATTTATAATTCAAAACATGTATACGTATCGCATGATGAATTAGAAAACATTTAATAAACCTTATATTAAAAATGTAAGTACGCCAATGCTGTGACGTCCATTGCTCATTTTTGCGAGCATAGCTTACAGAACCAGTAAGATCACTCGATGTCGGCACCTTTGAAGTTTTGGGTACAAAGTTCTGCGCATCTAACTAAGAGTTGATACCGAACGTTATGAAGAGCTCCGATTATGGTTATCATTTATGCACGTAATTCAAATTAAACATTTGTTTCTGTCAAACAAATATAACCTTGAATTATATTAATGTTACATGATTAATCTGGATGCATTAGTAGTTAATTATCTTATTATACTTCCTATAATGTAAATTCTGTGATTGAAATAATGTAATATACAACTTTTACAATTGTTTCATTGGATTATGTTATTTATTTACATACAGGGTGTCCCACCAGGTACTGTACATACTGAAAACGTCCTATAAACATAGGTCCAATTCGCCATAGTTACACAGATACAAGCGTTCAAAGTTTGTAAATGCTCGCACATTTTTTAAAAATTATTATAATTGAAAACAGGAAATCGAACTACAAAACAAACAAAAAAAATCATATCAAATGCTCAAAATGACCTCCTTCGGCATTAATACAACAACGGCTGCGATCTAAAATGAACCGAGTAGCCGCTCGAAGCACCTGCTGGTTGTTCCGTGTTTGTTGACACACATCCAGGATACGCTGTATTAGTTCAGCTCTGGTATTAACTTTTACCTCGTATACTAAACTTTTCACATGACCCCACAGATAGAAGTCTAAAGGTGTGAGATCGGGCGATCTCGGTGGCCAAGTATGCGGGCCTCCACCCCAATCCACCTAATTGGGGTAACCAACATTTAGATATTTGGTCACATGCCGACTAAAAAGTGGAGATCGAAGCTCCATCATGTTGCAGAAACATTTGTTGTCTTGTTAGTAAAGGTACTTCTTCCAAAAGCGGTAGCAATTCATTCCGCAAAAAGTTAGCATATGCTTCTCCTGTCTGACGTTCCTCAAGGAAAAAAGGTCCAATAAGTTGATCGTCAATCATGCCACACTATACGTTAACAGTAAATCTGCGCTGAAAGTTAGTTTCTGTTGTGCCATGTGGATTTTGATATGACCACAAATGAGAATTACGTGTATTGTTCACTCCATCTTTAGTAAATTGCGCCTCGTCGCTAAATAAAATGAATGGAACTAATTGTGGATTTACCTGTAGCCAGTGGCAGAAATTCAACCAGGCAGCAAAATCTCCAGGTTCCAGATGCTGAACCTGTTGTATGTGATAGGGATACAAAAGCCCATCATGTAATGTTCGCCATACTGGCATACGGGGGAGTCCCGTTCGAGAAGAAATTCTTCTAATACTCAACCCTGGACTCCGATCAACCATCTGTAGAATGTTTTCCTGCTCATTCCCATTTAACTGCACAGGACGGTCAGATCTTGTTGAAACTGATGGAAATGAACCATGAGTCCGTACATGTTGAAACACAGAAGAAAAGGTTTGGTGATTTGGCACCCTCCTGTTGGGAAATCTTCGTTCATATTCCCTAACGGCAGATCTCGCATTTCCATCACAAAATCCATAAATGTAAATGATATCAGCATACTCTTCGTTAGAAAAATGAGAAGGCATTTTGCATTTAAATTACATTCATTTAATAAAATCGACTGTGACATTAGTAGAAAAGAAAGCAATAAATGACATATTGTTCGGCTTTTGTTTCCCAGTTGACTAAGAATAATTAATTTTCAAAAAATGTGTGATCAGTTATAAACTTTGAACGCTTGTATTTGTGTAACTATGGCAAATTGACCATATTCAAGCGTTTTTTTGGACTTCAGGTTTAACATTTTTGGGTTGGTAAAACTGATGAATTTTAAATCGCCCTCAAAAAATAAAAACTTTTATTGGTTGTCAACAACGACCTCTCTGATTGATGGGTCATAATGAATTCCAGTGATTTGTCAAATCGGGTTGGTAGCAAATATGGACAAAAAGATTTGGTTGTTATCATGAGGTTATTGTTGCTACCAACCCGATTTGACAAATCACTGGAATTCATTATGACCCATCAATCAGAGAGGTCGTTGTTGACAACCAATAAAAGTTTTTATTTTTTGAGGGCGATTTAAAATTCATCAGTTTTACCAACCCAAAAATGTTAAACCTGAAGTCCAAAAAAACGCTTGAATATGGTCAATTGGAGCTATGTTTATAGGACATTTTTACTTAAATTGACCTAAGGAATATACCATTTCAGTAAGTACAGTACCTAGTGGGACACCCTGTATATAAAATTATGAAATTAAAAGTTGTGCTCTGCCCAATTATCCGGGAGTTTATCATGCGTACTCAAATATGAAGAAATAATTAACCCTAGAGTGATTCTACTGGTTCTATAAGCGTTATACCTACATATGACTATATTACCTACTATGCTATGGTTGCTTACAGCTACGGAACGCTATACATACTTTGATACATACAATGGCTGTAACAATACAAATACACAAATACCAATAGATAAATAAAGGTCAATACCTTATATTTTGAGGTACTTTTGGGTATTGCTTTGGGCTATAAAGGAATGAACATGACTGAAAATATAACAAACTTGTGTCGAATTTGTTTACGAGAAATTGCAGAAAACGAAAAAGATTACTTTCTCAACAATAAGAATGGATTAAAACTGGAATCTAAGCTGTTAGACATTTTACCAAAATTTGTAAGTAGAGCCGAGTTTGTTCTATCGATTACCCTAAACTTCTTCATAGGACTTAGACATCACACCAAACCCAATCATTTGTAACCAATGCGTCATCACAATTGAAGAAATACATGCATTCAAGCAATTGTGCTTGCAAACTGAAACCACTGTAAGGAACTCTCAACAACAAATACCTTTTGAGGACATCTTATTGTACATTAAAAAAGAAACAGTTAAGGAGGAGTTTGTTGACAATAATAAAATAATCAACGATGACTGCTTAAAAACGGATACAGATGTGCCTGTATGCATCGAGAAACCTTTAAAAACAAAAAAATATTATTGCTTCAAATGTAATTTTAACACTAACAAAAAGAAGAATTTGATTCAACATATGAAACTACACAATATCAGATGTTTTCAGTGCAATGTGTGCAACTATCGCTTTGTAAACAAGTCTGCGTTTAAACTGCATTTGCGAAAGCACACCGGTGAAAAGCCCTTTAAATGCATGGAGTGTGATTATAGATCAACACAAAAACATGCACTTCAGCTTCATCTTTTAAGGCACACCAACAACAAATATCTTTGTCATGATTGTAATTACAGCACCAATCGAAAAGATGATTTGATGTATCATGTCGTGACTCATCGAAAAATGAATCTGTTTGAGTGTGATTACTGTAATTATTCAATCTATACTTGGAACTTATTTAAAAGACACATGGTAATACACAAACCTAAAAAAGTAAAGAATTACAAATGCGATCAATGTGATTTTCAAAGTGCATATAAAGGAAGTTTAACGTATCACATAGAGAGTCACAGCTCGGTGAAACCTTTTGTTTGTGAAATTTGTAGGTTTTCTACTCGACGTCAGGATAATTTAAATAGACATATGATGACTCATAACTCAATAAAACCATTTGTTTGTGAAACTTGTGGATATTCTACTCGAGATCGGTACAATTTAAACAACCATATGAATATTCACAGCTCGGTAAATCCGTTTGTTTGTAAAACTTGTGGGTACTCTGCTCAAGGCCATTCCAGTTTAAAGAATCACATGAAGAGTCACAGCTTGGTAAAACCGCTTGTTTGTGAAACTTGTGGGTTCTTAACTCAACGTCGAGCTGATTTAAATAAACACATGATCAGTCACAGTTCGATGAAACCGTTTGTTTGTACAGTTTGTGACTTTTCTACTCGACGTTCGTACAATTTAAAGAACCACATGAGAATTCACAGCTTGGCAAAACCATTTGCTTGTAAAACTTGTGGGTACTCTACTCGATATCAGTGGTACTTAAAAAAACACGTGAAGATTCATAGTCAAAAGTAGTCAATGAGCTTTGTACAAAAACAAGTTGTGTGATTCTAATATTGGCAACGTGCCTCAAATTTTAACATTATACATCTACTTTAACATTGAATATTATTTTAGTTTATTCAAGATCTTCTCTATTGACAGTATCGAAAGCTGATTTTAAGTCGATGAATGTTATATATAATACATTACAATATATAGATGTTTTCACTCGTTTGTCTACCTGATTAAAAATCTATTTGTTCTTCCTCCAGCTTGTGTTTCACACTTCTTAGCCTGTTCTGCAGTATTTTTGTATATACTTTGTGTTGTTTGGGTCAGACATATAGCTCTATAATTATCAGATCTTGTAGTTTCTCCCTTCTTGTTTATTGATAAAATCAATAAGTTGTATTCCCAATCTTTTGAGATTTTTTTCTGTAACCAAGCTTCTTTAAAAATCGCCCATAACCACTCGTTCCCATCATCGCCCAAGCGCTTAAGCATATCTGGGGCTTTCCCGATTCTTAACCCTTGTAAAGCTTCTTGAACTTTTTCTTGTATGTCTTTTCTATTGTCATTTTCTCTTCTGCCATCCTTCTTTGTTGCTTCGAATTCTGTGTCTTAATACTTTCTCTAAAGTTGCCGGATTTTTTTTTTGTTTCTATTTGTAGTTCGCCGTTATTATTTTATATTGCTTTCATTTCCTTCCGGTTTCTTCCTTTTCTCTTTACTATACCCCTTTTTTATCTTATGTTATAATTATCATTGAATTCGTTCCTAAACTCACGTAAGCTAGTCTTTTTCGCTATCTTTACTTTATTTCTTTTTTCTGTATATGTTTCTTCATTCTTTTTTTTTTAAATCTCATCATCAGCCACTGGTAATGTACTACTCTGTTAAATCCGCATTTGCAGGATTAGTTTTATGTATGGTTGACAAGCAGCTGTTATAATTTCTTGGGGAAGAACGTGGAGAATAAAATTGTCAATTGGTTCATTTATGTAATGTATTATACTTATTTAATTTAGATTGCTTGTAAACAATAATTATATACGGCACCGCCCAGGCAGCACACTGACGTCATATGACGACATTAACACGTCTTAATGACGTCTGGTACGTCAATAAAACGTAACGTGTTCTCTGGGCGGCTCGTGCTAAGAAAAGTCCATGTTAAGTTCGCCACGAGCTTTCATCATTATTATTTACTTGATCTATTCTTTAAGTTTTCCAAGGACACATTTTGGCGACGAAGATAAAACGAATTAATTAACGAAAAAAGGAGACAAAATAAAATTTTGGAAGTGAAGTGTTATGTTTAAGTTAAACGTTAAATTATACGTTATATCTAACGCCATTTCTACATTGCATATTAAAATTAAGAATGTATCATGAGAAATTATTTGCTGTTGTTCTTGTTTGTTGCTTATTTCTATGGTATCAATTTTTATTCCAAGTCAATTTTATTTTCATTTCCTTAAAAGCTGCAGGAGCACTTTGAATTTCTTTGAATCATAATATAAAAAATCATAATATTAATGTGTTTTATTAAAATAACTCAATTTTAGTGATGTCTATTTACATGCGAACTAATATTTCTGATACTAGTATAATAACTTAAATTAAGTCTCTAAATTATAATTTTTGGATTATGGTGTTTTCGAGAAGGCTAATATTATTTTACACAATTTTAATTACCTTTAATTATTCTTATTTTTATATGTCATTTCAATTATGTTAAACTTCATTATGATTCATTTTATTTATGTACATTATTATTATGTATTTGATAATAAGAAATAATGTGACAACGATGGCAAGCTTTCCTGTATTGTCAGTGGTGCATATAATGCGGTAGTTCGTGTAAGGAGAAACACGATTGGCTGTGGTTTTTATTAACAGTGTTGCCAAATTATGTAAATACATAATGAAAATTATCTTAATAGAAATTACGTATAATGAAAATTAAACAGAATCATAATGAGACACCACTTAAATTGTTCATTTTAAAAATTAGTTACAACAAAATTAAACATAATTTAAACTGAATATAATATCTGTAAACTTTATAAGAAATATCTTCAATGGTAAATAATTATTGTTTAGATTGTAAACTTATTTTATTAAAACTTTATTGTTACGCTACTGATAGTGGCATGGATTTCAACCAACATCCCTCTTTGTAAAATCAGTCATCATGTAGCTACATGATGAAACGAATGTTCTTTCGATAAATTTTATTCGTTCTTATTACTTTGTGTTTTATTCATATCGTTCTATGTACTTAACAAAATAAAGAACTACAGTCCACTACAATTAACATTTGGTGCTTCGAGCCACATTATTACAAGAAACAGTGTTTTTTCAAGATTTCGCAAGAATTTATATTGTTTGACGAAATATGCAATTTCGTGCCTATGAGTCAGAGAGAGACAGCCAAAGACTTCTTTCGCCAACAACTTGAAGGGTTGATACCCACAAACGATAGCAGGTTTGCCTTCTCTTTCCTTTACATTTGTTTTGCTTGCTTACTTTGTTAAGCCAGTGCATTCATTCCAACGTGTTCTATTTATGTATATTGAATTACGTTCGAAATTTATTTTGATTGAATAACGTGTCATTCGCTGCATTTGATAGCACGGCGCGGCGTTGTTTTGATTGAGAATACTATTTTTTTGTAGATTCATTTTGCATTTGTATTAATTAATTAAATACAATTCTTGTTTTTGTAAGTAACGACATTGTTACCGTTATTTTTGCATTTAATTCTTAACTTGCCGTTGCTTAGTTGAAACGAAAAGATTAAAATAAATCTATTCATTATGGAAGCTTTAATTAGAAATCGCGGTTTAGTTGAATCCAAACTTACAGGATTTCATACGTTCTTAAGCAATTTTGAATTAATGCATACCGATAAACCAGAAGACGAACATGTTTTTGAGATTGAAACGAGATTAGAATCAGCTAATTCATTATTATCTGACTTTGAACAAATTCAAATACAAATTATCGAAGTGACTACTGACGTCACCGCGGAAAACAAACATCAAGAACAATTCGAAAAATCATATTTTTCGGCGCTCTCTCGAGCAAAAAACTTTATAAATAAATGGGGTCACAGCCTCAAAACTACTTCTAACAGCAGCTTCTCCAGGAGTAGTGTCCATCGCAGTAACGACTTGTGTAGTACGGGTCATCATGGCCACCAAAAAGCATTATTTAATCTGCCAAAAATTTCTATACCCAAATTTTCTGGGGATTTAGAGGCATGGCTAGAATTTCGCGAAATATTTACTAGCTTAATTCACAACAACAAAGATCTTGACGATGTTCAACGTCTTCATTACTTGAAATCCAGTTTGATCGGAGATGCAGCCCAAGTTATTAAATCGCTACAATTTTCAACCGACAATTATCAAGTTGCTTGGCAAACTATTTGCACTAGGTACGATCAACCCCGTTTGCTCATACACAACCATTTCAAATCTATTTTAGACATGGAGTCATTAAATAAGGAATCCGCTTTCAAGTTAAGAAAAATTTCTGATTCCTTATTTAAACACGTGACAGCGCTCAGATCGCTTTCCGCAGATGAACAGTTATTCGAGGCTTTGATCATCCATATTGTTTCAAACAAACTTGATCCCATTACTTTTCGCCAGTGGGAAACTCTGAGAAACAGGTCAGGTTCTGATTTACCTTCGCTGGAGAAATTCAAAACTTTTCTCACAAACACTGCCAATTTACTAGATTGTTTAGGGCCCAATCAGGCCAAACCGCCACCGGAAAGGTTCAAACTTTCTTCTGAGAGACCAAAATCGTACTCCAAATCTTTTGTTGCAAATACGTTTGCATGCGTACTTTGCAAAGGTTCTCATTCAGTAACTAAGTGCGATGAATTTATAAAGCTTTCTCCGCGTGCAAGATTAACTAAATCGAAAGAATTAAGACTTTGTCTGAATTGTTTGTATAAAGGTCATTTTGTGTCTCAATGTTCTTCACAGCATACTTGCCGAACGTGCAAGTCCAAGCACAATTCACTACTGCACATTGGAGATACTCCTACGGCCATGCCGTTGATGCAGTCAGAACATTTGTCAAGCGCAGATCTCTCTGTTGAACCAACCCAAATAGTTTCGGCTTTTACTTCAAACACAATTCAAGTTCTTTTACCTACGGCTTCCGCTCAGATTCTAGATTCTGAAGGAAACTCCCACTGTATTCGAATGTTACTTGATTCAGGTTCTCAATCAAATTTTATTCGTTCGAGCTTATGCACTAAGTTAAAGCTGCGCACATCTGATGCAAATATTATCGTTTCGGGGTTAAGTAAATTGGCTTCCCACATTCGTTGAAAGTGTGATGTGACTTTTCGGGCTCATCACTCTCGTTTCAAATTAGATCTCACGTGTCTCGTTCTTGACGAGATCACTGGAACAACTCCAAGCTTCCACGTAAACCGAAACAATTTCAAGATACCAGATAACATCAGATTATCTGACAGTTCGTACGACACTCCAGGCGACATTGATCTTTTGATAGGTTCTCCAATTTTTTTCCAATTGTTGTGTATTGGTCAAATACAATTGGGTCCTAATCTTCCTATTGTTCAAAATACTCGTTTCGGTTGGGTTTTAGCTGGACCGATAAACTCAGTTATTGCTACTAATTCGTCTTGTCATCTTAGCACTTTGGACGATCTTTCAAATCAGCTTTCGCGGTTCTGGGAGTTGGAAAGTTATCCAAGCGAAAAGGTGTTATCGCAGGAGGAAAATGCCTGCGAAGCTCATTTTGTTAAAAATTTCAGAAGAGTCAATGACGGTAGATTCGTTGTTTCAATTCCATTCAAACAGCCAATAGAGTTGCTAGGCAACTCGTTCGATAATGCTCAAGGTAGATTGTTGTCTCAGGAGCGGCGCTTTCGAATCAACCCAGAGCTATATAAACTTTATTCTGATTTTATGCAAGAATATCAGGAGCTGGGGCACATGTCAGTTGTCAACCCCACTCGCAATGAAACATCAGTTTATCTTCCTCACCACGGTGTGCTCAAGGAGGAAAGTGTGACGACCAGGTTACGTGTCGTTTTCAACGGTTCATCAGCAACCACAACAGGGCATTCGCTCAATAGCATTCAAATGGTCGGCCCTACCATGCAGCAAGATCTGTTTTCCATTTTGGTTCGCTTTCGCAAACATTATTACGCCATATTAGCAGATATCGAGAAGATGTATAGGCAGGTTCTGCTCAACCCTAGCCAAAGATCCCTTCAGCGTATTTTGTGGAGATCGGATCCCACAAAACCCATTCTATCGTTTGATCTAAACACTGTCACTTATGGAACGGCATCTGCTTCGTTTCTTGCCATTCGTTGTCTTTACCAGCTCGGTATCGAATGTGAGACTACTATGCGTGAAGTCTCGCAAATCATAAAAAATGATTTTTATGTTGACGACCTGTTGACAGGCGCCAACGATTTAGAACAAGCTCGCAAATTATGTTCCGACCTCTCAACTACACTTAGTTCAGGGTGTTTCAAACTTCGTAAATAGATCTGCAACGACCCGCGTGTTCTTTCTGGCTTTTCAGATACAGAAATTCATCCGAATGTTCTTGAAATCGGTGATCATGCACATACTAGTACTCTGGGTCTTATTTGGTCTTTCCAAAACGACAATTTTATGTTTTCTATTTCAAAGCCTTCGATAGGCAAGGTCACAAAGCGGTCAATGCTTTCTGAAATATCTCGGATTTTTGATCCTCTAGGGGTGCTTTCACCTTGCACGATTTCTGCAAAAATAATGCTCCAACAGCTCTGGATGGAAAAGCTGTCCTGGGACGACCCTGTTCCCAACAATGTATGTTCAAAATGGCGTTCATATGCTTTTGAACTCGTCAGTTTGCGGGATTTACAAATTCCTCGGCATGTTTTGTGCAAGAATCCCATAGATATTGTTGTGTATGTAGTTGTAATTGTAATTCAGTTTAATAAAACGTATTTTGTAGTTTATAACTTAATATTTATTGCCATTAACTTTTACCCAAAAACGTATATTTCGCCATTTGTATAAATCATTCTCTTGTATTTTCGCGCAAGCGTCTGTACCTTATTTTGTATATGTATTTTGAATATTTAAAAACATAACATTTCCTTCCTTACCGTAACTTAATTTCTAACAAGTAAGGTAATTAAATTAACAAAACACAAATGTAATAACTGATAACTAAGTGGTAATGTAACAATTCGTAACAAAAGAAATACATTGATTATAATATAAAATTGTAACAAAAATTATAAATTCATTCTTACAACAGGATTGCGAATTCTTGCCGATTTTCGCAAAATAGGTACATTTTCAGTAAGCGTACATTCAGGCATTTTATTTTTATTTTCTGAACTATTTGACTGTATGTTTTCATTAGACGTACTCGAAATGGTTACGTGCGTATTATTATCAATATGTTTTTCTGTTACGTTTTCATACTGATTTGTAGGAAATAGTCTCTCTTTAGGTGTATTGACTCCTATAACTCTTAACTGATTAATGTGTCGTCTCCAAATTGGTCCGTGATCGAATTTAATATTGTAGTGTAGTAAACCTAATTTTTTAATAACTATTCCAAATTTCCATTTTTCATGAAAATAGTCTCGTGCTGCAACTCTACTACCTAATCTAATTTCTTTAACATTTGACACGATCGCGTTTCGATTTTCATATGTTTCCGGTTTAATTAAATCAATTCGCGACCTAATCTCTCTGCCAAACATTAGTTTTGAAGGGCTTACATTTGTACTAGAATGTGGCATTTTTCTATATTGTAAAAGTAATTTACATAATTCATGTTCTCTACTATTTCCTTCGCAATACATTGCTTTTAATGATTTTTTTAAAATTTGTACGTATCTTTCACACTGACCATTAGTTGCTGGATGATAGGGAGCTGAATATTTGTGTATAATGCCGTTGTTACGTAAAAATTTTTGAAATTCGTAAGACTTAAATTGTGTGCCGTTATCGCTAACTAACACTTTAGGTATACCATAAGTACTAAAAATTCTCCTGCAATTTTGAATTGTAATTGCAGTTGTCATGGACTTGGTAAAAATTATTTCAGGCCATTTACTAAACGCGTCAACTAAAATGAAATAGAAACCGCCGTTAAATGACCCAGCGAAATCTACATGTACTCTTTCGAAACATGATTTTGGTGTTTCCCAAACGTGGTTATCAACCGGAATTGCATTATTTCGTAACTTATTGCATTCGTAACAATTTTTAGAAATGTTTTCTATGTCGTTATCAATGTTTGGCCACCAGCAGTAGCTTCGAGCTAAACCTTTCATTTTAACAATACCAAAATGTCCCGTATGTAGTTCTTCTAATATTGTTTTTCTTAACTTTGTAGGAACTAATATTCTTTGACCTCTCATTATTATACCGGATTGTAACGAAAATTCGTTTTGATTAATATTGAATCTGAATTTTTTATTTACTGTTTGTCCCGTTTGTAAACCTAGAAGTAAATCTTTTAATATTGCGTCGTTTTTTGTGTGAAAAGCTAAATCTTGTACATTAGTAGGTAAAGTTTCTATTAAATTTAATTCAAATGAATCTGATACATCATATTTAATTAATTGTTCAGATTTAATAGGTAATCGCGATAAAGCGTCTGCATTGTAGTGCGAGTTTGTATTTTTGTAAGCTATATCGTAATTAAAACCTTGTAAGTACATTGCGTAATGTTGCATTCTTGTAGCGCTAAGTGTAGGTAAACTTTTATTTGGCGAAAAAATTTGTAACAGTGGTTTATGATATGTAATTAAAACGTAAAACGTTTTGCGCACAAGTAATTGTAAATTTTTTACCCCAAAAATTAAACTGTAAGCTTTTTTATAGATTTGGAAATATTTTTGATGTGTGACAGACAAAGTTTGAGACGCAAATTGTATCAGTCGTTCTGTACCATCCGGAAAAATATGTGAGAGAAACGCACCAACCCCATAAAGTGAAGTCTCAGTAGCTAAAATTAGTTTTAAATTTGGATCAAAATGACAAAGAACATTTTTAGGAGTTGCTGTATTAAAAGACTTTTGACATTCTTTTGTCCACTTGAACTGATATTGGTTACTTAATAAATTGTTTAAGGGTTTTAAAATTGAACTTGCGTTTTCAATAAACCTTCGATAATAATTAATAAGCCCGATAAACGATCTAACCTGAGTTCTATTTTGTGGAATAGGTGCTTTTGTAATAGCATCTATTTTATGTTTGACTTTTGAAATACCATCTTTATTAATTTTAAATCCGCAATACTCTATTTCGTCTTTTAAAAATTCGCTTTTTTCTAAATTAATTTTTAAATTATGTTCTTTTAATTTACTTAAAACATTATCTAGTCTTTGTAAATGTACCTCTGTAGAGGGCCCCGTAACTTTAATGTCGTCTAAAAACACGGACACTCCCGGAATGCCTTGTAATAATTGTTCCATTAAACGCTGCCATATGGCCGGTGCACTAGCAATTCCAACCTATTTGAGCGGAATAAACCTTTATGCGTATTTAATGTAAGCAAATGTTTCATTTCGTCTTTAACTTCCAGATGTAAATAGGCTTTTTTGATATCAATTTTTGAAAATTTTGTGCCACATGACATTTGAGAGAGTAAATCATCTGTTGTAGGTAACGGATGCTCGTCTATTTGTATGTATGGGTTTAAAGTAGTTTTAAAATCCCCACAAATTCGAACCTCCCCATTAGATTTAACAACGGGAACAATGGGTGTAGCCCATTCTGAAAAATTTACTTTTTGTAAAATACCTTGAGAAACTAAAGAGTCAATTTCGGCTTCTACTTTATCACGTAATGAAAACGGAACAGTTCGCGGTTTCATAAAAACTGGTTTCGTATTTTGTTTAAGAAATATCGAAGCTTGTATACCTGATATTTTTCCAATTGAAGGATCAAATAGATCTTGGTATTTGTCAAGTAATTTTGATAATTTGGTATTATCGTTCACATAGTTAACTTCATGTAAATTTAGTTTTAAAGCACGTATCCACTGTCTTCCCACCAAAGAAGTTCCTTTGCCTTCAACTACATATAAATCTAGGGATAATTTAGTATCCTGATGTTGTACTTCCACTGAAATTACACCTAAAACATTTAATTTATTTTTACAATATGTTGCTAATTTTATATCTGTTTCGTGTAATACTATTTTTGAAAAATATTTATAATAAATTTCTTCATTTATTAATGTAACTGCTGCTCCAGAATCAATTTCAAAGGGTATTTGTATCTTATTAATTAATAGTGTAATCATAAATTTTTCACTTGAACATTTAGAATCAATATTTTAGATTTTGTCAACTACATTTACTTTGTTACTTCTTAAACAAGTTTTTTGTAAGTGACCGGGTATTTTGCAGTTATTGCACAATAAATTTGTTTTTTTACAATTATTTGCTAAGTGATTTGTATCACCACAGCGATAGCAACTTGTAATTTTACCTTTAAATGAACTTGAATTAGCGTTTGAATTTGATTCTGTTTTTTTTTAAAAGGTCGTTTATGTTTAAAATTTTGCTTATTACTAGGGTTAGTTGTTAGTAGTTCTTTATTTTTAATGTTAGAAGCGTGCAATTTATGAATGTTAGTTTTTGAATTAAAATTAAATTGATTACTGTCATTTTCGGAAGCTTCTATGCTAGTTGCAATTTCTACAGCTCTATCCAAATCTAAATTGCGTGTCTCCAGTAATCTTGCTTGAATTCTTCTTGATTTAAGCCCAAACACAAATTGATTTCGTAAAGCGCTTTTAAGGTAATCGCCGAATTTGCAGTTTATGGACATCTTTTGTAATGCTAATAAAAATTCTTGAATTGATTCCTCATCTTCTTGTTTTCTGTTTTGAAATCGAAATATTTCCGCAATCTCGAGAGGTGCAGGATTGTGAAAACTATCCATTGTTTGTACAATGTCTTGATATGTTCCACTTTCTGGAAATCCCGGTGCGTATTTATCGCAAAGTGTATCGTACGCTTCTGCCCCCATATAATGTAATAAATACGGCAGCTTCATTTCGTTAGGAATTTTAAAAACTTGAAACGCACCTTCTAATCGTTTAACCCATCTGGACCATCGCGTTTTTGATGTATCAAAAATTTCAACTGTAAATGTTGATTGTATTTGATAAGCAATTGGTAAACTTGCTATTTCCGTATCTTTATCGGTTTGCGTTATTTTTGGCATGCTTGTAATGTAGATAAATCCAATATAATGTAATGTAATTTGTACGTACGTATTTTGTAGTGGCTTCTTTTAAAATCCTCGTCGCCAATTTGTTGTGTATGTAGTTGTAATTGTAATTCAGTTTAATAAAACGTATTTTGTAGTTTATAACTTAATATTTATTGCCATTAACTTTTACCCAAAAACGTATATTTCGCCATTTGTATAAATCATTCTCTTGTATTTTCGCGCAAGCGTCTGTACCTTATTTTGTATATGTATTTTGAATATTTAAAAACATAACAGATATCCAAGTACATGGATTTTGTGACGCTTCCACAAGCGCATATGGTGCGTGTTTGTACCTTCGTTCTGTTGACGAGGACAACCGGGTTCATTCTCATCTTTTATGTGCTAAGTCAAAGGTAGCACCTCTTAAGCCCACTACAATCCCTAGGCTTGAGCTTTGCGGAGCTTTGCTACTTGCTAAACTTTTAGCCCATGTTTTGAAAATCATGGGATTAACTATATCGTCTTGTAACTTATGGTCAGACTCTACCATAATCTTGGGCTGGCTAAAAACACGCCCTACTCTTCTCAAACCATTTGTGTGCAATAGGGTTGCTGACATCCAGCAACTCACTTCGGCTTCCGTTTGGCGACATGTTCCTACTAAATCAAATCCAGCCGATATGCTGTCCAGAGGCATACCTCCTCCAAAATTTAAAAAGGGCTTACTCTTTGGTGGAATGGTCCATCTTGGTTATTGGATGACAAATCTTCGTGGCCTAGTTCTGCTCATGTTAGTTCCGAACTTCCAGATCTGAAAACGGAAGTTCAAACTTTAATTTCGCATCGTCCAAATGATTTTCCCATAGAGAATTTCTCTAGTATGACTCGTTTAGAAAGAGTCGTCGCTTATAGTCTTCGTTTCTACAAAAATTCTTCAAACTCGCCAAACAATCGGTTTTGCGGACCTATTACTGTTCAAGAAATCCGATCAGCTTTACTGTGCCTGATCAAAATGTCCCAAGCTGACTCCTTTTCTGATGAGCTTAAATCGCTTCAGCGCTCTGAACAACTGAAAAGTTCCTCGCCATTAGTGGGTTTTGCTCCATTCCTTGATGACATGGGCATCATTCGTGTCGGAGGTAGACTCCGAAATGCTCCATTTTCGTTCGACAAAAAACATCTGTTTCTTTTGTCGGGAAAACACTTGTTAGCCAAATTGATAGTAACACGGGAACATCTTAGACTGCTCCACGCAGGCCCTCAATTAATATTGGCTTCGCTTCGAGATCAATTTTGGATCTTATCAGCTAGGCATCTTGTTAGACAAATTGTGCATAAATGTGTAAAATGCTTTCGGTTTTCGCCAAAAACAACAGCCCCGATTATGGGCAACCTTCCTGCTTCACGAGTGCAACCTTCTCCGCCTTTCCACATTACTGGCATTGATTATGGAGGCCCCATAATGATTAAAGACCGCAAGGGTCGCGGGTGTAAGTCTATGAAGGCTTATGTCTGCTTATTTATTTGTTTTTCGACTAAAGCAGTTCACCTGGAACTGGTGACTGGCCTAACCACCGAACTATTATGACATTTCGACGTTTTGTTGCCCGTAGAGGCAAACCATTCCGTGTTTTTTCCGATAACGGTACTAATTTCGTCGGGGCTAATTCGGAACTGCAAGAATTAGCTGAATTTTTTAGGAAGCAACAGACTTCTATTGTCGAAGCCGTTGCTGCCATGGGCAGCGAATGGCATTTTATTCCTCCCCAAAGCCCTCATTTTGGAGGTTTATGGGAGGCTGGCATAAAGTCCGTGAAAAAACACATCAAACGAATATTAGGAAATTCTATTTTGACTTATGAGGAGTTTTGCACTGTGCTTGTTCAAATCGAAGCAACCCTGAACTCTCGTCCCTTGTGTCCTCTGACGTCCGATCCTAATGACCTTCAAGCCCTCACGCCTGCACACTTCTTGATTGGTAGACCGTTGATAGCGCTCCCGGATCCAGACGTTACGAACATTGCTCAGCATCGTTTATCTTTATTTCAAATGCTTCAGAAACTTCATCAACATGTATGGAGAAGATGGAGTCACGAGTATCTCGTCGGGTTGCAGCAGCGCCCAAAATGGCGATCAAACATTTCCGATCTTCAAAGGGACACAATGGTCCTTATTAAAGAAGATAACCACCCCCCCATGTATTGGAAAATTGGCAGAGTTGTAGAGCTGCATCCAGGCAGCGATGGCGTTAACCGAGTTGCTACCATAAAAACTGCAAATGGTGTAGTGCGACGTTCATTCGCTAAAGTTTGCCCTCTCCCTGTAGAGACCAGCGAAACTGCGTGAAAGTGAAGTGAAAAATAGCTTTTTGAATATTTTATTTTTTGTTTATGTTTGCTAATAGAATTTAAAATTTTAGAGACCCCTCAAATTATTGTCGTTTCTTTGAAAGTTGTGCTTTCAAGGCCGGGGGTATGTTTAGATTGTAAACTTATTTTATTAAAACTTTATTGTTACGCTACTGATGGTGGCAGGGATTTCAACCAACATCCCTCTTTGTAAAATCAGTCATCATGTAGCCACATGATAAAACGAATGTTCTTTCGATAAATTTTATTCGTTCTTATTACTTTGTGTTTTATTCATATCGTTTTATGTACTTAACAAAATAAAGAACTACAGTCCACTAAAATTAACAACTTGATATGCCGTTTTTTAACACCGCTATCAGGAGAGTTGGCACGTGAACTTTCAGCTGTAAATGTAACTGATCTTAAATCTGATTGAATACCTAATACATTGGGAGAACGCGATTTTACAGCAGTGCTATCATAATTAGCTAAATAAATTAAAACAACAGAAATTAATTTGAAATATTTATCTTCAAACGCGGAGGTTTCGGCGTATTCAATTTCCAAATTATTGCTCGTAGTCTCGATGTCATCTTGCACTTGAGAAAATAAATCATAAAGCGGTTCAATGTTCGCCAATTGCAAACTCAAACGCGCAACTTCAGCTTGCGATAACAAATTATTATCTGCATTTATTGAATTTAAATATGTCTCAAAACGTGTTAATTTAGCTTTGATCTGACCTCGTTTCCTGATTGGGTCCATAATAGACTAGTTACGTATATGCACGTGTCAAAAATAAGTAAATAAGTAATAATAATGCAAAACAAATATGATTGCAAATGAAACAATAAACAAACAAGTACCAATTCTAAAATGTTCAGCTATTTTACTTTGAATCGCAATAGTAACAAATATAAGTATTAAGCATCACCCGAAAGTGTCGTATTTTAGTATAAACATGTATACATTACCATTGCGTCGATAAAAAGGAATAGAATAATGGAGGCACTTTCTTTATCACAAAACGACTTTAGAACACTAAGGGCAACAATCCATTCAACGAAGTATATTTTCTTATCCGTCTCGTTAGGACCATGTTTGAACGTAAATAATTGTTACCCTTTTTTAATTAGAAAGAACACCCAACATCTCAGTTACAACGATAACTTTTTTAATAATGCTATATAAAATAAGGGTTACATACCTTCATACAATTCTGTTCTGCACGAGTTAGTATTCGCGCATTACCACGCAGTGGCTTACAGTTTTAACTCAAAAAATATAAGTAAGCGGCCTAAACAACGTGCCTTGAACTGTGCTTCAAATTTTCAAATGCGCTTGGTGAAAATATGCAATTTTTTAATTGTGTCACTGTTGTTTTAAATGAGCAACATATATTTCATTTAAATGGTTTTTCTCAAGTGTGCTTTTGCATATGTATTTTTAAACTCGACTTGGTGATACTACGGTAACCACAATGACCGCATTTAAATGGTTTGTCACCAGTGTGCGTACGCATATGCCGTTTTAAATCAGAGTTGCTTTTACTGGCGTAATCACAGGTACTGCATTTAAATGGTTTTTCACCAGTGTGCTTATGTATATGCGTTTTTAAATTTCCCACTTGGCTGAAAGAGTAATCACATATATTACATCTAAATGGTTTTTCACCAGTGTGCGTACGCATATGCTTTTTTAAACTATCCACTTGGCTACAAGAGTAATCACATATATTACATTTAAATGGCTTTTCTCCAGTGTGCTTATGCATATGTATTTTTAAACTCGACTTGGTGATACTACGGTAATCACAAATACCACATTTAAATGGTTTTTCACCAGTGTGTTTATGCATATGTATATTTAATCTAGACTTAAAGGTACTACAGTAATCACAAATACTGCATTTAAATGGTTTTCCAATATTGTGCTGAAGCATATGCGTCTTTAAATTTGACATTATGGTACTGCAGTAATTACATATATTGCATTTAAACGGTGTTTCACCACTATGCGTACGCATATGTCGTTTTAAATCCGACTTGCTTTTACTGGTGTAATCACAGGTACTGCATTTAAACGGTTTTTCACCAGTGTGCTTGCGCATATGCGTTTTAAAAGTGGATATGTTGATACTGCAGTAATCACATATATTGCATTTAAATGGTTTTTCACCAGTATGTTTATTCGTATGCCTTTTTAAAACTGACTTGGTGGTACTGTTATATTCACATATATTGCACTGATCGCGATTGTAATGTTCCGCGTTCTTGCCTTTATGCATATCTGTTTTTAAATTTCCACGAATTAGGTGTTGAATCAGATTTATCTTATTGTTAGTGCTGAAGTCGCAGTTGTAGCAATAATACAGTTCTGCGTTTGAAGGTTCTTTGATGCAAACAGGCACATCCATATTGATTTCCAAGCAGTCATCATTAATGATTTGCAAGTCTGAAAGTTCGACTTTAATCTTATCGTCAAACAACTCCTTTTTAATTTCTCCTTGTTGTCGTAAGTTCCTTATCGTAATTTCAGTTTCTATACACAGTTGCTTAAATTCATATATTTCTTCAATTGTAATCATACATCGGTTACAAGCAATTGGGTTCGGTGGAATGTTTAGATCCTGTAAAAAAATTTATGTTATTGGATAGAATAGAATTTGTGGTTACTAGTGATCACATAAATGATTTTAATTTATATTATGTAATTATACTAATGGAAACAGTTTCTAAATACATATCAAGTCGGGACTGGTGTCATATGTCCAAGCCAGAATTACAAAGATTTTTTAAAAAGATACAGAATACGTGACTTTCAAAAGTTTCACTTTTAGGATATATAGGTAACTTTTTAAAATGACTCTCATATTATACAGTGTTGCAAAGTACCTAAAAGTATCAAAGTTATCTTTCTTAAACCTCCTGTATATTATTACATTTTTGGATCTTCCGATCAAAAGAAATGTGTGTTTTTATAATGCTTATGAGGTCTAAACCCTAACGTTTTTTAAATAATTTAAAACATAACCTAATTTTCATGTTTGAGATGCTGAAAGAATATGTGTTTTGGGAGCAAAATTTACAGTGAAGTGTAACAATGGATCATATTTTATATCTCAATTATAATAAACTTTACATCTTAAACAGGGTGTCCAAAAATTAAAACCTCTTAATTAAGAAATTTAAATAGCTATAACTCGATTAATTTGAATGAAACGCCACTTTTTTTAAATTACTAGAAAATGTACTATTTAATTAACTATCAAAAGATGTTCTATAACGAAGTCTTCCCATTTTTACACAATACGCCAAATAACGTTTTTTGTATAATTTGATTATTTCAAGATCAGGTTATATGAACGATAGAGTTGCAGTTTGTTGATTAGATTAATATCGGATCTTCAGAAAGATTCGGTCATAATGAATTAATCGATCATGACTGACTCATCACTACTACTTACGATTTGTGGTAGAATGTTCAACAATTTGAATTGTAGCATTAACTTATTGTCGTTATTCAGAAAGGAATACTGTTCAGTTTCCAGTAAACAAATTCGACAAGTTCTTGCTGATTTTTGTTCCATAGTTTCGTATATCTCGTTCAATGTTCACCAAATACAGTTACACTTATATTATCATATTATCTTTTGGATTGCCAGCACGTTGCTCGAACTCGAAATAAAAAAGTTTGCAAACTAAAAGGTAATAGATTTCTTGTTATTTTTATGTTAAAAAATAATAAAATTTGCTGAGCGAAGGCGACTCATTAAATTTACACCTCAACTTGCTTTAAAGTCATCAAAAATCACAACCAAAACTAGTATCTCAACCACTATTGACGGTATTCCGTGTGATTTCATGTGATTTCGTCATGAGCCGGAAAGATGGGCCGTTCGCGGTCAGTGGCGTAACTGAGGTATGCTGAGGATCAAAGCTTAGGAAAGCTAAGGGCTGCTACTGCGTTTTCAAATGGGTCGCACATACCTGTTTTTCGCAAAACATCAAACAAAAAAATACATTAAACACGTTTATTTTATGCTTTGTGTGACCTCTGAAACGTTTTCGCCACTTTGTAGCCCTTAGTTAAGTTGTCAAGTCGTCGTTTTTTATAGATGTTATTTAGCATGCTTAAAAGGTAACGAAACACCTTTAACGCTACAACTGCTAATATTACAGACACAGTATAATGGTTTCAAATCCAGTAGGTTCACTCCTTGTCGGTTCCTTTAATGTTTATTGTCGTAATTGCAAATTTATAAAAGTAGCAGCATGGGTGGCAGTTGTTTTAAGGATTGCTCATCAATTATTTTTGATACCACAATTTTTTCCTTACACATACTTTTTCGAGAGACATCCAATTTTCCACGCGGTTTGCGAAAAAAAAACATCTCAAAAATAAAGAAAAAATAATAGCTTATTAAAGACTATGTGTGAATCTATACCTTTCGAGGATTTAACTGGAGTCATTGTTAGAACTACAAGCGGGTGGTACCTACTTGTAACCTACCCAATCAACAAGGAAACATTTTTGACATGTTTTTTTCAACGTTTTACAAAAGATATATTTACGTTTTTAAAAACGTTGCATAAACCTCTTAATGGCCAGGATTACGTTGCAAAGTCAATATTAGAAAAACATTTTAAAAATATTATTTATGTAAATATTTATAATATTTTACAAATGTTACATTAAAGTATAAAACATGTATAATCAACGCCTTGGATGGATGGAGGAAACTGATTCGTACGGTACCTTTTGATGTAGAAGCTCGTATTTACATTTAAAAAAACGTAAAAGTGAAATATAAGTGTAGAAGTTAGAGAAGATAGTGAGCGAAGAAACGGGAGTTAGTACTAGTAGTAAGAGGGAAGAAAGAGAGAAAAGAGGGTGGGTAACGGAAGAAGGTGTAATTGAATAAATAAAGTGAAAAATAAAGAACCGTGGTGGAAAAGTATAAAACTGTGACGAACAAGTGAGATTACAGCAAATAAACAGTATAATCGAGAAGGTCAGTGATAAAAAAATATGCATATAATCGAAATTAAAGCGAAATCACTACAAGTGAGACGTTTTAAAACACGAAAGAGTGAGCAAAGAAGGTAAGGAGGAAAAAAAATACAAGCGAAAGAGAGAGGAAGAGGAAAAGGAAAGACAACAAATATTTGAAAGGGGAAAGAAAACAATAAGATCACCGGACATTAAAAAGATAACGGAGGAAATCGAAGGAAAAACCTCAAGAACAGAAGGAGGAAGGAAAGAAATTGAGGAGTTAAAAGAATTAATGAGAGAAATGATTAAACAGATGGAAGAAAATATGCAAGGAATAAGGTAAGAAATCAAAGAAATGAAAAAAAATAGGAGAAAAGGAAAAGTAGTGTAAGAAAGAAAAGGAGGAACTGCTGAAGAAAATAGAAAAACTGGAGAAAAAAAGAAAAAAGAAAGATGGAAAAGGAAGAATAATATTGTGATAAAGGGGAGGAAAAGTGAAGGACCACAAAAAGATTTAGCATTGATGTTGGAAGAAAAATTAAATGTAAAAGTAGAAGTGAAAAAGGTGATAGTAATAAACAAAGAGAAAAAAAATGAGAGGGTTGTGGCGGAAATGGGAGGATGGGAGGAAAAGCAGAAGGTGATGGCGGAGAAGAAGAAATTAAGGAATACAAGAAGAGTGCAAAGAGTAATAATGAACATAGCGGTGGAAAAAAGAGCGGAGGGGAAAAGACTATGGGTAGGATACAGAAAAATGGAGATAGACGGAGACAGCTACATATGGAACGACAGGGATAGGGGCCTGAACAGAGAAAGAGGAGAAAAAACTAAAGGACGAAAGGGGGGGGCGATAATGCACGTATTAAGCCATTGCAATCCAAAAAAGGCGAGAGACTGCGACTTAGACTGCGAATTTAAACAGTTGTGCTTAAATCTCAAACAATACGCGATTATTCTTTCCAGTTTACTCAAATTGGAATATCTATCGAATGGGAAATTTTCGGCTTGTAAGGTACTCAAACTAACAATCATCCTTTTCTCGGGAAGTTCGAAAGTAGTTTCTTTAGGAACAGGCCAAGAAGACTCAGAATCGTTTAGAAATTCCGGCCCTCTCCACCACAAATTACTATTTCGTAGATCGGAAGGCATGACTCATCTAGATAGTAAGTCAGCTGGGTTGTGTACAGTGGGAACGTGTCTCCAAACGTAATTATTTGTAAGAGTCTGGATTTCAGCAACGCGGTGAGAAACAAAAGTTTTTAACTAGTTTGGTAGGGTTTTAATCCATCCCAAAACAATCATTGAATCAGTCCATAGGTAGCAATTGGCTACCTGACAATCAAAAAATCTATAGACACGATTTATTAAACGACTCAGCACCAGCGTACCACAAAGGTCAAGTCTTGGAACAGTTATTGTTTTCAATGGGGCTACCTTGCTCTTTGAACATAGAAGTTTACAATAAACCTTGCCTTCATTTGACACAGAGCGAATATAAATGCACGAACCGTAGGCCATAGTACTAGCGTCTGAGAAGCCACGTATTTCAATAGATAAAGGATTTGCGCAAACTGCGTGCCTAGGGATTTTTAACTGGTTGAGAGTCACCAATTCTAAACGAAAATTGATCCATTTTATGCGGATATCATCAGGAATGCTCTCGTCCCACTCTAATTTATGCAACCAAAGTTGCTGCAAAATCAGTTTGGCGACCACCGTGCAAGGCTGAGTAGGCCAAGCGGGTCAAATATTTGCGAAGCCTAAGAAAGAATAATTCGTTTTGTGATTTTTGGTTGATTAGATTGTAAAATACAATACACTAAGTTATCATTCTTAAAATTCCATGACAACCCAAGCGTTTTTGTGCATGCATTGGAGCCAAGATCCAAAGAATGCGGATGAATGTAATCAGGATTTATATGTTCAAGAACGCGAGCATCATTTGCCATCCACTTCCTCAAAGGAAAACATCCAGAGTCTAAAACATTTAGCAATCCTACGCATAATTCTTGAGCTTCTTTAAGGGAATTAACACCGGCTAATAAATCGTCAACGTAAAAGTTCTCACATATGATTTTCGAAACTTTTGGAGAGTTATGCTCACAGTCACTGGCGAGTTGATGTAAACTACGAATAGCAAGAAACGAGGCTGGAGACGTGCCATAAGTTACCGTATTAAGTTCAAACGCTTGAGCTGGTTTAGAAGAGTCTTCTCTCCACAAGATACATTGCAAATGCCGCTGCGACGGACAAACAGGCACCTGCCTATACATTTTTTGTATGTCAGCAGAAAACACAGATAAATATGACCGGAAGTTGAGCAATATAGAGAAAAGGACCCTTTGAATAACAGGTTAATCATCTGCAAATCATTGATGGAGTATCCCGAGGCAGACGTAGAAGAACCGTTGAACACTACGCGCAGTTTTGTACTAACGCTTTCCTCTTTAAGTACTCCGTGGTGAGGCAAAAAGAAACATTTATCAATTGGGCACTGAGAAGGACTCATGTGACCAAGGTGAACATACTCACGCATAAATTCCGCGTATCTAACACGAAGAGATTCATTGCACTGAAATCTTTTCTCAAGCGAGCGCAACGACCTTTCAGCTTTAAAATAAGAATTTCCTAACATTTCTTCATTCTTCTTGAAAGGAATTTTGACAATAAATCGACCGTCCTGATCTCGGGTAGTATTAGCAACAAAATGAGTTTCACATTCGACCTCTTCTCGTGACATAGATGGAGAAGTAAGCACTTCTTCAAGTTCCCAAAATCGAGAAAGCTGATCTTGAACATTGCAATCATTAGAAAAATTGCAAATAACGTTATTCGGCCGCGCTTCACTATTCAAAGATCCGCCAACAACCCAGCCTAAAAGAGTATTCTGTAATCCGAGTTGATTTGCATCAAGAGAAATTTGGCTTGTAGACAATAGTTTGTAGAAACAGGTAACGCCTAAAAGAATGTCAACTTCTCCTGCAATATTAAAATCAGGATCTGCTAGTCGAACCTTATTGGGAATAATTAGATGAGAAACATCTATCGAAGAACTAGGAACAATACCAGTTATGCGCGGTATGATCAAACAGGACACGCTGAGCGTGAAGGCGGTGTGCATTGCCCATCAATGTGAGAAAGTGTATTAGCTATGCCTGTGACCTGCATGTTTACAATAATTTTATTCAATCCCTCAGTTATGAAGTTGCTCTGACTTCCAGAATCTAAAAGTACTCTGGCAGGATAGTATTTTCCATTCGAATCGGAAACGTTCACCATTGCAGTGGATAAAAGAACTCTTGAGCTACTCGACACAAAAGAAGAAATAGTAGCGTCAGTACTTGGAGATGAGATAGTTGAAATTGGTTTCTCCTGATCTGAAGATTCCTTATGCAAGTGCAGAAGTGTGTTATGCTTTGCCTTACAAATGCGGCAACGGTAAATAGATTTGCAATATTTTAAGGTGTGACCCTTGCTTAAGCAGTTTATGCACATACCTAGACCACGAACCTTGTTGAGACGCTCCAATGTATCGATCTCTTTGAACTTATCACAATTATAAATCAGATGAGAAGATTTGCAAAAATGACAAATAGGCTCAGTCGCAATTAATGATTTAGAGCGACTTTCACGCGTGTCTGGCGAATGAATAGATCTTTTATTTTGATCGAGAGTGGTCAAAAGCGAGGTTTTTTTCTCCAAAAACTTTATGAGATCATTGAAATAAACAATATTATCGTCAATTCTAGAATTCTCGAACTCCTTCGTAGTATAAGGATCTAACTTTCGGCGTAGTCAATTTCCAAATTATCGCTCGTAGTCTCGATGTCATCTTGCACTTGAGAAAATGAATCATAAAGCGGTTCAATGTTCGCCAATTGCAAACTCAAACGCGCAACTTCAGCTTGCGATAACCAATTATCATCTGCATTTATTGAATTTAAATATGTCTCAAAACGTGTTAATTTAGCTTTGATCTGACCTCGTTCCCTGATTGGGTCCATAATAGACAAGTTACGTATATGCACGTGTCAAAAATAAGTAAATAAGTAATAATAATGCAAAACAAATATGATTGCAAATGAAACAATGAACAAACAAGTACCAATTCTAAAATGTTCAGCTATTTTACTTTGAATCGCAATAGTAACAAATATAAGTATTAAGCATCACCCGAAAGTGTCGTATTTTAGTATAAACATGTATACATTACCATTGCGTCGATAAAAGGAATAGAATAATGGAGGCACTTTTTTTATAACAAAACGACTTTAAAACACTAAGGGGAACAATCCATTCAACGAAGTATTTTTTCTTATCCGTCTCGTTAGGACCATGTTTGAACGTAAATAATTGTTACCCTTTTTTAATTAGAAAGAACACCCAACATCTCAGTTACAACGATAACTTTTTTAATAATGCTATATAAAATAAGGGTTACATACCTTCATACAATTCTGTTCTGCGCGAGTTAGTATGCGCGCATTACCACGCAGTGGCTTACAGTTTTAACTCAAAAAATATAAGTAAGCGGCCTAAACAATGTGCCTTGAACTGTGCTTCAAATTTTCAAATGCGCTTAGTGAAAATATGCAATTTTTTAATTGTGTCACTGTTGTTTTAAATGAGCGACATATATTTCATTTAAATGGTTTTTCTGAAGTGTGCTTTAGCATATGTATTTTTAAACTCGACTTGGTTATACTACGGTAACCACAATGACCGCATTTAAATGGTTTGTCACCAGTGTGCGTACGCATATGCCGTTTTAAATCAGAGTTGCTTTTACTGGCGTAATCACAGGTACTGCATTTAAATGGTTTTTCACCAGTGTGCTTATGTATATGCTTTTTTAAATTTCCCACTTGGCTGGAAGAGTAATCACATATATGACATTTAAATGGTTTTTCACCAGTGTGCGTACGCATATGTTTTTTTAAACTTTCCACTTGGCTGGAAGAGTAATCACATATATTACATTTAAATGGTTTTTCTCCAGTGTGCTTATGCATATGTATTTTTAAACTCGACTTGGCAGTACTACAGTAATCACAAATACCACATTTAAATGGTTTTTCACCAGTGTGTTTATGCATATGTATATTTAATCTCGACTTGGTGGTACTACAGTAATCACAAATACTGCATTTAAATGGTTTTCCAATATTATGCTGGAGCATATGCGTCTTTAAATTTGACATTATGGTACTGCAGTAATTACATATATTGCATTTAAATGGTTTTTCACCACTGTGCGTACGCATATGCCGGTTTAAATCCGACTTGCTTTTACTGGCGTAATCACAGGTACTGCATTTAAATGGTTTTTCACCAGTGTGCTTGCGCATATGCGTTTTGAAATTTGATATGTTGGTACTGCAGTAATCACATATATTGCATTTAAATAGTTTTTCACCAGTATATTTATTCGTATGCCTTTTTAAAACTGACTTGATGGTACCGTTATATTCACACTGATCACGATTGTAATGCTCCGCGTTTTTGCCTTTATGCATATCTGTTTTTAAATTTCCACGAATTAGGTGTTGAATCAAATTTATCTTATCGTTGGTGCTGAAGTCGCAGTTGTAGCAATAATACAGTTCTGCGTTTGAAGGTTCTTTGATGCAAACAGGCACATCCATATTGATTTCCAAGCAGTCATCATTAATGATTTGCAAGTCTGAAAGTTTGACTTTAATCTTATCGTCAAACAACTCTTTTTTAATTTCTCCTTGTTGTCGTAAGTTCCTTATCGTAATTTCAGTTTCTATACACAGTTGCTTAAATTCATATATTTCTTCAATTGTAATCATACATCGGTTACAAGCAATTGGGTTCGGTGGAATGTTTAGATCCTGTAAAAAAAATTATGTTATTGGATAGAATAGAATTTGTGGTTACTAGTGATGACAAGTCTTTTTACTAAAAGCGGTAGTACTCGGTGATTCACATAAATGATTTTAATTTATATTATGTAATTATACTAATGGAAACAGTTTCTAAATACACATCAAATCGGGTCTGGTGTCATACATCCAAGTCAGAATTACAAAGATTTTGTAAAAAGGTAAGGAATATTTTTGACAGAATACGTGACTTGCAAAAGTTTCAGTTTTGGGATATATGACTTTCATATTATATGTTGCAAAGTATCTACAAGTATCCAAGTTGTGTTTTTTTAAACTTCCTGTATATTATTACATTTTCCGATCAAAATAAATGTGTGTTTTTATAACGGATATGAGGTCTAAACCCTAAGGTTTTTTAAATAATTTGAAATATAACCTAGTTTTCATGTTTGAGATGCTTAAAAAATATCTATGTTTTGGGAGCAAAATTAACAGTGAAGTGTAACAATGGATCATATTTTATATCTCAATTATTATTAACTTTACATATTAAACAGGGGAGAGAAAATGGTGTTTGGCCTCGATGGTACATGCCCTTGCTATAACCCAATCAACAAGGAAACATTTTTGAAATGTTTTTTTCAACGTTTTACAAAAGATATATTTACATTTTTAAAAACATTGCAAAAACGTCTTAATGGCCAGAATTACGTTGCAAAGTCAATATTAGAAAAACATTCTAAAAATGTTTAAAAAATATTATTTATAATATTATTTATATATATATATAATATTTTACAAATGTTACATTAATGTATAATCAACGCTTTTTATTAATATTGCAATATGCTTAAGAGCAGTTCTACAATCATGGTATAAATGTAAGTTTAGTTATATTTGCTTTAATTTTAAAATACTGACATATTTGGCTGTTAGTTTTATTTATACTAACCAATAACACAGCCAATAACGACAGCATTTTACAATCAAACTAAGTATAACTTAACTGACATTTATACCATTATTATAGAACCAACCCTAAAATGCTTACAAAAGATAAATAATACAATATTCGTGTACTCTAATACTTCAATTGGCTGTAAATGCATTTGGTGCCTGTAACAAAAATTAACACATTAACATAAAAGTAAAACAAACATTATTCATGTAATTACTTTATACTAATTGAAATAATTATAATAATGCTCACAAAAGGTTCCAATTAATGAAAGATTTTTGTATTTCATGGATAGGATCCTTCGGAGTGGAAAAACGGCAACAATAAAAGCAACCTTTATCTGTTGTTAAGGTCTGAACAATAAAGGTTGTTTTTATTGTTGCCGTTCCTCCACACCGAACTAACAATCCAAGATTTTGAAAGTTTGTACACACAAAATAATGATGCATCAATATCAGAAAAAATTACATACCAAGATTAATCGGTTATTCTGCATGTTCAAATCTCCCATTTGGCCAACATCATATCAACTTGATAACCTTAAAACATCAGAGAGAATGGAAATCATGAAGTACATAGAATGAACGTTTTAGTGTACCACTGCTGTAACCAAGCTGTAACAAATAACATATACTCATATACTTCAGCAAAACTGCTTGCAACAAAAAAACAAATACAAACGTACCATCATAAATGCTGATTTATACTAAAAGTATCTATTTGAGTTCCACTAGAACGCAAATTAGAAAACGATTAAACTGATACACTAACAATACATTACACAGCATAGCGAGTAATACCATGGAAATTGTTGATTCGTTGAAGCTTAAAATATAATACAATTAAATATACAAAATCGCCATTTTTTCACGCAGATACTGGTACGTGTTGGTACTTTGCGCAAACGCGGTTATTAAGTACTTAATTCAAATTTGCAAGAAAGTTTTTAGAAAAATGAAAAGGTTTAATATGTATATTTATTAATAATATGTAACAAAAGTTTATATAATTGTGTTTCTGTTACAATATATAAAAGAAAAAAGTGTATAGGTGAAAGCAAGCAAAAGTATAATTTCTAATAAAGTAAAAACGTTTTTTATGTTACTAAAAAATGTTTTAGAAAACATTTTTAAAACATTTCAATATCAATGTTTAAATGAAATATTTTTAAAACGCAACATAAATATTTTTTTGAAAAACATTTTTTATTTCGATTATTTTAAAACGTTTTAACGTTTTTAAAACATGAGAAAAACGTTTCCTTGCTGATTGGGAAGGTATGCACCTATAAAGAGCTGAGATTAAACCGCTAGCGTACGCCTATGTGTGCAAGAATGGGCTATTAGACGCGCACCATAAAGTCCTATTTTTACACGTCCTCGCCACCACCAATCTGCCGCCGCTAATTGGTGGTGGACCCTCAATTGAGGGTCGTCTCATCCCCCGGGCAATGTCATGGTCTATAACGAGTCTTGCACATTATACCTACCTCGTGACCCTGATAGCAAAGTAAAAAGGGCGTAGGCGAGTCTTCGGCGCCTCAAAACTGAAATCATAGCTAAGGGAGTCAACCCCGACAGAAAAACCAACGTGTGGCCCGAAAGGGTCGCCCCAGTACCGTAGACCTGTGGTCATGTCTCCACGGGGGCCTGAGCTTCGCCACTCAGACCGCGAGGAAGGCAACCTCTTCAAAAAATCCCCAAATCCCACGTTGCGGGGTGCGCCAAGGGGATGGATGACTGAATGGTGAGTCAGCCATGAGCGACCAACCTCGATGAAGCAGGTGAACGGTCGTTGAAAATAGCCTTCTCACTGGGAATGGGCGTCACGCCAGGAGTGACAGTTTTAATCGACCCTACTCGTGGGACTAAAATGATAGATCCTAATAACACAAGCAACAAAACGTGAGCGGAGGTAGGTGACCAGGCCTCCGCGACAGTGAATGCTACTAGCAACACAAACACAAAAAAAAAATTAACTCAGCAGGTTTTCCATCCAAGCCTGCTCATCACAAGACCGAGATCATCTTCAATAGGTGCAATTATTGGCGAAGACTTAAAAAAATCATTAATTATGTCATCACCATCTGCAAATGTTACAGATGCTAACAAAGTTTGCCCTCCTCCATGGCAAAGAGTACCAGATAGTACAGACCGCTACCCAAAAAGAAAGAGAATATCTGATAGCCCACCAAACATACAAAGTTTTATTAAAGTACACACGGGAATCAATACCTCGAATAGATTCAGTGGATTACCGATAGACTTACCCGAGGATCTAACGCCAGCTACAGCCACCCATAATAGAAAAAATAGCAAGCCCCACCTATTGTCCTTTATGGCATAGAAGAGTTATCTAAACTAACAGAACTACTAAATAAGTCTGTGCCTAGAGATAGCTTCACGTACAAGATCATTAACAGGGACCAGCTAAGAGTAATGTCACAGACACCTGAAACTTATAAAAACTTAATAGAAGTTATTCGAACCAACGGCCTTATTGGACACACCTTCACACAGAAGCAAAACAAATGTAACAGAATTGTTGTCAAAAACTTGCACCACACCACTCCAAAAACAGCCATTATAGAGGAGATTGAGAATACTGGAAACAAGGTCAGAGGTGAAGTCGTCTGTGCAATATCAAGAAAAAATAAAAAGCCACTTAATATGTTTTTCGTGAATATTGAACCAGGCCCTAACAACCCAGATGTAAAGAATATAAAATATATATACCACACTAAAGTCAAGATAGAGGACCCAAGAAAATCGACTGAGATCCCTCAGTGCACTAGGTGCCAACAATACGGCCATACAAAAAACAACTGTATGCGTCCCCACAGGTGTGTCAAATGTGGTAAAGAACACAAAACCACTAATTGTCCAAAAAAAGACAAGAATACACCGGCCACCTGCGCTCTCTGTCGTGGTGATCACCCAGCCAATTACAAGGGCTGTCAAGTGTATAAAGAGATAAAGACTCGAAAAATGGGAAATATTGCAAACAAAAGAGACCCAGTAATTGCAAAACAACCCACACAAACAACAATGCCACCCCCCCTTACTCAAGATAATTTTCCTCCATTAAAACTTGGCAACCAGCAGTCAAGCAACCAGCAAAGAAACATTGCACATACATCTGAAACTATGTCCAACATCATGAATGATGTTTGCTGGACCCGAAAAATAGAGAATGCACATTTTCAGTCAACAAGCTCCTTAGAGCAGATAATAATAAAGCAATCAGAAAAAATTGATATCCTCATAACACAAATAGGCACCCTAATGGGTCTCCTAACGACACTCATAGCTCAGAACCAGAAATGAAATTCATACGTATAGCTGCATGGAATATCAATGGCTTATCTCCAAATAAGCACGAGGTTGAGCTGTTTATAAACCACAACAAAATTGATGTTCTATTAATTTCCGAAACACATATGACTGATCAAAGAGTGATTAAAATCAAGGGATATACCGTATGCTACGCTAATCATCCAGACGGCACATCACATGCTGGAGCTGCTGTACACAAGCACATATACAGGCTGCTATAGTATCTGTTGACGACTGGCAGGGCTCGTTGAATGTGGCTGCAGTGTACTGCCCCCCCCCCCCCCCGACATCGAATCGACGAGCAGATGTACAATGACTTGTTTCGCACATTGGGTGGTAGATATCTGTCAGGAGGCGACTGGAATGCCAAAAACACACTTTGACCTCATAGACTTCTTCGTCACCAAAGGAATATCAGGACACTACACAAAAATTGAATCATGCCTGGATGGCTCTTCCGACCACACGCCTATCATATGTACACTAAGCACTACAGTGATCTTAAAACAATTACCCGAGACTTTATACAACCATAAAACTGACTGGGAAGCATTCCGGGATTACATTGAAGATAATACCACAATCTGTATACCTCGTAAAACGGAAGATGATATAGAAAGTGCGGCGTTGTATACTACCAACTTAATTCAAAAAGCAGCTTGGCTATCATCTCCCTATATAGAAGTAACATCGAAAAATTTGGACACTACCGTGGAAATTAGAGAAATGATAGCTGTAAAAAGAAAAATAAGGTGACAATGGCATACTAGTAGGAATCACCAAAAGACAAAAAGGCACTAAACAAAGCTCAAAAAGTACTGAAATCAATGCTCAAAGAACTAGAGAATAGGACTGCAAGACAAATTAAAGACACTATCACCATACAAAGCAGAAGATTATACACTCTGGAAAACGACTAAGTCATTAAAAAAGCCAAAAGAATACATGCCTCCTCTAAGAAAATCTGATGACAGTTGGTCAAGGAAACCCGCAGATAAAGCAGAATTATTCGCCACCTTCCTAAAAAGTGTGTTCAAATCCGATGAAGCTGATGTTGACGACACAGAAAAAACGATCGACAGGATCTTAAATAGCGATCAGCAAATGTCTCTACCCTTGAAATCAGTCACCCCAGCAGAAGTCAAAAAAACCATAACTCAACTAAAACAAAAGAAAGCTCCCGGTTTTGACCTGATAACGGCAGAAGTTCTGAAACAGCTACCAAAGAAAGGTATAGTTCTGCTGACAATCCTCTTTAATGCAGTGTTGAGACTACAATACTTCCCAAATCTGTGGAAAGTGTCCATTATAAATATGGTACTTACACCGGGGAAGATTCCCAGAGAAGTCACATCTTACAGACCTATAAGTCTTCTCCCAGTACTATCAAAACTTACTGAGAAACTAATATTAAGTCGACTTCTCCCAGTTCTTGAAGAGCAAAAAATAATACCAGACCATCAATTCGGATTTCGGACACACCATGGAACGACTGAACAAATACACCGAGTAGCTCACACAATACGACAGACGCTGGAGAGGAAGGAGTACTGCACGGCCGTATTCCTAGACATACAACAGGCCTTTGACCGTGTATGGCATAAGGGTCTCTTATATAAGCTAAAACTACTCCTTCCAAACACTGAGTACATGCTTTTGAGGTCTTATCTGGAACAACGAATTTACCAAGTCAAGTGCGGAGATCGCCTGTCATCCATCTGCCAAATAGAAGCAGGAGTGCCTCAAGGATCGGTGCTGGGCTCTATCCTCTACACAATATTTACCGCTGATATACCTATCACAGAAGAAGTAGTAACTGCAACCTATGCAGATGACACTGCAATCCTTTCTAGCAGTAAAGATCCTAGTCTAGCATCCGTAAAACTACAAAAACATCTAGATAGAATCGGAATATGGCTAAAGATGTGGCGAATAAGAGCTAGTCCTGCAAAATCAGTTCACATAACATTTACTTTGAATAGAGGTGACTGTCCACCTGTTACACTTAACGGAGATATCTTGACACAGCAAACAACAGTGAAATACCTGGGTATGCATCTGGACAAACGGCTTACGTGGAGGGATCACATTAAGGCAAAGAGAGAACAAGCAAACAAAAAGTTCAGGGATATGCACTGGCTGCTGGGCAGGCAATCGACTCTCAGTTTGGAGAATAAGCTCCTGATATACAAATACATTATAAAACCAGTATGGACATATGGTATACAACTCTGGGGGTCAGCTAGTCACTCAAATATAGAAATACTACAGCGCTTCCAAAATAAAGCATTAAAAACTTTGACCAATGCCCCATGGTTCATAAGGAACACAGAAGTGCATGAATAGCTGCAACTCCCTACAGTCAGAGAAGAAATAGAGAAGTCTTCTGATGCCTATAAGCAGAGACTTGAAAAACACATAAATAGTTTAGCCACAGAGCTCCTTAACACCAAGGACTCTATATTCCGCCTAAAAAGAATACGACTAGCCACCATCTAATCATCTAATAACAAGAAATGACACATCATAGGTTGTGCATATCTAAAGCCACTTATATATAGTAGAAGTCACATCTGATTATAGCTCTTGGCTGATTGCAGATTGATAACAGAAAAAAAAAACATGTTAAACAGGGTGTCCAAAAATTAAAACCTCTCAATTAAGAAATTCAAATACCTATAACTCGATTAATTTGAATGAAACGCCACTTTTTTTAAATTACTAGAAAATGTACTATTTAATTAATTAATCAAAAGGTATTAGAATGTTCTATAGCTAAGTCTTTCCATTTTTTGTATAATTTGATTATTTCAACATCAGGTTTATATGAACGATAGAATCGCAGTTTGTTGATTAGATTAATATCGGATCTTCAGAAAGATTCTGTCATAATGAATTAATCGATCATGACTGACACATCACTACTACTTACGATTTGTGGTAGAATGTTCAACAATTTGAATTGTAGCATTAACTTATTGTCGTTATTCAGAAAGGAATACTGTTCAGTTTCTAGTAAACAAATTCGACAAGTTCTTGCTGATTTTTGTTCCATAGTTTCGTATATCTCGTTCAATGTTCACCAAATACAGTTGCGCACTTATATTATCATATTATCTTTTGGATTGCCAGCACGTTGCCCGAACTCGAAATAAAAAAGTTTGCTTACTAAAAGGTAATAGATTGTTATTTTTATTTTAAAAAATAATCAAATTTGCTGAGCGAAGGCGATTCATTAAATTTACACCTCAACTTGCTTCAAAGAGTTATCAAAAATTACAACCAAAACTAGTATCTCAACCACTGTTGACGGTATTTTATCTGTGTTCTGTGATTTCATTTCGTAATGGGTCGGAAAGATAAGGCTCGTTTACGGTCAGTGGCGTAACTGAGGTATGCTGAGGATCAAAGCTTAGGAAAGCTAAGGGCTGCTACTGCGTTTTCTGAATGGGTGGCACACACCTGTTTTTCGCATAACATCAAACAAAATATACGTTAAACATGTTTATTTTATGCTTTGTGTGACCTCTGAAACGTTTTCGCTACTTTGTAGCCCTAGTCACGAATGCTTACCTTAGTAACGGTCGCCATTTATTAAGTGTATTTCATTTTGAACAATTATTGTTATAACTAGAAGATGTTATTTAGCATCCCTAAGCATGCTTAAAAGGTAACGAAACACCTTTAACGCTACAACTGCTTGTTACAAGCACAATATAATGGTTTCAGATGCAGTAGGTTCACTCCTTGTCGGTTCTTTTGATGTTTGTTGTAATTGCAAATTTATAAAAGTAGCAGCATGGATGGCACTTGTTTTAAAGAAGTGTTCATCACGATAACAAAAAAATATAAAGAATTATATGATAAGAAACACTATGAAGCAAAGTAATATGAAATAGGAGATATAGTATTCATCAAAGGAGCAATAACAACGACAGGTCAACCAACGAAAACACGGTACGGGAGTACGACATTTTACAACGTCAATTCACGTGAGTCAAATGAAAGTTTATAAGAATCATCCAGAAAGTGAAGACGACGAGGACGAGTTTACTGACGAAGAAGTACCCGAAAACAAAGACGGGAGTGGACATGCTGAGCCTATTAACGACGATTTAAACCAAAACAAAAAAATTTTAGAAAAAAATTACAAAAATAGAAAAGTTCGAGAAACGTGTTCGCAAGCGACCGGGTTATTTGAAGGACTATAGTGAGTAAAAAAAATACTTAATGAGGACATTAAGCAGCAGGATGGCCGAATGGTGTAAATAATTATAGTTGATTTAAAAAGTGTTCTGGTGTTATTTTCGTATTATTATTATTTCGACTATTTTGGAACGTTTTTAATACATGAAGAAAACGTTTCCTTGCTGATTAATGCAATGACACATTTGATTAATAAAAAAAACTTTAAAGTAATAAACTTCGTACCACCAGTATCACCTTCAATTGTCGAACTTGATGTGTCTATTAATTGATTCGTTTGTTCCATAGATTTTGAAACTGAAAGAAAACAGTTTTTTATTAGTACACAATTGGTTTTTAAGAAGAACCTATATCAATGTAAATTGTGTTGATTTAAAACTTACGGCAGTCTCTCTGTGTTGCACTAACTTTTAACCCCACACAGCACAAGCATATCCAGTGGATATGAAATGTACACACCAACCATAGATACCGGAGGTGCATCGAACATCCATATTTAATATTATGGAGCAAGGATGGAGGTCCATTGGATATATCATTCCGTCACGGCAAAATCTTCATAGTATGTCCATAGGACCTCCAGGTGGATAAACATTTTACATCCATATGGAGATATATTGAACAGTCATATGAACGTACAAAATACATACATATGGAGGTTCAATGAACATTTCATTAAAGTATAATAAACATTCATTTTTTTATAGAACCTTCATATGTAGGTAAAATATATGTGCATATCTATATATTAACAAAATATATGGCCACACGTCAAATAAAGTCAATACAAAATGCCAATAGTGATATTTTCCAGATGCAACAACTCCGGTTGGTCCACAGAAAATATGACCACTTGTTCATTTTCACTCAAACACAATCAAACTTTTTTATTTACACATTCTCCCATTTTTCTAGAGCTTTTATCCATTATTTATATTATAGGAATCCAAATACTTACTAGATTAATGTACAGCAAAAGTAAATTCAAATATGCAAAAATACCTTGTCTTTACCCAATAAACACAAATCAATGGGTCTGTACTGGCAATGTACTCCTTAGCCGGCACTCAGAATGCTGGCAATGTACTAAAATGAAGTACACTGCCGGTAACCAGGTGACACACCGGCCGATATATTGCCGGATGAATCTTGCCAATGCAGAAATTGCATCGAAGCAATATCGGCAAGTTATGTATATTAATACAAGTTAAATGCAGAATGCCAGTGAAATCAGTGCAATATAATATGTACTTTGCCATCACATAAATAGTGCGCAATTTTAAAAGCATTGGCAATGTTAGCAACTTAACACAAATTGAATGCATACAATGGTATTATCATTTTTAATTTAATTAATAAAACAATTTGGAAACTTAACATACAATGTCCATATATGTACTGAAAAAAATTAAAAAAATATAAAAAACCTATTTACATTCATTCTGTGCTTATGTTTATTGGCGTCTTTCGTACCCACTACTCCTGGTGTTTATTGCGTGTTGTAAAGCTGCACCACAATTTGATTTTTTTCTTATGGATACTGTAAAATAAAAATTACATTGTAATGCTACTCAAATAACTTATGCACTTTTTTAGCAATTTCTAAACTAAATTTTGAAGTTTTTGAAGTAATTATAAAGAATTGCTTTGTAAATAGTCGTGAAATAAAATACAACACGAAAGTCAAGTTTGGCAGTAATGCACTTGAAATCACATTACGTTAATATACATATAAAGTTAATGTTTTAAGTTTTAACCTATAAAATACTCTGAAGCCTCTTACTATAAATTAAATTTAAAATATTTTTACAAATTTGTTTTGCTTGATCCAGACCAATTACTTGGTTAAAACATGTCTCGTTTGCTGTATCTTTTCATCCAACAAAGTAGATTGAATCGATCTAAAAAAAAATTTCAATTAAATAAAACTCAGCAATAAGAATAATGAATTGGGAAATTGTAGATAAACTCACAAACTGGCTCTTAGATTACAAAGAAAACGTGTTAGTTTTTAGGTTATATATTTATTATTAAGAAATAATTTATATTTGAATTTAATACTTACTTATTTTGTTTACCCATCCAGGCGATAATATACGCGAAAACCTTGGCGAAAACAAACGAACAACGAAGAAAGTTTAAATTAAACCGCGCCAAGTATTTTTTTTTACTTTTTCAATTTTTCATTAAATTTGTTGTTGCATGTTAAATATTTACTACAAATGTTAAATTTTAGAGAATATAATTATTTCTAAATAATTTTGATAAAAAATAGCAACTCACAAAATTATGTAACATGATACATAAAAAAAATGTTTCCGAACATAACACTTAAGATAATCCTATTTCACAGATATCCATGAATGTATATAAGGTGCATATACAGTGGATATTAAACTACGGATGTACATCAATGGATATTATATGGATAAATATGTATATCCATTGCATCTCGCGTGCTGTGTGGGTATTAATACACAATTGGTTTTTAAGAAGAACCTATATATATATCAATGTAAATTTTGTTGATTTAAAACTTACGGCAGTCTCCCTGTGGTGCACTAACTTCTAACCATATTGATTCAAATAACGGAATCGATTTTTCAGCAATGACGAAAACATCCCATCTTCAAAATTAGGGGAGAGTGGGTAGGTTTGGGACGTTTTGCGTTTGAATAACTATTACACCGTTTTCTCTACTTGGTATAATCTGAAATTTTAGGACACTACTGTTTGAAGTATTTAATAGATGTCTACCTATTCAAAAAAATTGATTTCTGTTCTTAAATATTAAAAAAAAAGAAAATTTTCGGACAAATGTCCTAAACCTTCTGATAGGCAGTTGGAATAGGACAGGTGGTTAGAAATGCAATAGAAAATAAAAATGGCGTTATTGATGTAAAACAATGTGTTAGGTAGGTATAACAAATGTTGAAGTCAACGTACTTTCTTAAACAAATCAACATTGATTTCAAAATAAAAAATAGACGAAGTCCTTTGTGTTCCCCCAAAACATTGTGGGGATGGTAGCTTCAAGACAACGTTATTTTTTGGAATTGTACTGCTATCTTCTTCGGTAGAAAATACAAACTTTGATGAAGTTCCCTTTCTTCTAAGAAAGCTAACTTCAATTTCTTCTCTTGTTAGGGTATTGACTCTAGCAGCGTAGTTAACAACCTGTTTCTTACCTAGAGACTTACATAAAACAAAATCTCCAACTGTGATATTATTGATGTCAAAATCAAAGTCATCCTCTAGGTCAAAATTTAAATTTTCATCGCCAAAGGAATCGCGCAAATCTGGCATACTCTCACTTGAATCTTCTGTAAACGTGTCTTTTTTTTGGTTATTGTTATTGAGGATAATATTACTAGAATATATACACCTTTTTTGCATTGTTCAATCTTCTGCAACTCTTGCTTGCTTTTCTTGTTGTTGTGAAGCTCTTTTATCTCTTCCTTCTCCGACGTATTTTACGAGGAAGAGTCTTCGGATAATATGTTCTGGTGTTAACACAGAAGACAAAGAACAACGGTTTGATGAAGTTTTGGAAGTGGTGTACCTACATTTACTCACCTCTAAATAAGTTGAGGTCGAAGTGCTTGGTAAATTTATTTGACAAAACTGAGAATTATTTGAAGTGCAACGGATAGTGCCATTTTCTTTATCTACAGAAGTTTTCTTGTTCATTTTCATTAAGCGGACGATCTGATACATATGCCATCAAAAAATCGTCTTTTGAAAATACACTGGGATTATAGGGCCATATGCCTGTTTTCTGAAACATTTTTATAACATTGTCTTCTGTACAAGCACTGTTAAATGCAGATCCACCAACTTCAGCTATATTATATATTGAAACGTTCTCAAATTCAAGAGCCTTCTCGAAGTTGTTATCCATCTTCTAGAACGTATACCGAAAGATATGGAACACTCGAGAAGGATTTCCAAAATGTGTATATATACGGAACAAACAAATCGTAAGTCAGTTATTTCCGTAATGCGAAGACAGCAGTGTTAAGAAGATTATTCAAGTCTAAATAAATAAGTCGTTAACGCGTGTGGGATAAACGTACGGTGAATAATTTGGTACGTGACTTTAACGTAAACAAGTGTGTGACTTTCTCTTATCTTCGTGTCAGTGATAGCGCGCTATATATAAATTATACTGAGTGTTTTTATTAAATATTATTAGATTTAATTAGTTCGGTTAATTTAAAAGTGTACATATTTTTAGTATAAGTAAAAATATTTTTACTAGTTTAAATAAATTAGTTTTAATAATAAAATTCGTCACAATATCGTTAGAGTCTTTCCGGGGTTAGCAACCATCCAGTTATCACAAGCTTGATTGAATTGAATTGAATAAGGGGGAAAAGTTATAAGCAATACTCCATTATCTTTGGCTGCCTGTATCACATTGACGTTGACATGGCTATCGTGATTGTCTAGAAAAAGTACCACAGGTTCATCTCGATTGCATTTCACATGTTTAATAAAATGTCTAAGACCCAATAAAAAACTGTCTGAGGTCATCCATCCACTTTTGTGTGACAAACCGAGACTCCCAGGTGGCGCACCGTGAACCATGAAATCTTTAAAATTCACCCTAGGAAAGACGAAAGCTGGTGGAACTGTGTTCCCCGTAGCATCAACAAAACAACATAACGTAATCACGCTCTGCCGAATTCACTTGTCCAATTTGTTTAGCACCCTTTTCGCCAATGATTTTAGGAGGCTTGTGCACTGTTGTTAAGGCCGTTTCATCACAGTTCCATATCAAATCAGCCCTAAACGTATGACGATGGTATAATGTCTTGACGTTAGAAAAAAAGTCTCCAACGTTCTTCTCGTTGAAGCTAGTAGAGCCGGCTTAGGCTGGTAGCTTCAGGAACACGAATAGAAAGAGTGGGATTTCTGTGCATAAAACCGAACAACCATTCCTTTCCAGCTTCTTTGTTTTCTTCCCACTTACGAGGTAATTCAAGTTTCAATGCGACAGCATACAGATGCAAGTTTCTTCACTTGTTTTGTGTTGAGGTCATAATGCATTTTGGATGCAGTTTTTAAATATTCACAAACCATTTCTTCTTGTTGCTTGCTGAACACTTGCTTAACAGCGACATTGGGATTGTACTTATATTCTTGACGCACTTACATGACGTACTAATGATGATTTTGGGATGTTAAACGCATTTGCAACACATCTAATGGAACTACCCTTCCTAACTTCTTCGATTGCATTTTTCAGTTGATCTTCAGTTACTCGTTCTCTGTTGGTTTTACGCACCCAAATTCTACCCATTATGGAGACTGCAAAACAAAATTATTTGTTCAAACCTCTGTTTAAACTTATATTACACTAGCAGGTAGAATGGGACTGTCCCATTCCTACTGCATTTAAATTGACCCATTCCTTCTGCACAGACCGTTAAAAAGTTTAAATTTCCCACAATTTTATTAGCGGAATTTTTGGTTTGCTAACCTACATGCATTTACAGGAGGCACAACAAACATACCTATGCAAATATACATGAACCTAATAACTGAACATATACGCCAACATCACGTTTTTATGTTGAGCATCAATACTTACTTTTTGATGGTAAAACAAAACACAATTAAATGTTTTCACTATAAGTAGCAACACCACCATCAAAATAAGTGTGTGCAAAACACACTACTATGGCCACCTGTTGCCACTTGCAAGAACATCTAGTATGCAGAGAATTGTAGCAATCACGGATGTCCCATTCCACCTGCGTTCCATTCCTACCCACTCTCCCCTACTGCTGCACTTCTGACTTGGTTGTAACAATTTGGTAACAATAGTTACCATTTTTGTCATCAAATCTGTACGACCGATGTTTCTAAGCCAATTTACATCTAGATAATTCAAACGATGCATATCAACGTATGAATTAATTTACTTTATTGGATCAGCTGGTATACCGTATACGTCAAAACTAAGGTTCAAATTCTAACTATTATTTTAGCAAACAAATTTTAAATATTACATTACACAAAAATTTTAATAAGATTATACCATAGATTATACTGAAAAAGGTTATGAAACCAGTAAACAATAACAAATACCAAAAACAAGCTACTGCGCTTGTTACCACGAGTCGATCATGCTCCGTGAAATTATACGGAAAAATATTCCTGAGAGTGATCCTACTGATTCTAAAAGCATTATACACATACAAGCAGTGTTGTCAATTCGTGGGAATTATCCCGATTCGTGGTACTTTCATTTTCTAAAATAACGATTGTGGGAAAAGGGATTTGTTGATGAAATATTGACAGTTTGTGAGAATTAAAAGTAGATAGTGTATTTAAATGAATGATAAATTTAAATGATCACCAACGATCGTATAATGTGGTTTTCCACTGCCAATATTCAAGCATCTATCAAATTAGTAAACGGTTGCGGTTGGTCCGTTACATAAACTAACTATTTGTAGACGAGAAACTTTAATTGAGAGAAAAGGAATAACGTTTTAACTTTTCCCCACAATTGTTAGAGGCCATACTATGTAATAATTATCGGTAAAAAATACAAATACAGCAAATTTTATTTCCCTCTTTTTCGTACCTTGAAGGCTAAAAACGCTGAATTGCATTTCTCGAATAAAATCGACTAAATAATGCAAGTTATTTTTACACGTGTTTGATTCTAATGTTTATTACTATTTAAAAACTGAAGGTTTTCATATTCGTTTTAAAGAAAAGTTGTTACAATATTCACACGGTGTTGATTCGAATGAAACTGGAAGTTATTTATATTGTATTTGTGCAAATAAAAAATGGCATATAAAATAAGTCGCTTTTTTTAACGCATAATTATAAAAAAGTGACAATTTTCATAATTATTCTTTCAAAAACAAGAAAACATTCAAAATAAACCATTGTAATAATAATGGGTGCTATCCACATCCACACATTAAGTTTAAAATTTGCGCTATTTGTTTTCCCCACAACCGTTGTAGGGCGCCATAAACTGTGTTCCAAGTTTATATACAGGAGATTCCCCTCTAAATATCTTCTCTCTGGTGGTTCATTAATCACTGGCAGTTTAGCTCTCTGTAATACGCAGTTAGCGTAAATTATTTTGTAGAGTACACAAGTAAAAAATATATTTTTTGCCTTATTGGTAAAAATTATTATTCTGTTGGTATTGATCCTTAATAACTTTAATGTACATCAGAATATATATAGTTACGAAATAAATTCGTCTGTTTTGACACTCTTAAAATAGCGTGGGAATTTGGTGGTATTTTTTCTTGTACTCTGTGGGAGTAATTTAATAGCGTTTTTCACTGAACAAATTTGAGTGCGCACTAACACCGGGTGAGTTTACTGTGCACTATAATTGTGTTGCCAGCAGTGCATTAACATTGCACTTCCAGTGAAAAATGAAATGCTTGAACAGTGCACCATATAATATATAATGGGAGAACTTCTTTTTATTGTTAACCTTCGAATTAGTAACGACATTGTTACTTTACAACTTCCAGACCAATCAACGTACTTTAAGCTAATGAGTCAAGTTAAAATGCATTTATCTAGAATTTGCATATATCAAATGTGTTTTTAGCTGATAATGTATATACAGTAAATTACGTAAATGAATTAGTATCAAACAATTTTTTACATGTTGTGGATATAGACAACATTCAAATTATTTCAATTCGCCATGTTTGCACTGGATCTGTTGCACTTGCATCTGTTGTCAGTGCAACAAAATCTGCACTAGTACAGAATCAAGTGCATTTATCAGACCAGTGAAAAATAATAAAACTGAATCAGTACGCATTAAAAATACCAGTGAAAAATAACAGGAACACTCAGTGCGTAAAAGTGCGCACTAGAATGACCAGTGAAAAACGCTATAAGTTAATTTAAAATTTTCCGGGATTTTTTGTTAAAAAATGGTTGGCAACACTGCATACAAGTGGCGGTTATCTGCGGTTATCTTTGCGCTTTAACGACCGCGACTTCACGTTCTTGTTCTTAACGACGAATTTTGGCACACGAAAATATGGACATAAATACAAGAAACGCTTGTCGAATTTGTTTACAAGAGATAGTGCAAACTGAGCAGTATTACTTTCTTAACAACGACAACGGGATCCAATCTAAGTTGCTGGACGTTCTACCAGAAATTGTAAGTGGAAACAACTGGTTTCTATTGACTAAGATAAACTTCTTTATAGGACTTAAGTATTACGTCAAACCCGATTATTTGTAACCAATGTATGATCACAATTGAAGAAATACAAAAATTCAAACAACTGTGCATACAAACTGAAATTGCTATAAAGAACTTAAGACAACAAGGAATAATTAAAGAGGAGTTGCTTGACGATGACATTAAAGTCGAACTTTCAGACTTAAAAATTGTCAGTGATGACATCTTGGTAATCAATACGGATATGCCTGTATGCATCGAAAAACCTATATTAACAGAACTGTATTATTGCTACAACTGTGATTTTAACACTAACAAGAAGAAGGATTTGATTCATCATTTGAATTGTACAAATCAGAAAGGGCATAAGTGTAAGTACGTTAATCAGAAGTCTCACCATTGTGTTCAGTGTAAATTTAAAACTTTTTACAAAAATTCATTTGCAAATCACAAAAAATATAACGCCCATGAAAAACTATTAATATGCAATATGTGTGATTACTGCAGTACCAGCATGTCGTGTTTAAAAATCCATATGCGTACGCATGCAGGTGAGAAACCATTTAAATGCACTATATGTAATTACTGCGGTATCACCAAATCAGATTTAAAAATACATACACGTAATCACACAGATAAGAAATCATATCATTGCAATATATGTGATTATTGTTGTACCAATATATCTAATTTAAACAAACATATGCGTAAACACACTGGTGAAAAACCATTTAAATGTAATATATGTGAATACTGCAGTACCACCAACTCGGATTTAAAAAAGCATATGCGTACGCACACTGGTGAAAAACCATTTAAATGTAATATATGTAATTACTGTAGTACCAGAATGTCGTATTTAAAATTGCATATGCGTACGCACACAGGTGAAAAACCATTTAAATGTAATATATGTGAATACTGCAGTACCACCAACTCTGGTTTAAAAAAGCATATGCTTAAGCACACAGGTGAAAAACCATTTAAATGCTTTATATGTGATTACTGCGGTACAACTAAATCTGCCTTAAAAACGCATGTGGGTACGCACACTGGTGAAAAACCATTTAAATGTAATATATGTGATTACTGTAGTACCAGAATGTCGCATTTAAAATTGCATATGCGTAAGCACACAGGTGAAAAACCATTTAAATGTAATATATGTGATTACTGTAGTACCAGAATGTCGCATTTAAAATTGCATATGCGTAAGCACACAGGTGAAAAACCATTTAAATGTAATATATGTGAATACTGCAGTACCACCAACTCGGATTTAAAAAAGCATATGCGTACGCACACTGGTGAAAAACCATTTAAATGTAATATATGTGAATACTGCAGTACCACCAACTCTGGTTTAAAAAAGCATATGCTTATGCACACTGGTGAAAAACCATTTAAATGCTTTATATGTGATTACTGCGGTACAACTAAATCTGCCTTAAAAACGCATGTGCGTACGCACACTGGCGAAAAACCATTTAAATGCACTGTATGTGATTACTGCAGTACCACTGTGTCAAATTTAAAATCTCATATGCATAAGCACAGTGACGAAAAACCATTTAAGTGCAAAATATGTTATTATTGCAGTGCTATAGAGTCTCGTTTAAAACGGCATATGCGTAAGCACACAGGTGAAAAACCATTTAAATGTAATATATGTGAATACTGCAGTACCACCAACTCTGGTTTAAAAAAGCATATGCTTATGCACACTGGTGAAAAACCATTTAAATGTAATATATGTAATTACTGTAGTACCAGAATGTCGCATTTAAAATTGCATATGCTTAAGCACACAGGTGAAAAACCATTTAAATGCTTTATATGTGATTACTGCGGTACAACTAAATCTGCCTTAAAAACGCATGTGCGTACGCACACTGGTGAAAAACCATTTAAATGTAATATATGTAATTACTGTAGTACCAGAATGTCGCATTTAAAATTGCATATGCGTAAGCACACAGGTGAAAAACCATTTAAATGTAATATATGTGAATACTGCAGTACCACCAACTCTGGTTTAAAAAAGCATATGCTTATGCACACTGGTGAAAAACCATTTAAATGTAATATATGTGAATACTGTAGTACCACGAACTCGGATTTAAAAAAGCATATGCGTACGCACACGGGTGAAAAACCATTTAAATGCTTTATATGTGATTACTGCGGTACAACTAAATCTGCCTTAAAAACGCATGTGCGTACGCACACTGGCGAAAAACCATTTAAATGCACTGTATGTGATTACTGCAGTACCACTGTGTCAAATTTAAAATCTCATATGCATAAGCACAGTGACTAAAAACCATTTAAGTGCAAAATATGTTATTATTGCAGTGCTATAGAGTCTCGTTTAAAACGGCATATGCGTAAGCACACTGGTGAAAAACCATTTAAATGCAATATATGTGATTACTGCAGTAACACCAAGTCACATTTAAAAATTCATATCCGTAAGCACACTGGTAAGAAAACTATTTAAATGTTGTAAATAAATAATATGTGAATATTCTTTAATAAAACTTCATATATTTTATTTATTTATTAACTTTCGTTACATTCTTTTATTATTAATATATTTTTTACTACTAGATTTTTATACATTATAGAATCCACATCCTATTCTTTTTCTGGTTTTGCCACAGTTGTTTTCATTAAAATTCAACACCCTCTCTCAATTAAAACATAACTTTACATTGATGTAAATTATATAGATATCTATAAATCTAAACCAAAACACTTAGTAAATTTATTTAAATTAACTCTATCCAAAAGTTTCGTCAACATATCAGCTTTCTGATTTACAGTCTACCAGTGATTCCCAAAGTGGTCTTAATCGACCCCCAGGGGTCTATGACAACCTGCAAAGGGTCTACGTCAGCGAAAAAAAAAATTGGGGGTCCACGATAGTGGATCTCAACATACTGATAGTACCTATTTACTTACATTATACTATCTTATAATATGAAGACATATACGTTATTTATAAAAGTACCTATGAAGTAAAAAATTTTGTGTAAGTTGTAGGATGGGCATTCGCTTTCTGGTCGCAATACATTTTGAACTTGTAAAACCTGCACGTGATATACCAGTATCAGCTTGTTAGAAGCATACGCGCAGTCCCAGAGCTTCGCGAACTTGTACTGACTTGTAATAGCGAAGGCTTCCACGGCCGGAATCTATACTAACATTAGAATGTCTTCCGGGTTTGGGCCGTGTCATAGTTGCAACCGAAGCTGCAACGTTGGCAGCTTCGGTTGCAACTATGACACGGCCCAAACCCGGAAGACATTCTAATGTTGTACTGACTTGTTCAATTCGTCACTCTATAAATACGAATGTGAGACAAATACATTTATTCGTTTCCCGAATCTTGAAAAGAAAAGTACTAAGAAAATATTTAAAAAAATATAAACTGGTGGTTTATATTATAGTGAATCAGTGTTATTTTGTTTGAGAGTGTCGGAGAAAAGTAAGTACATTAGTTTTGTACTCGTTAATAAAGATAGATAAATTACGCCAATCATGACTTCAGTTATTAGTAGTTTAATATTCAAATCATGCAAAATTACATGAGTACTCCTCAATAGTTTCTTTTTCAAAGTTTTAGCAATCGTTATTAATATTACAGTGCATTCTTCGTAATCCGAACTAATTGCTGCAAGGAGATGTTCGAATTATAAAATGTTTTCGGAAAAATAAAAAAAAAAGACTGTACATACATATTACATTTAAGGGCGGATCCAGAAAATAGTTTCGGGGGGGGGGGGGAGGTTGTAAGGCTCAGTTTACAACACCGAGGCTTTGGTCATCTAGGGGTATGTTATACCGGAATACCACTCCATAAAGCACAGAGTCCACGGAGATTTTTTATTTGATGGAAAGTTTCAGGAAAAAAAATTTAAAGAATTGAAAATTTGCTGTTTTAAATATTGTATTACAACTAAGTAAAAAATGTATACCTACCTATTAAAAATAACCCTTACCAACCATAATTAGATACCATTACGTGAAGAGTTGTTCAGGTACACGAATAATGAATTAAAACGTTCATGATGATGAATTTTTATTAATCAAACTCCTATAATATTTTTGACATGTATAATTGTCTATTCTTTACAGGACCTTCAGAGATAATTTCCTTTTATGCTTTTGCACGTAAACGTCTAAGACTTCTTCAGCCTTCATCACGTTGGAAAAATCCAGATGTACATGCAGTAAAACCAAGCCATTTAGTCTCTCTTAATGCTGTCATTGTGTTGCGTAGATATGTTTTAAAACGGCGCAAAGCTGAAAAAGTTCGCATATGGCAAATCTTCTTTGTATTTGATCGACCCTTAAGAATGTCACTAATGTAAGTATCATTTAGACCTGGTGATAACAGGTGTTGCAGCTTGCCTACGCATTCCATCTCCTTTTTGGGGAACCATGCCGTCAGTTCATTTATAATGAAATCAAGAAACGGTATGTACACTGTCATGCGATAGTAGTCCTCAGCTGACTCTGTCTCAACATTAGATCGGTTTTTTTGTCCTAGGCATTTGAACTTCTGTGCCCATTTCTTCCGCCAACTTAGCCGCATTGTTATAAAGCTCCTTGAAAGTCTCCGTGCTGTTGTCTCGTTTTTCTTGAATGCTCTGTATTGTCGCTTCTACAAGCTGCTAAGAATTCAGCACATCCATATACTCTGCTTGGAGTTTGCGAGATAAAGGTAAAGTTACTCCAAGTACCTCAGCCAACACTACTACACTAATTAAAAATTCTGATGACAAAATACAGTGCAGAAAAGAAAATGCATTACATCCTCTACTTTCCGGTGAACTAGCAATAGCTTCTAGATGCGTGGGAAGTGCAGGAAAGTGTTCTACGAACGTCAACACGGCTTTATGTCTTTCTGGCTATCTTGTTTCACACAGTTTTTTATGCCATGTTTTCCTGGCTTAATGTCATGATTTTTTCGCATCTCTTCTTTCAAAGCTTTAAACCTTGTAGCGGAGTCACGGAAAAACTTTGTCAGCGAAGATATTACTCCCATGGCATTTCTGATGCTAGCAACAGAGCAAGCTTTGCTTATAGCCGAGTTCAGCCTGTGGTTGGCACAGTGACTGTAGATTGCAAGAGGTTGAATCTGGGAAATGCGGGGTTGCACACCCTTTAAATATTCCACTCATATTGGAGGCTCCATCGAAAGCTTGTCCTCTGCAGTTAGCCAAATCAAGGTCAAGCTTACAGAGTTCTTGCAAAATTGAGCGAGCTAAGTTTTCACCAGTGAGATCCACTACATCAACAAACTTGATGAAATCTTCTTCAATCTTGTGTTCCTTGGTATTAAAATACCTTATGCAAATGGTAAGTTGTTCTTTAACGGACAAATATCTGTTGTCTCATCTGCATATATTGTGAAAAACTTTCCACAATTTTTTATGTGGGAGGCTAGAACTTCATCACCAGCGTCAACTCTGAATTTTAGCAATGCTCTGAAATTTTCTTCGCCGAAACAGCTCCCAGTTGTCTCAATAATACCATCGTCTCTGTGTCCTCTCAAGGGTATGTTTTCGGCACCACATAAAATGATCGTTTTAATGATTGGAATAAGCTTCCTACGGTTCTCTTCAATTGTCTTTTTGTCTGCTGCATTTATACTAGCTACTACAATGTTTGCCTTGCCCTCGTGAGTCATACAAAAGTTGTGATAGAGTACCGTATTTCTTTTATGATATTCCGTATTGCAATGGTGTTTTAAAATGTCTACAGCTTTCTTATAAGTTACCATTGGCTCAACAACTAATTTTCCAAGTTCGATTTCGTTATTTCCACCTTCTCGACGACCAAACATTACCCAAAATTTGCACAGACCTCCATGTAATTCTTTGGTGTACGTCAACCATTCATATGTTTGTAGCCAACTGTGCTGAAAATAGAGATTCTTATTTCCTTCTCGAACCACAGGGAATTTGTAGCTTTGAGAGGGTACCCAAGGTTTTTTGAGCGATTGATATTTTTCGACATCTGTAAGGGTTGATAGCACATCCCGACTCTTCAAAAGTTGGCCAAAATCACGATCTTGGAAAATGCGATCTGAGGTTTCATTGTCAGTGTTAACTTTCGATAATTGATTTCTGTTTAATTCTTTATCTGCCACAAAAGATGTCTCTTGTTGGAGTTGTTGGCCAGGGCCTATTAATAAAAATAAATGTTATAACACAACAATGTTCTTCGTTAAAAAAACTATAGCTAGGGCGGAGGGCCATATAATATTTATAATCGGCGTTCAATAAACAAATATGACCCGCCTAATTTAATGGCCCCGGCTTTAATCAATGTTTGCAATCATTGTATTTTAATCTGAACAAAACGTCAATTTAAAACCCGGATGGCAGATGCATGGGTAACAGTACCATACAAGATATAAAGTAGATGGTGGTGTTTGCGCGTATGCATTACTTGCAATTTATTAATAAAAATCTTCCAAAAACTATCGTTTTAGACAACAAAACTTGTGTACTGTTTCTTGTATTATAGAAAAGCTTATGTAATAAGCAATATCTGATAAGTGATGTCTTAATTAACGTAGTTTATGTTTAGATTTTAGTTTTAATAAAAATATACCATTTTCATTTTTTTATAAGCAATTAAAGTCGTGCACAGTTTAATACTGTTCTGCCATGTTTACTAAGCAACAAAACAAAACAACACACATTTCTTACCTTTGATTTCTTGCAAAAGAATGATTGTAGGCTTGCTTGCCTTTTTTTACTTGCACTGCCACTCATTTCGCACAACTATGAATACTATGATGTGGAGGTCTTAAGATGGCGGCCGTTGGTAATTGGTTCCCATTGCGCTGGTGCGCTTGTACTGCTGTTAGCGGAGAAATTTAAAAACGGACATCACAAGCCGGCGCGGCAGCGGTGCCGAAGATGACCGCACGTATAACGCATGGTACCTACATATACAAGTAAGATAATGAGATTGATCAAGATTGATGCTAAGACGTGTATTATTTATGATGTATTTTATAGCATGAAAGACACAAGATTCACAAATAAAGAGTTTATTTATTAAAGAACAATACACCAGCTACATAAGCAAAGTAGGATGACGCCATGTCTTACATTACAGTGGCGTGTCTGTGAGAAATACATATACTAAATACAGTGTCACCTCGTGACTACATATTATGCAAGGCGGACTAAGAAATTTTAATTAATCCTCTGTAACGTAAAAAAACAGAAGCTTATACATATATTTTAATTTTCAAGAGTATATAGGTCAGACATTTCTTCCTCAATCATAAAATTTACTTCATCAAATTATATCGAGTGTCCTTGCTAGGAATTTATTATTCTTTTATAAATACATATAATATAGTATAACTTCACAAAAAAAGAAAAAAAATGTACTATTGTCCATTGGTCGTTACACTGTGGGCCAGTTCGGATTACTGGAATGTTCGGATTACGGAAGTTCGGATTATGAATATTGCACTGTACATACTTCTCTCAGTGTTGGGGTGTACCTAGGTACTTTTAAATAAATGTACCTGTACCTAGGTACCAAAAAATGAGTACCTGTCACAACACTGCCTGCGTCCCATTCCTACCCACTCTACCCTACTGCTGCACTTCTGACAGTTCTGACTTGGTTGCATTCTTGGTTGTAACGCTATGTCCTAGGTGAACACGGGTGCTGCGGTGCGATGCGAGGAACGTTTTAAACAAAACAACGCGAATCAAATGAGTAGTCCAGCATAAATACGTCGTGGCACTAAATTTGCCCGCAGTGGGATCGACGCATCTCACGCATTGTTTTAAATTAAAACGTGTTTTATTTTCAGCGCAGTTCTTGTCCGATATTCGCAATGGAAAGACTGATTTGTGAAGTTCAAGGAAGAAATATTTTATGGAATAAAAAAAATCCACGGTACAAGGATCGGTTGAGTGTTGACAAAGAATGGGATGCTGTAGCTCACAGTACGGGATTTTCAAGTAAGTGTATATAATCTACACACAAATGAATAAAGAACTATAGGTTTGTTTAAATAAATATAAATCAAAGCATATTAGCGTACGAATATTGTATAATATGCATGGATTGATGCAAAACAATCTAGTTCTCTATTAATTTCTGAGTAGAGTATGTGTTTAACAATAGGTTTTTATTGGTTTTATTGGGAAAATATTACATACAGTATACGTTTAAATTTTGTTTAACCAAAAGTATTCACAAAAGATATCTCTTAAATTTTCGGCTTCTCTCGACGGACGGTTGTGGGCTCGTGAAATACGTGAATTATTATTATTATTACTAAGGTTGCCGCCTGTATAATCTTGCAAGTCGTTAAAAAACGAGTCTTTCTCTCTGTCTATTATAGCATTGTGCAAAATACAAATTGCCTTTACAATGTGAACCGCATTTTCTACCTTAGTCTCTATAGATTTCAATAAAATTCTAAATTTAGCAGAGCATATACCAAAGGCACATTCCACACTCATTCTGGCACGTGATAAACGGTAATTGTAATAAGAGGCAGGTTCATTATTTTGCAGTCGTCTTCTAGGAAATGGTCGTAATAGATAAGTTCGTAATGGGAACGTTTCATCTCCTATAAACACAGAAGGAACGATTTGTCCAGAGTTAGGTAGTTGTCGGTCTTTTGGTAAAAGTAAAGTCCCATTTTCGATGTTTTGATAAATTGGCGAATTAGAAAATACTCCAGCATCGCTGTCTTTTCCATAGGCACCCACATCAATCATTAAAAATCGGTAATTAGCATCCACAACTGCCATTAGTACTATTGAAAAAAAATGCTTATAGTTATAAAACATGCTTCCAGATTTTGCAGGACATTTAACTCTTATGTGCTTTCCATCGATACTGCCTAAACAGTTAGGAAAGTTCCATTTTTGGAAATACTGTGCAGCAACATTTTCAAAATCTCTGACGGTAGGCAAAGGCATGTGCATTATCTGAAGTGTATCCCAAAGAGCTTTACAAACCTCCATGACTATAGACGCGACTGATGACTTTGATATTCGAAATGTAAAGGCAATTTGCCTAAACGCGATTCCAGTAGATAGGACGTACCTGAAACAAAGCAGAGCATAGTTATTTATACAAGATTTTTTTTCAGAGGAAGAAGCTAAAAGAAAATGGCGAAATTTGCGCGATCAATTCGCAAAAGAATTAAAAAAAGTTCGTACACCTCGTTCAGGCGATGCCCTAGATGAAGATGGGCAGTATACAGGAAAATGGCAATTTTTGGCAGTCTACAGTTTCTGAAGGGTATAGTAGCTCCGAGAACTACGGAAGGAAATGTATCGCATATTGAAGCCTCGCAAGAATCACAGACCTCTTTGCTTGACAAGGACGATATTGAAGATGAACAGTTTTCAGACGAAAATTCTGCCAATGTGGATTTTTCATCACAGGTGAGTGTGACGGCCGATGTTTCACAAGAGATTGCAAGTGCCGATATTTCGCAAGTAGTCGCTAAGGATGGTATTTCGAAAGTCAATACCAATAGGGGTAGTTTACGAGTAAATAAAAGTCCAAGGGAGTTTGTATCTGAAGCAACAAACATGTCATCTTCAAGTACAGCGACATCTCGTTTAAAAAGAACATCACGACGCGAAGAGAATATAGCTGTAGAACAGCAATTATTAAATATCGAGACAAAAAAGCTTGCTCTACTTCAAACACCAGAAGATGAAAATTCTTTATTCCTGAGGTCCCTCCTGCCATATTTCCAAAAAATTGATCCCCTGCGGCAACTACGAGTAAGAAACAAATTTCAAGAAACATTAATCAACGAAATGTCACCTCCGTTTATCATCTTCAACCCGGCAATATTCATTACCCTGATCGCCCATCAACTGCATCATCAGTGCATTCACCGACTTATTCGAATGTTTGTTCACCTCCGACTACCAGCAGTGTTGTAAATAGATAATTTTTAAATTATATAGATACAGATAAAAATTTTTTCTTGCAAGAATTATCTAGTATTAGATAATAGATAAACTATTTAAACTTTATATAGATAACAGATAATAGATGAAATAATCTAGTTAGTAATAACGATAGATGGAGTTCATTTGAAGAACTACTATGGAATGTGGGAAATTACTGAAGAAAAACATACATATTGTAACTGGAATTTTACGGGACACTGGATTTTTATAAATTTTATTTAAATAATTTAAATAAAAAATTATATATATACAGATACATATAACTTATATATTTTAGATAGTACATACCCACACAGCACGCGAGATGCAATGGATATACATATTTATCCATATAATATCCATTGATGTACATCCGTAGTTTAATATCCATTGTATATGCACCTTATATACATTCATGGATATCTGTGAAATAGGATTATCTTAAGTGTTATAAGTGTTATGTTCAGAAACATTTTTTTATGTATCATGTTACATAACTTTGTGAGTTGCTATTTTTTATCAAAATTATTTAGAAATAATTAAATTCTCTAAAATTTAACATTTATAGTAAATATTTAACATGCAACAACAAATTTAATGAAAAATTGAAAAAGTAAAAAAAAATACTTGGAGCGGTTTAATTTAAACTTTCTTCGTTGTTCGTTTGTTTTCGACAAGGTTTTCGCGTATATTATCGCCACTGAATTATTTAAGGAATTATTGCACACGCAAACTTTTTGGCTTTTTGTTTAGCTTGTATTTATTAAGGTATTTATCGTATGCAAACCATTTTGTGCTTTAAAATTTCGAAAAAATGTGTTTGTTTTTCATCATTTAGGATGGATGGGTAAACAAAATAAGTAAGTATTAAATTCAAATATAAATTATTTCTTAATAATAAATATATAACCTAAAAACTAACACGTTTTCGAGAAAATATATAATGACTTTGGAATTTGTAATCTAAGAGCCAGTTTGTGAGTTTATCTACAATTTCCCAATTCATTATTCTTATTGCTGAGTTTTATTTAATTGAAATTTTTTTTAGATCGATTCAATCTACTTTGTTGGATGAAAAGATACAGCAAACGAGACATGTTTTAACCAAGTAATTGGTCTGGATCAAGCAAAACAAATTTGTAAAAATATTTTAAATTTAATTTATGGTAAGAGGCTTCAGAGTATTTTATAGTTTATAGGTTAAAACTTAAAACATTAACTTTATATGTATATTAACGTAATGTGATTTCAAGTGCATTACTGCCAAACTTGACTTTCATGTTGTATTTTATTTCACGACTATTTACAAAGCAATTCTTTATAATTACTTCAAAAACTTCACAATTTAGTTTAGAAATTGCTAAAAAAGTGTATAAGTTATTTGAGTAGCATTACAATGTAATTTTTATTTTACAGTATCCATAAGAAAAAATTCAAATTGTGGTGCAGCTTTACAACACGCAATAAACACCAGGAGTAGTGGGTACGAAAGACGCCAATAAACATAAGCACAGAATGAATGTAAATAGGTTTTTTATATTTTTTTAATTTTTTTCAGTACATACATGGACATTGTATGTTAAGTTTCCAAATTGTTTTATTAATTAAATTAAAAATGATAATACCATTGTATGCATTTAATTTGTGTTAAGTTGCTAACATTGCCAATGCTTTTAAAATTGCGCAATATTTATGTGATGGCAAAGTACATATTATCAATGATATTATATTGCACAGATTTCACTGGCATTCTGCATTTAACTTGTATTAATATACATAACTTGCCGATATTGGTTCGATGCAATTTCTGCATTGGTAAGATTCATCCGGCAATATATCGGCCGGTGTGTCACCTGGTTACCGGCAGTGTACTTTCATTTTACATTGCCAGTACAGACCCATTGATTTGTGTTTATTGGGTAAAGACAAGGTATTTTTGCATATTTGAATTTACTTTTGCTGTACATTAATCTAGTAAGTCTTGGATTCCTATAATATAAATAATGGATAAAAGCTCTAGAAAAATGAGAGAATGTGTAAATAAAAAAGTTCGATTGTGTTTGAGTGAAAATGAACAAGTGGTCATATTTTCTGTGGACCAACCGGAGTTGTTGCATCTGGAAAATATCACTATTGGCATTTTGTATTGACTTTATTTGACGTGTGGCCATATTTTTTGTTAATATATAGATATGCACATATATTTTACCTACATATGAAGGTTCTATAAAAAAATGAATGTTTATTATACTTTAATTAAATGTTCATTGAACCTCCATATGTATGTATTTTGTACGTTCATATGCCTGTTCAATATATCTCCATATGGATGTAAAATGTTTATCCACCTGGAGGTCCTATGGACATACTATGAAGATCTTTCCGTGACGGAATGATATATCCAATGGACCTCCATCCTTGCTCCATAATATTAAATATGGATGTTCGATGCACCTCCGGTATCCATGGTTGGTGTGTACATTTTATATCCATTGGATATGCTTGTGCTGTGTGGGTAGATACAGATAAATAGATAAAAAATATGATTCTAGATTAATTTATCTATATAAATTTATATAGATAATTTACAACACTGACTACCAGTTTTCAAGCCGGCAATACTCAGTATTACTCTGATTGCCCAATAACTGCTGGGTCGTCACTGCATTCGTCGACCTATTTGGATGTTTCTTCACCTCCGTCAACTGCACAAGGTGCATCTTATGCAAGTGATGTTAACAATATGTACCCATAATAACTGTTGTTAAATAATTGTCAACCCTGTATATTGTACTGGTGGGTACGTGAGACACTACTTCAATAGTATGTAACAATATATTTAACAGTTAGTTAGCATGTGTATCTGTGTATTGCCTCGTTTTACATCGATCATGTATTAAATAATCTTTAGTATTCTCTAGTTTGTGTATCCACGAATCAACAAGTTATGGACCCAGTTACGTTGTCATAATTTAAATAATACAAATAGAGAAAAACTACCGAGATCCGTATAAATTTATCATTTTATACACGCATACAATACACGTGAGGAAATGGCGAATCCTCAAGATGAAAATACCGAATTGGAACTTCTCCGTGAACAGCTGGAACAAATGAGAAACAGTTTAGCAAATTTAGCAAGCACTCGTCGAGCCACCATCACTACAACATCTCATTCAATCGGAGGTTTACCTGATGCTAAGCACTTGGATGGACATTCAAATTTTGCTGAATGGAAATTTTGGATGAAAAACTTTCTTGTAGATTCAGGTCTGTGGATGTGCATTGAATTTGATGAAACTGAGGTAGTAGATGCGGATTTGGATCGTCGCACTCTGGCTAAGATAAATTTGTCTGTAAGAAATCATGTCGCTTCCATTACTAAGAAGGCAACAACTGCAAAAGAAGCATGGGATGCTCTGATTAACATGTATGAAGATAAAGGTTCAGTTAGAATTGTGGGTTTGTTGTCGAGTATATTGCAGTTGAAATATGAAGATTGTAAATCGATGGAGGAATTTATCAACAAATTCTTGAGTATAGCGGAACAATTAGAAAATGCAGGTGAACCCCTAAAAGATACTGTTGTGGGGGGATTTATTTTGGCAAAGTTGCCTGAAGAATTCAAACCATTGGTACTTGGGATCAGGGGATCTAATCAAGAAACAACTGTCGACTTTGTGAAGAACTTACTACTCCAGCAAGATATCAAACTGAATTCTGGAAAACATATTGAGAATACTGTACTGTCAGTCCGTAGCAAAAATAAACCATCTTTGGGTGTAAGATGTTATAATTGCAATGGTCGGGGTCATATGTCTAATAACTGTAGAAAACCGAAAAAAAGGAACCAACAAGGAGGTAAAGTGCAGGACAAGCAGATTCCGTCAACATCTACTGCAGGTTCTTGCTTTCTTGTCCGTGATGAGTCCTTTCCCGATGATTATAATTGGTATCTCGATTCAGGTGCCACCGTTCATCTAACAAAACAGACATATGACACATTTCAGAAGAAGGAGACACAGTTGATTCGCATGGCCAATGGACAAACTGTTAGCAACTCCGGAGTTGGTGATGTAGCAATACCATTGTCTACCAACCATACATTAATTGCTGAAAATGTTGCTTCTGTGCCAGACTTAAAGTTGAATTTGTTAAGTGTCAGTCAGATACTTAAGAAACCGTTAAACTTATCTATTATTTTTGACAGTAAACAGTGTAGAATTGTTAAAGAAACTATAAGTGTCAGTGAATCAAACGTATTGGGCACTGGAACATTAGTTAATGGACTATACCGATTAGATCGTGCTCCAGATCGAGAAATAGTAAGTACGGTTACCACTGAATTAGATAACTATAGTTTGTGGCACAATCGATTGGGACACTTGAACTCAAGCTCAATGTATAAATTAAAAAGCATAACTGATGGTCTGCATTTCAATAAGGAATCCAATGTTCCTTGCAAATATTGCATACAAGGAAAAGCAAACAAAAACCCGTTTCCTAAACATGCTAGTCGTAGAGCAACACGCGTACTGGGTTTAGTCCACTCTGATTTATGTGGACCAATGTCGATTGATTCTAAGGGTGGTGCCAAATATGTATTAACTTTTGTAGACGATTATTCGCGTAGATGTTTCACATATTTTTTGAAATCCAAAAATGAAGTTTTGGACAGTTTGTTGATTTTGTGAACTTTGTAGAGAATCAAACAGAACAAAGATTGAAATGCCTTCGCACTGACAATGGCACTGAATATGTCAACAGGTCAATGATCACTTATTTACGGCAGAGAGGTATACACCATGAAAGAACCGTACCAGATACTCCTCAGCAGAACGGTGTTGCAGAGCGTATGAATCGCACTCTCCTTGAATGTGCCAGATCGATGCTGTTCTCATCAAATTTAACCAAAGAATTTTGGGCCGAAGCTATCAACACCGCAGCTTATCTTCGAAATCGTTGTCCTACTCGAGCACTACAAAACTCGACACCAGAGGAAGCATGGACTGGTGAGCGACCGAACCTCAATCATGTACGTACATTTGGTTGTACTGCATTTGTTCACATTCCACAATCGCAAAGAAGTAAACTCGAACCGAAAGCCTGGGAAGGAATTTTCTTAGGATATAGTGAGCAAACCAAAGGCTACAAAATTTACAATCCCAAAACTAATAAGTACCATTTGGCCCGTGATGTTAACTTTATTGAAGACCAGATGGGCATGTTAACACAGTCAAGTAGTAGTCATTTGTCAAATGGAAATGATGCTCAAATATCACCATCATCGGAAGAAATACGTTTCACTACAACCTCAACTACAATCGAGCCGTTATCAGATGATTTGCTACAGAGAACATCTGCCGATTCAAGACTCAATTCTTCTACATCAACATCTTTGATCCACGAAACTGCAAATGACAGTAATTTACCAGTGGGTACAGACAATACAGAAGTTGGTGAAGAAAGTAGTTTCCCGAAACGTGTGAGTAAACCTAATAAACACATTTTTAATGAAGATTTTATATGTAATCAAGCAATGCTGTGTACATCGAGTCCTACCACCGAGCATGAAGCACTTGCAGGAGAAGATGCTGATAAATGGCGAACAGCTATGGAAGAAGAGATGGAGTCTCATCATCTGAATAGAACATGGACTGCTTCTGAACTTCCACCTGGTCGTAAAGTCATTACAATGCGATGGGTTTTCCAACCTAAACTAGGTCCTGATGGAACTGTAATCCGCTACAAAGCGAGATTGGTCGCCAGAGGATGCTCTCAAACTAAGGGTACAGAGTATGAGGAGACGTTTTCTCCTGTCATCCGCTCTAGTTCGATCCGTGTTTTGATAGCACTTGCTGTAAAGTTGGAACTGTCAATAGACCACATGGACGTCACCACCGCATTCCTACATCCCGAACTCGCTGAAGAAATTTATATCAAACTTCCAAACGATGAAATTTGTCGACTACAGAAATCAGTTTATGGCCTTAAACAAGCTAGTCGTGTTTGGTATCTGAAATTGGATAAAGTATTAAAACAACTTGACTTTAAGCCATCATGTCATGATACTTGTGTCTACACACGAGTCCAGGACGAAGAATTACTTATAGTGGGAGTGTATGTAGATGACATCCTTATCCTCAGCAATAGTGAAGAGGGGAAGTGCAGTCTAAAAGAAAATCTAATGGAAATCTTTTCAATGAAAGACTTAGGTCCGTTACACCACTGCCTAGGTATACGAGTAAGAAAACAAAATGGGAACATAATCCTTGATCAGGAACATTACCTAAAACATGTCCTAGAGAGGTTCAATATGGGTGATTGCAAACCAGCTTCAACCCCTTTAGATCCGAATACGAAACTCTCAAAAGACATGGAACCAAAGACAACAGAAGATATAGAAGCAATGAGAAAAATTCCATACCGTGAAGCGCTAGGCAGTATAATGTATGCTGCGTACGCAACAAGACCCGACCTAGCATTTGCAGCTGGCATGCTAAGCCGATTTAACGCAAATCCGGGGCCTGCTCATTGGTCGGCTGTGAAGAGACTTTTCCGATATATAAAAGGTACTCTTACACTGGAATTGGTGTATTCTAAAGATGACATGGAAGCATATGCGTACAGTGATTCAGATTGGGCTGGTTGTCAAGACGATCGCAGATCCACTACTGGATATGTTTTCGTGTTCTCCGGAGCCGCTATATCCTGGAACACAAAGAAACAACCAACTGTGGCTTTGTCTTCCACTGAGGCTGAATATATGGCCCTCAGTGCTGCTACCCAGGAGGCAATCTGGATAGAAGGTCTTCTAACCGAATTAACACTAAAACATAAGGAACCGCTCACAATATTGTGCGATAACAAAGGTGCAATAGAAATCGGTAACAATTTAAAATTAAGTGCCAGAAGTAAACACATTGACATTAAACATCATTTTGTGAAAGAGTGCGTGGAGTCCGGAAAAATTAAATTGAGTCACTGTGACTCTAAAGAAATGACAGCTGATATATTGACCAAGGGTCTTTCTTCTGAATTACATCGTAAACATTGTCAAGGTCTGGGTTTAATCTAGATATGTTTACAGTTTAGTGCATTTTAGAAAATATTGTTTAAGTTGTTTTGTCATTCAGGATTGTCAATTAAGGTAGGGTGTTGTTAAATAATTGTCAACCCTGTATATTGTACTGGTGGGTACGTGAGACACTACTTCAATAGTATGTAACAATATATTTAACAGTTAGTTAGCATGTGTATCTGTGTATTGCCTCGTTTTACATCGATCATGTATTAAATAATCTTTAGTATTCTCTAGTTTGTGTATCCACGAATCAACAATAACACATTAATAATAAATACATTAAAAAATGAATATCCTGGTTTACATTACTTACCTTAAGGTTAACAAAAGCCTCTCTTCGACAGAAATTGGTCTCTGAAAATTTGTTGTGCAATGATAACAGGTATCGCGTATTTTTCCAAGAATATATAATCAAATGTTTTTATTGTCATTCTGGTGTATTGGCGAAAAGCACTTTCATCTGCTCGTAACTCCAGGTACAAATGATGAAATTCCCCGTAAACTAACCTATTTCTATAAATCGTATGAGTGGTGTTTCACGTCTCTTTTTAAGTTTCTGTAATATTCTTAGTTTCAATAAACTATTTTCCAGTAAAATGGAACGTGTTGACGTCGCGGCCATCGTTGTTGAACTAAACCAGTCCGTAGCATAATTTGCCACTTAAGTTTAAAAACGCACGCACCACAATACGTGCGATGCGTGCGTTTTATCGCACCGCAACACCCGTGTTCACCTAGGACATAGCGTAACAATAGTTACCATTTTTGTCATCAAATCTGTACGACCGATGTTTCTAAGCCAATTTACATCTAGATAATTGAAACGATGTGAATTTACTTTTCAAAAATTTACTTTATTGCATCAGCTGGTATACGTCAAAACTAAGGTTCAAATTATAACTTTTATGTTACCTATTATTATAACTACTATTATTTTAGCAAACAAATGATAAATATTACATTACACAAAAATTTTAATAAGATTATACCATAGATTATACTAAAAAAGGTTATGAAACCAGTAAACAATAACAAATACTAAAAACAAGCTACTGCGCTTGTTACCACGAGTCGATCATGCTCCGTGAATTATACGGAAAAATATTCCTGAGAGTGATCCTACTGATTCTAAAAGCATTATACACATACAAGATACAAGTGGCGGTTATCTTTGCGCTTTAACGACCGCGACTTCACGTTCTTGTTCTTAACGACGAATTTTGGCACACAAAAATATGGACATAAATACAACAAACGCTTGTCGAATTTGTTTACAAGAGATAGTGCAAACTGAGCAGTATTACTTTCTTAACAACGACAATGGGATCCAATCTAAGTTGCTGGACGTTCTACCAGAAATTGTAAGTGGAAACAACTGGTTTCTATTGACTAAGATAAACTTCTTTACAGGACTTAAGTATTACGTCAAACCCGATTATTTGTAACCAATGTATGATCACAATTGAAGAAATACAAAAATTCAAACAACTGTGCATACAAACTGAAATTGCTATAAAGAACTTAAGACAACAAGGAATAATTAAAGAGGAGTTGCTTGACGATGACATTAAAGTCGAACTTTCAGACTTAAAAATTGTCAGTGATGACATCTTGGTAATCAATACGGATATGCCTGTATGCATCGAAAAACCTATATTAACAGAACTGTATTATTGCTACAACTGTGACTTTAACACTAACAAGAAGAAGGATTTGATTCATCATTTGAATTGTACAAATCTGAAAGGGCATAAGTGTAAGTACGTTAATCAGAAGTCTCACCATTGTGTTCAGTGTAAATTTAAAACTTTTTACAAAAATTCATTTGCAAATGACAAAAAATATAACACCCATGAAAAACTATTAAAATGCAATATGTGTGATTACTGCAGTACCAGCATGTCGTGTTTAAAAATCCATATGCGTACGCATGCAGGTGAGAAACCATTTAAATGCACTATATGTAATTACTGCAGTATCACCAAATCAGATTTAAAAATACATACACGTAATCACACAGATAAGAAATCATATCATTGCAATATATGTGATTATTGTTGTACCAATATATCTAATTTAAACACACATATGCGTAAACACACAGGTGAAAAACCATTTGAATGCAATGTATGTGATTACTGTAGCACCAATATGTCGAATTTAAAAGTACATATGCATAAACACACTGGTGATAAACCGTTTAAATGCAATATATGTGATTATAGCAGTACCAGCATGTCGTGTTTAAAAGTGCATAAGCGTAAGCACACAGGTGAGAAACCATTTAAATGCAGTATATGTGATTACTGTAGTGTTACAATGTCAAATTTAAAATTGCATATGCATAAGCACACTGGTGAGAAACCATTTAAATGTAACATATGTAATTACTGTAGTACCAGAATGTCGCATTTAAAATTGCATATGTGTAAGCACACAGGTGAGAAACCATTTAAATGCAATATATGTGATTACTGCAGTGTCAGTAACTCGGGATTAAAAATGCATATGGGTAAGCACACTGGTGAAAAACCATTTAAATGCAACATATGTGAATACTGCAGTATCACCAAGTCAGATTTAAAAATGCATATGCGTAGGCACACTGGTGAAAAACCATTTAAATGCACTGTATGTGATTACTGCAGTACCACTGTGTCGAATTTAAAATCTCATATGCATAAGCACAGTGATGAAAAACCATTTAAGTGCAAAATATGTTATTATTGCAGTGCCATAGAGTCTCGTTTAAAACGGCATATGCGTAAGCACACTGGTGAAAAACCATTTAAATGCAATATATGTGATTACTGCAGTAACACCAAGTCACATTTAAGAATTCATATCCATAAGCACACTGGTAAGAAAACTATTTAAATGTTTTAAATAAATAATATGTGAATATTCTTCAATAAAACTTCATATACTGTCGTTATATTTTATTTATTTATTAGCTTTCGTTACATTCTCTTATTATTAATATATTTTTTACTACTAGATTTTTATACATTATAGAATCCACATTCTATTCTTTTTCTGGTGTTGTCACAGTTGTTTTCATTAAAATTCAACACCCTCTCTCAATTAAAACATAAATTTACATTGATGTAAATTATACAGTTTTAATAATCTATAAATCAACCCTAAACTTAATCAGGTCATTTACAAAATGATATTTTAAGTCTATATGTTGACTCGTTTATTATTGTTTGGATTCTTTACTATGGTAAATATATAAATTCCAATTTCTAATTTAAAATCTAACAATAAATTTTTAAACTATAAATCTTGAGAACAAGTACACAAAACTACTAATTCTGCTTCAGTTGTTGATAAGGCTGTACAATTTTGTATCCTAGTAACCCACGACACGAAATTATCAAATACTTTTATGTTATAACCTGTTACAGCTAGATTTCGTATTAGTGTCTTGCCCCCAATCAGCATCAACGTAACAAACCAAAACATTTTCCTTATCTAACCTTTTACGTTTATATACTAAATTGTAATTAATTGTTTCCTTTAAATATCTTAGTGTTCTTTTTAGTTGGATCCAAATTGCTTCACGATTCTTGTCCTGATATCTACAAAAATAGTTTGAAGCAAAACTTATGTCACATCTATTTAACCTAAGATACATTAAGCATCAGATAAGTTCATTTATAGGTTTATTACACATTTCAGAATCTTCAATTACCTACGTTAATTTTTAATTTAGAATCTATTTGTGTTGAACAAGGTTTACAATTCATCATATTAAATTTCTTTAAGACAATTATAATATATTGAAACGTTCGAGAAATTATTCTCAAGTTCGAGAGTCTTCACGAAGTTGTTATCCATTTTCCAGGACGTTCAGCGAAAGATGTAGAAGATTCGCGAAGGATTGCCAAAATGTATAAATGCGGTACAAACGAATCGTAAGGCAGTTATTGGAGTAATTCGAAGTCGGCAGTGTTAAGAAGATTATTCAAGTTTAAATAAATAAGTGATGAACGTGTGTCAAGATAAATACGACGAATTAAACTCGTACGCGACTTTAATGTAAACAACAAATATTACAGGTTACACTGAAGTTATCCGCGTACTTTATCTTTCGAGTAAGTGTCAGTGCGATATAAATTAGTGTATGTGTTTTTATTAAACCTTCTTAGATTTAATTATTTCGGTTAATTATAAACGTATACATATTTTTAGTATAAATAAATTAATTAGTAATAATTAACGTTACATTAGTGCAGGTGTGCGGTATCGAATAGATCGATTTTTTGTGTAAACACCATTGAGTTTAATATCGCTCCCGTAATAAAAACATTGATTGCGTAAACAAATCAAATTTTTGTTCGCGCTTCGCGTGTTTGTTTATGCCGTGTAATTCTAGCTGTTTCAGCTCAGTCATTCTAGAAAAATGGAAAAAAGGTTTTGCGAAAATTCTCAGAAAAATTAATGAAAAATTCTAGAAGTTTAAAAGAAGAAATACGAACGAGCATAGAAAATCAAATTAAAATTGTTCAAGAAGAAACCCAAGCAGATATGTTAAATTTAAAAGAAGAAATTTGCGAAATTATGAATGAGAAAATAGAAGCAATAGAGAACAAATTAGAAGACAGAATAAAACTGCTTGAAGAAAAAATAAATCAAATGAATTGTCACGAGTGAAGATTTAATAATGGAAGGGAAGAAACCACTCACAAGTTTAAAGTTGTACCTCCAAATTTTGATGGTAAAGTTCCATGGTCAACCTACTACAAGCAGTTTGAGGCCGCAGCTACAGCTAATGGTTGGAGCAACAAGCAGAAAGCGACGTCTTTAATAGTGTCCTTACGTGCAGAAGCGCTTGGAATTTTACAGACAGTTCCTGTCCACCTGCAAGAAAATTACAAACTCTTAATTTCACGTTTAGAAATGAGATATGGAGATGCTCATCTTCAACAAGTGTACCAGGCACAAATTAAAAGTCGGGTTCAGAAAGCTGCCAAAAATCTTCAAGAGTTTGAGGCTGACCTTGCCAGACTAACACCGTTTGCGTATCTTACAGCGCCAGATAGCTTCTTGGAGCAATTGGCTATTCAAACTTTTGTAGACGGGTTTCGAGACAACCAAACGCAGCAGACTCTCCGGTTAGCTGAACCGAAACCGGTGGATGACGCTTTAATCTATGATTTGGAGTTCAAAGCAGCAAAACAGGTGTCGCACCGAGGCAGCTATAAGCTCCGTGGTGCTGCAGAAATACCCTCGCACACATGGTAGAAAGCATTAAAGAAATAGTGCAACGTGTATTTCGGGAACAAGTAGCTCGAGGAAGAGAACTGACGTGCTGGAACTGCGGGAAAGTGGGCCACGTATGACGACGCTTTCGTTAAGCCCAAAAGAAGACCAGAAGAGCACCCGGAAAATTAGAACAGGTCGACAGAATGGGGCGAAAGTCGACCTCAACGAGCCATGCCCCGGAGATTACCATTCACATGGCTTCGCTGATGGAGCAATTTCATAGCATTTATCTCGATGGCAAGATCAGGAGAAGAAGTGTTCAGTTACTGGTTGACATGGGAGCGACGAAGACCATCATTTCTCCTGACATGTTATTAGAAAACGAGAAGACATCACCAGTAACAGTACGACTTCGAACGGCGACGCGCGAAGAAATACCTGCACGGAAGAAGTTATCCTGGGAATGGACATTATAAAGAAGTATGGGTTCTATTTGGATATAAAAAACGATGTCCTGAAGATCGAAAATGAAGAAATTCCTTTGCATTCGTCAGTGAAGGCAGCCGTGCAAGTCATATTGAGTGAAGACGTGACTCTTCCTGCGAGGACTGAAAGTGTGGCTACATTCACACGATTGAACCAATGGAGGGCGACTTAGTTTAATAGGGACTACTTATTGGTAGAACTGTAGTACGAGTAAAAACACGATGTCAGTAAGGATCTTAAATGTTAACTCAGATCTAGTAACGTTTAAAAAGAAGACCGTAGTAGGCCAATGTACGCTAGTATCCCAAAAATTGTGAGATGCGTGAAATCTAACTAAAATACGACGCCGAAAAAGTGCCCACAATATCTATTGGACATTCTTACCTCCATATGCCAACACCTCAGCCAAGACCAGCTGGCTAAAGTTAAGGTGTTGATCCAGCAGTACCATGATGTGTTTGCGTTGGAGAGTGGTTCCAAAGGAAGAACTAACATTGTGTAGCTTAAATTAATGCCGGAGACGCTCGGCCGATACGACAACATCCACGCTAAAAGAGACGAAACCGAACAAATAATTACGGAAATGGAGCAAGAGGGCGTGATTGAACCTGCAAGTAGCTCATGGGCATTCCCAGTAGTACTCGTAAAGAAGAAAGATGACTTAACAAGGTTTTGCGTAGACTACAGACAGCTAAACGACGTGACCAAAAAGGACAGCTACCTTTTACCCAGAATTGACGATACGTTAAGCACCCTGTCAGGATCCCAGATACCGTGACCGTGATGTCGTCCGCGTATGTGAAAATGTCGCAGTCTGCTGGTAATTCTGTGCTAAGCAAGTCGTTTACAACCAGATTCTACAAGGTCGACCCAAAACCGAACCTTGTGGACACCTCTTCGTCAGTCGTTCGAGGAAAAGGTTATCGATCTGTTCAATAAATAACTACGAATGAAGCGCGTGGTGCCAGCAGGGACTTGCCTGAAATGAAGCCCTATTGACTAGCACGGAATAAAAAAAATGTGGAGGAATGTCGTCATGAATCTTTTTAAGAAGCACACGTACAAAAAGTTTGCCAAGTTCTGATAACAGAGTTATCGGACAGTACGAGTTGAGATTTACTAGCTCTTTCTTTCGAGGTTTAAGAATGGTGATGAGTTTACCAGCTTTTCAGCTGGTAGAGAAGTAACCACATTTAATGCATGAGTTGAACAAATCAACGATCGTAGAAGAGAGGGAATTTGTAAAATTACAGGTAAGACATCACAATGTATTCCGTCAGGTCCGGGAGACTTGTTTTTAGGAATTTTACTAGCCACCTCGGCTATACCGTTGCTAGAGACCACCCAGTACTGTTGAGAACTTATTCGCAAATGAGTGCGGGATCTTATTTGAGCATGCAAAGGACTATCTGAAGTCAAATCGTCGTCAGGAAACAGGGAGCAAACGATAGCTTAAATCCTTTCGTATTCTGAAATAGTGTATCTGTCGCTATTTTGGACATTGGAGCACGGTTGGATAGACAGGAACTTACAAGAAAACAATCTGTAAACTAAGTCCCACCGGCTCGTCGCCAAGCTTTTTTCAACGAGTCTTTGCCAGGAGCTATACTTTACTGCCTTCACTGTCAGTTTGTAACGGCGAAGCGCGGCCTTGCAGGAAACAAGCCATTGAAGTTTTAAGTCTGTTTCGGCTTTTTGTAAACAACGCACCGCTCGCTTTAATCTGTCTAACTTAGGACTTCACCACGGTACACTGACTCTAAAGCTTATGCGTATGCGGTTTAAGCTACATTGGCGTCAAGCTTTTTCAGGTACGGTGGGCAAGTGTTCGAAATCGCTTTTGTGTTTGACGATGTCTCTTTTGTGTCCAAAGCGCATGTAAGGTCTCGATCCGAGTTCGGGCATGTCTTCGTTTCGTGCTGCACAATTGGCGCATTGTAAGTTACTTTAAAGTCAAAAGAAAAATAGTAGAGTGGGGGAGGTAAAGCGCAAAGGTGCGACGCTTGTAGAGTGCCGGCTGGAAAATAGACTGGCTACCCGATACTCTTTTAGCCGTACACAGGAGTTTATTGCCATAAACGGTTGTGCTTATAGTCTCAGAGTCGTTACCTACCTACCAAATTTACTGTTGGCCTTAATTATCCGATTTCGCATGATTGCTTATCATAGTAAATCAATGTCCTTTTGTTTTAACTATTTAGTTTTATTGCTTTAAGGCGCATGGTAACTCACATTGACCTCAGGCGTATTAGCGCGCGACCGACTATCATAAGACACTTCTGCTACGACAAGTACTCTCCTCTCATACTTTTATGCAATAGAACTAAGCGTTTTCTCTCTTTCCAGACTAAGTCTAAAGTTTGAACCAAACTCTTGAAATTGCATAGAGTAAATATTGCTGCCACACGACAAACCGCTCCCTCCCGTTTAGATTGTACACAGTTAAGTATTATAACCCGTGGACGTTGAACCGCCGTAGAAGGGAGCATATCAAAGGATTAGCATCAACACGACTACTACCACGTTGGGATACAGTACGAATCGGTTGTTGACCAAGCTGACGCTCCGATCGGAATTAGCTTGCAACGTATCCGTTTTAAAGGCAACAACACCACATTGGTAAAATGTACGTCTGTGTTAGTCATTTACTTCACATCTGTACTGGAAAATCTAGCGCAGAGCTGAGTCCTGAGATGTTATTCGAAAACGAGAAGACATCACCAGTAATAGTACGACTTCGAACGGCGACGGGCGAAGAAATACCTACTCATGGACAAGTCAAAGTAACCATTGGTTTGAGAAATGGAATACTCGACCATCAAGTACTGGTAGCCGACATCACGGAAAAAGTTATCCTGGGAATGGACGTGATAAAGAAGTACGGGTTCCATTTGGATATGAAGAACGATGTCCTGAAGATCGACAATGAAGAAATTCCTTTTCATTCGTCAAGAGAAGGCAGCCGTGCGAGTCTTATTGAGTGAAGACGTGATGCTGCCTGCAAGGACAGAAAGTGTGGTGATGGCACGCCTGGATGGAAATCTACATACGCGCGATTGAACCAATGGAGGGCGGTTTAGTTGAAAAGGGACTACTCGTTGGCAGAACTTTAGTACGAGTAAAAAACACAATGCCAATAAGGATCTTAAACATCAACTCAGATCCTATAACGTTGAAAAAGAAAACCGTAGAAGGCCAATGCACGCCAGTATTACAAATTGTGAGATGCGTGAAGTCGAACGAAGATATGTCGCCACAATATCTATTGGACATTCTTACCACCAAATGCCAAAACCTCAGCCAAGACCAGCTGGCTAAAGTTAAAGTATTGATTGAAGAGTATCAAGATGTATTCGCGCTGGAGAGTGGTTCCAAAGGAAGAACCCAGCAAACACGCTTGTGACATTCAGGTATCCGAGACATAACCTTTGAAAGTACCATTACTATCATTTGGTTATGTGCATTTCAGGTACTTTTGACGTAACGGATACATGTGCGTACGTATCGAAAGGTTTATTATGAAGGTGCTCTTTATGGTACATCTGTAGAATATTATTGCGTCATTTAACTGTGATATAATAATGCGAACAAAACTGTATCATATAAAATATTTTTAATGTTTACTTGATGTAAACATGTAACATACGGTGATTGTAATTGTAATTCCTACCATGTATATATAAAAAACAAAAATTTCGGTTTGCCCAAATTGCGTTTTATAGTAATTTAAAGGTGTTTTGTCGGATGTGCGGTTTTTTTACAATTAATATAAGAAATAAAATATAAGTATAGTTACTTATTTAAATTTTTATTACAATTCGCGGCCCTTACAAACATAATAAAAATTTTAAAAATAAAGCGTTTATTATCTATGTTGTTTACGCTTTTTATTTAATTTACAAAACAAATAAATAATAAAAATATTAAAAAATTAATTGAAAAATACAATTTCAAGTACCAAGTGAATGTGTTATTTTTTTAAAAGTAGGGATTTTCCCCCATAAAATCGCAAAACGATCGTAGTTGCGCGTGACAGCGCGTAAAGCTGCGCGATAGCACTGGATAGCACTAGAAGGGCACTAGTTATTTTTTTGTTTTTAGCCTGTTCTTAGCATTACTTTTATAGGAGTACCTCGTGAATTGTTAAGTTTATGCAAGTTTATGTGCACAAAACGACTGCAGTTGATAGAGGTAAGTGTACCCATACTACGTTTTTATATTTATTTTGTAAGTATATAATATTGTTTAATGTAATAGATAATATGCATAATACCTAACCTTAAAAACCTCGTTTTTGGCGGTACCACATACATAAATACTTTAAACGTAATAGATAACATTAAGCTTTGTAATCACGATTAAACAAAAATGTATAGAAAAGTTACTTATAGGCAAGTTAGACGACGAGTTATAAAAGAACGCGAAAATATGAAAACCTCTTTGGTTTCACCAACTAATTATAATGAATGTTCGGAAACAGTTATAATGGATGTTGAAGAAGTACATGATAGCACTAGTAAAATTATTGATTCGAATGTAACAACAAATAAGAATAGAGAGTCAAGTAATTTTAGTGTAGGTGAGATGCCGAAGCTTATTTCAATTAATATAAATGATGAAAAATTTAATATCAACGATGAATTAAATGACTCTACTACATTGCCATCGGACCTTGGCAATTTTTGCATACTATTAAGAACTTGGGCACTCAAATTCAATATATCACATGCAGCAATCAGTGCCTTATTATTAATTTTAAAAACACTTAATATTTTCTTTACTTTACCAGTGGATGCAAGAACAATTATGAGAACTCCGAGAAGTGCAAGTTCACAAATCATTCAAGTGAATGGTGGTGAAAGTATTCATTTTGGTTTAGCTCGTGGTATACTGTACTCATTAAAAAAGTATTACAATACTAATCAGTATCCTGCACATGTAAAAATTAATATTAATGTGGATGGACTGCCCCTTACAAAAAGTTCGAGTGGGCAATTTTGGCCTTTATTGGGATCTCTTGTGGAAGATTTTTATACAGAACCTTTCATCATTGGAATATTTTATGGCATGAACAAACCAATTAATAGTTGTGAATATTTGCAAAATTTTGTTGATGAGGCTAAAGTAGTTCAAGAGAAAGGAATTGTTCTAGATGGAAAACAAATTTCTGTGATTATAAACGCAATAATATGTGATGCCCCAGCAAAAGCTTTTGTGACAGGAGTTAAATATCACTCAGGTTATTTTGGATGCAGTAAATGCATACAAGAAGGGGATTGGATCGATAATCGAGTTGTATACATCGAATTAAATTCTACATTAAGAACTGATCAATCATTTATATGTAGAAATCAGCCAGAACATCATAGAGAATATTCAATATTAGAAGAATTGAACATTGGTATGGTTTCACAAATCCCCTTAGATTATATGCATCTCGTGTGCATTGGGGTGATAAAGCGATTGATTCAGTTTTGGGTAAAAGGCCCTGCAAATGTAAGGCTGAAACCACAATTTTTGAAAAATATTTCAGACAAGCTAATAGTTTTAAAACCATCTATTACTTTTGATTTTGCAAGAAAACCAAGATTGTTAGCTGATATAGACAGGTGGAAGGCTACAGAATTAAGACAATTTTTACTCTACACGGGTCCAGTAATTCTGTTAGATAATTTAGAGCCTCAATTATATGAACACTTTCTCTCATTAACAATAGCGATAAGAATATTAGTTGACCAGCATTTATACTTACACTTTAATCACTACGCAACCTCCTTACTCAATTGGTTTGTGAAGTCTTATTCAAAATTATATGGTGCAAAACATTTAACTTACAATGTGCATAATTTACTACATATTTCTGGTGATTGTTTGAAATTTGGACCTTTGGATCATTTTAGCAGTTTTAAATTTGAAAACTATATGCAACATATTAAAAATAAACTGAAACCAAGTAGTAAACCATTGCAACAACTTGCTAATAGAATGGCTGAAATAAATTCTTTACCACCAAGCCCAAATGAAACAAAAGCATATCCTATATTACATTATTCAAAAGCCGGCCCTGTGTTTAAAATAGAATTTAAACGGTTTTCTCTATCAAACAGAGAACCCAATAATTATGTTTTACTAAGGAATAATGTGCTTGCAGAAGTAAGAAATATTATTTTAGAAAATGATTCAATTACCATTAAAGTTAAACGTTATACCCAAACATATTCCTTCTTTGAGCAACCAATAGACTCTACCAAGATTGGATTTTTTTTAGTTAAAGACGATGAAATAGATCAGCTAACGGTAAACATTTCCGTCAATGAAATTAAAAGGAAATGTCTGAAACTAAAATTAAATAACAGCCAACACATTATGGTGTCTTTAATTCATTCTGATATTTGACAATTAAACATATTGTAAGTACAATTTTTGAGACACCTACTATAAAACTACAATTAAATCGTAACTAATATTTAAATGATGATTTCCAGGTATTGTACTATGGAGAAAGAAGAGGATCTTATGCAAGCAATGCCATATGCCGTTGTCAGATTTATCGATGAACACAACCAGTCTGATGATGTAGTGTCAGAAATACCATCCAAATGGCTTTTTCAGAATAACACTTTATGCTACTGGCCTGTTGTAAAGAATGTTAGCACCTATATTTCCAAAGCAGTCGAACCAAACAAGGATACATGGACTGTGAATAAAGTTGCAGTTGAATTTTTCTGTAGTAAGAGTGTCGATTGTTTTTATAAAAATTGAATATAATACGAATGGTTATTTTAGAATCATTACATACAGCTCGTAAGAAAGCAGAGGACAGTAAGTACTCATCTTCGGAAGAATGTACATCAGCAGTCAAGAGGAAGCCAAAAAAACACTTTTTTGTTGAAGAGTGGGATTGTAGTGATTCTGACACCAGCATACGTAATAAAAGAAAGAGTGAGTCTTTGCTTTAATGCTGTCTTATAAACCACGCTTCTTTTTTATGTTTATAGAGAATGCTGTAAGTCCTCCACCCACTTTCTCATATGATCTGAACAATATGCCGATCATTTTTGAAGAAGTTGAATCTTCAGTTACACCAGTAGCGGAAGTTTCTCATAGCACAATAGGTAAATACGTTTATGTAATTTACATATGATGTCTAACACAGTTTATTTTTTAGATAGTTTACAAAAGGAAATTGTTAGTAGTGCTTCTAGTGTGCAAAATTCAACTGCTGTATCTGTTGATTTTTGTAACTCTTTATCGCACAGAAGCACATCCTCGCCTGCTCTGTCATTAGGTTCCTCTTTCACTTTGAATGGTAAGTGACTAAATAATCCGATTATAATTAAATCCTAGCTCTATTTGATTACATTTTTAAATAATGGTTATCAAAAGAATGTCTTATAATCGATCCTGCTGATCATACAATAACAATTTAAAATCTTTCTCTCAAAGGCATTAATCGGGTTTTGAATACATTTACAATATACTGATTTAATTATAACTAATACTAGATCCATGCAGTAAAAATCATATTTCTTAATTTTTGAAATGTTTCATTAACAAAATAATTTTGTTATAGTATCATTTTGTTTGGGTATATTAGTACTGATTGTTTTGTTTTCAGTAGAATGTATTCAATGTATTTCAAGGAAGTCTTACAATAAGTTAAACATTACAAAAAATATTTAAAGAGACTCGGTTGTAAATATATCAAAAATTATTTTTATGGTAATAAGTAAATAAGTAGATTACAAAATGTCGTTTTTAATAATACTTGACTCTTCATTTCCTACTTGTATGGTTGTATAAATGCTGAACTGAAGTTGATTTGAATAATCAGTGTTTTTTTTTGTGACGATACGCAACGAACGCGTGCCGGGAGCTTTTTGATTTTTACATTAATTATTTAATCCAACTAATGTACATATACAGCAAAGATGTACAGTATCGGCAGCTTTTTTTTCCAAAAAAAAGCTCTGAAAAAGAATAGTGCGTCTGTATAAGAAAGTGTCGTTTTCTAGATTCCCAAACAATAAATAAAATTTGGAACGCAGTTTCCGAAATTAAGGTACAGATGATGGAACTTCATGATAAAGTTTTGTACAGAACTAGTTACGATTCTGGTCTTGATGACTCTGTGGCTGTTTTAAAACAATATTTGCCAGTGCGAGATTTGGAGCGTTAGAAAATTTTGAACAATTATTACAATCGGAAGACAATGTTAAATTGTTTGTGAGTATTTCAAATTAATTATAAAACTTTTATCAACGAGTAATTTTAATGAATCTGTGTAATTCCATATAAACAAAAAAGTTTCTTATTAAATTTAACAAATAGTATACATACTTGAATTAATACAGTTGGTTTAAAATACTAATTTGAAAATGATTTTTCAGATCAAATTTATAAATAGTATCGGTGGAAGTGGTCCAAAAGAAAATATGCACCGTATCTTTAAACAAGTTTATTCTGATAATATGTCTGTAAGTTGTTCTTGGTTAGGCCAGCGTCAGAATTACGGATGTGTGATAAAAATCAATCATGTGTATAAAAGGTAAGATTGAATTGTATTACGTATGCTTCGCTACCTTAAATTAATTTTAGGAGTAATTCTAAATACTTACAAAATGCGAGAAAACGAATTCGAAAATATATCTTCAGAATGGTTTCGCCATGCCAAGCAGAGGCTGAATCGCAATACTAAAAAAAAATAAGAACACATGATGTGTACTATATTTTAATCGTTGACCTTTTATATACATTTTTTTTATATATATTCTATCGATTATTTGAGTTTAAAAGTAAAATACATTTATATGATATATATATGTTTTTTTTGACGTGTTACCCTTGGAGAAAGAAAGAAGTTTTACCACGTTTTTGTTCTATGATAATCAAATCCTTGACTTACATTTACCTGGTATTTATAAAATTACAGTCTATCTATATTTAAACACAGAAATTTATTTATTTGTCAAAAATTTGAATTTAGGTATTGTGTTAAAAAGAATCCAAGTCTGAAGGTATACTATTCACAGTTCACGACTGTGGTTGTATAATCTAGTTCAATGTATTCCTCAGATTGTGGTTCAAAGTAAATATTTTTAGAAAAGCAAATTTAATTAAAATATTTTTTTTGCTGGTTATAGGTATTTACATAGTAAAAATTGTACCTATTGTTACTTTTGTTATAATAAAATTTTGAACAAATTTGGTTTTCCATGATCAGAATAATAATGTGAATTATTATTTTAACTGAATTTATTAACTAGTGTTACATTAAAGTTAAAATTAATAAAAATGACAATTTACTTACTGGATTTTGTTAATTTCAACAACTTTAAAGTTAAGAAATTCGCTTAACAATAACATATTATTCTAATTATGCATTTTGTGATACATGATTATTGGAAAACCATATTGTTCAAAAGACCTAGTATAAACAAAAGTTAACTACAGGTATAATTTTTACTATGTAAATTTTACGCCCAGTGATAAAACGCACCTATGCTACGTACTTGTTACTAGTACGTTTCTCAGACCATTTACATAACATTTAACATCTCTGCTATATGTTTTCTGTACTTACCATGCATATAATCATTGTATTATACAATTATATAATTTTGTGATATGAATAGTACATTATTCTTGACATCATCATAACATCAAAATGTACCATGTTGCTGACATTAGAAAGTAAATGGGCTGTACATGTGCTAAGTATAGTATGTCTAAATAATGTCGGATGTAATTCAAAACATGTAAGTGTTTCGTAACAAAGATGAAAATGTGTTGACTGGGAACTAACGTAGTGAAACAAAATTAATACCGGAGACGCTCCGCTGATACGACAACATCCACGCAGATCAACGTGGTTTTGCGTAGACTACAGACAGCTAAACGACGTGACCAAAAAGGACAGCTATCCTTTACCTAGAATTGACGATACGTTAGACACCCTGTCAGGATCCCAATGGGTTTCTACGTTAGATTTAAAGAGTGGTTACTGGCAGGTAGAATTAGAACCCAAGGATCGTGAAAAAACAGCTTTTACGATCGGAACTGGTTTGTAGCAGTTTACTGTGATGCCCTTCGGCTTGTGTAACGCTCCTGCAACATTCTAGCGTTTGATGGAGACCATCTTGCGCGGATTATCTTGAAAGACGTGTTTGGTTTACCTGGACAACGTGATCGTGGTTGGAAGGTCGTTTGAAGAACACTTGAACAATTTGAAGGAAGTGTTCCAGCGACTACGTGGGGCTAACCTCAAACTGAGCCTAAAGAAGTGCCACGTATTTAAGAAGGAAGTGCAATACCGTGGCCACGTGGTATCCAGAGATGGAGTAAAAGCTGACCCAGACAAAAACCCGAGCAGTGCAAGCATGGCCAAGACCAATCGACAAACATCAGGTCCGAAGTTTCCTTGAGTTGTGCACCTATTATAGACGTTTGTACCCGGATTTGCTAATATTGCCAAACCTTTGACGAAATTGACGGAAGAAAGAGCAGAATATGGAATTAATGAAGACTGCAAAAATTCTTTCCATCAACTAAAACAAGCCCTAGTCATTTCACCCGATTCTAAGTTATCCAAGAGAGGATGAAAAATTTGTTATGGATACCGACGCAAGCAATCTGGCCATAGGCGCGGTCCTTTCGCAGGTTCAAGATGGACAAGAAAAAGTAATCGCGTATTTAAGGAAGGTTTTGTCCAGGCCAGAAAGAAATTATTGCGTGACTAGGAGGGAGCTGTTAGCAGTCGTCAAGTCCATCGAACATTTCTACAAATATTTGTATGGACGAAAATTTTTACTGAGAACAGACCACGCCGCATTAAAATGGCTATTGCAGTTCCGTATCCCTGAAGGACAAGTGGCAAGATGGATCGAGAGGCTGCAAGAGTATGACTATGACACAGAACACCATGCCGGAAACAGTCATCGGAACGCTGATGCCTTGTTCACAAGACCATGTCCGGCGGACTGCAGCCATTGTTCGCGACTGGAAGAAAAAGTTGAATGCCTCCGGAGAACTGCTATGGTTAATTATGAGTGGGAACCTGAGCAGTTACGTCGGGAACAAAAATACGATCCTGAAGTAAGACTACTCCAACTCCAAGCTGAGGGGTGTCGTGTCGTAGCCAAGGGCTTGCGCAGGGTATAACGGCGCCGATATGTGTTTGATGTGCCACGTGCATCAACCATGTCGATATACCATGCACAAACCTGGAGTGCTCAGGTTGGTGCGGGGGGTCTCGGCTTAACTGCCTGGACCAAGAGGAGACAACCTCAGCAAAATCCTAAATCTCAAGGGTCAGGGGCCGGACCGAGGAGATGCGTGGCTGAATAGAGGATCAGCATTTACTGTTCCCAACCTCGGAGCACCGGGCGCCACTTCGTTGTAATCAGTCGCCTTACACGTGTGCAGGGGGCACCGCACGTGTGGACATTTTATTTCCCCCACACTCGTGGGACTTATATGGACCAAGAACAAACAAAAACAAAAACAAAACTTTCCGCCGGGGCACCTGGTACTAGTGAGCGTAAAAAACTATCCGCGACAGCGCGCCGGAAATTAAAAAAGGCGATGAGAGAACCAGGGGGCTCTAAGCAACCTGTCCTTTCATCGCCCAAAGAGGGGCAACCAAGCACCTCACAGAATAAAGCTGTCTCTAGGACTAGGACTCAAAAGCGACACCGGTCTGACGACAGCACTCCCAAGGGAGGTACCTTAAAAAAGGCAAAGTCTGGGACCAAAAAGGACACCAGAACTTTCAGCGAAGCAGCAACAGGCTTCAAAATGGCTTTTGTCCATGAAGCCCTGGAGTGCACGCTGTCGGAGGAGGAAACAGGGAAAATTAAAAACTGTATCCTGGATAGAATCGACACTCTGTCCATTGTGGCGGTTTCGCCCAAATTCACGGAGTGTCGCCACCGAGGGGGAGCGCTGTTAATTACATGCGCAGACCAGGTATCGGTGGATTGGTTGAGAACGGAGCTAAGGAGAGTAGCTCCGTGGAAGGGAGCTAAGCTTCGGTTCTTCAAAGCAAAAGACCTTCCAAAACCAGTGCGAGTACACGCCTGGATCCCCGGGGCCCATGTGGAACCGGTAAAGATTCTGAAAAGGATCGAGATCCAGAATGCTGGTGTTGTAACCAGCAGCTGGCGTGTAGTGGACAGGAAAGAGGACCCCAAGGGACAAACATTGATTGTCCTTATGGACCAAACTTCCTGGGACAAGATGGGGGCTATTTGCAACCAGAATCCTTACGTCAACTTCACTAGAGTGACGTTTGAACTCCTCTCCAAGACGAAGGTGGGGGGAGGGGAGGCGACCAGTATGGAGTGCACCTCAGTTAGTAAAGTACAGGTTTAAATGGTTAAACTTGTAGAAATAAACCTACATCACAGTAGAGCGGCATCCGCTGCCCTCTGTGCTTATATGAATAAACATCATATTGATGTAGCCCTAGTACAAGAACCTTGGACTTTTAAAAGGCAAATACGAGGTCTGAGATTGAGAGGAGCGCGTTTCATTGCTGAGCAAACCGAAACCAATCCCAGATCGCGCATTATAGCTAGAGATAGCGTTAAACTACTGCCACTTTGGGAATTCTGTTGCAGAGACCTGGCGGCAGTAACGCTGACGATGAAAAGAGATGGGAGCGAGAGGGAGCTAGTGCTCGGGTACGCATACCTGCCCTACGACCAACCAAATCCACCATCAACCATAGAAGTCTCCAAACTGGTGGACCACTGTCAGCGGAAAGGATGGCAAATCCTCCTCGGATGCGATGCCAATGCGCACCACACTGTGTGGGGCAGCACGGACATCAACAAAAGAGGTGAGTCTCTCCTAGATTATATTATTAATAAAAATCTAGAGGTGGCCAACGTAGACCACGAGCCGACCTTCGTCAATATTCGACGAAGGGAGGTAATTGATATAACATTTGGAACTGTGACTGCCTGCAGCTCAGTGCACAAATGGCATGTGTCGGAAGAACCATCGCTATCTGACCATAGATATATTCGCTTCGACATCGAGTCAAGAGAAGCGGCAATGGGCGTACACAGAAATCCGATAAGAACCAATTGGGACCTCTATAGAGAGAACCTAAAGGTCAAGCTCGAGAACTGCCCCGAGAAAGTGAATGACTCGGCGGGATTGGAGGCCATGGAAGAAAACCTTCGCATGGCCATCATAGATGCCTATGAGGCAAGCTGTCCCGCGAAAGAGAAAAGAACCTCAAGTAAAATGCCTTGGTGGCATGAGGGACTCTCTCGATTGCGGTCTCAGACAAGAAAGCTCTTTAATATAGCAAAAAACACCGGGGAATGGGGTTCATACCGAACCACACTCACCAAATACAATAAGGCCATAAGAAAGGCAAAACGTGACTCGTGGAGGAGGCACTGCGAGGAAATCGAACTGATTCCAGAAGGTGCAAGACTCCAAAGAGCTTTACAAGGAGGAACAGAGGCTAGAATCGGTTCCTTGAAGAAAAGTGTGGGGGGGTTACACAGAGACCGTAAAGGAGACCTTGGAGCTTCTGCTCCAGTCACACTTTCCGGGATCAAAGACCCTCACCAAATCTGACGCTAGCGTATCAACAACTGTGGAACTCCTCTCGAGGGGGAACAGGACAGATTGGGTTCTAGCTCATCAGATAGTGAACCCAACCAAAATTAGGTGGGCAGTAAAAAATTTTCATCTATACAAATCCCCAGGGATAGATGGAATTTTTTCTGCTCTATTACAACAAGGCTTAGATCTGCTAGCCTCCACACTATGTACATTACTAAGGGCAAGCGTTGCCCTGGGATACATACCTATGGCGTGGAGGGATGTAAAAGTCTATACCCAAACCTGGGCGGGACTCATACGCCCTAGCTAAGTCGTTTAGACCCATCAGTCTAACGTCATTTCTCCTCAAACTACTGGAGAAACTCATTGAGCGACACATTAGGGACGAGGTGCTGTGACCTGATCCCATCAGTAAATACCAATGTGCCTATCAACCAGGTAAATCCTGTGAACTTGCCATCCACAGAGTAGTGGACGCAGCCGAAAGGGCGATCTCCTGCAAGAAAGTGGCTCTGGGGGCGTTTGCTAATACCTCTCTAGAATCGATTAGAACTGCTATGGAAAGCAAAGGGGTACATACTACCGTGGGTGGATGGATTGATACCATGCTAAGACATAGAAACATTACGGCTTCGCTTAATAATGACTCTGTAGCGGTCCGAGCTGCACGAGGATGTCCGCAGGGAGGAGTTCTCTCCCCGTTACTGTGGTGTTTGGTGGTAGACGGACCGCTGAGGCAATTAAGTGAGGTAGGCTACAACACGGTTGGCTACGCCGACGACATAGTGATTGTGGTACGTGGCAGATTTGAAGAGACCGTATCAGTTGTGATGCAGGGAGCCTTAAATCTAGTTGAACGGTGGTGTAAAGAAGAGGGCTTGTCGGTCAATCCGGCAAAAACGAACCTCATTCTCTTCTCACGAAGGAAAGGCCCGACAAAGCTAAAGAGCGTAGCAATGTACGGAGCCAAGCTACAAGTAGTGAGGGAAGGCAAATACTTGGGCGTAACATTAGACCAGGAGCTAACCTTCAAACCGCACCTAGCAAGGTACAGCGCAGAGCTTGCCTTGGAATCACGGGGGCAATAATAACCACCCCGACGGCAGCCATGGAGACTCTCCTGGACCTGCCGCCACTACACCTAGTAATTAGGGCGGAGGCACTCAGAGGGGCATACCGACTGAGAGTCAACGGCGAGGAAAGATCGTCAAGGGTGGGGCATTCGACCATCTTTGACGAGATCTCTAAAGACAAAAACCTCAGTATGATAACTGAGAGAATACCCAAAACAGTTTGTCCTATTAAACTGTTTAAGACAACAATCCCCACCCGTTACGACTGGGAGAACAATTCCAACAAAACAAAGCTGAATGGAATCGTGTATTACACAGATGGCTCAAAAACCACTAAGAGCACTGGCTCTGGAGTGTACGGGAGCAATGGACAGGGCTGCAGAATCTCTGTAAGCCTTGGTCAAAAAGCGACCGTGTTCCAAGCCGAGGTATATGCAATCCTGACAGCATCTGCTCAACTATTAAAAGAGAACCTTTCTAACAGGAGAATCTTTATAGTCACAGACAGCAAAGCAGCGATTGCAGCATTAGAGTCATATGTGGTAAACTCAGGGCTAGTACTTGAATGCACACAAATGCTAAACGCACTAGGTAGGTGTAATACAGTTACACTAGTGTGGGCACCTGGGCATGCGGGAATCGCGGGTAACCAGGTTGCTGACGGGTTTGCCAGGGCGGCAAGCGCGAAACCACTCATAGGCCCTGAACCGGCTTGTGGGATTACATATAACACAGCCAAACAGGAGATTCAAGCAATACTCTCGAAAGAGCACTGCAGACACTGGTCAAAAGTCCCAGGATAGGATCATTCTAAGGTCTTTCTGAAAACCCCCGACGGGGGCTTAGCAACGTCCATCTTAAAGTTAAGTAGGACGAAGATCAAACTTGCGACAGAGATGGTGACAGACCACTGTCGTTTAAACAAACAACTGCATAAAATGTGACTGACTGATAGCCCGTTATGCAGGGGTTGTTGTGAGGAGGAAGAAACTCCATTCCACGTCATCTGCCAATGTGAAGCTTTCACAAGGGCAAGGGAACGCCTACTTGGAAATAAAAAGATTACACAAAAGGAAGTAACGAAGATTCGCCCTACTGAAATCCTGGACTTTGTCAAAGATACAGTTATTCTAGAAGGGTAGAAAACATCGGGGAGCACAATAGACCTACAGGTCGCGGTGCCGGACCATATTGGGACCACCCCTAGGTAAAATAATAATAATAAGACTACTCCTGGACTGGAAAGAAAGCAGCCGACGACCAACCTGCGAAGAAGTGAGTGCTTTGGGCAGAAACATCAAGGCGTACTGAGCGCAGTGAGACTCCTTGATAGTAGAAGACGGTCTTCTTAAACGATCCCTAGAAAGTGCCGAAGGCACGGGAAAGGGACTACAGTTGGTAGTGCCAAAGAGCAGGGTGTTAGAAGTGTTGAAGCATCTCCACGATGGAACATCAGGAGGACACTTTGGCATTCAGAAGACGTTGGGTAAAGTGCGAGAACGATTTTACTGGATGAACTGCAAAGAGGACGTCATGAAATGGTGCCGTAAATGCACGGTCTGCGCATCAGGAAATGGTCCAGCGAGAAAGCGCAAAGCACCCATGAGCGAGGATCTTGACTAAAAATAGCGCCAAAGCTATATATTCATGTTGTGTCATCTATCAAAAAAATTTGTGAACTAAAATGGGTTCCAATAACTGCCACTAGAGAACCATTTGAAAAAGCAATATTTCATGTTTTGTGCACTTATAATCACGACTTTTGCTTGTTTTACATTATATAATGCAATAAAATTGTTACATCTAGGAGGTGAATACAATAGAAATTATTGTTTTATTTCTATTTTTCAAATATTGTTTCGACAAATTTTAAATTTTGGGCGTATTTGGACAGCAACCGTCATAATTTTTACCTCAACACCTATGTTAAACACTAAGCTTTGAATTATTGTATGAAATTTTTTAGAAATAGGTATTTTTTGGCTAATCAACATCGGCAAAAATTGGTTAAACATCGACATCAACGCCATCTATATTTTACAGTACTTAAAACCCTCAAAAAATACTTAATACTAAAATTTTTTGAAAGTTGCCAATAAGTTAAAAGTTTTACTTGCTTATATATTAACGCTCTCGTTTTGGTAACGCATCGGTTGACATTACGTAACACTATATCTGCTTTTCTCGTACTGCTCTATTGATCAACCAAACTATTCTATCATTCGATGTAATAAGAGACACTTGTAGCCAATTTGCTTGATGCTGGAGAGAGCGTTGTGTTAATATCTATTAAGAAAAACCTGAAAGTTAGACTTAAAGCTTCAATTCCAATTAAACACCAAGCGTCAAACTAAAATTAATTTTTAATAAAATGTAGAATTGATTTTTAGAACCTTTATTAAGATACTACTCTTTAATAACGGAAATAAAGTTGTGGAGTATGTAAAATAAATAAATACTAGTAATACTAAAATGAGAATATGATTTGTCACAAACCAATAAATACTTAAAAATCACGCTTATCACAATTGAAAAGTTTTTCACCATTACGAGTCTTCTAGTGAACTAAAAACAAAGTCTTCAAGTAATTTTTTTAATATCGCTCTTTTTAATTTTATTACTATTCAAAGTAATCCCAGCAGCATGCTTACGTAAATGATTTTCTAAAGAATTTGATTTGTTACTGCTGTAACTACAAATAGTGCATTTAAACGGTCTATCACCAGTGTGCGTCCTATTGTGAAGCGTCAACAAATGCTTGTCGTGAGTTTTATAACTACAATTATCACAATGGAAAGGATTCTCGCCAGTATGCTTACGCATATGAATGTTTAAATGCCCTGATTGATTACTACTGTAATCACATATATTGCATTTGAATGGTTTTTCACCTGTGTGAATCCGTTTGTGAATAACCAATGTGTCTTTTCTGTTAGTTTTAAAATCACACTTATCGCAATTGTAAGGTTTTTCATTATCATGTATCTTCTTGTGAACCGTCAGCAAAGTCCTCAAGTAAGTTTTATAATCGCACTTATCACAAATAAAAGGACTATCACCGGTGTGCCTACGCATATGAATATTTAAATGACCTGATTGGTTACTACAGTAATCACACATGTTACATTTGAATGGTTTTTCACCTGTGTGAGTCCTTTTGTGAATAGTCAACGTGTCCTTCCTATTAGTTTTAAACTCACACATATCACACTTAAACGGTTTGTCACTGTTATGTATCTTCGTGTGAAGTTTTAACAAACCTTTCATGTAAGTTTTATAATCACAATTATCACAATTGAAAACGCTCTCACCAGTGTGCTTACGCATATGAATACTTAAATGCCCCGATTGGTTACTGCAGTAATCACATATGTTGCATTTAAATGGTTTTTCACCTGTGTGGGTCCTAATGTGAATAGTCAACGTGTCCTTCCTGTTAGTTTTAAAATCACACTTATCGCAATTGAACGGAGTTTCGCCAGTGTGTTTACGTATATGAATTTTTAAGGAATCTGATTTGTTACTACGGTAATCACATAAATCGCATTTATATGGTTTTTCACCACTGTGCGTCCTTTGGTGATATGTAAACAAATGTTTATCATGAGTTTTATAATTACACATATGACAATTGAACAGACTCTCTTCAGTGTGTTTACGCATATGAATCTTTAAATGCCCCGATTGGTTACTACAGTAATCACATACATTACATTTAAATGGTTTTTCACCCGTGTGGTTCCTTATATGAATAGTCAACGTGTCCTTCCTGTTAGTTTTAAAATCACACTTATCACAAAGGAAATGTTTTTCACTATTATGTATTCTTTTGTGAGTTCTCAACAAAGACTTCAACGTAGTTTTATAATCACACTTATTACAATTAAAAGAATTCTCATCAGTGTGTTTACGCATATGAATTTTTAGGTGCCCTGATTGATTACTAGAATAATCACATACGTTGCATTTAAATGGTTTTTCACCCGTATGGAGCCTTTGGTGAATAGTCAATGTGCTTTTCCTGTTGGTTTTAAAATCGCACTGATCACAATTGAAAGGTTTTTCACCAGTGTGCTTATACATGTGTGTTTTGAAATGGCCGATTTGGTTACAATGATAATCACATATATTGCATTTAAATTTTTCACCAATGTGTGTCTTTTTGTGAACTTTGAATGAAGACTTCGAGTGAGTTTTATAATCGCACTTATTACAATTAAAACGTTCCACACCTTGATGTTTACGTTTGTGAACTGTCATAAACTTCTTTTTATAAGTTTTATAATTACATTTATTGCAATTGAATGATTTCTTACGAGTGTGTTTACGCATATGCACTTTTAAATACACCATTTTGTTGCTACAATAATCGCATAGATTGCATTTAAATGGTTTTTCTTCTATATGAGGGTGAATTGTTTCATCCATGCATTCCATAACTGTTGTTAAACTAGTCTGTTCATAAGTGTTGAAATCCAAGTCGTCGCAATAATACAACTCTGTTTTCAAAGGTTGCTCGATACCTTCAGATACATCCAGTAAGTTGTCGTTGAGGGTTTGCAAGTCTGCAGGTTCGACTTTAATGTTATCAACCAGCTCCTCTTTGATTGTTTCTTCTTTAATATACGTTAAAACATCACTAGAAGGTATTTCGCATTGTAAGTTCTGTAGAGTAGTTTCAGTTTGCATACACATTTTGTCAGTTGTAATCAAGCATCGATTGCAAGTAATTGAGTTTGGTGTGATTTCATTCTGTGAAAAAGTTTATAGTAATCGATAGAATTCACTCGGTTCTACTTACAATTTCTGGGAGAAAAGAATGTACCTCCGACTTATTGTCGTTGTTAAGAAAAGAACACTGTTCGGTTTCGTTTATTTCTTGAAAACAAATTCGACAAGTGTTTGTTGTCATTTTACTGATATTTTTGTGTACAAATCACACAGATTCGATTCTTCTTGTACAACAAACAACGTATACAATGCGCACAAACGAGTTTTTGTAGTTTCTGTCATGCGAGTTCTACGTTGTCACTTGCCACAAACTTCTTGTTTATATCGATTTTTACGCTACTGCTGGAAATTGCGGTTAAGGCTGGTTTCCACCTAACCTAATTCACATATGGTTCATCAAACTTTTTTTTTAATAGTGCAAATAATATATGCAGGGTATAAAGATTATTATTTATTTGATCTATCCCAGGAAGAAAAAGGAGAAGGAGGAGGAAGAGGAAGTAGGCCCACCAACCACCCGAACTTGCTTGGTTTAAATTAGTAACATAGAGGATTGAACGATTTAGGATATAAATTTCGAGATGAAGGATCATCTGTTTAGACGAGTTGGATGGGCTATATTACAGGTTCGTGCTTGCAGAGCACGAGGTTCCGCGAGGCACCTACCTTTCGGCTTATCCTCGCTTCTTAGGCTAGAAACCATGTAGGCGGGAAAAGGAAACGTTATTGTAATGGATAGGATTAGGCCAGTTAGTCAAGTCAGCTACGTCTAAAAAAAAACTGAAAATGTGAGTAAAACTAAAAATAATCAAAATAAAATAAAATAATAAGCCCCCATGCAAATAAATAACTAAATAAATATCTTACTTCGTCGTAGCTGACTGTATAAATAAATCAAAATGCCATGCAAAAATAAATTAAGTTAGACTCTGGGTTTACATTTGACTCTGGTCTCTTCTAGCGAATACAATGAGTTCGTTAACGTCGAGCAGTAGTCTGAGGATAGACATGGGGGAATCGGGAAACGGGTTCACTCTGGTTCTTAGGGTACTCCGACCATCATCGAACTCCCGACAAGCGAGAATGCTATGTGACGGAGTATCAGGAACACCACACGACAGGCATCGGTCGTCATTTGAAACGCTGGGGCGTTTCAGATGGCAACGGAACCCGCCGTGCGATGTGAGAATTTGGACACCGCTCGTCCCGGATCGTGAGACATGTTGATCCAGTTTAGGTTATTGGGTATCGTGGAATAGGCTTTACGCCACTCACTTATGGGATGTATCCCACAGCAACTGCCATTCATCCAAGAATAAAGTCTTGAGATAACGCTTGACGGCCAAAAAGGAAAGAAAATCTGCGGTCGAGCTTGCTGGTCTAAAAAGGTACATAAGTGCCAGCCTTTGAGAGAACTTTGATGCAGTATGTTTCCTGCAATAGGAGATGCAGAGGAGGATATTTTGCCACAACGCATAAGGAATCGATAGGAACTGTACGATATGCCCCAAAGATCATACAAAGGAATAAGGACAGTAGAGATGCCAGTTTCCTGACAATATGGATATGTTTTAGTCTATGGTACCAAATGCCTAAGGCATATGGGAGCATGGGGATGACCGCACTATTAAAATAGCCACTAATCATTTCCTATGTAGGTTCTATTTACAACGAGAATACTTGTAAAACAAGTGCAAGACACTCTTACACTTGTTAACCACATAGGAACAGAGTTTGACAAAGCTCAGCTTGTGATCAAGCAAAAGTCCGAGGTATTTGAATTCGAAAACTCTTTGAACTGGAATATCGTTTAGTCGAACTGTGGGATCTCTTGACAACGGGGAGCCAAAAACAATGTACTTGGTCTTGTCAGTTGAGACTGTCAATTTGTTGTTGGCAGTCCAGCGATTCAGAATGTCCAGGCAGACACTGTCGCGTCTATTGTCTGCGGATACTGTGATAGTAATATCATTTGCGTAGGCAAAAATGTCGCAATTATCAAGTCAGTCTCGTTCAAGTAAGGAATCCACGACAACGTTCCACAAGGTCGGCCCGAAAACCGGGCCTTGGGGCCAACCTTTTGTCAGTCGTTTTGTATAAGAACATGCAGAAACGTTCATGGAATGAGTAATCGAGCGACTCAATAAATAACTACAATGACAAGTACTGCGTCTGCAGGTGCTCCCTTGACGAGAACTTTAATTATTCATGGACACCATACGTTATTAAACGCTCCGGAAACGTCTATAAAAATGCAGAGTTTATACTTGGAGATGTTCGTCTGTACTTTTGTCATTAATTTACGAATGGCGTCTGTCGTCGATTTGCTGTATTAACTAGGATGGAATAGTCGTTGTGGAGGGATACTGTCATGTAATTTCTTTAACAATACACGGTCGAAAAGTTTACCTAGTTCTGAAAGTAGCGTTATCGGACGGTACGAATTAGAGCTGGCGAGATCCCTCTTACCAGGTTTGATAATCGTGATTAGCCCAACTGTTTGGAAAATACCCGCATTGAACACAAGAATTAAATAGGTCAATAAAAGTAGAAGAGAGGGAATCGTACAGTGTACTCCGTCGAGTCCGGGAGCTTTATTCTTGGGAATTCTGCTAGCCACCGACGCTATGTCCTCTTTTGTAACCACTCAATCTAGTCGGGATTCAATATTTGCAAAAGATCGGGATCTAATTGGGGCTTGGTAAGGATCGTCGTTCGTCGGATCGTCGTTTGGGAAAACTACTAATTGACTTAATTGTGTCTTGCTCTGTGAGAGTGTAGCTGTCCCCGTCACGGACATTAGAGCATAGTAAGATAGCCAGGAATTTTCTGAAGAAATTTTATAATCTAATCCCCACGGACTCGTTGCCAAACTTTTCTCAACAAATCTTTGCCATGAGTTAAATTTTGCATTCTTCACTGCCAGTTTGTACCGGTGAAGCGCGGCCTTATACGAATGTAGCCATTGAGTTTAGCTCTGCTCGGACTTTCTTAAGCAACGTACGACTCACCTTAACCTATTTAGCTTTGAACTCCACCACGGTACCCCAGTTTCAGAATTCGAGCAAACTCTATTTAAGCTATTTCGGCTAGACTCGAGGATCAGCCTGGTCAGCATATCAATGGAGGCGTCTATAGAATTAGAATCATGGCACTTAGCTCCACGTGGAAGATAAGTAGGAAGAAGGGCGTTGACTTCTTTGTTTACATTGACAGGATCTATGTTTTACATCTATGGTACGCTCAGGGATCGGAACCAGCCGAGGATTTTCGTCGGTTAAATCAAAACGTCGGTGATCAGTTTGAATCACCTCAGGAATTACTTCCCAGTTAGAAATTTTCCGTGCTTAAACTTGCGGATGCTAGAGTGACATCAATGTTTGAAGAACCTTGGTGACTAGCAACGGTGAAAGGATGGTTGGGCTTATTTACAACACATAGGTCACGTTCACCCACGAATTTCTCTACGCTTCTACCTCGTTCGTCAGTAAGCAAGAAGTGCCAAAGCGGCGATTTAATTGGGACGCTTCTTAGTTCGTCCAAAACTGTCTAGATGTAGTAGATGTATGCGAACATCCTCGCCAATATACTCCAACGACACCTAAGGAAGTGTTTCCAACTGTAATCATGGATACAGTAGTGCAGTCATTAGTTAGATGACTGAGGGTAACTACTCCGACGGGCTTCGCGCTATTGAAGACAATAGCCAAGAAATACCGCGTAGAAGTGCGGTGATCCTGTTGAAGTGCAAGGCCGCCCCAGCGTGCCTCTACCCTGAACCAGAACGATTTTGGTCAATGTCGTTGTCGAAGGAAAAGCCAATGACTTACAAGGTTACAACAGAGGACGCTGAAGATTCACTTGCGCAATCCTAAGAGTCAGAGGAGCGTCCTCACTGTCCATAATCGGTGTTCGCAATTTTGGCGTCTAGCCTCTTTAGATACGCCGGGCAGTTATTGTAAGACACCTTGTGTTTTACCTCCTCGCCTTTATAGCCATATTTGACACAGTTTGCACATGCAGAGTTTCGTGCGGTGTTTGGGCAATCTTTAGTTTCGTGGTTCTCAGCACAAATACCGCATCGAATTTCACTTTTACATTCACCTGATTGGTGACCGAACTTTTGGCATTTATAGCACCTTATGATGCGTACATGGTCATTGGCCCTGCATGAGTTCCATGCAACGTAAACACAACGACTGGCCATGAGGTACTTTCTTACCCTCGGAGTTAGTTCAATTATCCAATTGCAATTGGATGTATTTCTGGGCCCGAATTTGAATAGCACCTTCAGATGTTCTTTGGCCTGTTGCGTTATTTCATTAGTGGCGGCATCAAAGTTTTGTTCAATGATGGCCTCCTTTACTTGCTCGGGGGAGAGGTTGGTAAGAGCGTCCTTGATAGAGATCCTAGGAAGGATTTTGCCTTGCGGTCTGATGACAAGGCCGGTTTTGTCGAGAATATCCGTTGGGATCTTGGAAAAGTCAGTCTTTTCGGTCTCCAAACGAACGATTTTCGTCCCATTTTCGTCACTCGGTCTAATCCTAGACCGAGCGTAGTAGGATTAAGGACTGTCATGAGCATTGTTTAGGTCTTGTCAGATGTCTTCATGTTAGACTCGGGCTTGGGAACTATCACAACTGTGAATCTTGAAACTGGCGCGACGGATTTGCCGGAAGGTACCTTCACTCTGTCTGCTACTCTGCTAGACCGAGTTAAAAAAACAAGACCAGTTGTGACTTGTTGGATGGCTGGTGATAATAACTCACAGTCTTCAAGGCAGTTTGTACGCCCCTAAGAGCGTCAGAAATATCTGAATGTTTCTGCGACATTCTTTTGGCAAGAGTGGATTTACGAAAGATAGCTTGGATGCGGGACAGTACATCCATTAATTAAGTTCGTCTGGCAACGGATTCTTTGGAGGTAGAAATCTGCTTAGACCTTTGCTTCGAAGGATTCTTCGAGTGTGGACAGTTGGAAGTCATCGGATTCGTCGTCGGACTCGGCTTCGCGACGACTATTGACACTGGCAGACTCAACCTCCATGGCGGAAGCTGAGGGGGCAGGAGAAGGTGCGCGCGACTTCTTAGGATATTATTGACGTATAGGACTGAAATTCGTTGCCCACCGTTAACCACGTGCTTTCCGTGTTTTGGTCTAACAAACGCGCCATACGAGTTTAGCAAACTCATCAACAGGATGCTGGGACCCTTGAGAAACAAAGTAGCGATGTCCTACCTGGACGACATTATGATTCCAGCACGAGATTGGGATGATATGCTACGGAGATTACGGTTGTTGTTTGAAGCCTTGGGACGAGCCAAACTTACATTGAAATTACGCAAGTGCCATTTTGGTCGTAAGAAAGTGGATTATTTAGAATACATAATTAGCGCAAGCGGGGTACTACCGGGGCATAACAAAACGGTCGCGATAACAAAATTTCCACGACCGACAAACGTGCATGAGGTGCGACGCTTCCTTGGATTGACTTCGTACTTCCGACGTTTCATCCAAAATTACGCAACGAGAGCGAGATACCTTAGCAATTTGACACGCAAAGCGACCAAGTTTAAATGGAGCTTCGAGGAGGATGCAGCCTTCGAAGATTTCAAAAAGAGCCCTAGTGAACCCCTCCATCTTGAAACTGTATGATCGAAATGCAAACGTGACTGCGCTGTTTACGGATGCATCGTCCGCCGGATTAGCAGGAATATTGATGCAGGGCGAAGACGAGAAGAAATTACATGCCGTGTACTACATCAGCAAAAAGACAAGCGAAGTCGAGAAAAATTATCACTCGTCCAAGTTAGAACTGATGGCGATAGTGTGTTACGGACGAAATTCGTATTACGTACAACTGTGTATATTGACTTGAAATTAGATTCGGGTTTTGACGCCCTCTACCGATCGTTTTCTCGTGGTTGTCATTTGACGAAAAATCGTCATACTGTGAATTGCATAAAATGGCCTGTGCGTGTTGAATATTTCTTGTAGCCGATGCCATCCGGAATAATGTAAATTCAATTGTAATTATATTAATTATATAAAATATTTGAGGCGTTACAAGGTAAGCTATTGCTGTCGTTTATTAAAATTCCCTCCTAATTCTTTCATTTTAACAGCCATTTTTCTCCACTTCGAGCACATGTACGTTTTCGATAAAGGGGATATTTGAATAATAATTCTTATTAAGCAATCACGTTACCGTACACATACGCTTTCGGAAGGCGGTTTCCACGCCACGAAAACGGGGTCTCGCTAATCCTTCCCGGGGAAGATATTACTACACGTGGATGACACGACTGGGTTATCAGCCACCTGTTCTACGTTACTATTTACCTGATTCGATACACAGAAGTACTATTGAATACCAAAGGCAGACGTTGATCGTGTTATCAGCCACCTGTTTTGATTCGCTGCGTACAGTAGTCGATACACCGGTTTTTATATATATTTAATGAATTATTAATACTAATTGTTTTAGCCTAATATTCTTTGTGAGTTGGTGTGTGACACGATTCGTGTTTAATGTTTATTACAGGCCACTGAAGGGGAAAAACGTTTTTCTTCGTGCTAGTGGATGCTGAACTTCGGGTGAGTTACTTTAATTAATCTTATGTATATCGTTGTCACGAAAAATTACTCACAAACTTTTGATTCATATTAACGTTCGTAAATGCATGTAATGTGTAGCTACCAATAAGGTAATTATAATCATTGAATTCAATGTATTGCATACTGTGTGTGGGTGAAGGATATTTACTTCGATTTACTTTAATTGTGTGTGGTGGGTTGCCGATACTGTAGGCATCCACGTACTGAATCTTTTATATAATTCTATAAATTTACTTGTTACGAAATCAAAGTTTAATACCGTTGTTAATGGTTATTGTTAATTCTTCTAGTATTTAGGATCTCCGAATTCGATGTATAGCGACTATTCTGTTACTCTAAGTTAAACTGTGATATGTTAACTACAATCTGAAAGTGATTAAATTTGTTAATTCTCTCTCTTATGGTTATTGTTCCCTACGAACTAATTTGGGCTACTCGAACAGCTGAGTAGAAGGATTACGAACCTTCTAGTGCGTTACAAGTTTGATCCGTTCTGTTGTGAGCGAGACAGAAGTGTTGCTTTGGATCAGCTCTGGCGCCCTTAAACATCTTTTCTATATTTACTGTGGACCTCCCCACCTCCGACTATTGTGAGTTGGCCGTGCAAGGTTCGTAAAACCAAAAAGCTTGTAACAAGTGTATTGTGTGAATAAGTTACGTAATTTCCTAATCGGGGTAAAATTTGTAAAGCGGTCAACTTTATCGCACATGTGAGGTGAACGGACGCCACAAATAGCTCACATGATCTATTAAGACATGGCGGAGTAGATTGCACGTGTACCAACATTAGAACGCTGTATTGGTTTCCGCGAATGAAACGTTAAGCTAGACAACATATGAATGTTTGTGCCGAATGTTTATTGAGTAAAGTGCCAGGAGGAAAGCGACCGGGTGAATTAAATCCGATTGAACCACCGAGGCGACCATTTTCGCGGGTGCACATTGATCATCTGGGCCCCTTCGTTAAGTGACCAGGGCAATAGTTATTTGTTGGTAGTGGTGAATGCGTTAACCAAATATGTTAAAACATTTGCAATGCCGAACACGAAAACGGAGGCAACAATATCGCACTTAAATGGTTTTTCTCCAGTGTGAGTACGAAGGTGAAGAATTAAAAATCTTTTCTCTTTGCATGCATATTCACATTGATCACACTTATGTTTTCTAAGCTCTTCGTTATGCATGGAATTTATGTATTTCCCTAAATTCTCTTTAGTGTGAGTTGAGAAAGTGCACTTGTCACATTTAAAATCTTTTAAATTGTTGTGGCGCTTTACATGCACTTTTAATACCGACAGTTGTTTAGTGGAGAAACTACAAGTGTCACAAATAAACCATTTCACCGAGTCGAGTGTTTTTAAATTACTTGAACATTTTGATTTTTGATGAATCTTTACATGATTGATTAAACTATTTTTTCGATTGGTCTTATAATCACACTCATAACACTGGTATAGTTTCTCGTTAGTGTGGGTTAAATAATGAAGTCGAAGTGTATCTTTACGTGCTGATTTGTAATCACAGTTAGTGCACTTGTAAGGCTTCTCCCCAGTGTGTTTTCGCAAATGCGCTTTAAACAACCGTTTTTTTACAGAGCTATAATTACACACATTACACTGAAAAGACTTGATCTCTCTGTGTATCTTTACATGTTGAACCAAACCTGCCTTCTTGTTCGTGTTGTAATCACAGTTGTGGCAATAATATATTTCTGTTTTTGGGGGTTCTTCAATGCATAAAGGCACGTCGGTGTTGATTTCTAAGCAGTCATCGTTGATAACTTGCAGTTCTGAAAGTTCAACTCTAATGTTATTATCAAATAACTCCTGTTCCACCTTTTCTTTTTTAACATGGATTAAGACATTGTCACAATGTATTAGTCGTAAATTCTTAATAGTGGATTCAGTTTGGATACACAATTGTTTGAATTCGTGTGTTTGCTCAATCTTTATCATACATCTGTTACATGTAATTGGGTTCGTTGTGATGTTTAGATCCTGAAAAGAAGTTGTTGGTCAAAAAACTCGAGCAGTTGCACTTACAAGTTCTGGTAGAAACCCCAACAATTTTGATTGTAGTTTTAACTCATTGTCATTGTTGAGAAAATAATACTGGTTAGTTTCACCTATTTCTTGTAAACAAATTCGACATATGTTTATTGTTTTTTCACCCATGTTTTCGTATTATGTATTTCCAGTGAACCTAAAAAGTTTTTGTGTAATTGCAAAAATTGGGTGCATTCAGGTAGACTCAGCGGTTGAGAAACAGCGTAAGTGGCTTCGTTAAAATTACCTGAACACACAAAACCCGGGAGTTTAAATTATTTAAATTATAAATGAAATTGACAATGCAACTATAATAAAAATCAGCGACCTGCAACGTGGTAATAGATCTACATATAAAATCATAGCAAATACATTGGTAAACGGAAAAAGGAACGAACTAACCTTGTTTCCAAAATACTTGTCCCACCTGGTCTACACACAGTATAATATTCCTGGGAATGGAGGGAGGCTTCATCCATGCCAACATCCAACGTGGAACATGGCCAAAACGTCTACCACAAGCTACCCAGCTGCTATGTTTTAATTAACCATTATTCTTTTAATTAACAACGGTGCCAACGGCTAATGTTAAAAGAGTGACTTAATCAAGTCGCAGGTCGGCTCGTAAGTTCAACCAACAATAATCAATTAGTCGTTTGTTTGTCGGGTTTCGGTGGCAAAAGAATTTTTAAAGATGGCGTCGAAAAGTAAATATAGGAAAGACATGGAACTAAGCGGGAATGAAGATAGCGAAAGCGAAATACCGCAAACGATAGCGTTAAGTGAAAAACCAGGCCCAAGCAGACAGGAGACTTCCGAATCGGAACTAGGACAGGCATGGGAAAAGGCGAGAAGGAAGAAGAAAAATAAGAAAGCGGCAAATAAGATAAACAATAACAAAGAAATAGAAAAAGGGGAACAATCAGTCAGGGAAAATCCCAAAGAACGTAGGGCGAGCCGAGCACTAAGAGAAAAGGAAAGCAGAGAATCGAGCGAGGAAAGGGAACCCGGAAATGACATAGAACAGGAACGACACAACGCAAAGATGGACGTCGAAGACATGGACCCGGAAGAACGGGAAGTTGAGAGATTAATGCAGAACTACAGGATAGTTATGAGTTTAGTGCCGAACAATAGCAGCACGATAACGGTAGATGACAGACGCCAAATAAGAGCAGCTATGCATGAAATCAAATTACGGACAATGATAATGATAGGAGTGAGCAAAGAATTAAGGCACAAAGCTAAAACGTCAGAGAAGAAAATGACCACCGCGACCACCGCAGTAAACCCAAAAAGAACGACGCCCGGAAGCTACTCGGCCGCGGTAAAAACCGGACAAATCGAGAATACGGGACGAACGGAAGAGACACAAAAAACCCAGAGACAGCAGCATAAAGCAAGCGTCACGGCAAAGGAAACGGGGATGACACCGGAACAAGTGGCCACCGTGCTCAGAGAGAAAATCGACCCAACAACACACAAGTTGGCGGTTAGGAACTTTGTAACTACAAAGAAAGGAGTCATTGTGAGTTGCGAAACGCGGAAAGATTCCGAAAACCTCGCCGCACTGATCAACGAAGTTGCAGGACAAACGCTAAACGGCAACGAAATGAAAGGAAGCTTGCCTCGCGTAATGATTAAGAAAATAAGCAAGGAGCTCGATAAAGACAGATTGAAAGAAAGGATAGTAAATTGTAACCGCGATATAGGAGAGAAACTAGGCGGCGATGAAAATTTTAAAGCAGCACTAAGAGAAAGATACAGAATAGGAGGCAGAGGAACGAACCCCTACGTCGACGTGGTTTTCGAAGTAAAACCGGAACTGCGGAAGCTAATAGTAGAAACGAGAATTAGCCTAGGATGGAGCGGAGCAGACGTGAGCGATCACTTTTCGCTAATTCAATGCTTCAAGTGTTGGAACGTCGGCCACCGTAGCGTGCACTGTCGACAGGAAAAAGAAACTTGTGGCAACTGCGCAGAGGAAGGGCACAATAGCAGTGAATGCCGTGACAGGCAAACTGTAAAGTGCGCACTCTGCACGAGATTGAATCGTACAAGAAGAGAACAGATCGATACTAGACATCGACCACGGGATAACGAATGCCGAGGATTCGCCAGCATTAGTTATAGCCTAAGGAACAGGATCGACTACGGAAATTAACATGGACAGACAAAATAACAAAAACGACAGAGACGACATTCTTCGCTTCGCGCAAATCAATTTGGGACGGGGCAGAGCCGCGACGGGTAATCTAGTCAAAACAATGAAGGAAGACAACATCGACATATGTTTAATTCAAGAACCAAACGTGAAATACAACAAAATCGCGGGCTTCCCTAGCGAATATGAAATTTTGCAGGGAGCGACGGAAAAACCCAAATGCGCCATTGTACACACCAAAGACGGCATAACGTCAACGTTATTAGGAAATTTGTCAACAGACAGCAGACGGTAGCGGAAGTAAGAACCGCTAAAGGTAACGACTCGTTCTTCGCAATGTCGGTCTATTTTTCGCCGACGGGCGACGACGCGACCCTATTAGGGCAACTGGAAAGGGTGCTGCGCCATCGATTCGGATGCACGAATAGTGATAGGCGGAGATTTTAACGCAAAATCCCCTTTATGGGGTGGCGAGATCGATGATGCGCGAGGGCGCTCACTCGCAAATATCGTAGAAAACAGGCGATTGGTAGTGTACAACGAAGACAGCGGACCGACATTTGTGGGCCATCGGGGCACGAGTTACGTCGACGTAACCATGGGCACCGATCGCGATTACGAAAAGGTTACCGAGTGGAGACTTAGCCCAAAGGAAACACTGTCAGATCACAAAATGATCGTGTGGGAAACGGAAACGCGAAATAACGAAAAACGAAAAAACGAGACCCAAAGGTTCTGCTATAAAAAAGAAAATTGGGACAGGTTCGAAGAAACCCTGCGGGAAAAATCAATCGAAATCGAAAGACTGCTCGAAGGTCGCGACGACGAGATAAACCTCGACGAAGCGGCTAAGGAAATGAACGACGCGATAAGATACGCATGCGAAGTTTCGATGCCGGCGGTAAAGCATTTTAAGAAAACCGTACCGTGGTGGACCCCGGAATTGACAGAACTACGCAAGCGAGCTAATAGAGCAAGGCGAAGAGCACAAAGAACATATAATGAGGAAATAAGGAACGATAGGAAAGAGGAATACAGAGAAGCCCGCAGGGAATATAAGGACGCACTAGAGAGCACCCGAACCCAAAAATGGAAAGAATACTGCACTAAAAACGCAGAAAAAGATCCACGGGGGGTAGCTTACAGGGTCGTAAGAGGAAAAAAGAACGGGAAAACCGGTTTAAACAACATTAAGTTACCGGACGGTACGTACACGACAACAGCGGCCGAAACGGCGGACGCTTTACTTGAAAAATTCTTCCCCGACGACGACGACCGACAGGACGACCGCGAACACGCAGCAATAAGAAGAGCGTACGACGAACCAAGAACGAATAACTAACCCCGAAGCAATACAGAAATCACGATGGGAGAGATCGCGAAAGCGCTCGGCAGAATGAACCCGAAGAAAGCCCCCGGACACGACGGAGTACCACCGATAGCAGCAAAACCAGCATTCGAGATAGTCCCGCACATCTGGACTCGAACGTTCAACCTTTGTTTAAAGAAGGGCATCTTCCCGACCTGTTGGAAGATCCAAACGATCAGGTTCATTCCGAAACCGGGGAAGGAAGACATGATGGAACCTAAAAGCTTCCGTCCTATCAGTCTACTTCCGGTGATCGGTAAGGTCCTCGATAGAATCGTCGCTACGCGGATAGAGCACCACGTGAGAAAAGACGGAGGATTCCATCCCGATCAATACGGGTTTGCGGCGGGAAAAACAACGACGGACGCCATAAGACGAGTGGTAGAGTACGTTAAGGAAAGTAAAGCCAGTAATCATTACTGCACCGCGATCTCTCTGGATATCGAAAGGGCATTCGATAACGCGTGGTTCCCAACGATAATAGCGGAAATGAAGCGAAGAAACATTCCGATCGATATAACTGACATAACGAAAGATTACTTCCGAAACAGGAAAGCCCAAGTAATACTGGCTAACGAGACGAGAAGCAGAAGAGTGGAAAGAGGATGCCCCCAAGGCAGTTGCACCGGACCAGTCTACTGGAAACTGGTGTACGACACAATTTTCAGCATTAGACTTCCGGAAAACTGTACCCTCGTCGGATATGCTGACGACACCATGCTTCTCGTAACCGCGCACAGTATTAAAGCACTAAAAGCAACTGTGAACGAAGCACTAGCAGAAATAAACGAATGGGCAGGACGACAAAAGCTAAATTTTAACGTTGCAAAAAGCGAAACGGTTTTTTTATGGCAAACGTCCACAGCAAGAAAGGCCACTTTCATTCTGGGACATGGCATTATAAGGTATTTAGGAGTTTTAATTGACAATAGATTAAACTGGAACCCGCCGTCAACTACGTGGTCAACAAAAGCCGAAAACTTGCAGGCAAGATTGGCTCGGCGGCCTCGTTAACGTGGGGTTTTAAAGGTAAGTCGGCAGGAAAGATATACGAAGGAGCAATTCAACCTGCCATAAAATACGCGTGCGAAATATGGCAGAAAGGTTGCAAGTTAAAAAGCGTCAATAAACTTCTAAGCGCCCAGCGAATATTAGCAATAAGAGCCGCGCAGGCTTACAGCACGGTTTCTACGGAAGCCGCACTAGTTTTGAGCGATTTACTGCCGATAGATTTACTGTTACAGGAAACCGTAACGCTAAAACGTATCGAGAGATCGAACCGGAATATCAGAGGGCAAACTGAACTTGACGACATCGGGTACGTAGGACGCGAGATAGAGGGGAGAATAGCAACCGTCGAGATGGGTCACCCGGCAGACCTGGGATCCTTCCGATTCCAACTTGGAGAGGAAAACCTCCCGGCCTGGAGGTACTACACAGACGGATCCGTATTCGAGCAAGGGGACGCGGGTGCAGCTTTCGCGTTGTTCCAAAACGACTAGACGGGACGGAATAACATGAGAGGGAACGGGCGCGTCGAATTTAGATAAGATTTAGTCAGTAATTAGTTAGTATAAATAATTTTAATAATTTTACAAAGGAATGGGTCGGGGCAACACGGGAGGGAGGTTTATTAAAATAGGTTAGGTTTAGGCTTTCTTACGGGCTCGTCACCCACAAAAAGGAGAGGAGTGCGGCCGACGCCGTGACACGCAACCGCAAGCGAATGGAACGAGCCTGGTCTCTTTAAGAAAGCAAGTAGGTTAACGGGGCCGAACCGCATCGCTTTCGACGCGATCGGGATAGACACTAGATCTTCTCTTACCCGAGAAAAGATCGAACCGAAACGCCGCGGACGGGATCGGTGTAGGGACGGGGGGGCTAGATTTAGGACTCGACGGAGAACGAGCTGCGAAAACCGTAATCGTCGCCCTCTCGAGGGTCAGGGGCTGCTCTATTTGCGCCTGAGGAATGCGGCCCGGTGGAGGGGGGACAGCCGCCTAGACGGGACGCGGTCGTAGCTGCTTGTTTCGATAGAGAGTCAACTATAATTAAGTTAGGTGATGCAGATCGTAGAGTGTTGATAGGGTCCAACGGCACCAAAGGACAAGAGTGACGCGAACGGACGCTAAGTGCGGGTAGCGTCACGCGGACGCCAAAGTGCGAAAGTGAGGCCACGGGGCCTACGCAGCCTGATGAGTGTGTTGGGACAACTTTGCTGCGATCTTAGATTAAGCAAAATGGACTTAAAATTTATTTTATCATGTTGTTTTTTGTTTATTTTATTGTACTTTATTTTGTTTTATTATATTTATCTTATTTTCATTTGTTACCTTATGTTCTATTTTATGTTCGTGTGTTTATCAACTTTATTTGTTTTCTTACTTTATTATTACTTTTACTTATTTATTTGCGCCTTATGTTTCTACATTATGTTCATCCTATTTATCAATGTATTTGTTTTATTATATCTCATTTGTTGTATTTGTTTCATATTTTGTTTACTTTGTTTTTATTTTGATTAATATGATTACGTTTAATTTTGTTAACGTAGCCACTGCAGCGGTGGAACCAACCCGTTCTTTATCACCACTAAAGGGGTAGTGGAAGGTTGATTCCACTTTGCTCGTTGTTGGAGTGTATGTAAGTACTCATAATGCGAACGACGCCAAAATTCTTGTTGACACCGCTGAACAAAAAGCCAACGTGACAAACGATTCAATGGGAAAAACGTGACATTCTCGTCAGAAAGAGCGGTCAAGAGCGAATAAGCGCCCAGGAGTGAGAACACACAAATCATTAGGATCCGAACTCATCGGGTACAATGGGTATGAATTCAACACGGCTTCTATTTGGATTAGGACTGTATTAAATTCTGCATAAGTGAAGGTTTTTTCACCAAACACACGCGACAGGTGGGTTTTGACGGATTTAACTCCGGCCTCCCACAATCCACCAAAATGCGGAGGCAGGAGGATTAAAATGCCATTTGATGGCCAGTGTGTCAGCAGACTTTCGACCCAAGTTTTGAAGTATACGATTGGCGCCAATAAAATTGTATAACAGTCACTGTAGATGTCACAACGACCCCGTCGAGCAACGAAACGACGGGAAGCCGCAAGAAATGCCTCCGTAGTCAGGTCTGATACCACTTCTAAATGGACAGCTTTGATGGCAAAGCAAACAAATATGCACATGTAGCCTTTGTAGATTTTAGCTCCTCTCACTCGACCTAGTGTCAACAGAAAGGGACCGGCGTAATCAACGCCAACTCGAGAAAACGGCTTCACTTGCGACACACGAGACGCAGGAAGGTCACCTATAAGAGTGGCTGACAACGAAAACAATTTGACTGAGAGTGCTTGATTACAAGACGTGCTGACAAAATCCAAAATTGTTGTGACAATAAAAATTGCAATGTCTGCAAACCGGTGTGTAAATGCGCCCGATGAAAATGCTCAATTATCAATTCTGTAAGTCGATGGGAACGAGGCAGCAAAAGGGGATGCTTAGCATCCGAGGATAATTCGGAGTGACAAAGACGTCCACTGACACGTAGCAATCCTTCATTGTCCATAAATGGAGATAATTTCCTAATAGAACAAAGCTTGCCTTGGGGAAGCAATAAAATTGTTTCCGAAAATGTTAATTGCTGCACAACTTTACACATGAATAAAAGTGCCTTTTGCAACTCTGCTGATGCAAGGGCCCCTGTGACATGGTCCTTGTTACCAGAATCTGCAAAACGAAATACGTAAGCAACAATACCTTGTATTTTGTCCAATACATTGAGTACCCAATGCTTTTCTTGTTGGGTGATCGACACGACAGTTCGCTCCTCCAAACGAGCTACTACCTCTGGTTAGAATTCAGCGGAAAGATCGCACAAATCATCAAAAACAGGATCCTGTAAAAATAGTGGACCCGCCCACCAAAACTGACAAAATTTCTCCTGGTAGGAGACCACGAGAGACTGGATCAGCCAGGGTTTTGTCCGGAACGAACATGTTGCCAGCATTTTGTCGGAACTCGCTCCTGAACGAAGCTTACGCGATTCGGAACGAAAGGGCGCCAACGATGCGGCGACGACTTAGTCCAAATTAAAGCAACAGTAGAGTCGCTCCAAGCAAATATCCTTTCAATAGTTACCATGGTTTTGTAAGTGTCTACAACAAAGACCACTAGTTTTGACAACAACTCGAGACGAGGAATTGATAACACCTTTAAAGGGGCAACCTTGGATTTGGCAACCACAAGATTGATACGGATATTCTTGGCGTTATTGATAAAACGAAAATAGATCACACAAGCATAACCTGCTTGCGAAGCGTCACAGAAAGCATGAATCTGACATGACTCGTACGACATATGCGGTATTAATCAAGGGATTTTTAATGCCACCAATGAAGGAAGTTCCTTTTTCAATTGAGTCCATGACTCACAGACATCCGAAGGAGAGGGGTCATCCCACCCGAGACCTAACCCCCAGAGACGCTGAATCAGTCTCTTGGCAAACACAATTACTAGAGATAAAAATCCTAATGGATCGTACATTCTTGCGATTTCAGAGAGAACCGCTCGCTTAGTACATGGAAGATCTTGTACCTTATCCGTGAACGAAAATGTGTCACAGTTTGATTGCCATTGTAAGCCAAGAATTTTTACAACCGACTCCGCGTCTTCGTGGAATGTTAACGGCTGTATTTGACAATGTTCGGCGGATAGACAACAACAATTCCGCAACTCTTCAGTTTACGAGCAGCCTCTAAAGTGTTTGCCCCGAACGCAACATCGTCTACATACAGATCCGAACGAATGGCTCGCGCAGCAAGCGGAAATTCTGTTTGATTTTCTTCTGCCAACTGTAGCAGACACCGAATGGTCAAATAAGGCGAGAGTGACATACCATAGATCACAATGTTCAAACGATAGGTTTGAATCTCTTCTTGTGCAGATGCTCTGCACTGAATTAATTGATATTGACAATGTCGTTCATATATTAATATTTGTCTATACATTTGACGTATATCGCAAGTAAAGACGATACGATGTGATCCCCTGACAAGTAGGAAATCATTGAGTGACTTGTTGTGTGCGTCGCGCGAAGAAACATTGAAAACTACACGAATTTTTGGGTGGCCTGCTTCAAGGTTAAACACACAATGGTGTGGAATAACATAGCAATGGCTTTCTTCGGAGGGTGCGGCAAGAAGCGACATATGGCCCGATGCAAGGTAATCTTTCATAAATGCGGAATACGTACTGCGGACGTCAGGTTGACTGTCCAAACGACGCTCAAGTGCGAGCAAACGACGATCTGCAATCGGCATCGTATCATTGAACATGGGCAACGTTTGGTGATCTTTGAAAGGCAACAAAACACCAAAACGACCAGAATGGTCACGAAAATGCGTATTAACAAATAAATTCTCGGCCTGATCGTCTTCAGGTGAGACGACGAGTTTGGTGGGGACTTCCTCCACCTCCCAAAAGCTTTTTAAAGCGACATCCAAAAAGGTGTCTGATGTTAGAAAAACGAATATTTTGGGACTGCAGTTACATGACTTGTGGTACCAAAAAGTATCCAACCGAAGAGGGTTTCGATATCAGCTGGATGGACGCCGTCACCCGGCACGGAACCCTCTCGAAGAATAAGATCGAAAACATCTGCTCCTAGGAGCATATCAATTGATCCTGGCATATGCCAATTGGGATCTGCTAACTTCCAACCCTGATAAAAATCGGACGGAGCCAAGGGTCAACTTAGAAGATCGGCACAAATTGTTTGTACAACCACTGCTTCGACGTCCAAAGATGGCTCTGAAGAGCCTTTAGGGCGAATTTTGCTATTGGTACAACCGCGTGAAAGGCGAAATGTCACATCACCTAGGCCAGATAAAGGAACTGGTGAGCGACTATAGGGCAATTCAAGTCGCTTACGACATCTTTCCGAAATTAGACTCGCATGACTACCCGAATCACACAATGTCCTTATGGTTGGATAATTACCCAAACGATTTTGGATTTCAAAAACGACAGTTGCCAACAACACTAAACACGATAAACGCGCTGTGGCCACACACCTACAGTGGCCGGTGCCACAACAGAAATAATAGTTCCGGTGAATCGTTAAGTAGGGTCACCTGCTAAGAAGGTGTCCTGTGAACTGCGGTTTTACTAAAATGTAATAACGAATTGTGCGGGGCTGAACACTGTCGACATTTTCCTTTCGACGGACATGACCTCGCTTGGTGTAAAGCGCTGAAGCATTGATGACATAAACCTGCCGATTTAACGAACAAATAACGATGGTAAGGGGCCAAAGCAAGAAAGCTAGGGCACCGATAAATTGAATGCCATTCTTTACAATGGGCACATTTTACGGATTGCAAATTAGCAGGCCGAAAATGACACTAAAACTCGATCATTTTGGTAACGATCTACCAATGATTGATAAACAATATCATAATTGTTGGAACTTATCGGCAAATGCTCCACTAAAGTCAAGGGTTCACCACCAAGAGTGGTCAACAAATATTGGAATTTCTCTACCGTTGACAATGACTGATTTTGGTGAACTAGTGCGTTAAACAAATCACCAAACGTGGGCCAATCTTTCAACGAACCCTCAAAAGACGGAAGAGAAATTCTAGGAAGACGTGCAGTATCTTTAAAAGTGATGGAAACCGACGCAATGCTGGCGACACAGGTCTTGAACCAACAATGCTACCGGAACCCTGGTTTTTGGGTTTTAGCGATAAATAAACTACTCTAATTTCTGAGAAAATCGTCTGGTTCTCAAACGTAAGTTTAAACAAAGTCTCCATTTGACTGGCATCGGAATTATCAAACATAGTTTGTTGGTCGACAGTTTGGAATTCACTATAAATTTCCAAAATTTGATCGTAAGCAGCTATAAATTTAGGCTGCTCATCCAATTTTTCTCGGCGCTAAAAGCTCTACCGCACCATGATTTCAAGCAAAACATAGTTTTCTTTGCATAAATTATAGTTCTTTCCATTGTATATGCCATGGTTGCATCAACTAAAAAACAACATCAACGAAACGACAACAAAAATGCAAACAACGACGAATCGCTATCCAACCAAAACGATTCGAACACACTGTGTAGGCGAACAAACAAATGTTATACCGGCTTTACAACTATGACACGACTTTAGTTGCAAACTACGGAAATAACTTTAGCTTCAAATTGCTAAAAAAATGTATTTAAATTGACATTACTCCAACTTCAACCGCGAACGCAACGTCCACAGAGCGCGTAACATTCCGCTTTGCCCAGAGCAGCCAGCCGCCTGGTTTGCACAAGTGGAAGGACAATTTAACTTACACGGAATCGTCAACGACGAAAAGAAATATTATTCGGCAGTGAGTAACCTTGATACACAGTACGCGTCGGAAGTGGTCGACATCATTATTTCTCCGCCATCCGCGCAAAAATACGAAAAACTAAAGCGAGAACTAGTGGACCGTCTGTCAAAGTCGCAAGAAAAAAGACCAGACAATTACTAGAGTTTGAAGAAGTTGGTGATAGGAAGCATAGCCAGTTTCTTCGACACCTACGAGGATTAGCCGGTAACACAGTACCAGACAATTTGCTACTAACAATCTGGTCTGGTAGGTTACCACCTTACACGCAAGCCATCCTGGCTACAGTAAAAACACAACCACTGGATGAGGCAACCAAGCTCGCAACCCAAATCTCAGAGACATGGCTCCAAAATAGTATGACTACCACGCCATCTTGCAGCGCCGTCTCCAAACCAACCGAAACAACAAACGAGTGCTTCAAAGTCAGCACCATCATGCACCAACTCGACGCAATATCACAGAGGCTAGAAAACCTCGAACACAACCGCTCGAGAAGCCGCAACCCACAGCAATACCGCCGAAACTCACGGTCACGGAGTAGACCTCGTGAAAACAACCCCAAGTATTGTTTCTACCACAACCGTTTCGCAGAAAAGGCTCGCAAATGCGCAACTCCGTGCGAGTACCCAAAAAACCTGGCTATTGATGAAACGGCAATAGACAGGACACCACCCACCACAATTCCGCTTATTCATCAAAGATAATCAAGTGCGATACCTAGTGGACACAGGCGCGGACTTTTTAGTATATCCCCAAAAAACCTAATAAATCACCCCGTTTCAAAGACTTGACTTTTATCTAAATGCCGTAAACGGAACACAAATTTGACATATGGACTACATACTAGATGTTTAAATTTAGCTATAAGACGTGCTTTTACGTGAAATTTCCTAAAATCCGATGTGCCTCACGCTATATTAGGGCAGATTTCCTCGCTCACTACGGGTTACTAGTAGACATAAAAAACAAACAATTGGTTGACACGATAACAGAATTGATTACCAAAGGTGAAATATGCAGTGTAGACACTCCTTCAGTAAACACTTACGCGAGTGAATGTACTTTTTAAACAATACCCCAGCATTACCAACCCTACATCGCCTCGCAGCCCAACCGCGCACTCAACGGTACATCACATAATCACCACGGAAGGACCTCCCGTCTCAAACCGACTAAGACGATTAGCACCAGACCGATACAAGGCAGCTAAAGCTGAGTTTGACAACTTAGTCAACGCCGGAATCTTCCGACCTTCCTCAAGCGATTGGAGCTCGCCGTTGCACCTAGTACCCAAGAAAAGCGGCGAATTTCGACCCTGAGGCGACTACCGTAGCCTCAACGCTCCTACCATACCGGATCGTTATCCCGTACGACATATAGAAGATTTTTCCCACTTACTAGAAGGCAAGGAGCATGTTCTCTGTAATCGACCTCGCCAAGGCATACCACCAAATTCCCGTAGCAGAAGAAGATGTAAAGAAAACCGCCATAACCACACCGCTCGGTCTCTATGAATACGTATACAGACATTCTCACGCTTCATCGACTAAGTTACCCGCGGTCTCGAATTCTGTTTTCCATACATAGACGACATCATAGTATTCTCGGACAACCAAGAACAGCATACACAGCACCTACAAACAAAAGATTTGACAAATACGGTGTCGTCATTAACACGACAAAATGCGACTTCGGCAAAGAACAAGTCGAATTCCTCAGGTTCAGCATCAGCGCTCAGGGAATACAGCCTCCACACGACAAAATCGAAGTAATACGGAGCTACCCCCGTCCACAAACTGTAAAGGGATTACGCCACTTCCTTGGTATGATTAACTTCTATCGACGTTTCATACCACAAGCAGCAAACTTGCTCACACCTTTAACCGACCTGCTAAAAGGAACACAAAAGAATGCAATCTTACTCACGCATCCTAAACACGAAACACGGTTGTCCATCGCAGTGGATGCCTCATATAAAGCAATCGGTGCAGTGCTGCAGCAACACGAAAATGGCGCCTGGAAACCATTAGTCTTTTTCTCAAAAAAAAAAACTCAATCAAGCACAGTCAAATTACAGTACGTATGACAGGAAACTGTTAGTTGCATACGCGGCTGTTAAACGTTTTCAACACAGCATAAAAGGCCGCCATTTCACCATATATACCGACCACAAGCCACTCGTATTCGCCTTCCAACAAAAACCAGAAAAAGCATCACCTAGACAACACCGGTACTTGGATTTCATCTCGCAATTCACCACGGACATACAACACGTGGCCGGTACCGATGACGTAGTCGCCGACGCACTATCTCGAGTCGGAATAGACGCAATTACGTTCAGATCTGGGTTAGAATACGGCAAGTTGGCAAAATTACTACATACAGACGAAGAGCTACAATTGCAAGCAGGCAAACAACACCAGCATGCAGCTAAAACCATTCCGCGTCGGTGACAACAAAGTCGAGCTATACTGTGACACATCCACCACAAAACGTGCGACCTTATCTAACAACCCTATACCGCAAGTTGTTTTTCGACAAACTACACAACCTAGCACACCCAGGGATCAAAGCAGGCAACCGACTGGTAAAACAACATTACGTATGACCAAATATGGAAACCGATATAAAGAGATGGACCAACGAATGCTTACAATGTCAACGTTCCAAGGTACACAGACACACGAAACTTCCAACAGGTACTTTCCAAGTACCAGTATCACGTTTCGAACATGTGCATTTAGACATAACAGGACCACTATCCTACTGTCAAAGATTCACATACTGTCTAATAATAATCGACAAATATACACGTTGGTTGGAAGTGGTGCCGATGACTAACATAGAAGCCGTTACCGTACCAAGAGCCTTCCTATACATATGGATCTCTCGATTCGGTACTCCTTTACGAATTACCACGGACCGAGGCAGACAATTCGAGTGTAAACTTTTTCACGCACTAGCAAATTTCCTCGGATCCGAACACATTATGACAACTGCATATCATCCGCAGGCGAACGGAATGTTAGAGCGCACACATAGACAAATCAAAGCAGCCATCACGTGTTATGACACTATCAACTGGATCGACGCACTGCCCATAGTTCTCCTGGGAGTTCGATCAGCCTTCAAAGAAGACATCAAATGTACAAGCGCAGAATTGGTCTACAGACAAACTCGACGTTTACCTGAACAATTTTTCGAAGAAAAACACGAGAGATAACACCAGGCGAAATGTTAGGCGATTTACACAAAGTCTTCCATAACATGGTCGCTACCAAACCTGTACACCATAACACAAGAAAAATATTCATACCTATGGACTTACGAACATGTTCTCATGTGTTCGTTCTTAGGGACGCAATAAAAAAAACCACTAAGGCCAGTCTACGAGGGACCATACCAGGTAATTTCCCGAAATTACAACAACAACCTTCGTATTCGACCGCAACCAAGCCTCAGTTACAGTCAGCATCGCAACAATAAAATCCTCGCATTTATCGCCCAAACAAACCCATCAAACAACCAAGGCAAATTGGTGAGAGTGTTTGGGTAACGGATTTACGTTGTTATGGACGGGTTATACGTCTAATAAACGAACCTAGATCTTACGAGATCGAAACAACTCGCGGAATATTTAGGAGGAATCGGTGGTTTTTAATACCGGCACCATTCATATCTTATAGTGTTCAAGAAATTCCGTATGAGCCGGAGGTTACCCCAGCAGTGTTACCACGTATCAAAACATCCGATACTGAAAATTTAGAAATAAGTCGAAGGAGCGAGAAAAGTGAAACTGATGATTCAGGTGAGAATAAAACACATGTAAGGGCGTCAGAGTCGGTCATTACGAAACGTCTAAGATCCTCTCGGAATATTAAACCGCCGAATTGGCTACCAGATTATGTAGAAAACTTAAGGAAAGAGATGTATCAGTAGGTTAAGTTAGGTACGGTAGCCACGGCATTAAGAATAGCGGTTAAGTAAAGATATGGTAGGACGAAAGTTAGATGTAAGTACACATGTTAGTGAGTTAGAATAGTTACGTATGAGACTGTAAAAGCGTGTTATTAATAAACGAAATCACACATTAACATTAAAACAAAGGATATAGAAAAAACAAACGCCATGGCAGTCACATCCAAAGGTAAGACGAGTTGCCGTTAACGGAACTCTATACACTGGCTGGTACACACGGCAATATATTAGATGGTTTTTTTTTAAATATTTTAATAACAAAACAATTTTTAAAATTTCGTTTGTATTATAACAAATTGATATTTTTAAAAGTGTGAACCACTATAATGCGAGTTGATTTTATTAATCATATCTTTCATTGAGCTGTTTAAATAAACAGTTTCCTATTATTTAATCCCTGAAATTCAGTTTGTTTTTATATGAGGTACTGCTTGAAACACCACATATCTTAAAGCTTCGTCATTTTTAACTTTAATCCAAGTATAACGATTCTTAACTTACACAATGCTCAATAAAAGTTTGCAAATAAATATTCTAATGTTTAAGTTACGTTTTAGTAAAATTATACGATTCCTCAGTAAAGAGAGCTGTGATGTGATGGTTCAAGTGTATCGTTAAGACACTTGTCGTAAGGTATGAATCACAATGTGTTTCTTTAAACTACATATATCTGAGGGAAGATGACCCACAAGTTTCAAGTTTTCGATTTTTTTGAGCTGTGATTGACCATGTGTTTAATTAGATCCAACTTACGTTGAGCTGAGAACTGACAAGTTCCACAAACAAACGTTTTTGCCAAGCCATGGGTCTCCATGTGCTTCTTTAAACTAGACCGATGTCGAGTAGAGAACTCACAAGTTTCACAGACAAATGGTTTATCTGAGCTGTGAATTGCCATATGTTTCTTTAAACCCGACTGATAACCAGTAGAGAACCCACAAGTTTGACACACAAATGGTTTTGTGGAGCTGTGAATAATCATGTGTTGCTTTAAATGAGACATAAGTCTAGTCGAGTGCCCACAAATTTCACAAATATATGGTTTCACCGAGCTGTGACACATTTTGTGCATGTTAAAATTTGTTTTATACGCAGTTTGAAAATCGCATTGATCACATCTGTAAACTTCTACAGTTTCATGTAATAAAGTGTGATTTTTCAATAAGTCCTCAGTATTGGTGGAATATTTACAAAAACCACACTTAAAATGATTTGCTTCCCGATGAATTATGACATGATATATCAAACTGTTTTTATGGTTAGTGTTATAAGAACAGTCATTACATTGATATAATTTCTTGTTGAAGTGCGTTAAATGATGACGATGTAGTGTCCGTTTGACTGATGTTTTGAAATCACATTCACTGCACTTAAATGGCTTCTCCCCAGTGTGTTTTAATAAATGCGTTTTAAGTGACCATTTATTTATGCAGTGGTAGTTGCATACGTTGCACTGAAATGGTCTCATGTTCTTGTGAATCTTTTTCTGCATGTGTCGAATCAAGTACCTTTTATTGGTAGTATTGTAGTCACAGTTGAAACAATAATACATTTGTGTGTTTTGTTCATCAATGCACATAGGCACGTCTGCGTTGATTTTTAAGCAGTTATCATTGATAATCTGCAAGCCTGGAAGTTCGGCTTTAATGTTATTGTCAACCAAATCTTCTTTGATAGTTTCTTCAAAAAGTATTTGCCGTTGTGAGCTTCTTATAATGGTTTCAGTTTGTAAGCACAGTTGCTTAAATTCGTGTATTTCCCTAATTGTGATCATACATTTGTTACACGTAATTGGGTCAGGTGTAAGGTTCAAATCCTGTAAAGAAGTTTATGCTAATCGATCAATTCAAATCGGTTCTACTTACGATTTCTGGTAAAACGTTTAACAAGTTGGATTGTAACTCATCGTCATTTTTCAGAAAGTAATACTGCTCGGTTTTTACTATATTTTGCAAACAAATTCGACACGTGTTTGTCGTATTGTCACCCATATTTTTGTTTACCAAAAAAGAAATATATCAAGAATTCAATCTTGTAAAATGTAAAATCAGCCAAAACAAATAAAATGTGTATTATTATGGTACTATCACGTACGGATACCACAGATACACACGGATATAAGAATACCAAAAATTGAGGTTAGAATTCGAACGGTCAGAAGTCCTCAAACGTGTGTACTAGTACCAAAAAGTTTACAGACAACCTAATTTACACTCAAATCACAAAAAACGGGACATCTTTCGAATGAAATAAATAAATAATTAGCGATGCAAATTAGGCTTGTTAGCAATTGCAATCGGCAATCATTCGTAGCCGTTTGATATTCAAATTAGACAAATAATAAATATTGATAATACCATAAGGGCAAATCGTTTATCTGCAAAAACCAAAAAATCAATATATTCTTATTTTTGACTGATCGTCGTACAGTAAACTACATTTTAATTTTATACGAAATGTTTTAGTGTGCAAATAAAAATTCTAAACAGTGAATTATAAACTTTATAAAGGCTATTTTTTGAACACATTTTATATTACACATTGTATATAACATACGCTATTGCATTTAAGTTTCAATTATATTTTTGCCAAGTTAAAGAAAAGGGCAAATATAATAAATGTCTTAATGATTTTTTTTGCGACAGTAATAGAAAAATAAAACATTTATGTGAATGTTGTTAATACATGTATGGATTTAAATGCGTATAATCTTCGTAAGAAAAAATAAATCAAACTTAATGTGTCACTGCATTTCCACGTTACGTTCTTTTAGAAGCGGAGAAGGCACTAACACTAGTATGATAAACAAAAAATTCGTATTTCCCTTGTCACCCATATCCTGCTATACTATAATACGATAAATAATCGTTCTTATTGTATTTTTCAGGAAAGTATTTTACCTTTATATTTATTTACTATTTTTAGTCGCTGTTATAGTCTCAACATTTTAATTAGTCGGTCTATTATTTCTTATATGTGAATTACTACCACCTTTAATTAATGTAAGAGTAATTGTAGTTTTTAGTTTAATTTATCATTTAGTAGAAATATAGTATCAAGTTAGTAAGTTTCTCTAGCAAGCCATTTGTAGTACGATTGATTTTAAAGCTCAAATCATTACCGAGTTTTGTTCGAGCAAGTGCTCGAATATTTATGATTTCACGGACTACTGTGGGACGTATCCGAGTTAAGTAGTATCGCAAGCGCATATCTGATACGTATTATCTAGAGTTCATTAAAATAATTAAGTTATAATACTAATTTATATGTGTGATATATTATATAAGTCTAATAAGAATATATCTGTGTTTACTGGAATGATAAACAAGACCATCGGGAATGGCAAACGAAGAGTGTTTATGATGTTCCAGGATGCGGCTGTAGTGGCATATGTTACTCAAAATCGTTTTACAACTTTCCGAAATGCTCCAGCTCACTTCTAATTTCCGGGATGCCAGTTAACCGCACGGGCAAGATTAAAAAATGTTGGAATAAAAAAATATTAAGCAGCTATAAAGAAATTTTTACCAAGAACAATAAAAGAAAACGTCTGAAGTTTGCATGACGTTACGTCAATGAACTGCTGGTTTTTTGGTATCGTGTTGTTTTTGACGACAAAAAAACTTTTAAAAGTTCAAATGACACACCTATCGAAGTGTTTCAACCTCCAAGAAATCTAAATGGAGTTAATTACTCAAGCTCCAACAAGTGTAGCGGACACATTTTAATAAATGTATAGGGTTGGGTGAGTTTCCATGGCCAGGCGTTTATGGAGTAATTGAGGGTAGGCTTAATATAATAAGCTACTTAGGTATTTTAAACAACGTTATGCAGCCTTCTGTTCAAATTTTGTTTCCGGAGAACGGTTACATCTTTCAACAGGTAAGCTTCCTTACTACTTACAGTTATCTGAATTTCTCCACTATTATAATATACATGTCAAGCAATAATACAACAGTTACTCAGAATATAAGCTAGTTATAGTATTTTCAACTGTTATACTCCGACATAAAAATACAACACCAACAAGGCGTTAGAATTTTTAACTAAACTTGGCAAAAATGTTTAACTAGTCAAACAAAACATAAAGACATTTTTTATTAATAATGTGTTTGACTACCCCTATATGTTTCACACTCCCGCGCCCTTCTTGGCATGGATTCCAGTAACTGGTCGATTTCATCCTGAAGTATTGCATCCGAAGCAATCTGTAATTCTGGCCGGGGAGCCTAGAAGGTGTCTGTGGAGGACTGGCTAATTGTTTGAGTTTTCTACACATCGTGTCCGAGCATTATCCTATTGGAAAATCGGGTCTCCAGCTTCTGGAGGAATGGAAGGATATGGGTTCTAACACTTTATCAACATATCGGTAGGCATTCATATTGCCTCAGATGAACACCAACTGCGTCCTGCTTCCAAAAACAATAGTACCCCATACCATAACCCCCACAGTACAGTGAACATACCGCTCGACAGAAAACTGCACATTGTGACGTTCACCCTATGTCATTCCACGTACCAATCTAGTCGCAAGGAACACCACTCTAAACGTTGCTATCAATGGTACACTGTACGTTCTTCGTTACGAAACCATTGATCGCCTATTGATCTTGTATTCGAGAATCAGTCTCTTAAAGCCATTAACCGAAGATGGCGGCTCTAGACCACATTTGTCTGTCTTGGCCGTCCACTTCCTCGTCTACGGCGTTCTTAACATTTTCTAGACCATGGTTGATAACACCGTACACCAAAAGATCGGTTACGGTTAGTAATTAACGTTATAGTCAACTACAGTGATATGCTGTTATTTTATAACGTTGACGCACTGTAGTTTTGTAACGTTGATGTGCTGTTGTTTTATGACGTTGACACACTATTGTTTTATAAGGTTGACATATTGTTGTTTTATAACGTTGGCGTACTCTTGTTTTATAACCATGAGATTCTGATGTTTTATAATGTTGATATTCTGTTGCTGTATAGCATTTATACACTATTATTTCATAACGATGTGACGACAACTGTCACCTAACACAATTCTGTAGATGTACTACGTCAGTATGTTAAGTTCACATCACTGAGATATTTTAGTAAATTAACGTAATTAAATAAACGTACTCTTTAGCCGGCACTCAGAATCCTGGCAGTGGACTCATTGAAAGTGAACCGCCGGTAACCAGGTGTCACACCGGCCGATATTATGCCGAATGAATCTTCCCAATGCAGAAATCTCATTAAACGCATTATGCCGTCACTGAAGACGTAACTAAATGCAGAGAAAACGCATCGGCAAGTTACGTTGCGTATTGAAATATTTAAAAAATGTTTTCTAAAAAACACAACTACTATATTTTGCTACATATTATTAATAGATACATTAAACGTTTTCGTTTTTCTAAAAACTTTCTTGCAAATTTTAATTAAGTACTTAATAACCGCGTTTGCCCAAAGTACCAGTATCTGCGTGAAAAGATGGCGATTTTGTATATTATAATATATATATTTATAATTGCATTATATTTTAAGCTTCAACAAAACAACGATTTCCATGGTTACTCGCTATGCGGTGTAATGTATTCTTAGTGTATCAGTTTAATCATTTTCTAATCTGCGTTCTAGTGAAACTCAAATAGATACTTTTAGTATATGTCAGAATTTACTATGATGATACGTTTTTCGTTGCAAGAAATTTTGCTGAAGTGTAATATTATTTTGTTACAGCCAAAGTTACAACAGTGGTACCCTAAAACGTTCATTCTATGTACTTCATGATTTCCATTATTTGTGATGTTTTAAGGTTATCAAATTGATATGATGTTGGCCAAATGGGAGATTTGAACGTGCACAATAACCAATTAATCTTGGTATGTAATTTTTTCTGATATCGATTGTTACAAGCTTTATGTCTTACGAACCTTGCACGGCCAACTCACACAGTCGGAGGTAAGGGAGGTTCACAGAAAGTATGCTTAAGAGCGCCAGATCTGATCCAAGATAACACTTCTGCCTCGATCACGACAGACGATCCAAACTTGTAACTCAATTTGAGGTTCGTAATCCTTATTACTCTGATGTTTGAGTAGCCAAAATTAGTTAATAGATAACGATAATCACAGGAGAAAGCAAAATAACAAGAGAGATTAACAATTATAATCACTTTAATGTATTAACGTTGGATACTAATAAGAATATATGAAATTTCTTCACCTATCGATGCTCGAATGGTTTCCAGGTAGAATTAACAAATATCACAGTTTTACTCTAGTAGCGCCGTAAATTGACAACTATACGCTAAATGCGCAATCCTTAAATACTAGAATGACTAACAATTTTCATTAACAAGCAGAGAAAACTTTGATTTCGCAATACATAAGATTTACTAGATTATATCGAAGTTCTCCTACATGAATACCCGCAGTATCGGCAACACACACTACACATTGAAATTATGTCGAAATGAACAGCACCGAAAGTCTCAGAATAAATATGTTTTTCCCTCACAGCATGCGATACAGTTACGTAAATGATTACGATTACCTTATTGGTATATAAGCGATAACGTAATTACGGTCGTTAACATTAATTACAATTCTGTGAGTAACTTTCGTGATCACGATATAAAAGTTAAACAAATAACTCACCCCAAAATCCAGTATCCACTTTCGCGGAGAAAACGTTTTCCCGCCAGCGGCCTGTAATAAATAGTGAAAAGCAAATCGGATCACACACTAACTCACATAGAACAAGAAGCTAAAAAATAGTATTAATAAATCATTAACTGTTACATAAAAACCCGTTGTATCGTGTACTGTAGGTAACAATTTAGCACAGGTGGCTGATAACACAATCGACTAGTATACATGCAGTAACATCTTCCACAGTAAGGCTTGTCGAGACCCCGTTTTCGTGGCGGTGCCTTCCAAAATCGTACGTGTTCGGTAACGGTATTTCTTAATAATAATTAATCTTCATTTCTTTATTGAAACGAACATGTGCTCGAAGCGGGTGGAAAACGGCTATTAAATTAAGGAGGAATTACAAACGAATTTTAATAAAACGACAGCAATTATCTTACCCTGTGACGACTCAAATATTTTACGAACGTAATGTAATTACAATTTGATTCCCATTATTACGGATGTCACTTGAAAAATTACTTAAGACGTCCAGACCATTTTAGGCAATTGACAGCTTCACGATTTTGTCGCAAAATGACAGCCACGAGAAAAGATCGGTAGAGGGCGTCAAAACCGGAATCTAATTTCAATTCAATATACAGGGTCTTCCGTATGAAAATTTCGTACGTAACACGATGCAGCAACATTTTGTATGTACAAAGTTTCAATTTCTTGGATTGTTAGTTGTTCTGGTTTTACATACATGCATAATTAGTCAAACGTTTTCTTATTTTATGGATAGGATCCTTCGGTGAGGAGAAACGGCAACAATAAAGACAACCTTTATTATTCAGGCCTTAACAGGGGGTCAAAGTAGGAGCGTTCTCGTCGCGACCCCTGTCAGATCTTTAATCTGCGAATCCTACTACTCACCTTAACCAAACAGCGTTACTATGCCTACCAGCACAGTGCATCAGTGTCACCCCAAAGGGCCCTTTCCAGGGCTGGCACTGACTGTCATCTCTGCTAACGTCGAGGGGCTCACAGGGGCCAAACAAGACATTATGGCAAAAATCTGCACAGACCACAAATGTCATGTGCTCTGTCTGCAAGAGACCCACCGAGGCCAAAACAACAACCGCCCACGGATCCCTGGTATGAAGCTAATATTAGAGTGCCAGCACGAGAAATACGGTAGCGCCATCTTCACGAAGAGCGATCTCATCGTCAAGACGGCCAACATGTCTCAAGCCAACAACATCGAAATCCTGACAGTGGAACTGGACAGCATCTATATCACCTCGGTCTATAAGCCACCTGGGGAACGGTTTGACTTCGCTAAACCGCTAAACTTCGATCGGAACAAGACTGACATCATCATCGGTGACTTTAACAGTCACCACGTCAACTGGGACTACGCCAAAACAGATGAAAATGGCGACTTGGTTGAGACGTGGAGCGATGCAAACCACCTCAGTCTAATCCACGACCCCAAACTCCCGAAGTCCTTCAACAGTTCTAGATGGAAACGGGGGTACAACGCAGACCTAGCCTTCGTAAGCAACAACATCGCTGACCTCTGCAGTAAAGCCGTGCTGGAACCCATACCACACACACAGCACAGGCCGATATCCATTAGCGCATCACCAGCAGTCACACCAATCACGGCGGGAAAAACTGAGGCAACTAGAGGACCCCAGACATCCATTGTACGGCCATACCAACGTCGACAAACGCCTAAAATCCCGAAAAAGCTTCATACCCGAGAAACCCCTGGACTCAACAGCTAAAGCAGCGAGGTTGGATTCATGGCGCGAACGCGTTAAAAACACCGACGGAATCGACGGTACCAGCCTAGAAGTGGGAGAACACCTACCCGCTGGCGGTGATCTGGACTGGACTACGTGGAAAAGCCTAAACCGCCTACGCACTAGAACTGGCAGATCCAAAGTCAGCATGACCAAGTGGGGGTACTCTAGCGACAGCGATTTATGCGACTGCGGGGAAAGACAGACCATGGAACATCTTCCGATCTGCCGACTCCTCGACGAAAAATGCACCATGGAGGACCTCACCGCAGCCACCGACAGGGCCATAGCCTGTGCCCGCCACTGGAAGGACATATGAAACTTTTGGTTTAAGGACTCGAGAAGAAGAAGGCCTTAATAACAGATACAGGTTGTTTTTATTGTTGCCGTTCCTCCACTCCGAAGGATCCTATCCATAAAACAAAAAAAACTTTTGATTAATTGAAAACTTTTGTGAGGATTATTATAATTATTTCAATTATGACATGAATAATGTTTGTTTTACTTTTATGTTAATATGTTCATTTTTGTTATAGGCACCAATAAATGCGGTTGCAGCCACATGAAATTGAAGTATTTTGAGTACACAAAGATTGTATTATCTATCTTTTGTAAGCATTTTAGGACTGGTTTACTTAGTTTGATTGTAAAATGCTGTCGTTATTGGTTAGTATAAATAAAACTAACAGCCAAATATGTCAGTATTTTAAAATTAAAGCAAGTATAACTAAACTTACATTTATACTATGATTGTAGAACTGTCCTTCAGCATATTGCAAAAATTGAAAAAAAAGCGTAGATTAAACATTTTTAGAATGTTTTTTTAATATTGACTTTGCAACGTAATTCTGGCCCTTAAGACGTTTTTGCAATGTGTTTAAAAATGTAAATATATCTTTTGTAAAACGTGGAAAAAACATTTCAAAAATGTTTCCTTGTTGATTGGGACGAATGTCAAGTTTGACAATAGCGCACTTGAAATCACATTACGTTAATATATAAAGTTAATGATTAAGTTTAAACCTATAAAATGTAAAATACTCTGAAACCTCTTACCATAAATTAAATTTAAGATATTTTTACAATTTTGATTTGCTTTATCCAGACCAATTACTTGGTTAAAGCAAGTAATTGAGAGTAGATTGAGTCGATGTAAAAAGAAATTTCTATTAAATACAACTTCGTAATAAGAATAAAGAATTGGTACTTTGCATATAACTCAAAAGCTACACTAACATCCCATCAACTACGAATTCCAAAGTTTTACAAATTTTTGTGGTTAAAGAGTAATATTGGTTATAACTGAATTTAATACTTACTTATTTTGTTAGTCCATCCCTAAATTGGCGAAAAACAAATACATTTTTTTCTAAATTTGAAAGCACAAAATGTGGTTGCACAGCACAAATACGAGAATTCCTTCCTACATCAATAATATGTTAGAATACACGAGTTAAATTAACTCTACGTAATGCATTCATATAAACATTATAACAACTGTACAGATTGGTTAGTTTTGCCAAGTTTTGCTTATGTTAAGACAATGTTACATTATCTTTTTATATTAACGGAATATATAGCACCGAATGTACGGGTTAAATGAACTGCTTAATACAACAGTTAACGTAATGTATCTATATAAACATTATAAAAACTGTACAGATTGATAAAAGTTTTGTCAATGTTAATAAACGATACCAACACGCTGCTAGTTATTGTATTTTTGTTACCTAAATCTGTTAGTTATTTTAACAGTCATCAACGTTGCATGTTTAGTGGGAGACTACATTAATTTTGTTTATTCTTTAAAATAAGTCTATACAGGTTGAGCTATGTTTATCAATATTGTTAAAACATCGATATTTTGAGATCAAACATCGATGTTACAAGCAAATAATCGACTAGCTAAATGTAATATTATTTACGATTACGATTATTTATCGTATTATAGTAAAGCAGGATATCAGTGACAGGAAAAATACGAATTTTTTGTTTATTATGTGACGTGTGAAAATTCAATGACACATTAAGTTTGATTTATTTATTCTTACAAACGTCATAGCCGTTTATTATAAGAACAGAAAAAGTAGCCTTAATACAGTTATAATAAACTGTTTCAATTTTGAACTTTTATTAAGACACGAAAATATTTCGTATAAAAATAAAATGCAGTTTACTGTTCCAAATCATTCAAAAATAAGAGTATACTGATTTTTTAGTTTTTGCAGTTAAACGATTTAACCTTCTGGTATTATCAATGTTCATTATTTATCTAATTTGAATTTCGAAAATAGCATCGCGAACGGCACGCATGACTGCCGATCGCATTCGCTGACAAGCCTGGTTTACACCACTAACGATTTCAATCGAATATCCAAGATGTCCTGTTTTTTGTTTAGTTGAGTGTACATTAAGTTGCCTATGTCTAAAGGCAGTTCTACAAAGAAACATTTTTTATTAGTTGCAAAAGAAAATTGATTTCAAACTATTTTTTAACAACTTTTGTTCGTAGGATTTATCTGCAGTTAAAGCTTTTGAAAACAAAGTCAGTGGTACAAACGCAAACCATTGCGAAATAAAACACATAAGAAACTTTAAAAACCACCTTTAATAACTGAAACCAAAAATAAAATTTTTACAAATTTACAAACAATTTAGTTTTGTGTTGTTTTTTATACAATTTTTTATTTAAATAAAACCGTCGAGTAGAGTACCCACTGGTTTCAAGTGTCACAAACCAGTGTTTCGTTTTGAGCTGTGAATGACCATGTGCTTAACTAGATCCAATTTACGTTGAGCAGAGAACTGACAAGTTCCACAAACGAAGGATTTTACCTGACCGTGAGTCTCCATGTGTTTCCTTAAATTATGGGAATATCGAGTAGAGAATCCACAGGTTTCACAAACAAATGGTTTTTTGGAGCTGTGAATAACCATGTGGTGCCTTAAAGTTGACCGATATGTAGTAAAAAACCCACAAATTTCACAAACCAATGGTTTTTCTGTCTGGTGAATAACCATATGTTCCTTTAGAGTACTCCGATAACGAGTAGAGAACCCACACGTTTCACAAACAAATGGTTTTTCTGAGCTATGAATCGTGATGTGGTTTTTTAAATTATAGTAATGTCGAGTCGAGTACTCACAAATTTCACAAGCATATGGTTTTTTTGAACTGTGAATCTTCATGTGGTTTTTTAGATTATACTGATTTCGAGTCGTGTATCCACAAGTTTCACAAATAAGCGGTTTTGCCGAACTATGACTAGACATGTGATCCTTTAAAGTACGGTGACGTCGAGCAGAGAAACCACAAGTTTTGCAAACAAACGGCTTTTCCGAGCTGTGAATGATCATGTGTTCCTTTAAATAAGACTGATGTCGAGTAGAGAACGTACATATTTCACAAGAAAATGGTTTTGCTGCACGGTGAATCAATATGTGAATATTGAAATTTGTTTTATACGCAGTTTGAAAACTGCAGTGATCACATTGGTACACTTCCGCATTTTTGTGTAATAAAACATGACTGTTAAATAAGCTTCTAGTATGAGTAGAATAATTACAAAAATTACACTTGAAATGATTTACTTTACGATGAATCACAACATGTTTTATCAACATTTCTTTAGAATTGGTGTTAAAATCACAATCGTGACATTGAAATAATTTCTTATTCAAATGCGTTAACTGATGACGAAGAAGTGTTTCTTTTAAAGGTGATACGAAATCACACTGAAAGCACTTGTACGGCTTCTCCCCAGCGTGTTTTAGCAAATGTACGTTGAGTAACCACTTATTCATGCAGGGATAATTGCACACAATGCACTCATATCTTTTGTTTTGGTGTACGTTATTCTGCAGGTGTCGAATCAAGTTGCCTTTAACGTTAGTATTAAATTTACAGTGGTGGCAATAATACCTTCGCTTTTTGGAAATTTCTTCAATGCAAACAGGTATATCTGTATTGAATTTTACATGGTCATCATTGACAGTTTGCAAGTCTGAAAGTTCCACTCTACTGTTATTATCTACCAAGTCTTGTTTGATCGTTTCTTTTTTAAAACACGAGACATTGTCAAAAGCTATTTGTTCTTGCGAGTGTCTTATAATGTTTTCAGTTTGCAAGCAAAGTTGCTTAAATTCGTGTATTTCTTTAATTGTTACCGTACATGGATTACAAGCAATCGGGTTAGGGATGATATTCAAGTCCTGTAAGGAAGTTTGTGCTAGTCGATAGAATCAAGTTGGTTTTACTTACGATTTTTGGCAGAACATCCAACAACTTGAGTTTTAACTTGAATTCATTCTTAAGAAAGTAATAATGATCCGTTACTACAATTTTTTGTAAACAAATACGACAAGTACTTGTGTTTTCAGTCATGTTTTTGTGTAACGAAATACGTGAGAATAACAAGAATTAAATCTTAGAGGGATAGCAGAATAGAAATGTTTCACCAAATACTTTTACACGTAAACGTCAAACAAATAACTAAAGCAACCATAGAAAGTAACTAAACTACATGAATAACACCAATAACACGAATACCACCTGTGATCTGCTATGACGTAGATATTGGTGCTATGACGAATTTGAAAGTTCGCATTGTCGTCACGTTTACGATAATTACGTGTTTTTCCCATAAATCATGGAGCACATTATGACATAAAATCTGATTATTAATTTTAGTTACAATTGTAGAGGCGTATTTTCACCAAGAATACCGAAAATAGGTTTACGGCTATTTATTTTCACAGTGCTTGTACAAGAATCATAACAACAAAAGTACAACCCGATTTACTTTTAAAAAACTTCCGCCATCTTCCCTTTTTTTCGCGCGCCCAATCTTCCCGCATAGCCAACTTAACTATATTCCTAATTTAGCGGTAAATTTAAAATATGATAAACATGTGCCTACACAATAAACGTTATTCGTAACTATTGTGATCCTGTGAGGGGTGGCACCCTAGCAGGCGCGTCCCCTGGTGGCGGATTGGGGAACGGCCTAAGTGAATGATCGTATGTGATGCTTAGGTTAAAGCTAGGGATAAGGTTGCTCGTCGCTTATGAACAGAGACTCGCAGCAACCAAAGACAGCATCGTGGACCAGCTACCCTGCCGGGCTGTCGTGTCGTAGCCAAGGGCTTGCACAGGGTATAACGGCGCCGATATGTGTTTGATGTGCTACGTGCATCAACCATGTCGATATACCATGCACGAACCTGGAGTGCTCAGGTTGGTGCGGGGGGTCTCGGCTTAACCGCCTGGATCAAGACGAGACAACCTCAGCAAAATCCTAAATCTCAAGGGTCAGGGGCCGGACCGAGGGGATGCGTGGCTGAATAAAGGATCAGCATTTACTGGCCCCAACCTTGGAGCACCGGGCGCCACTCCGTTGTAATCAGTCGCCTTACACGTGAGCAGAGGGCACCGCACGTGTGGACATTTTATTTCCCTCACACTCGTGGGACTTAGATGGACCAAGTAGAAATAAAAACAAAACCTTCCGCCGGGGCACCTGGTACTGATGAGCGTAAAAAACTCTCCGGGGCAGCGTGCCGGAAATTAAGCAAGACGATGAGAGAACCAGAGGGCTCTGAGCAATCTGTTCTTTCATTGCCCAAAGAGAGGCAACCAAGCACCTCACAGAATAAAGCTGTCTCTAGCACTGGGACGCAAAAACGACACCGGTCTGACGACAGCACTCCCAAGGGAGGTACTTTAAAAAAGACAAAGTCTGGGACCAAAAAGGACACCAAAACTTTCAGCGAAGCAGCAACAAGCTTCAAAATGGCTTTTGTCCATGAAGACCTGGAGTGCACGCTGTCGGAGGAAGAAACAGGGCAAATTAAAATCTGGATCCTCGATAGAATCAACACTCTGTCCATTGGGACGGTTTCGCCCAAATTCACGGAGTGTCGCCACCGAGGGGGAACACTGTTAATTACATGCGCAGACTAGGTATCGGTGGATTGGTTGAGAACGGAGCTAGAGAGAGTAGCTCCGTGGAAGAGAGCTAAGCTTCGATTCCTCGAAACGAAAGACTTCCCAAAACCAGTGCGAGCACACGCCTGGATCCCCGAGGCCCATGTGGAACCGGTAAAGATTCTGAAAAGGATCGAGGTCCAGAATGCTGGTGTTGTAACCAGCAACTAGCGTGTAGTGGACAGGAAGGAAGACCCCAAGGGACAAACATTGATTGTCCTTATGGACCAAACTTCCTGGGACAAGATGGGGGCTATTTGCAACCATAGTCCCTACGTCAACCTCACCACAGTGGCGTTCAGACTCTTCTCCAAGACGAAGGTGAAGGGAGAGAAGGCGACCAGTATAGAGTGCGAAGAGACGACAGTGGTTGAGGGGCCTTTAGTAGAATCACAGCCCACTGCGTCATCCATTGCACCCCAATTGGTAGGTACAGATTTAAATGGTTAACTTGTACAAATAAACCTGCATCACAGTAGGGCGGCATCTGCTGCCCTCTGTGCCTATATGAATAAACATCATATTGATGTAGCCCTGGTACAAGAACGTTGGACTTTTAAATGGCAAATACGAGGTCTGGGATTGAGAGGAGCGCGGCTCATTGCTGAGCCAACCGAAATCAATCCCAAATCGTGCATTATAGCTAGAGATAGCGTTAAATTACTGCCACTTTGGGAATTCTGTTGCAGAGACCTGGCGGCAATGACGCTAACAATGAAAAGGGATGGGAGCGAAAGGGAGCTAGTGCTCGGATCCGCATACCTCCCCTACTACCAACCAAATCCACCACCAACCATAGAAGCCTCCAAACTGGTGGACCACTGTCAGCGGAAAGGATAGCAAAACCTCCTCGAGAACTGCACCGACGAGGTCAATGACTCGGCGGGATTGGAAGCCATGGAAGAAAACCTTCGCATGGCCATCATAGATGCCTATGAGGCAAGCTGTCCCGCGAAAGAGAAAAGAACCTCAAGTAAAACGCCCTGGTGGCATGAAGGACTCTCTCGATTGTGGTCTCAGACAAGAAAGCTCTTTAATAGAGCAAAAAACACTGGGGAATGGGGTTCATACCGAACCACACTCACCGAATACAATAAGGCCATAAGAAACGCAAAACGTGACTCGCGGAGGAGGCACTGCGAGGAAATCGAACAGATTCCAGAAGGTGCAAGACTCCAAAGAGGAACAAGGAGGAACAGAGGCTAGAATCGGTTCCTTGAAAAAAAGTGTGGGGGGTTACACAGAAACCGTAAAGGAGACTTTGGAGCTTCTGCTCCAGTCACACTTTCCGGGATCAAAGACCCTCACCAAATCTGACGCTAGCGTATCAACAACTCTGGAACCCCTCTCGAGGGAGAATAGGACAGATTGGGTTCTAGCTCGTCAGATAGTGAACCTAACCAAAATTAGGTGGGCAGTGAAAAATTTTTATCCATACAAATCCCCAGGGATGAATGGAATTTTCCCTGCTCTATTACAACAAGGCTTAGACCTGCTAGCCTTCTCACTATGTACATTACTAAGGGCAATCGTTGCCCTGGGATACATACCTATGACGTGGAGGGACGTAAAAGTCGTATTTATACCCAAACCTGGGCGGGACTCATACGCCCTAGCTAAGTCGTTTCGACCCATCAGTCTAACGTCATTTCTCCTCAAACTATTGGAGAAACTCATTGAGCGACATATTAGGGACGAGGTGCTGGGGCCTGATCCCATCAGTAAATACCAATGTGCCTATCAACCAGGTAAATCCTGTGAACCTGCCGCCCACAGAGTAGTGGACGCAGCCGAAAGGGCGATCTCCTGCAAGGAAGTGGTTCTGGGGGCGTTTTTATACATAGAGGGGGCGTTTGATAATACCTCTCCAGAATCAATTAAAACTGCTATGGAAAGCAAAGGGGTACATACTACCGTGGGTAGATGGATTGATACCATGCTAAGACATAAAAATATTACGACATCGCTTAATAGCGACTCTGTAACGGTCCGAGCTGCACGAGGATGTCCGTAGGGGGGAGTTCTCTCCCCGTTACTGTGGTGTTTGGTGGTAGACGGACTGCTGAGGCAATTAAGTGAGGCAGGCTACAACACGGTTGGCTATGCCGACGACATAGTGATTGTGGTACGTAGCAGATTTGAAGAGACCGTATCAGTTCTAATGCAGGGAGCCTTAAATCTAGTTGAACGGTGATGTAGAGAAGAGGGCTTGTCGGTCAATCCGGCAAAAACGAACCTCATTCTCTTCTCACGAAGAAAAGGCCCGACAAAGCTTAAGAGCATAGCAATGTACGGAGCCAAGCTACAGGTAGTGAGGGAAGCCAAATACTTGGGCGTAACATTAGACCAGGGGCTAACCTTCAAACTACACCTAGAGAGAATAACGAACAAAGCCACAAAGTCCTTGTGAGCTTGCAGGCGAGCGTTCGGAAGCAAGTGGGGCTTATCCCCAAAGATGACCCACTGGATATACACTCGAATGATCAGACCGATCATTACGTACGCGTCACTGGTGTGGTGGCATAGGACCTTCACCCAGAGGGCCATACAGACACTCCGGAAGGTACAGCGCAGAGCTTGCCTTGGAATCACGGGAGCAATGATAACCACCCCGACGGCAACCATGGAGACTCTCCTGGACCTGCCGCCAGTGCACCTAGTAATTAGGGCGGATGCACTCAGCGAGGCATACTGTCTGAGAGTCAACGGAGAGGAGGGATCGTCAAGGGTGAGGCATTCGACCATCTTTGAAGAGATCTCTAAAGACAAAAACCTCAGTATGATAACTAAGAGAATACCCAAAGCAGTTTGCCCTATTAAACTGTTTAAGACAACAATCCCCACCCGTTACGACTGGGAGAACAATTCCAACAAAACAAACCTGAATGAAATCGTGTATTACACAGATGGCTCAAAAACCACTAAGGGCATTGGTTCTGGAGTGTACGGGAGCAATGGACAGGGCTGCAGAATCTCTGTAAGCTTATAGGTCAAAAAGCGACCGTGTTCCAAGCCGAGGTATATGCAATCCTGACAGCATATCTGCTCAACTATTAAAAAAGAACCTTTCTAAAAGGAGAATCTTTATAGTCACAGACAGTAAAGCAGCGATTGCAGCATTAGATTCATATGTGGTGAACTCAGGGCTAGCACACACACTAGTGTGAGCACCTGGGCATGCGGGAATCGCGAGTAACCAGGTTGCTGACGGGCTTGCCAGGGCGGTAAGCGCGAAACCACTCATATGCCCTGAACCGGCTTGTGGAATTACATTTAACACAACCAAACAGGAGATTCAAGCAATACTCACGAAAGAGCACTGCAGACACTGGTCGAAAGTCCCAGGACAGGATCATTCTAAGGTCTTTCTAGAAACCCCCAACGGGGGCTTAGCAACGTCCATCTTAAAGTTAAGTAGACCAAACTTGCGACAGAGATGGTGACGAGAAGTAACGAAGATTCGCCCTACTGAAATCCTGGACTTTGTCAAAGATACAGGTATTCTAGAAGGGTAGGGAACATCGGGGAGCACAATAGATCTACAGGTCGCGGTGCCGGGACCATATTGGGACCACCCCTAGGTAAAATAATAACTATTGTTATTTTTAATTACCTTACTTTCCCTTCAAGATATGAAATTTTATTCTAAAAAAAATCGTTGCAGGCAAGATTCGAACCTAGATTATAGGCATATGGAATTCACTTTAAATTATAAATCAAATATCTAATAAACTGTTAATGTTAGAAATTTTTTATTTGAATAAATTGTTAAGAAGAATTATCTCTATAAGAACTGTAAAAATAATTCGAATAATTTACATAATACGTACGAATTTGTTTTAAGAAGGTAGAAATTCATCATGGACACCACATAGACCAATTCCATATGGTAGTGCCCAGCGTTGCCAGGTCTAAAATAATATTTTCCCCACTGCATTCTTAAAAAAGTACAAACCCGAAGCAAAAAGTCTGTATCATAAGAAATACAAAAATAAACAATATCTAGGTAAAATGCTTATTACAACTTTGATACACCCACTTCCGGTTTCTGTTACAAAGATTGACAAAACAAAAACACAATTTATACAATAGTTATTTGTATCACTAGTCCAGAAAGTGCTATTTTGCGAGTATGAGCATATTTGTAGACAACAGAGTGAAGAGTAATTACTAGGCAAAATGCGATAACATTCAACGGCTAACCCAATCATATGAAGTGTGCCAACAAATTGGTAAAATTTAAACACAAGCTGAAACACTTTCTTCTCAATATTTGAAACCCAGACAAAGTCCTACTTATATCGTTCTTACTATTTCTTTTTTTTATATATATGTAGTTTATAACGTAACATGTATTTTTCACTTGATTGTAAACACATAATTATACATACATCAAAACTATTGCTCAGACGAATTCTTTAAATAAATCTAATAATACATTTTCATCCATTTTAAAATGTCAGAAATAAGCAGCCTTTACAAGATGTATCCCACGATTGAACTACGTCTATATATCTTTAGCTTTCAATGGAAGATAATGATTATTGTAGCTCTTCTATATGGCATTTGAGATATTGTAGCATGTGTAGGTTTCTCAATAAAACAATGCATAATGTGCTTTTCACTTGTAGACGATTAAGATTTATCGCACTTTAATAAGTGTTGCTTCAACACGAATTTGCTCAAAGTTGTAAAATTGCATTTACCACAATTTAAAGCGCTCTTACCCAAGTGACGTTTTTCGTGCTTAGATAAAGCAGACTTTTCAGTGAAAGCAGAATTACAAAGCGAGCATTTAAATGGTCTCTCGCCAGTGTGTAGACACATATGAGATTTTAAACTAGTCTTTCGATTAGTGCAGAAATTACATATGTTACATTTAAATGGTTTTTCGCCAGCGTGTTGCAATTTGTGACCTTTTAAACACTTTTTGTCGTGAGTTTTATAATCGCAACTATTACACTTGAAAGGAGTCTCGCCAGTGTGCTTACGCATATGAACATTTAAATACACTGGTTTGTTACAGCAATAATCACATATGTTGCATTTCAATGATTTTTCAGTGGTATGGGTTTTTACGTGAAGTGTTAACAAAGATTTGTCAGAAGTTTTATAATTGCATTTGAGACATTTCCAGGAAAATTCACAAGTGTGGTTATGGCTTTGTAAATGTGTTAATGGGTCGTCGTGGTAATCACACTTATTGCATTCAAATGCATTGCACTTAAAAGGTTTCTCACTGATGTGCCGACGCTCATGCCGTTTCAAATTCCTTGCACGTTTACTGGAAAAATCACAAATACTGCACTTATACCGGTTTTTTGCTCTGTGACTATGCATGTGAACAACTAATAAATATTTATCCAAAGAAGCATATTCACATTGATCACATTTGTATTTTTCAAGCTGTATATTATGGATGCGAACCTGATGTCTCCTTAAATTCTTTTCAGTTATAGTGGAAAAGTTGCATTTTTCACATTTAAAAGCTTTTACGTTCATGAGATACTTAACATGCATCTTGCCATGATGAATAAATCTATACTTTCGATCGGTCTTATAATCACACTCAGTGCACTTGTAACGCTTCTCCACAATGTGCTTTCTGAGATGTGCTTTTAACAAATGTTTTTTTACACAGCTATAACTGCACTTCTTGCACTGAAATGACTTGACGTTCTCATGTATTTTAAAATGTCCAATCAAATTAATCTTCTCGTTAGTATTGAAGTCACAATGGTGGCAATAATACAATTCTGTTTTTAAAAGTTCTGTAATGCATAGAGGCACATCTGTATTGACTTCCAAGCAATCATCGTTAATGATTTGCAGGTCTAAAAGTTCTACCTTAATGTTATTATCAAGCGACTCGACTTTGACCGTTTTTTTTATAAAAAAGGTTAAGGGACTGTCACCAGGTATTTGCCATCGCAAGTTCTTAATAGTAGTTTCAGTTTGCAAGCACAGTTGTTTAAAATCATGCAATTCTTCAATTGTGACCATGCATCGGATACAAGTAACCGGATCTGGTATGATGTCTAAGTCCTGTAAGCAAGTTCATGCTAGTCGATACAATCAAGTTAGTTCTACTTACGATTTCTGGTAGAAAGTCCAACAGTTTCGATTGTAGCTTTAACTCATTGTCGTTGTTGAGAAAGTAATACTGGTCAGCATTTCCTATTTCTTGTAAACAAATTCGACATATATTTAGTGTCTTTTTATTCATATTGTCGTGTTAAAATTAATAAATAAATAAAGTAGATTACAAGCAGTGCTGTTCCCAGGTCGTTTATATTATTTTTATCGATTTTTATAGGTGCCGTTGGCGCAGTTGGCTGTGGCTGCCGGTGTGCACGTTCAGGCGCCAACTGTGCACATTTGAATTTAAAAATAGCAAAATATTTAAAATAAGCTTTTATTCACCAATAAACTTTAATACACAAGGGATATTTTAAATATAAAATAAACAAAATAAAATATACCCACATTTTCCTAAATGTTTGTAACGGTAAATACAAATTGGCTGCATTCAGGTAGACACAGCGTAGAAGCGGCTTTTGAACACACAAAACCCGCGAGTTTTTAAATATCTGTTGCATCATCAGTAAAGAGCGGACAGTCAGGCAAATGCCTGGAGCCTGCCCATTTTGCCTTTTTGTGGTTGTGTATTTTGCGCAGGGTCTCACGATAGTGAAGCGTGTTTTAAGGCACAGAAAATGACTTACTCTCAGAAAAAGGATGCACTTTCGGAAAAGAAGGCTTGTTTCCGCTGTTTAAAGATAGGCCATCAATCTAAAAGATGTAAGGGACGCTTAAGGTGTGTTTTGTGCACTCGTGCACATGTGGCTTTAATGTGTCCTGATCTGCCGACCCACAAGAATACAGAGAAGTCGCATGTAGACAACGGCAGTGTGCCTTTGAGTGATACCACAAAAGAACAAACATTGACCAACCGGACCAGCACGCAAGTTTTTTTGCAAACTCTACGAGTGACCTTGAAGGGAGCGAATGGTTGTAAAGTGATTCGAGCATTGATTGATAGTGGATCGTAAAGGTCTTACATCTTAAAGGAGACTGCTACACAACTAGGATACCGACCTAAACGTCAGGAGAAAATCGTTCATTGTTTGTTTGGTGGGTCAGAGATGGTAAACACTCACAACTCCTTTGACGTCAACATCTGCAATGGAACGTATTTTTACACATTCGAGGCCTTAGATCAGCTGACGATTTGTGGAAAGGTAACTCCAGTTTTTTATGGATCATGGACCGATGAGATGCGGATCTTAAATGTCCAAATATCAGATGCTCAACAACCTGGTCCGATCGAGCTCTTGCTAGGAGCAAACGTGGCTGGACATTTATATACAGGAGGTCGCCGAGAACTACCATGCGGATTAGAAGCGATTGAAACACATGTCGGGTAGACACTTATGGGTAAAATGCCGGACATTAGTGTACGTTCTAATATCACTATGACCACTTTGAACCTATTTGTGAAGAATGCTTCCATAACAGATTTGTGGGAACTTGAAGCGCTAGGAATCAAGGAACCTTCTGATAAGCGGACCAAGGAGGAAACAGCCGTGGCAGCTAAGGAGCTCTTCTTGCAAACCGTAAATGTTAATAAAGATGGGCGTTATGAGGTCTGCCTTCCATGGTTAGAGGGCCACCCTTCTCTCTCGACTAACTACAAATTGGCTTGTAACGAACCGTTACAAATTGTAATTCTAGCGCCGTATTTTGTTTAGTTTAGGAATAATACTTATTATTTCACTTAGGACCGTTATTTATTTTTGTTAAGAATTGTATATTAATAATAATAATAATAATAAATGTAAAAAGGGAATTCCCGCTAGTATCGAACGTGCAACTAAGCTCGCGCTATCCCCGCTTACTGGCGCTTTATCCGTCAAAGCGCATGTTATCCCCGCTTGAGCCGTTCTCCCACTTCCGGAGTCACAAATAAAAGAGGAGCTCCGAGAAGGAAACAGCAGTTCCAGTTGGAGCTCACATCGAAGAAGGTTCCAGGGTTTCTGTGCACCAGCTGGATTTTCGGGTAAGCCATTTTGCTTTTAATAACCGGACCTCTGAGGAGATACCGCTCCCCTCCTTGTCTGCTCTTCCCTACCCTATCCTTTACCGGGCGTCGTCTCCGTAGTGTTTGGCTTTGGCCTGCGGATACGCCTTCCAGTACAGTGCCCAAATCCCTTCTCCTCCCTTTCAAGCTCAAATCCGAGTAAACCCCGTCTACCGATCCAACCAACGGAGGTTGCTACCCTAGTGCATGCTTGCTCGCTTACTCACCGACGTCACCGCTTATCGAACGCATTCTAATTAATCATTGGTTTATAGATCACCTTCCGCTTGCTTGGTTGTGGCCGCGGCTTCTGTCACCGCTCATTATTTACTTTGAGAATAATTAAAGTTATTTTTATTTACTAATGTGTATTTTCATTTCCGTCGCTTCGCTCCGCTTTTTGGTCCGTTTGAAGCCCTGGACAACCGTGTCTTCACTGTAGTTACCCGGAGAGTGCCGTCGAACAGGAGAGTAAACTCCTCGAACAAATCTGGCGCCCGAAAACCGTTCCGTCCAATAGCTTTCTAAGACCAAGAGGTCATTTTCCGTCACAAACGCGTGGTCTCCGGTTTGATTAGTAGCCCGTTTCTGCTAGAGGTAACGTTGGAATACCATTTATCTCTGTGCTTAAAAAAATGCAATGCGGCTGAAACTGTTTATTCCAAGAAGACTGTAGAAAGGTTGAGTCGTAGTTTCTAGGTTGATAATTGTGTGACGATGAGCCTGGCAGATGAGGAATTGGCCGCTAGATTTATCAAAGAGTCGGTTGCTATTATGATACAGGGTAAATTCGAACTTAGAGGGTGGGAGCGTACCCAGAGTTTAAGATCAGATACGATTGTTGAGCTATGTCCTGTCCTTGGTTTGAATTGGTGCCCAAGGAAAGATATTTTGACTATAAATTCAAACCTTTTGGAAGAGAATTTTGACATTGATAATATGGTCAGATTCTTTCCATAACACAGAAAGTTTTCGATCCGATTGAACATACATGCCCATCTACTTTACTACCTAAGCTAATGCTGCAGAAATTGTGGAAGAAAGATTTGCATCACTTGCCGAAGAATGAGCTACTTTGCTGTATACTGGTGGGCGACCCCGAATCACATGATTTGAGCATACATACAGTGACTGTTTCTTCTGGACTGATTCGGCTACTGTCGTCTCGTGGATTCAACGAAAAGAAGAGTGGGGTGTATTCGTATGAACTAGAGTGAACGATATTCGTAATTTGACTCCAGCGGAGAAATAGCGCCATTTACCAGGAAGGCCAAATACGGCTGATTTGCCCTCTTCTAAACAACTTTTTGGATCAAGATGGTGGTAGGGCCGCAGATGGCTATACAAAACACAAGAAAGATGGCCGTCCGTGAATACAATTTGCAATTGAAATTAACGGCGAGCGCAAACAGAAGTTGGTTACTACGCTTCTGAGTTTTGGAGTCTGTTGCGTTTGGCATTTAGACTACTTTTGTAAATATACCAAAACTGTGCGAATGATGGCTTGGCTGCGGCGGTTTGTTGAAAATTGTAGGCGTCCAGATCAGAAACAGCGTGGTGAATTGTTTTTTGAGGAACAAGACGCGGCAGAGACGTTCATTTTCAGCTTGCTGGATATGTTTGTTTACGTGCGCGGTCTTCAGAGCGGTTAATTTAGAGCTGACAACATCCCTGTCCACTCCGAGTTTTCTACAGGCCTTACGTCGTTTCGTGTCGCGTCGGGGTAAGCCTCGAACAGTCTACAGTGACAAAGGACGAATTTTGTAGGCACCGAGAATGCTTTATCGCTTCTAGATTGAGACTTGATCTTGCGTGAAACGTCCGTCCAGCGCATTCACTGGCGATTTAATCCTCCCACAGCGGCGTGGTGGGGAGGGTTCTGGAAACGTTTAATTGGAGTGTTGAAACAACTATTACAAAAAGTACTGGGTTGCGCTAGATTGAGCTATGAAGACTTATTTACCCTGGTTTGCGAGTGCGAAGCAGTTGTTAATGCGAGACCCTTAACTTACCTTTCGGAGGACCCTAAAGAGTTAGTCGCGTTAAGTTCGTCGATGTTTTTGCGCGAGCAAGTGGAGTATGGTTTATCGGATTGTGACCCTATAGACAATGCTTCATTGTGTCGGAGGGTGTTGAAGCTTTTGTGTGACAAAAAGACTGATCGTCAAATTGTGATTGGCGAATTGGTGCTTGTCGGCGACGACAACAACAAACGTTTAAACTGGCCAGTTGGTCGAATCGTGGAAATTTTGCCGGGTAAGGATGGCCGAGTTCGTTTGGTTAGAGTAGAAACCGCTAGGGGGCAGTTATTAAGACCACTGCAAACACTGTGACAGTGTTCTGGAGTTCGATTCCGGCGATGGAGACGGGCTGCAACACGGCGACGAAGAGATGGCGGGGAATGTTGGAAATTCAGATGGCTCCGATTCTGAATCCATCTTTGAGCGTAATGATAGTGAGAGTGCGGCAGTGTTGGTGCCGAAAATAAAAGCGACGCGAAGTGAATAACTATCCTGAAAAAGCGCTGATAAGTGGGAAAAAATTACGCTGAATAAAATGGCGACCGCTAAGTAGTTCAAATAGCAAATCACTCAGCCGCTGCGTTGTTGAGTCCAGCTGAATGCACCCATTGGATCTTGTTTTTGTCTATACAATTTTTGTAAGATTACAAGGTTGCCAAGTCTATAATTTTTACCAAGTATATTCATTTTTTTACGGTATTGTTTGAATTTTGTTGTTAAATTAAGTCTTTGTTAGAGAAAATGCAACATCTATGTGATATATAATGTACCATTGAGGTATAATGTTGCATTTGTATATGATTTTATATAAAAATTATGTATTTAGTTATGCAACGTTAATACTACTACGTACACACGGTTGCATATCCGGTAGGGGGACTTAATTTTATAATAAAACTCAAACACTTTTTAAAATAAAACAATAAAAGTTAAATATATAATCTATTTTAAAAAATCGATAGTTTCTTGATAGTCCCTTGTTTTATATTCCACAGCTAACTTCTCCAACTTAGTTCTTAAATTAAAAGTCTGCATCAAACACTCACTGTCACCATTCAAACGCGACAAAAAAATTTGAATCTGTCTTAGATAATTTACAGCATCCCCCAAACTATTAACAGTTGATTCTTCCGCTATATCATCTTCATCTTCCGTGCTTTCCTCCTCTTGTTCTTGACATGGCGAATCGACATGCTGTAGTAGTTCTACAGCATCAACAATAAATCCGGTGTCTTCTACAGCAAGACCATCTTCAAACGTTAAAAATTCGTCTTCATTAATTTCGAATTCTTTTAATTGTTGCAACAATGTATACAGTTCGTTTAAAGGAATGTTGTCCGAATCACCGTCTACCTCTAACTTTATCTTCTGAAATCCTGTTTTCGCAAAGCAATTCGTTATTGTGTGGGGCAAAATTTCTTTAACCGCATTTCCAATCCACATCACTGCATCTAAAACTGTAACAGATTTTGTAAGCTCTGTGATGGTTTTAGCATCGTCAGATTGATTTATTAACGTTCGCAATAGATATTTTCGATAACGACATTTAAAATCTTTGATTATGCCTTGATCTAAAGGTTGTGTAATCCAAGCGCTGTTAGGTGGAAAAAAGCAAAGGTTTACGTTCGAGAGCTCAATTTTTGGGTGACTCCTGGCATTATCTAAAAATAAAATAACTTTTCGGTGTTGTCCTATCATGTTATTATTAAATATAACTAAGAATTCTTCCATAATATGTGAAGTCATCCAAGACTTTGAATTCGCTCGCCAAATAATCGGCAAAGTAGAGGTTTCAATGTTATTAAAACAACGCTGGCTCTTACCGATAACCCAAGGTTTTTCAATTTCACCTGACATATTACAACACAACAAAAGTGTAAGCCTTTCTTTAGAATGTTCACCGCCCCCACAAGCTTCAGCTTTAACCGTACAACTTTTACTGGGAATAAGACGAAAAAATATTCCCGTTTCAGCACAGGTATAGATGTCTTCGAGTGAGTAATCTCTAGTAAAATCTTCAATTTTTTTGCTCCATTCCTTAACATTTTCGTCCATCTCTTCAGTTTCCTTATTTATTTGTTTCCACACAATTTGATGTCGTTTTTTAAAACTTTCTAACCAGCCATTAGATGCTTTAAATTCAAACAATTCTAAAGCCTCTGCTACTTTTTTGGCTTGCTTTTGCAAAATTGGACCAGATATCGGAAATAATTTTGATCGAGCATTTAAGAACCACTCGTAAACGATTTTGTCAATAACATCATAACTAGTCTTCCGGCGTTTTGACTGAGTGCCACTTGAATTAAGCCACTGAGTTTTTATTTCTTCCTTTTTTTTTATTGTCTCATACACTTGCGTCTTCCCACAATTAAAATGTTTTTGAATTTGTTTTACAGGAATTTTGTTTTTATGCATTTTGATAATTTCGACCTTTTGATTAAGGTCTAAGCAGCGATATTTTTTGTTTGACATTTTTTCGATTGGTCTTACACTGCTATACTTTTTCTTTAGTTAGAATTAAATGATAAATTTACATGCTGATCCGTAATCACAGCACCCAAAGTGCTTTTTTACTCATGTTGGCTTGAGCTTCTTGTGGGTTTCCAAATGTCCAGTCAAATTAGACTTTTTATTCGTGTTGAAGTTGCAGCGGTAGCAATAATAGAATTCAATTTTTGATGTTTCTGTGATGCATACAGGTATATAAATATTAATTTCCAAGTAATCATTGTAAATAATTTACAAATCAGTAAATTAAACCAACCCCTCTTTAAATACTTCTTCTCGGACATAGGTAAACTTTGCCAAAGGTACTGCCCATCATAAGCGTCAAATACTGGATTCGGTTAACCTCTATTTGGTTATTTGTTCAATCGTGATCATATATCAGTCACAAGGGTGTGATACTGTAATGATTGAGTACTGTAACGAAAAGTTTTAGTTGATAGAATCAAGTCGATTCTACTTACAGTTTCTAATATTGGTTTCAGTTACATCTTCGACATATATTTGTTTTTTTACACAGATTTTCGTGTAAAGGGTGTAAGGTCAGTGAACTGTAAATGCTAAAATATTGTAAAGCTATAAACAATAATATAAAATTGTGTAAAATAAAGGTGTAAACATATCTTCATTTTGGATCGATCAACACGCAGACGCGCGAAAAATTCAAAAAGTTTCCAAAGTCAGTAGCGTATCATCACAATTCTAAAATAGGGTTCGCGCACAATACCTCTGACAATACTAAAAATAGAACCATTGCTGCAATTTGTATTGCATTGCAAATATTAGATTATAGAAATAGAAAAACAATATTAGAAAATTTGTATAAAGCTATTTCTTTGTGTGCAGAATTGGTAGAATAATGTGTAGACATCGATGCATCATATTTTGGGAAGTATTTGTCTGTTACAATGCTAAAATTATCTCGTCAAGTTCTTTAAATAACTCCATTTACAACATTTCATTATTTCCGTTAGATGTTTAATTCAAAAAATATGAAAATGTTTCCATATGTACGCCTAACTCGGTATATTATAGAACGTTTGAATCAGTGGCGGCTGGTGGTCAAACATATAGGAAGGTCATTAAAAAAAACGCAATTATCGGAAAAAGTCTAAAAAAACATTCTTATAGTAACGCAATTTATATTAAGATCAATTATATTAAAATATTTTATCTTGACAATTGCCAAAATGATCAATAACAAGCTCATTAAAATTTAAAATGTTTTTAATGCAAGATTTTTCAATGCTTAGCATAAAAATGCGCACAATCTTTCTTGTTCCATAGTATTGCAGATTGCGTAGAAATGTTTTTATTTTTTTTAAAGTAGAGAAACATCGACACTTTCTACGGTAGTCATAGCTAAAGTCAATCAATTGTTTTATTTAAAGATGTATCTAAGCAAACATTTTTATTGTGGTCTTTAATTGATTTTCGGCAAGCGCTGTCCAATCGTAAGCGAATAGTGAAAAACACTAGTTGATGCATGTAATCTAATATATTATTTACCGTGATGGATAAGCACCGTGCGGTCGCAGGAAGTTCGCATACTATGAGGACTCCGTACTTTTGTGGTGTAGTCTGTATTAAATTTACGTTATATACAAGTGCCTGTTTTAATGTATTAGACTTGCGGTAGGTTGGTTGTATGATAACAGACCCTACACTTTATAACCTTTTTTGATATTATTTTGTGTGTATAATATGTATATTTTTAAGCCCCGTCTATTTGTACAGACACTTCAACGTTAACTGGATTGCTTCTGTAACCAGAACCTCAGCACCTACTAGCAAGCTATCAGTTAATTAACTCTTCTTTTGTTTAAAATAATGTTTTAGCACGCTCTTATTATGTGTTGGGATTTAAAGGTCTTACCATATCTGTGTATTAGTTTAATTGACTTAAATTATATAGCGATTGCTTTATAAATGTAAATTATGTAATTATTTTGCATTTACATTCAGTTAGAGAATAAGAAACGTTTTTTCGCCCGTTTATCCACACTATGCAAAATATCCTCTCATTACCATTTATACAACGTTACCAAAGTAACCTGAGACATTGCGTTTTAATAATCCTTACTGTTACAGCACCGTAATCATAAGCTCTTATGTCAGAGTAAATAACATTGTGGTATTAACGTTACAGTCAACTACCGTGATGCTGTTATTTTATAACGTTGACGCACTGTAGTTTTGTAACGTTGATGTGCTGTTGTTTTCTAACATTGACACACTATTGTTTTATAAGGTTGACAATTCTGTTGTGTGTGGAGAAACGACACCAATAAAAACAACCTTTATCTGTTGTTAAGGTCTGAACAATAACGGTTGTTTTTATTGTTGCCGTTCCTCTACTACGAAGGATCCTATCCATAAAATAAGAAAACTTTTGACCAATTATGCATGTACCTCTTTGTGTAAAAACGAAAACTAAAACAACTACAAACTTTGTACACACAAAATAATGCTGCATCAACATCAGAAAAATCTACATATCAAGATTAATTGGTTATTGTGCACGTTCAAATCTCCCATTTTGCCATCATATTAATTTGACAACCTTAAAACATCACAAAGAATGGAAAGCATGAAGTACATAGAATGAACGTTTCAGTGTACCACTGCTGTAACAAATAATATTACACTTCAGCAAAATTTCTTGCAACAAAAAACGTACCATTATTATAATAAATTCTGAAATATACTAAAAGTATCTATTTGAGTTTCACTAGAACGCAAATTAGACAACAATTAAACTGATACACTACAATAACATTACACAGAATAGCGAGTAATACCATGAAAATTATTAATTCGTTGAAGCTTAAAATATGATTTAATATAATATACAAAATCGCCATCTTTTCACGCAGATACTGGTACTATGCACAAACGCGGTTATTAAGTACTTAATTCAAATTTGCAAGACAGTTTTTAGAAAAACGAAAAGGTTTAATATGTATTTATTAATAATATTTAAGAAAATTTTATATAGTTGTGTTTTTGTTACAATATATAAAAGAAAAAAGTGTATAAGTAAAAGTAAGCAAAAGCATAATTTCTAATAAAGTAAAAACGTTTTTTATGTTACTAAGAAATGTTTTAGAAAACATTTTTAAAATATTTCAATATCAATGTTTAAACGAAATATTTTTAAAATGCAACAAAAATATTTTTTTGATAAACACTTTATTTCGACTATTTTAAAACGTTGTAACGTTTTTAAAACATGAAAGAAACGTTTCCTTGCTGATTGGGAAGCTTCAAACCGTTTGTAGTTATTAAAAGATTGCAAACGATGGTGGCACAAGTAAGCTACTTACACACGCTATTAGTTTCGACATACGTGCAAAGCAATGTTTTACCTGTTTACTTCCTTTGATTCTCAAAACTCTGAGTTTTCAGTCTCCAGGAGCCGATGGAATTTATCCCATCATGCTGCAAAAAGGATTCGCTGCTCTTCAAAACGCAGTATGCAAAATTCTTAGAGCCAGCTTAGCACTTTCGCACATACCAAACAGCTGGCGGATTGTCAAGGTAGTATTTATACCAAAGCCAGGGAGATCTACGTACGCCCAGGCAAAATCCTACAGACCGATCAGCTTAACTTCTTTCATCTTAAAACTACTTGAAAAAGTAGTCGACAGGTATATACGGGACGGAGCACGAAAGGCTTCGTCTCTGCACCGGGACCAGTATGCTTACCAATCTGGAAAATCTTGCGAGATAGCAATTCACCAACTAGTAAGCAGATGTAAAAATGCAATCCAATACAATGATATTGCATTGAGTGCTTTTCTAGATATTGAAGGTGCATTTGACAACACTATCTTCACTTCAATTGCAATGGAGAAAATAGGAATCACACCTCTAGTCCGAAACTGGGTCAACTCAATGCTCAGGAATCGGACGGTAACAGCTACTTTGTACGGTAGCACTGTGGGAAGCCAAAGTGGCTGGCGAATGCCCACAAGGCGGAGTGCTATCACCTCTACTGTAGTGTCTCGTCATGGACGGCCTACTACAAGAACTAGAAGACGGCGGGCTATTTGCTTTAGGATACGCCGACGATCTCACCATTATCACAAACGGGAAGTTTGGGGCAACTGTATCGAACATAATGCAAAGTACAAATATCGGGGACTTACTCTTGATACCAGATTGACTTTCAATGCTCATCCAGAAAAAGTCACAACGAAGGCTATCAGGGTTCTTAATACAACCAAACGGATGGTCGGGCATACATGGGGATTGAAACCCACAATGACCAAATGGTAACAAGACCCATCATTACATACGGCGCGCTTGTATGGGATGAAAAAACCAACCTAAAAAGCACAGCTGCAAAGCTAAGCAAAGTACAGAGAATGGCATGTCTACTGATAACAGGAGCGATGAGAACCACGCCCACAGCAGCCGTGTAAGCACTACTTTCACTTCCACCATTACACCTCGTTGTAATGATGGAAGCAAGACAAGCAGCATACAGGCTGCACATAAAGGAACACGCGTCAATCATCGGGAAAAACAAACCGGGCATATACAACGTGCTGCGTGAAGAAACGATCTTAACTATGAGATCCGACTTTACAAAAAATTATCACATTTTAAAGAAATTTAAAGTGATAATACCGTCACGGGACGAACGCACAAAAAACATTTACCCGGGCGCGGTTAAAGGAACTATCTGGTACACAGATGGGACCAAAAATCGCAACGGTACTGGAGCAGGAGTATATGGAGGCAAGCACCATGGGAAGCAATTTTCGCTGACTTTGGGTAAATATGCATCCGCTTTCCAAGCTGAAGTTGCTGCTATTGACTGTTGTGTCAGGAACATTATCGACTCGAAATCATACACAAATGGGCTGTGACGCTTACTCCGGATTGCACTGCTTAGCTGTAATAAAAAGCTAGTGGACGGAACGGTTCTCGGGCGCCAGATTTGTTCGAGGAGTTTACTCTCCTGTTCGACGGCACTGTCCGGGTAACTACAGTGAAGACACGGTAGACGGGGTTTACTCGGATTCGTACTTGAGAGGGAGGAGAAAGGACGTGGGCACGGTACTAGAAGGCGTATCCGCAAGCTAAAGCCAAACACTAAGGAGACGACGTGTTGACGGCGTATTCGCAGGCCAAAGCCAAACACTACGAATACGACGCTTGGTAATGGATGGAGGAAGGCGTATCCGCAGGCCAAAGCCAAACACTACGGAGACGACGTGTTGACGGCGTATTCGCAGACCAAAGCCAAACACTACGAATACGACGCCCGGTACGGATGGGGAAGGCGTATCCGCAGGCCAAAGCCAAACACTATGGATACGACGTGGTGACGGCGTATTCGCAGGCCAAAGCCAAACACTACGAATACGACGCTCGGTACAGGATAGAGTAGGGAAGAGCAGACAAGGAGGGGAGCGGTATCTCCCAAGAAGGTCCGGTTAATAAAAGCAAAACGGCTTACCCTAAACTCCAGCTGGTGCACAGGAACCCCGGAATCTTCTACGATGCGAGCTCCAACTGGAACTCTCGTTCCTACGTCGGAGTTCCGCTTTTATTTGGGACTCCGGAAGTGGGAGAACGGTTCAAGCCGGGATAACATGCGCTCTGACGGATGAAGCGCCGGTAAGCGGGGATAGCGCGAGCTCAGTTGCGCGTTTGATACTAGCGGAAATTCCCTGTTCACATTTATTTACACGGATACGGAAACTTAATTAATAATATACAATTCTTAACAAAAATAAATAACGGTCCTAAGTAACATAAGTATTATTTCTAAACTAAACAACATACGGCGCTATAAGTACAATTTGTAACGGTTCGTTACAGGGCCGATATCGATCATGTCTGACAGCTAAGCAGCACTACTGGCGCTAAAATCACCAGTAATAAAGTCCAAACTGATTATGGCATGCATAAGCAGCCTGGAAACATTGGCAACTCGCCAACCAGTGCAGCTCATCTGGATACCAAAAGACCAGAAAGTAAAGGGTAACCTAATGGCGGACGCACTAACAAAAAAGGGCACAACAGGGACATATATCGGACCTGAACCCGTTTTCGAAATCCCATACGAGACCGGAAAAGAAATAATTCGTAGCAAACTTGTAGCGGAGCATAAAAAATTATGGAAAAACTCTTCAGGGATTAGGCACATAAAACTCTTCCTTACAGAGCCACAATTAAACACTCAAACTGCACTATCAAGCATGAGTCGACAAAAATTAAAGCAACTCACGAGACTAATTACAGGGCACTGTGACCTTAACAAACATATGCAGCAAATGGGACTGCAAATCACCCCTCTATGCCGCGAATGCTTGAAGGGCGACGAGACTCCGCAGCATCTGCTGTGCAAATGCGAAGCGTATCAAATGCAACGCACAATTATTCTCGGAAATCCAAAGCTAACCGATGATGAGTTGAAAAAAGCCCATTGGAATAAACTTCTGGACTTCATTGATAAAACAGAACTGATGAGGAAGTCAAAATCAGAAGTGCACAAAAGGACCAAGGAGACCGCAGTGCAGGTGCGCTAGACGAACTACTTCTTGAAATAATAAAAAAAGGCCGCAACTTTGAGTCGGGGCTGTTTCAAGAAGTTTGCAGACTGTTGAGAATTAAGAAAATTACGACGACGCCTCTCCATCCTCAATCTGATGGCTTGGTTGAACGGATGAATCGAACCCCAGTAAACACACGACGTCCCAGTGACGTTCGTTTTATGTCCAAATGATGTCTTTACATCCCGGGCTTTATAACGGACCTGTATAGGATGTCTTTAATAGTTTATTGAAATTAAAAGATCACAATTATTAATAATGGTAATTTAAAACCCCATCTCGCGCGCATACTTATGCGGTGAATTGAAAGTATTTATTTTATGTAAAAAAAAATTTTTTTAACTCAAAAAATTATTTAAAAAATGTTTTCTTTGTATTAAAGGTTTAAAAGTGTGACGTTATCTCACGACTTTTATCGTCGCGATTCACAATAAGTCATCCAAAAATGTCAACATGACCGATAAGGCACAAAATCGCTAATCTAACTAAGAAACTATAACGTTATCGCGTTCTTGGTATTCACAGTTATGATTACTGTGCGTATTTCTCGTATTACTATTTCCACTACATTCCTCTGATGAAATATAAATGCGAAACGTATAAAAATTCGTAATGAATTTGCAAAACTGACGCGTTTACAAGTTTTGTTTTAAAAAACGATTTAAACAATTTTTAACTGGTTATAATCGATCATCTCTTATGATTTAATCAATAATAGAATCGTCAACAAGATCAATCAATAATTCTACAAAAGAAGTATCACTTTATCAATTCTTTAATTTAGAAAAATGTAAATTCTGATTACATAGAAATAACAAAATAAGCTTTTTGTATTAACTTTTTTGTCGACTCTACATGACGATTACCATCTCTTATGTAGTTGCATTGTTTCAGGCGCCACTTAAAAAAATCGGGAAGAAAGTATAAAAAACTAGCTAAGGAGGGCCAAACAACGCCGGGATCGAGAAGATAAAAAAATGAAATAATCTAAATTTATTTTAATTGAATATAATTTGGATTATTATTTAAAACTATAGTTTTACGTAATAATAATTTGTATTTTATTTGATAAAGTTAATTTTATTCATTACGTCAAGTCGCAGAGTTGTACGTTAAGTCTCCTTACTGAATAAAAAAAACAATAGAAAAAACCACAAAGTAGATGTACTTTAACTGGAAATGGTACTTTTCTTGATAAAAATATAATATACATATCCTACAGTCATCTAAAAAGGACGTCCCGTTGCGGATACGCAAGGATGTTCTATAAGGACATCGTAGGGATGCACACACTTGTGACAAAAGAACGTCTCATGAATGTCGATAGGACGTACACAGAACCAAAATGGGATGACTTTGGGACATTCAGTGATCCGCAACATCATGTCCCCGGGACATCCTTGTGTTTGTTGGGACAATGGACAGGTACTTAGGTAAAAAGGTAGTGTCCGAACACCATCCACCAAAGAGACTAGGATCAGTACTTGCACCTTTTCCTAATGGCATACCGATCATCCGTTCACGAAAGCACAGGCCAAACACCATCCTGTGTGATGCTCGGTCGCGAAATACAATTGTCATGCGACCTCCAATTTGGGCGAAGACCGGAAGAAAAATTTGCTACAGAAGATTACGTCAGCGAGATGACCAGGAGGCTAGACGAAGTACATAAAGAAGTCCGTAAATACACACTAATTGCCAGCGACAGGATGAAGACTAGATATGACGTCAAGGCGCAAAATGGTAGGTTTCAACCTGTCGATATGGTCTGGTTGTATAATCCTCAAAGGAGACGTGGTTTGTCGCCGAAGCTGCAAAGGCAATTGGAGGACCCCTATGACGTCATATATCCGAAAACCGCCCAGAAGCAAGCCAAAAGTGGTCCGCGTCGATCGTCTAGCCCCGTTTGCTGGCGATAACCACAATGCGCAAGTTCGGGCCCGAACCAGAGTAATAAGCAGCAGAACCAAAAATCAAATCGAAGAAATGGAGTTCGAGAAGTTTATGAACTTATACAGAGGTTCTGGAAAAGCTAGGTTCGGGGTTACCACCGAGCAACAACAAGACCTGTTCCAGACACAAAAAGATTACGCCATCGCACATTGCGTAAGCGAGGATCTTGATATGTCCAGAGGGGTTGCAGTCGTGTTTAAAAAGAAGTTTGGGCAGTTAGATGAATTACAAAGACAGCAACCGGCAGTCGGAAAAGTTTTAGGACTACGTGGTGACAGACGCTTCGTTTTCTATTTGGTCATCAAGAAATACTCACGTATCAAGCCGTTATACAAAAATCTGTGGCGAACATTATGGAATCTCAAGAGAGAAATTGAGTTCCACCATGTTAAGAAATTGGCAGTAACCAAGCTTGGTTGTGGCTTACATCAACTGAATTGGAGGACAGTTCGAAACATGTTGGAGATCGTTTTCCGAAGAACAGGCGTTCAAGTGTTGGTCTGTAGTTACCAACCAAGAAGAATATAGGGTCCTAAAAAGTCCATTGACTGTTACTTTTATGGTCAAGGAAGCTGCCGCTATCGCCACGATCCTTTCTACCGGTGTCGCATCCAGTCTCTTGTTCTGGTACAGAACAGTCCTAAGAAGGGGTCAGTGAAACCTTTGAGAAGTTATTCGCAACTTCGAGAACCTTCGCGAGGTTTTCTAGAACGTTCACCAAATGATGTGTATCATACGGGAACGTTTTGCCAAAATGTATAAACACTGTGCAAACAAATCCGAGGTCAGTTATTTCCGTAATGTGAAGACGGCAGTGTTAAGAAGATTATTAAAGTTTAAATAAATAACTCGTTAACGCGTGTGAGATAAATCTACGGTGAATAATCCGGTACGTGACTTTAACGTAAACAAGTGTGACTTTATCTTATCTTCGTGTCAGTGATAGCGCTAAATTATACTGTTTTTATTGAGCATTATTAGATTTAATTAGTTCGGTTAGTTTAAACGTGTATATATTTTTAGTAGTGTAAATAAATTAGTTTTAATAATAAAATTCGTTACAATACGTAATCCATTAACCATACTACAACTATTGTTATATATCATTACTGATATTTGAAGTTATAACAAAATAAGAAATAACAAATCAAATTTAAAGTTAAATCAGAATTGCCAACATAATCTGAACTGAACAAATATCTCTAAAAGGTAGACCGTAAGTAAAGCAGCGCCATTTAGTGCGCAGGTGTGAAAAATGTCAATTAACAACCTGTTAATCACACTCACACTGTATGTATATTTACTGCTTTCTAATAAATAAGCATTTCTTTCTGAATTTCTAATATTGTTATCATTCGGTTATTGTCAAGTTCCAACGTGATTCTATTAAGCGGCGTGCACTACATAGTTAAAAACGCAGACATTCGGCCAGAAATGATACCAGCATTGCCTACAATATACTAGATCCCAGATGAGTTTTTATTATGTCAATAAACATACATGTAGAATATTTGTTTATTGACATAAAAGGACCAACCTTAGCTAAACATGCCTGCCCACCCAAATTATCTTTCATAAAAGCAGCGCCAAATATGCCAATTTTGCGTTTGCATCCAAATCAATGTTTCTAATTTTAGCGCAGTGTAACTATAATGTATATAAACAAAGCTACTAGTAATATACTGGACTACTACGTCGAATGTCAGCTGTATATAAAAAAAACTGGTGTGGTCACCACACGACTTTCCTATAAGGATTGATGAAGGAATATCTACATATTTTTTAAGGTTATGTTGTCATAAAACCATTTTGAGGTGATATGTACAAGTTTGGATTGATTTTCTAACATGTTTGTGCGCCTCGATATTACTTACCCATTTAGTAAATCAGTAACAAAAAGTCGTTGGAGGCAGGATTCAGAACTATATTATATTTGTGAATTCGTTTTAAATTACAAACTAAATATCTGATAAACTGTTAATTTTAGAATTTTTTTAATTTAAATAAATTGTTAGGAATTATCTCTATAAGAAACTGTAAAAATAATTCGAATAATTTACATACGTACAAAATTATATAAGAAAAACTGTTAAAAATGGCGGATACGCCCACATCCGGTTTCTTTATCAGACCCATTTTTTGATAGAACAGAGAATATGAAAATACCAAATTTCAAATTACTAGGATTTTTGGTTCGAGAGTTATCGTAGGTACATCGTTACACAGAGAGACAGACACACGCACGCAGTAAACACAAAGTTATTATTAGTTGGTTTGAATGTGATTTTACAAGCAACTTATAAAGTTAACTATCATAGGTATCTTGTAAATTAGCATTAACTTCACTTTTATTTCATTAGTTCGCTAACCAGTATGTTTGCTGAACACAAGGAAATTGCAAAATTAAAATTTCTTGGCTAAAGTTATATTTATTGTCTTAACAAAACTAGACACAACTTGAATTAAAATTACAAATTTCACCAGTGTGATGCCGATGCATATGATTTTTCAAACTATCCCTGTGGCTACTGCAATAACCACATAGATTGCATTTATATGGTTTTTCACCAGTATGCTGATGCATATGAATTTTTAAATGCCCGGATTGGTTACTACAGTAATCACATATCTTGCATTTGAATGGTTTTTCACCAGTGTGCATACGCATATGCTTTTCCAAGTTCTCCTTCTGGCTACTGCAATAATCACATACGTTGCATTTATATGGTTTTTCACCAGTATGATGTCGCATATGAATTTTTAAACTTCCCGAATAGCTGCTACAATAATCACATATATTGCATTTAAATGGTTTTTCGCCAGTATGCTGAAGCATATGCTTTTTTAAATTTTCGCTTCGGTTACTACAGTAAGCACATATATTGCATATAAACGGTTTTTTGCCGGTATGCAGAAACATATGTCTTTTTAAATTTTCCTTTCGGTTAGTGCAGTAATCGCATTTATTACATTTAAATGGTTTTTCAATAGAATGCCGACATTCTATATGCCTTTTTAAAAGTGCCATTTTGTATGTACAGTAATTACATATACTGCATTTATATGGTTTTTCACCAGTATGCCGACGCATATGATATTTTAAATTACACATGTAGGTACTGCTAAAATCACATAGATTGCATTTGAATGATTTTTCACCAGTGTGCGTACGTATATGCAGTTTCAATTGATTCTTTTTGTTAGTGAAATAATCACATATATTACATTTCAATAGTTTTTTACCAGTGTAATAGAATACTGTTTTTGAACGTTCCTCAATGCATACAGGTACGTCCGTATTGATTTCCAGGCAATCATTGCCGATGACTTGCAAGTTAGAAAGTTCAACTTTAACGTTATCATCAAACAACTCCTCTTTAATTGCTACTCGTTGCCGTGAGTCCCTTATAGTGGTTTCGGTTTGTATACATAGTTGCTTAAATTCATATATTTCATCAATTGTAATCATACAACTGTTACAAGTGATTGGGTTCGGTGTGATGTTTAGATCCTATAAGAAGGTTAATGCTACTCAAACAATGTATTCAGTTGTACTTACAATTTTTGGGAGAATGTCCAACAACTTGGATTGTAGCTTTAACTCCTTGTCAATGTTGAGAAAATAATACTGCTCGGTTTCTATTTTTTGTAAACAAATTCGACAGGTGTTGGTTGTCTTTTCATCCATTCTTCCGTGCAGATTGACTATAATAGTGTCCTACAATGGTTGCATTTAACATAAATAGTTGCAGTTGCTGCACAACCACCGAACTAAAGCTAGATTCACACAAACAGAAAATAATAACACTACATGCTTACAAATACCAACAGCGAAAACAATAATTATAAAACAATATGATTGTCTTGCAAAAAGAAAACATTTGCTATTGCCATATTGATTTCCATCGTATGAGTCGCAGGTGTTGTAATTAATTTATAGAACTAAAAATATTCCTAGTTTTAAAGCTATAGCCACAGCTATAATACAGAACCAAATGAGCAGACCTCCTGTAAATGCATTAGGTTTATGCGAATACGTTAACTATAATGTATAACTGATTATGTGAATACTACTTTAGAATAAAAAAATTAAGAATTAAAGAAATTAACATGAAAATTAACGCACAAAAACGAACCTTTCTATTAACATTGGTTAACATTCACTTAAAACACATTTAACTTGAAAATGTTGGCCATATTGGCAGCGGCAACGGTTGGCAACTATTGCCACATAAACAAAGTATTTGTAGACGAGTAACTTCAATTGAGAGAAAAGGAATAACGTTTTAACTTTTCCCCACAACCGTTAGAGGCCACTATGTAATAATTATCGGTAAAAAATACAAACACAGCAAATTTTATTTCCCTCTTTTTCGTACCTTGAAGGCTAAAAACGCTGAATTGCATTTCTCGAATAAAATCGACTAAATAATGCAAGTTATTTTTACACGTGTTTGATTCTAACGTTTATTACTATTTAAAAACTGAAGGTTTTCATATTCGTTTTAAAGAAAACACGGTGTTGATTCGAATGAAACTGGAAGTTATTTATATAGTATTTGTGCAAATAAAAAATGTTATATAAAATAATTCGCTTTTTTTAATGCATAATTATAAAAAAGTGACAATTTTCATAACTATTCTTTCAAAAACAAGAAAACATTCAAAATAAATAATTTTAATAACAATGGGTGCTATCCACATCCACACATTAAGTTTAAAATTCGCGCTATTTGTTTTCCCCACAACCGTTGTAGGGCGCCATAAACTGTGTTCCAAGTTTATATACAGGAGATTCCCCTCTAAGTATATCTTCTCTCTGTATTGCCAGTTGTAGTGGAATTCAAATATTTGGGGATTTTATGTAGTTGCGGGTATTTGATGGATATTACAAATTACTGCGGAATTTTGGAGAAAATCATATATGAACCTACCTTTTATAATCTGTATTAGTTTTGTTGAGGAATGTGGCATGTTAAAATTTATTACAACAAACCAAATTCATAAGATAATACTAAAAAAAAAACACTACCTGTAGATCAACGTTGCTAGATTTTATACTTTTACAAATACCTACAACAGCCCAGTGGCGGCGCTACCCTTCTGGCACAAGTTCAAACCAAATATAAGTTATGGCGTACGTTGCTTTTTGGTCACATTTTTTTAATCGTTAAAGAAAAATTTTGAAATCAATAAATTAGAATTGACAACTTTAGCTAGCAATTATTTAGATTATTATTAGCGTTACTGTTTTATCAAATATAAGCAATCAAAGACAAACATAAATTACTGAAAATCCACTTACAGTTTGCAGATTCTAAAACTCGCAAAAGTTAGTTTTAATTTTTATTTAAAATTGCAATTTCCTCGCACAAGTTTTTATACACACGCGTTTAAAATTAAACTAATTTCAAGCCATATTTCAACATAAGTAAGACTAGTTTAAATTTACACGTTACAAAACGTGTTTATGACGTACGTTGTCTTTTGGTAACATTTTCCTTATTGTTAAAGACAAATTTTGAAATCAATAAATTAAAATTCCCAATTATTAAGATTATTATTAGTGTTGTTGTTTTATTAAATATAAGCAATCAAAGATAAACACCTGAGGGGTGGCACCCTACCAGGCGCGTCCCCAGGTGGCGGATAGGGAAACGGCCTAAGTGAATGATCGTATGTGATGCTTAGGTTAATGCTAGGAATAAGGTTGCTCGTCGCTTATGAACAGGTACTCGCAGCAACCAAAGACAGCATCGTGGACCAGCTACCCCGCTCGGCTGTCGTGTCGTCGCCAAGGGCTTGCACAGGGTATAACGGCGCCGATATGTGTTTGATATGCCACGTGCATCAACCATGTTGAAACGCTTTCTCCTATCGAAGACGAGCTTCCTCTCTTGTTGTAGTGGAAGTATGTGGCTCCGGCCGACTCAAGTGGAGGAGGGTGCGGGTAAAACAGTTATTTTATAGGGCGCCAGCAAGTCTACCCAGCGATGCGCACAAACCTTGATGCAACAGGACCTGCTCTAATGCAATCAAGTTCCACTAACTAGCATAAAGGGGAAAGAAACGAGTTTACGAATAACCCGCAACAAATTGTGTTTATTCCTATCGTAAATTATGAACAGATAAATAAAAACTTTATAATTAATATACCATAACCAACAAAAAAACGTAATACTAGGGTTTTCTCAGTTCCTCGTTCAATTACAGCCGCAAAAAGAATAAAAGTAACGGTAAATGTCATATAATTTAGTTAACAAAAAAACAATTGCCGACCACGATCATAATGCATATAACCACAAAAAAAATGAAAACTATAAATGTGACTTTAAACCCTAATTGACGGAGTAAATGAACGATGATTAAAATACACCGTAAGTAAAACAAGATAACTTCAATAATAATATTCACAATGGTTATTCCTTTTTAGATAATTAAGATAAGATTCAAAAAAAAACATCAAGAGGTTGAAGCTTAACCTCACCGTTGAAGTAAGTAATGTAACTTATAACTAAAATCAATTACATTCACTTATCTAGTTTGATACTGGTTGTTCAAGGCCTAAGCTTGGTACGCCGAACAGGTCAGAGGTCTCGGGCAGGTTTCCTGCGTAGATTGATGTTGGAGATACAGAAGCCAGCAGATAATAGATTGGGCCGCTTAATTTATCTATTCTATTCTAGTTGCTTTTAGCCGAACCAACTTCCCAATGCAACGTCTACGGCGAAGAAGTAAAAACGTGCAATTAGATCGTTGAATTGTATAATAAGTATATTAATTATAATACTTGAAAGTATTACTTACTATGTTTGATTGGGATTGTTATTCGCCTCAGGTGTACGAGACAGGTTGATGGTACAATGTGGTGAAAAATTCCAAAATGATCCCTTACGGAAATCAGCGTAAACACAAATGTCAAAATTTACCACTGAAATATAAATCGATTTCTCTGGACAATCCTGCTTTACAGCAGCAATCTTGCAAAACTTGAAAATCCCAGAGGACGACGAACGAATTTTTAACACCACCTTGTGCAGCACTTCCTTTTTCCGTCCAAGCAACTGTCAATCAGAAAAGAAATTTCCTTCCCTTTCCCAATTCGAAGAGGAAATCACGTTCGATTAGGTCTTTTTTGCCCCAAAAATACAGCGGGAATACTTAAATATTTAAATGACCGCCAAAAGATTTAAATATGGTGTTTGTGCCTACGAAACACAGATGGCGTCACTATAAATCAAATTTCTGCCGTTTAAATTTTCAGCGTGTTACAATGTCGATATACCATGCACGAATCTGGAGTGCTCAGGTTGGTGCGGGGGGTTCGGCTTAACCGCCTGGACCAAGAGGAGACAACCTCAGCAAAATCCTAAATCTCAAGGATCAGGGGCCGGACCGAGGGGATGCGTGGCTGAATAGAAGATCAGCATTTACTGGCCCCAACCTCGGAGCACCGGGCGCCACTCCGTTGTAATCAGTCGCCTTACATGTCTGCAGGGGGCACCGCACGTGTGAACATTTTATTTCCACCACAGTCTTGGGACTTATATGGACCAAGTAGAAATAAAAACAAAACCTTCCGCCGGGGCACCTGGTACTGGTGAGCGTAAAAAACTCTCCGGGGCAGCGCGCCAGAAATTAAGAAAGGCGATGTGAGAACCAGGGGACTCTAAACAACCTGTTCTTTCATCTCTCAAAGAGGGGCAACCAAGTACTTCACAGAATAAAACTGTCTCTAGCACTGAGACGCAAAAGTGACACCGGTCTGACGACAGCATTCCCAAGGGTGGTACCTTAAAAAAAGCAAAGTCTGGGACCAAAAAGGACACCAGAACTTTCAGCAAAGCAGCAACAGGCTTCAAAATGGCTTTTGTCCATGAAGACCAGAAGTGCACGCTGTCGGAGGAGGAAACAGGGCAAATTAAAACCTGGATTATCGATAGAATCGACACTTTGTCTATTAGGGCGGTTTCGCCCAAATTCACGGAGTGTCGCCACCGAGGGGAAGCGCTGTTAATTACATGCGCAGACCAGGTATCGGTGGATTGGTTGAGAACGGAGCTAGGGAGAGTAGCTCCGTGGAAGCCCTAGTAGAAAAATTCATTTCTGCAACATTTTCAAAACGATTTTTATGAAATAAAGAAATATACCAGAATCGTTTCACACTTGTCTCAAATTTGATAAATGTCCGCCCTTTGCAATGTTTCTATAAATCATTTCCTAAATCATTCTTGAAATGTTTTAAAACACTTCTAAAAATGATAACTAGAGTCGTTACTTATTCATGTTCATTTAATTTATTAAATTGTTTCTTAAAATAGCATTGGAACGATTATTAAGTTTAAATCCAAAATAAGGAAAGTATACGTTCAAAAAACGATGTTTTGAAATGTTTTTGGAACGTTTACACAGGCGGGGTTTGCAACGATTATAAAGTTCAATTTCAAAATAATGCAATTATGCGTTCAAAATATAGGATAGGAAAACTTGCTAGAACTTGATCTTGACGGCCGATTGGACTTGTTTAACGAATAAAAAACGTCATTTGATATATTGCTTTATAAACAACCAAAAAATATAATGAGTATCACGAGTGAGACTCGTTATTTCTACGTTTGGCAAAGGTTACATACCACGAGTTTGGCTCGCTATTTTGTCCCAATGGATTAATACTGAATCGTCAAAAACAAAGCTATCTAATAGCTTTTTGTATTAAGTTTAGCGGTTTCATATGTATAGTTTTGGAAATACAAATACAAATCATTCAAAAAATGTACGTGTAAATCGTTTCTAGAAACATTAAAAGATGATAACTGTGTATTATTCTGCAACGTTACGTAGATAACTCCGTAAATTATTTTGGACATCAACGTTTAATATTTAGTGGAAACTAACTGAAAATGTTACAAACACGATTTAGGCAATAATTTTTCAGTCAATTTTGGTATTATTTCTGAAATCGATTTGTATGCGCTTCAAAAACCGTCTAAAAAACAATGTTCGGATTCGCTTTTGAAGCAGTATGACATTGATTTGAAAACGTTTTCGAAACGTTTTAATGTACCATTTAAGCGTATTAAAAATGTTACAAATGTAAATGAATTAGAAACGTTTTGCTCTACTAGGGAGGGAGCTAAGCTTCGATTCCTCAAAACGAAAGACCTCCCAAAACCAATGCGAGCACACGCCTGGATCCCCGAGGCCCATGTGGAACCGGTAAAGATTCTGAAAAGAATCGGGATCCAGAATGCTGGTGTTGTAAGCAGCAACTGGCGTGTAGTGGATAGGAAGGAGGACTCCAAGGGACAAACATTAATTGTCCTTATCAACCAAACTTCCTGGGACAAGATGGGGGCTATTTGCAACCATAGTCCCTACGTCAACTTCACTAGAGTGACGTTCAAACTCCTCTCCAAGACAAAGGCGGGGAGAGAGGAGGCGACCAGTATGGAGTGCAAAGAAACGACAGTGGTTGATGGGCCTTCAGTGGAACCACAGCCCACTGCGTCATCTATTGTACCCCAGTTGGTAGGTACAGGTTTAAGTGGTTAAACTTGTACAAATAAACCTGCATCACAGTAGGGCGGCATCTGCTGCCCTCTGTGCTTATATGAATAAACATCATATTGATGTAGCCCTGGTACAAGAACCTTGGACTTTTAAAGGGCAAATACTAGGTCTGGGATTAAGAGAAGCACGGCTAATTGCTGAGCCAACCGAAACCAATCCCAGATCGTGCACTATAGCTAGAGATAGCCTTAAATTACTGCCACTTTGGGAATTCTGTTGCAGAGACCTGGCGGCAGTGACAATGACAATGAAAAGGGATGGGAGCAAGAGGGAGGGGAGGGAAATCCACCATTAACCATAGAAGCCTCCAAACTGGTGGACCACTGTCAGCGGAAAGGATGACAAATTGTTCTCGGATGCGATGCCAATGCGTACCACACTGTGTGGGTCAGCACGGACATCAACAAAAGAGGTGAGTCTCTCCTAGATTATATTATTAATAAAAATCTAGAGGTGGCCAACGTAGTCAACGAGCCGACCTTTGTCAATATTCGACAAAGGGAGGTAATTCATATTACATTTGGAAGTGTGACTGCCTGCAGCTCAGTACACAAATGGCATGTGTCGGAAGAACCATCGCTATCTGACCATAGATATATTCGTTTCGACATTGAGTCAAGCGAAGCGGAAACGGCTGTATACAGAAATCCGAGAAGAACCAATTGGGACCTCTATAGAGAGAACCTAAAGGTCAAGCTCGAGAACTGTCCCGACGAGGTCAATGACTTGGCGAGATTGGAGGCCATGGAAGAAAACCTTCGCATGGCCATCATAGATGCCTATGAGGCAAGCTGTCCCGCGAAAGAGAAAAGAACCTCAAGTAAAACGCCCTGGTGGCATGAGAGACTCTCTTGATTGCGGTCTCAGACAAGAAAGCTCGTTAATAGTGCAAAAAACACCGGGGAATGGGGTTCATACCAAACCACACTCACCGAATACAATAAGGCCATAAGAAAGGCAAAACGTGACACGTGGAGAAGGCATTGGAAGGAAATAGAACAGATTCCAGAAGGTGCAAGACTCCAAAAAGCTTTGCAAGAAAGAACAGAGGCTAAAATCGGTTCCTTGAAGAAAAGTGTGGGGGGTTACACAAAGACCGTAAAGGAGACTATGAAGCTTTTACTCCAGTCACACTTTCCGGGATCAAAAACTCTCACCAAATTTGACGTTAGCGTATCAACAATTCCCCCTCCCCTCTCAATAAGGAACAGGACAAATTGGGTTCTAGCTCGTCAGATAGTGAACCTAACCAAAATTAGGTGGACAGTGAAAAATTTTCATCCATACAAATCCTCAGGGATAGATGGAATTTTCCTTGTTCTATTACAACAAGGCTTAGACCTGCTAGCCTCCACATTATGTACATTATTAAGGGCAAGCGTTGCCTTGGGATACATACCTATGGCGTGGAGGGACGTAAAAGTAGTATTTATACCCAAACCTGGGCAGGACTCATACGCCCTAGCTAAGTCGTTTATGCTCATCAGTCTATCGTCATTTCTATTCAAACTATTGGAGAAACTCATTGAGGGACGAGGTGCTGGGGTCTGATCCATCAGTAAATACCAATGTGCCTATCAACCAGGTAAATCCTGTGAACTTGCCGTCCACAGAGTAGTGGACGCAGCCGAAAGGGCGATCTCCTGCAAAGAAGTGGCTCTGGGGGCGTTTTTAGACATAGTGGGGGCGTTTGATAATACCCCTCTAGAATCGATTAAAACTGCTATGGAAACCAAAGGGGTACATGCTACAGTGGGTAGATGGATTGATACCATGCTAAGACATAGAACCATTACGGCCTCGCTTAATAACGACTCTGTAGCGGTCAGAGCTGAACGAGGATGTCCGTAGGGGGGAGTTCTTTCCCCGATACTGTGGTGTTTGGTGGTAGACGGACTGCTGAGGCAATAAAGTGAGGCAGGCTACAACACGGTTGGCTATGCTGACGACATAGCGATTGTGGTACGTGGCAGATTTGAAGAGACCGTATCAGTTGTGATGCGGGGAGCTTTAAATCTAGTTGAACGGTGGTGTAGAGAAGAGGGTTTGTAGGTCAATCCGGCAAAAACAAACTTTATTCTCTTCTCACAAAGGAAAGGCCCGACAAAGCTAAAGAGCATAGCAATGTACGGAGCCAAGCTGCAGGTAGTGAGGAAAGGCAAATACTTGGGCGTAACATTAGACCAAGGGCTAACCTTCAAACCACACCTAGAGAAAATAGCGAACAAAGCCACAAAGTCCTTGTGGGCTTGCAGGCGAGCGTTCGGAAGCAAGTGGGGCGTATCTCCAAAAATGACCCACTGGATATACACTCGAATGATTAGACCGATTATTTCGTACGCGTAACTGGTGTGGTGGCATAGGACCTTCACCCAAACGGCCATACAGACACTCAGCAAGGTACAGCGCAGAGCTTGCCTTGGAATCACGGAGGCAATGATAACCACTCCGACGGCAGCTATGGAGACTCTCCTCGACCTGCCGCCACTACACCTAGTAATTAGGGCGGAGGCACTCAGAGATCGTCAAAGGTGAGGCATTCGACCATCTTTGACGAGATCTCTAAAGAGAAAAACTTCAGTATGATAACTGAAAGAATACCCAAAACAGTCCTATTAAACTGTTTAAGACAACAATCTCCACCCGTTACGACTGGGAGAACAATTCCAACAAAACAAAGCTGAATGGAATCGTGTATTACACAGATGGCTCAAAAACTACTAAGGGCACTAGCTCTGGAGTGTACGGGAGCAATGAACAAGGCTGCAGAATCTCTGTAAGCCTAAGTCAAAAAGCGACCGTGTTCCAAGCCGAGGTATATGCAATCCTGACAGCATCTGCTCAACTATTAAAAGAAAACCTTTCTAAAAGGAGAATCTTTATAGTCACAGACAGTAAAGCAGCGATTGCAGCATTAGATTCATATGTGGTGAACACAGGGCTAGTACTTGAATGCACACAAATGCTAAACGCACTAGGTAAGTGTAATACAGTTACACTAGTGTGGGCACCTGGGCATGCGGGAATCGCGGGTAACCAGGTTGCTGACAGGCTTGCCAGGGCGGCAAGCGTAAAACCACTCATAGGCCCTGAACCGGCTTGTGGGATTACATATAACACAGTCAAACAGGAGATTTAAGCAATACTCATGAAAGAGCACTGCAGACACTAGTCGAAAGTTCCAGGACAGGATCATTCTAAGGTCTTTCTGGAAACCCCCGACGGGGGCTTAGCAACGTCCATCTTAAAGTTTAGTAGAACGAAGACCAAACTTGCGACAGAGATGGTGACAGGTCACTGTCGTTTAAACAAACACCTGCAGAAAATGAAACTGACTGATAGCCCGTTATGCAGGGGTTGTGGTGAGGAGGAAGAAACTCCATACCACGTCATCTGCCACTGTGAAGCTTTCACAAGGGCAAGGGAACGCCTACTTGGAAATGAAAAGATTACACAAGAGGAAGTAACGAAGATTCGCCCTACTGAAATCCTGGACTTTGTAAAAGATACAGGTATTCTAGAAGGGTAGACTGGGACCATATTGGGACCACCCCTAGGTAAAATAATAATAAGACATACATAAATTACTGAAAATTAGCTTACAGTTTGCAGATACTAAAACTCGCAAAAATTGATTTTAATTATTATTTAAAAATGCAATTTGCTCGCACACGTCTTTGTTACAAGTATGCCTAGTAGTTTAAAATAATAAATAGTTTGATGTTTAATTACTTACTCGTCAAATTGATTTTACAATCGAATGAATGTGCAAGAATATGTTTAAAAAATTCACAAAAAGAAATAGAAAACGAATCATCTAAATCTAAACAAAAATATAGAACAAATATCATATTTGAGTGCGTAATAAGAGGGCGTAATGAGATGGCGTTATGAACCCATAAGGGCCGCTTTTCACAACGTTCCGGTTGTTATGTATATGCTGACGTATTTCGTAGCTTAGACATTGTGAGTTAATTATAACAAAATTCAAATTAAAATGTTTATTGGACGATACCGAGCAGCGAGAAAACACCTTCATAAAAACAAAGAGATGTTAAATGCAGAACTAAAAACCAGTATTCGAGGTAACGGACAAAACGATTAAAAGTCGTTTTAAGACAACCAGTGTATTGAATTTCTTATTTCTTCTAAATTGAGATTGGTATTTAATTATTTTATAATGATCAGGCTCACGTTAATCAGTTGTTCGTGTTGTATCTACCAAGGCGGTATTTTAAGGAGGCGGTGAACATTTTATATTGGAATTTGTTTTAAAACTCACTATTTCTAAAGAAAATCTTGAAAAAGCTTTGTTTTACTGTGGTTTTTTACTCAATAAAGTTTGTTTTATCTTTGACTTTAAAGTCAAAACCTAGATAGAAAAATAATTCGTGTAAGTTGTTAACTTTTTTTTTGTAAAATTTGCGTGGCAATAGTCAATCGTATTGAAACGTTCTCAAATTCAAGAGCCTTCTCGAAGTTGTTATCCATCTTCTAGCGCGTGTGTGTAAATAAATATACGGAGAATAATCTTGTACGTGACTTTAATGTAAACAAGTGTGTGAAGCTATCCGCAGACTTTATCGTATCTTTGTGTAAGTGATATAAATTAGTGTAAGTGTTTTGTTAAATATTATTAGATTTAATTTAAGTTCGGTTAATTTAAAAGTACATATTTTTAGTATAAGTAAAAATATTTTTAGTAGTTTAATAAATTAGTTTTAATAATAAATTCGTTACAGTATATTCTTATTTTTATACGTGAAATTTACTCCTTACACAATGAATGTATAAATAATTATACGATTGAGAAAAACAATATCTAGGTAAACTAACAATGGTGGCGAAGACTTTTAGCGCGGGCTTGATAATGATTTATAAAAACCATCAAAGAAAGGTCACCAGTTATTGTACGCAATTATGAATAGAATCGAATTGAGAACAATACTAATTCCTAAAATGTGTTTGTACTCAAATTAGTTAACTCGGTCAGTAGAAAAGATTATATTTTTTACGCACAGACATAAATTTTTAATTTCGATAAATATATTCCATATAATTTATTACGTCAAAGATGCTTGATACTGAAAACTTGATTACATATACCCAACATTTTATTCGATAAGGAAATGTCATTTTAAACTATTGATGAGTACTCTATGAATAATTTGTGTTATTTTCTATGTATTGTTTCTAAAAAACCAGGATTAGTTTATTGAAAACTTTAAACAATAATGTACGTTGAATTTTTCCGTTACGAAAAACAAGTTTTGAAATTTTTTGGCATATCTACTACTAATAATGTAAGCATCGCGTATAAAATTTACTCGCTTATAGTAATCATAATCTTCATGTGCGGTTATTTTATATTAATTATAATTGATATAATGACGCAAAAGTTTTTCGATGTCTTAGACAGTTGGTCAACGTTTATCGGTTGCATTATGAGTAAACTGCCGTTATTACCTACTCTTTATCACCATTTATTTGAGTATTTTTTTTAGTACTAACTTTGAACTTAACTTTTTGCTTCAATAAGCAGAAGATCGACAATTTACTTAAAAAACTCGAGAAAAAAGAATTTTTGCGTAATTTTCATCAAAAAGACTCAGTTGATCAAATCTTAATAACAAAATGGTACCGACATAAGAACATTTACGTAAGAAAGCTTTTGTTAGAATTTATCAGTGTTTAATTATCTTTCTTTGCAGCTTGCTGTTTATTTTACTGTGTTGTTTGTTTCTCTTGGTGCTCAGTTTATTTACTCTTTAACATTGCGTTACACACGAAACGACCCAAATGAATGGAAATTGGGTTATGGGTCTATATCTTTGGTGAACATAACTTACAGTCCTAATTTTGAATTCGTTTACATTTACCAAAGTTTGTCGGTGCTTTACGGAGTAATTCCTTCTGCTATAATTGTTTCTATTATGATCAGCATTTTAAATTTTATCGCTGTACAGTTTGCAATTTTACAGAAATATATTAGAAACGTTGTTAACAATGCCAAGAAAGGTCAAACACAAGTAGACGTTAAAGTACTTAATGAAAACATTGCCAAATTTGTAACTGACCATTTACGCGTTCTTCAGCTTGTTAAAGATTTTGTAGCCATTTATAGCATTTCATTGCTAACGTTATTTTTCGGAATGATGACTATAAACTGCATGCAAATATATCGCCTGTCTTTGGTATAATCCAAAAAACTTCAGCTAGTTATCTCCTAAAAATAATTTTCAGATGCCTCTTCAAGATGTGCGCAGCTTGAGGATTTTTCTTGAAGCTTTGTTGTCATCGTTTACGTTACTTTTTATCTGCCATGCGTCGGAAAACGTTGTTGATGAAAGCGAACGTTTGGCAAACGCAGTTTACCATGTTGATTTTGTTGGCACCAATCTCAGTTTTCAAAGATCTTTAATAATTATTATGCAACAAACTCAGAAACCGTTGGTTATCAAAGCTGGAAGCTTGATCGACGTTTCTTTGGTTACTTACACTGCGGTAAATATGTCGGTTAAATTTTTGTCGTGTTCTAATTTGGTTTGTTACAGATTTTGCGCGCGTCTTATTCGTCTTATACTATGCTAAAAGCTGTTCATACCAACAATGCTTAAGTATTTGAGAATCAAACAAATTATGCACTTTATTATCACAAATACACATGAATTATGTAGTTTTGTATGTTTACAAAACATAGAAATAGTATACTATGCAGAGCCGCACTGACGATATGTACAACTCGTGTGTGACGACAGCAATATGGGTCCAATAGCGCCTATCGACGACTCTCAATTTATTAATTTTCAACATTCAGAAAAAATAAAATTGTGTTCCCATTATTTGAATACGAAAATCGTAGTAATTATTTATTATCTTACATTAATTACTGTTTAAAAAGTTTTAGCTGCATAGAATATTTTTGCTGAATTATATTGTAACAAATTGTTAAAACTTAATTTATTTGTACTATTTACATGATTATTATAAATGACACTAATGTTTATTAAACTGACAACACAATACAACAAACTAAGCAAAATAACAAACTAACAATTTAATTTAAAAAAAAACAAACACAAGTAATTAATATATCACTGTAACAGCATACCGGCCGCGGATAAATAATCATTTAACGCATTTTTTTACTCAACACAGCCACGTTCTTTTTTACATTAATGCTGAAATTTATTTATTTGGGCAGTCAATTATTTTTAAAACTTTTGACTAGACTAGGTTTCAATTTCCTTTTGATAACTTTTATATTTTGATCTTATCTAAGACTAGAACATTCTATCTGCTTTGACAATCGCCTTAAATGTTCCAAATATTTCGGGAACGCTGCAATATGTTTCAAAGGTCACAAATACTAAACATTCGTATGTCTCTCATTGAAGAGAAAAGAAATGATAAGTTAGAAGGGCCTACCCTAGCAAAACAAAGTAAAAAACTTAGAACACAAAATATTTTCGTAACTTGTTGCAAAAACATTTATGATATGAAACAAATGGATTTAATTTTATTATAACATGAAATAAATAACACTCCTGTAATATTTACGTTTTGAATTTTATGAAACGTAAATTGTGCAATTTTCCAAAAACGGTTTTTTGAGTTAACTTTTAAAAATTATAAAAACGTTTTGTGGTAATACACGTGTAAAATTATAAGTTCAATATAGAGTACAATAACCAAATATTTTCGATGTTTTTAAAACCTTTAACTACACGAACACATATATAAGAACGTCAAACAAACGTCTTCATCATTATTCACTCCTAGAGAATCATATTTCTATTTGTTAAGTAGCGACATCAGCAAACAACAATTTCCTTTCAGTATAACTTTTTATAACCATACCCAATTTGACAAAAGAATTTTCTAGAATTATCCCAGTACACTTTCTGTAATTAATTTTCTAAACTAAAATCCTTGTTGTTGATAGTTTTTATCTGAGGTTAAAATCTTCTTGAGACGCATTTTATGAAACAAATAGTCGTTTTTAAGATACGCAAAAAACTTTATTTCAAACACTGTTTAAAGATTCTAACCTACAAATCTGTCGTAAGCAGCTGAGAATAGTATATTAAAGGTCAAGTTAAGGAAAATGAACGCGCTTCAATTACGAGACCGGGTTTCATACACGAGCCGCGCAGCGGCTAGTTTATGAAACTGTAGAGTGATTGAAAGGTATTCTATGGCGTGTGTTTTATACTATTTTCTCTATTTTGATTCAATTTTAATATGTTCTGTACGATTTTAATTTTAAAACAGCATTGGGAAACTTTTGTATTTTATTGAATTCCCAGCAAACACAAATGGACTTAAATTACTGTTGAATTGCCATTAAATTACGGTAATTTAATAGTAATTTAAACAGTAAAAAGGGCGCCATTAAGCAACCACTTAACTACCAAAAATTCATTGACTTCTAAATTACTAATAAACTACCATTAAAATACCGTTGTTATATTACCATTAAATTACTGTTAAACTACTGTTTTGAACTACTAGCAAAACTATTAAATTGTTATTAAAACCACTAACACATTTAAAAAAATAGTTTTTTTAGTTAATTATTTGTTTCTGTAATTTTTTATTTATTTCGTTTACAGAATTTGACGCACATGATTGATAAATTGTGGGATACAACGTTTAATTTTTTAATTAATATTAAGTTACTAATTAGATTACTTTTATGCTACCACAATACTGAAATACTCCTAAACTACTTCGTATACTACTTTTAAACTAGTAACCATTTAAATTACAACTAAACGTCACCTTAGACTACTCTTAAATTACGAAAAAAATTAAATTACTTATAAATGAAATGTTTGCTAGGTTAGCAACACTTACACTTTGACATATTGAAGTTTATGTTTTAACCTAAAATCTCATACGAAATGATCTCTTTATAGCTTTATAAGTAAACAACTTTAAATTAACAAGACGTCTTTATTTTATATTGGCATCAACATTTGAATTTCAATTGTTAAGTTGTAATAATTTTGATTTCTTTTTCATGTAACGTATACTTACGATGCAGAGATACCAACTTTGAAAAAACTAACATAACTGAAATTCGTGTAAGAATTTACTTATTCTTATATGGACTTTAGTGTAAGAATCGTTAATTCTTATGCCGAAATAGAGAATAGTATTTTAAAACACAAGTTACAGAATAAACGCGTTTTAATAACGAGACCGGGTTTCATATACGAGCCACGCAGCGGCGAGTTCATGGAGCGGTGGAGTGATTGAAACGTATTCTATGACGTGTGTTTTACACTATTTCGTCTATTTGGATACAATAATTAATATTTTTCGTATAATTTTAATTTTAAAACAGCACTGGGAAACTTTAATATTTTATTGAATTAAGGCGGGTTGCACAAAGCAAATCAAAAATGTAGCAAGTGATTATTTCTGAAATCAATTGTTACATCACGAATAAACGTGGTTTCATTGGCTATGTAGCAATTGTTTTGAGAAATAATCAGTTGTTACATTTTTGATTTGCTTAGTGCAACCTGCCTTTATACTTTGACATATTGAAATTTATGTGTTAACCTAAAATCTCATACATAATTATCTTTTATGCCTTTATAAGTAAACAACTTTGAATTAATAAGACATTTTTATTATATCTTGGAATCAAAATTTAAATTTCAATTCTTAAGGTCTAATAATTTCGATTACTTTTTCATGTAACGTCAACTTACGATGCAGAGATACCAACTTTGAAAAAACTAACATAACTGAAATTCGTGTAAGAATTTACTTATTCTTATACGGATTTTAGTGTAAGAATCGTTAATTTTCATGTCGAAATAGAGAAAAATTATTTATACATTGTCATTACGTTTAAAATCTTTGTCGTAAAATTTTTAGACAATTCTACAAGTTTTCTATAATTTTGTTCTACAAGTTAAAAAAATGTAATATTTGTTTTGTATAAAAAAATATTTTTTGCTTATTGGATTTTCAAACATTAAAAACTTACGAATGTGATACTTTAACTAAGCAATTTACAAGCAATCCGCTATGATGTAGAGTGTCCAATAGTCTCCGATTAAGCCGAAAATCTCTGGTTCAAATCCCGTAGCTGCCACTTCTAAATACTTTTAAAACAACCACCGGTCGCTTTAATTAAAAACTAATATTAATTAATGTTCAACGGTATTCTCTACAAAATACAACAAATGCCATTCAAAAACTAAAATTTATTTATTTATTTCAATAATATTATTTTACTTTCTAAAATTGTTTTTTATTCAACACCAACGTGACACTCCGCAACGAATCGTTAAGACATTTATTAAACGAATCCAATTTGTTTTATTGTACGCGGAGATTTCACGTTTTTATAGTAATTATAAAACATTTTTGTGCCAAAATTTAAAACGTTTACTGTTTTTGAAAAAACAAATTTGTACCATTTAATAAACTAATTTGTTCTACTAGGGTATCTTTTTCAACTTGACTTCAGACAGTTTCGAGAACTGAAAGCACACATTTCTTAAACAATCTCCATCTTGGTAGTGATTTGATAAATTGCAACTAAGGTCGTATTGATAACATTTTTCTCGCCAGAGATTAAATTGACTCAAAAAAGGTAGTTAGCTTCTGTCCAGTGCACCTGTTTGGCTTTACTAATATACTCGCTCTCTCTCTCTATATTTTAAACCATTTTCTTTTTTATTAATTTTTAAAAGTGAATAATTTTCAGAAATATGAAAACTTACTAAACAAAGTAACATTTAGAGCAAAAACTAATGCGATGATAACAATTTCTCAAGAAAACAAAAACAAAATAAAGGTTAAAATAGCTCATGTTAATATAAACGTCAGAAATGTAAATAGAAAATATAGTTTACTACAACTGTGCTGCCACTTTTTTCGTTACGATGCGACTGTTGCCCTCTTTTTCGTTATGGTGCAATTTACAAAAATTTCAGATTTACTCTTGCTAAAAAAGCTTAACTTTCTAAATTTTAAAAAGCCGTCACGGAACGCCTGGAAATGTGAAATATCAAAACAATTTAGTTAATTTACTTTAATTCGTTGTTTAATTAACCGTCGTTCTCACAAGCTGCTGCATCCTTTGATGATGATATAATACTGTAGCGAATTTATTATTAAAACTACTAATTTATTTAAACGACTAAAAATATGTTTTACTTATACTAGAAATATGTACACTTGTAAATTAACCGAACTAATGAAATCTAATAATATTTAATAAAAACACTTACACTAATTAAGATAAGATAAAGTCCGCGGTTAGCTTCACGCACTTGTTTACACTAAAATCACGTACGAGATTATTATCCGTATATTTATGTACACACACGCGCTAACGACTGATTTATTTCAACTTGAATAATTTTCTTAACACTGCTGTATTCGCATTACGGCAATAACTGAGCTACGATTTCTTTCTTCGGTATTTATACACATTTGGAAATCCTTTTCAAGTGTTCCCTATCTTTCGGTGTATCTTCTAGAAGATGGATAACAACTTCTAGAAGGCTCTTGAATTTGCAAATAACTTCTCGAACGTTTCAATACAATATAAACGATATAAAAGTTGCGGTGTATATAATAATAAAATCGTAAGATAAAAATTTAAAAAAAAAGAAGACAACAGCGTCAACAGAACGTAGTGTCGCAATTAAAGCTTTGACCGCGCCCAACGTTGCTTAACTTCGGTGTTCGGACGAGAACCAACTCAACTAAATTTAATGTTTATTTACAATATTTACAAATTGTTACATTATTTTCTTTTGCCAGGAAGGCTTGCTCAACGTAGCGGTTTCTATTCGCAGTTGTTCTCTTTGTTGTCACTTTTAAAGTTTCGTCAATTCATTTGTTTCCGTTTTTTGATGCTGTTAAGCGATTATAGGTAATAAAAAACCTGCTTTTGGTAGTTTTATTTTTAATTTAATTTATTGTGATTTTGTTTGCGACTGTGCCTTCAAAAATAGAATTTTTTTTGTGGTGGTGTGGTGACTGGTGCTGCTGCTGCTGTGATTTTGCGTTTTTACGCATTCGTTGCTGGTAGTGCTGTGGGTTCGTACCTTGGTCGATTGTTTTCTTCTTTGCATCTACGTTCTGTTTCTAGAGCTTTTTTTTTATTCTATACATTCGACGTTGTTGGCAGTGCGTTCTCCGTAGCAATTTGAGCAGTTTGCCAGAGTGCTTCTACTTTTGTCGCATCTCACCGACCAATGTTTTTCGCCGCATTTGACGCAGATCGGACTCGAGTAACAATAAAACGTAGCCACCGGTGTAACTATAAGAGGAACTGGGTACACCCCCCCTCCACCGATTCTTTAGATTCAAGTGCATTCATAAGTTAGCCTAATGTGAAAAAATAAAACTCTGTCTTATATTTCAAAGTAGGATCTTCTATCGGATCATCTCTTGCCTCATACTCAAAACTAACATTCCTTCTTCGAGAACCTGGGTACCCCCATACTTCTTCAGAATCAGAAATTATTATTTTACGTGATTAACTTCACTCCAAAATGCGAAGTGAAATAGATCAGACTTCAACCAAAAAAACATCAAAAACTACGTTTTTCAAAATTTTGCCAAATGATCCAATCGATAGCTGAAACATAAGATAATTTATATTTTTAATTCTATCTCAGACGAACGAATACAGTAAAAGTTATTTTTTAAAAATTGTTATTTGTTTCAATTGATTCCGTTTGACGGTGTTAAAGCACATGATTGGCACGTATCCAGCATATTAAAATCTGCTAAAGCACTTCTTACCTACTTTAAATGTTCATGGAACCTTAGAATCGCCTGTTATACACATAGTACATGTGAGAGAGATGAGTATTATCTGAATATAATTGTTATATATCCAGTAACGCCACTTATATTTTTTTTCTCTATATATAATATAAAAACTAAAAGTGAACGATTATTTTAGTTTCTATTTTACTAAATTTACAAGTGTGTACTCTATAATAATAAATAATTTGGTGTTTAATCTACACTGTGCAACAAAATTAACGCACAGCCAAAAATTTACCTTAAATTTAAAGCAATGTGTTTTTGTCAGTTTTTGTTCGATTTTAATTATTTATTTTTTAAATTGTAGCCTGTTTTTTTGACAGTATCACTGCTTTAGTTGTTTCAACTACAAATGTCATTTTCATATAATACCGGGTGTTTTAAAAATACCATTTTTTTTTCCAAATTTTGAAGCATCCTGTGGGATATTGTTACGAAAGTAAAATTTTAGAATTAATTATTAAATGTAAAATATACAATTATTCATATAGATTAGAAATTAGGTTATCAATTTAAGAAATGTAATCATACATCCAAAGAGGAAGATGAGTTATAATTCTCAATGTTACATTGCGGTAATTACTATAAAAATTGGGACCAACATCCACATGGAAAATTACATACCTTGACTAAATCTTCCTGTAAAAACAGGCATGTGGAGGATGTGGTTTCAATGAACTATGGATGTATGAAGAGTATAAATATTGTACCAATAAGGAGGGGCACTCACTACTAATATTCGCATTACCATTAGTACTACTATTATTACTATTGTCAATCACGTATAGTCGGTAGTGTAGTGAAATGTCGCTTCAAATAATGTAAGTCTTTATATTTTTATTAATTGTTATGCTTATGTTAAATGTAAATAAAATGCTTAAATATTACTTCGAGAAATGATTCTGGTTGTAAGTCACGACCTCTTGCGTAGCAAACCCCGCTACAACCCCCGTATCGTGACAATATACTGATTACAGCAAGTCATTGCGAATATAGGCAAATTAAAGCCTCAAGTTTCCTTTACATTTTGTTTTTTTAATCATTTATTTATCTTTGTTTCTTCATGAGATATACCCTTTTAAAATATCATGTGCTTTTTTTACGGTAAAATGCATTTGACTTGAAAGTTTAAACATTTAGGAGGCTATGGAAACAAAAAATTAAACGTCATAATGTGATAACTTGTGTTATCAGTTTTTTTGTTGACAATCCAACAATCTTCAGTAAATAATGGAACGGCAAAACAGAAACTTAAGTCGTGATGAATGTGTTGAGGCCGTTACATTACATGGTGAAGGGTGGAGCTTTAACCGTATAGCGCAAAGATTTGGTGTGTATCACACAACCATTTCGAGAATTGTTCGCAGATTTGCTGACACGGGAGATCATCATCATCATTTTATTAAATTTCAAGCAATGCTTACTTGGAAAACGATAGCTAGGAAAATTCAATAAAAAAACACGTTACTCTATAACACTGAATATCTCGTGAAGTAACAAAGATAAATAAATGATTAAAAAAACAAAATGTAAAGGAAACTTGAGGCTTTAATTTGCCTAAATTCGCAATGACTTGCTGTAATCAGTATATCCCACAGGATGCTTCAAAATTTGGAAAAAAAAATGGTATTTTTAAAACACCCGGTATTATATGAAAATGACATTTGTAGTTGAAACAACTAAAGCAGTGATATTCTCAAGAAAACAGGCTACAATTTAAAAAATAAATAAATAAAATCGAACAAAAACTGACAAAAACACATTGCTTTAAATTTAAGGTAAATTTTTGGTTGTGCGTTAATTTTGTTGCACAGTGTATTATTTCTTAGAATTAATTTTACAATAATAATAAACGTGTAGGAATTATACCCAAATGTGTTTGAAAAAAAAGCTCGAAAACAAATAGAAAATTTGTTATCATTTAAATTTAATTAAAAATATAAGAAAAAATTTAATTGATTTTGTAGGCGAATGTATCCATAACGGCCTAGCCTTTGTGAGTAAATTATAATAAAAAAAAATTAAAAACGGTTATTGGACGAAACCGAGTAGTGACAAAACGTTAACATGGCCATAAAAACCAAGAGACAAATAATAAATAAACAACTAAAAGTCGATGGTAGTAGACAGAAGGATTAAAAGTCATTTCAGTTCAGCTAGCGTATTGACTTTGTTATTTCTCCTAAATTTAAATTGATACTAAATTAGTCTTTATAATAATTTAAAAACCATCATAGAGATGATTACCAGTTATTGTACACAATTATTAATAGAATCGAATTGACAACAATATCGAAACTAAAACCAACTCCTAAAATATGCTTGTAGTCAAATTAGTTAACTTGGTCACACATTGCAAGGAGAAAAATATTACTTTTTATGTGCAGATATAAATTCTTAATTTTGATGAATATAGTACATATAATTTATTACGTCAAAGATGCTTGATACTGAAAACTTGATTACATACCTAACATTTTATTAGATGAGTAAATGCCACTTTAAAATATTGATAAATATTCTATGAATAATTTCTGTTATTTTTATGTATTGGTTTTAACACAAAACCAGGATTAGTTTTCTGAAAACTTGAAAACAATAATGTACGTTGAATTTTTCCGTTACGAAAAACAAGTTTTGAAATTTTTTGGCATATCTATTACTAATAATGTAAGCATCGCGTATAAAATTTACTCGCTTATAGTAATCATAATCTTCATGTGCGGTTATTTTATATTAATTACAATTGATATAATGACGCAAAAGTTTTTCGATGTCTTAGACAGTTGGTCAACGTTTATCGGTTGGATAATGAGTACAATGCCGTTATTACCTACTTTTTATCACCATTTATTTGAATATTTTTTTCAGTGTTGACTTTTAACTTAACTTTTTACTTTAATAACCAAAAGATTAACAATTTACTTCAAAAACTCGAGGACAAAGAATTTTTGCGTAACTTTCATCAAAAAGAGTCAGTTGATCAAATTTTAATAACAAAATGGTACCGACATAAGAACATTTACGTAAGAAAGCTTCATTTAGAATTTACCAATTTTTAATAGTTATCATTTTTTACAGCTTGCTGTCTATTTTATTATGTTGTTAGTTTCTGTTGGAGCTCAGTTTATTTACTCTTTAACAATGCGTTATACACGAAACGACCCAACCCAGTGGAAATTGGGTTATGGGTCTATATCTTTGGTGAACATAACTTACAGTCCTAACTATGAATTCGTTTACATTTACCAAAGTTTGTCGGTGCTTTACGGAGTAATTCCTTCTGCTATAATTATGACTATTATCACCAGCATTTTGAATTTTATCGCTGTGCAATTTGCAATCTTACAGAGTAATATTAAAGACGTTGTTAACAACGTCAAGAAACGCCATACACAAGTTGACGCAAAACTACTCAACGAAGAAATCACCAAATTTGTAACTGACCACTTACGTGTTCTTCAACTTGTTAAAGATTTTGTAACCATTTATAGCACTCTGTTAGTAACGTTAGTCCTCGGAATAATGACTATAAACTGCATGGAAATATATCGCCTGTCTTTGGTATAATCCAAAACACTTCAGCTAGTTATCTCCTAAAAATAATTTTCAGATACCTATTCACCATGTACGCAGCTTAAGGATTCTTCTCGAAACTGTGGTGTCATCGTTCACATTACTTTTTATTTGTCGTGCGTCGGAAAACGTCGTGGATAAAAGCGAACGTTTGGTAAACGCAGTTTACCATGTTGATTTTGTTGGCACTAATCTCAGTTTTCAAAGATCTTTAATAATTATTATGCAACAAACTCAAAAACCTGTGGTTATCAAAGCTGGAAGCTTGATCGACGTTTCTTTGGTTACTTACACTGCGGTAAATATGTCGGTTAAATTTTTGTCGTGTTCTAATTTGGTTTGTTACAGATTTTGCGCGCGTCTTATTCGTCTTACACGATGTTGAAAACTGTTCATACTAATAATGCTTAAGTATTTGCGAAAAAACGGTTTTTGCACTTTAATTTCACAACTACACAAGGATATTTATATATATATATACGAAGGGCTGCACCTGTCTATATGGACAATGCTGGTGCTAGAAGACAAAATACCGCCCCTTTATAACAAAAATTAAAAGAAATAACCTTTTTCTACCCTTAGTAGTAAAATAAAACGTGACAAAAAAATTGTTATTAAAAACGTTAAAGTTCTGATTTTCCAAAAATACAAGTCTCTTGATTTATGATTTTGGCACCTAATTAAAATTAAGATTGCACAGAAAAAAAAGCAAAAAACACAAATTTAGCATATAATTATAAAATTCATATGTTAAAAACATAGTAAAACAAATTATAGAACCACTAAAACACAATTAAACTTGAAATTGTTTCTTCTGATTTTTAATTCTGAGAAATTTTTGATAACTTTTTTGACATCAATTTCTTCAGTTAGCTTATGTTCAATGGCTAATGTTGCCAAGCTATTTAGCCGATCCTCGCTAGTTGTAACAAACCATTAAGCTACACCGCCTCTGGCTGAATATAAGTAATGCCCGCATGAGTAAGAAGCGATGACATTCATTACTAACAAAATGTAGAACGATATCACGCGTTATTTTGTATAAACCTTAATAAAGCAATTATTTGTGCAAGTGTTGTGTTTTAATTGTGGGATGTTAATAGTGGAGGAATTACAAAAACATTACACCCTTACAAATTGGCGCCCAACGTGGGGCTTCTAAAATTTAACGTCGTAATTGTTTTAACACACAAGTGCACGTGATCGTAAAGATTCTCAAAGTGACAGTGTTTCGCACCAAAAACTGCTTCTACAGGTGTAGGACGTTATTGGGCTCGTTTTTGCATTCACTCCTTATTCTCCAAAATTTGCATTTACCCTGCAGCAACTTAGAGAAGATTCTTCATCTGCGAGAAACTTTTGTAAGTTATTATTAATATTTTACACCGTGGAAGATCAACATTCGTACTTTTTACATTCGTCCAAAAGTGGAAATTCGGAAACCACCTTGTCGGTAACGCTTACAAATGAACAATTTAAGGAACTCTTATCGCACTCAACAGTTGTGTCAGCGCCGCTCCAAGGTGATTCGGTCGTGCGTGGTTTATGCGGTAATTTCGCGAAGTGTAATTCGAGATTTAACGGTTCATCGGGTATTGACGTTAATGCATTTACAGACGCTATTCAAATTTATAAAGATTGCACGAGAATATCTGACGATAACGCGCTCAAAGGACTTCCTATGTTACTCGACGGTTTTGCAGCAACGTGGTACCAGGAAGTGAAGTCAACCCTCAATACTTGGGAAAACGCTATTGACTTTCGGTCCAGCTAAACCACCATATCGGGTTTACCGGAAATTGTTTGCGCAAGAACAATACTTAAAAACGAAAACCGATGTTTTCATTTGTAAAGCTCGATCGATCTTAGCTCAATTACCATCGGATACGTTGATGGAAGCAACGCAACTTGACATGGTTTACGGTTTACTAAATTACAAAATTCGTGAGAAAATTCCACGAGATGCAGTTACTACATTCCAGCAACTCTTGGCTAAAGCGCGGCTGACCGAGGAAACATTTGATCTTCGGTTAACGTGAATACAAATGAGTGTAAAGATTTATCAAAGAAAATATATTCGTACTGTAAAAATCCCGGTCATATAAAAGAAGAATGTAGAAAACTGACTAAAACTAAGACTAATGGAAATGTGTTTTCAAATACCCCGTCTGCACTACACATTTCGAAAATAAGCCAAACGACACATCTCCTCCGACTAGCTCTGGAATTACATGTTGTGGTTGTGGTACGGTTGGTTATATCAAAAGCAACTGTCTAAAATGCAAACCAAGAACGACGATTAACGAATTTATGTATAACAGCATTGATAATAATCATTCAAATAGACCGCTTGTTTCTTTTACGATAAATAATCACCAAGGGTGTGCTTTTGTAGACACAGGATCTAAAACATCGCTTGCTGGTTCGTCGTTAGCAAAGTTATTAGTACAGGAGGGCATCCCATACACCAACAAAAATTTAGTTATGACATTGGCCGATAGAGCTAAAAGAGACGTCAAAGCATGTATCTTCGACGTAGATGTTACACTGCAACACAAGACAATTTAACACGTTTTGTCTATGTGCCTGATCATGTAAACAGTCGTACATTACTAGAAATCGATTTCATTCGAGATGCCAACATAATCCTAGACATACCAAATAACGAATATTATTTTGGAGAAAATCCGCAAGATGCGTTTGCTTTTGCGGAAGACATCTCATTTCTTAAACGAAGTACAGTCTAATGACGTATCTCTGAGAAGTGACGAATGAATTAACCTAACCCCAGAAGAACAAAAACAGTTAGACTGCCTTTTGGCCAAATTTCGTTCGAACTTTGAACAACACAACGACATCGCCGCATGCTACGCCAGTTGTCCTGGTCTTAAAAAGAAATCATGGCGTCCGACTAACAGTTGATTACAGAGCTTTGAATGCCATTACGCGCGTAGATAGGTACCCAATTCCACGTATCGATGATATCCTCCATGCAGCAAGAAAACCAATTACATTACACAGCAGCTATCATCTAGTAAATGTTAAATCATCAGATAGAGATAAAACTGCGTTTGTCACTCCGTTTGGTACTTACAGATACTTACGTATGCCTTTTGGTGTTCGGAATGCTCCATCAACATTCTAGAGGCTAATGGACAGATTTTGATCTGGGATGCAAGACATCCTTCTACTTGCCTACTTGGACGATCTGATCGTAACTTCTACCACATTTTCGGAACACTTAGAAGATTTAAGACGGACATTCGACTTGACCTGTTTAAGTTAACTCTTAACAGGAAGAAGTGCCCATTCTGTTGTCAGGAAGTACACTATTTGCGACACATACTTTCTCCGCAAGGTGTACGACCAAACGAAGACAAAGTGCCAGCTATACTACACATGTCGCCACTGAACAATGTGAAAGAACTTATCAGTTTTCTACAAACCTGCTCATGGTTTCGACGGTTTATAGAGAACTTTTCGGTAGTGGCGAAACCGCTGTCCACTTTGACAAAGAAAAACATCAAATGGTCATGGGGACCTGAGCAAACCGAAGCTTTTACCAAATTGAAGAATTTGTTATGTACAACTCCAATTCTCCGGCAAGCTGACAATCGACTCCATTATATCTTAAGAACAGACGCAAGTAAATACGCTGTTAGAGCATGTTTGCTCAGGAGGGAGAGCGAAGATGAACGACCAGTGAAATACGCGTCTAGGTTGCTCAATTTAGCAGAGTCTAATTATAATACAACCGAACGTGAAGCACTTGCTGTTATTTGGTCAGTTCAAAAGTTCCGAGGTTACCTTGAGGGTGCCACCACAATCCTACAAACCGATCATCAAGCGTTGAAGTGGCTTATGTCGCTTAAATCTTCCACGGGGCGTTTGGCAAGATGGGCACTCCAACTAATGCCTTTTGACCTTCGGATTGATTATATTACTAAAAAGAAAAATGTCATAGCAGACACGTTATCTCGACCACCACGAGATGAATCCGAGAAAATAATAGATGTCAATCTATTAACAGTCAACTTTCCTACGTTTACTACAGGCAAGATCAGAGCTGAGCAAATAAACGATCCTGATATAGAAAAGATCATTTCTTACTTAGAGGATATTTTGGAAGCCGACATTGACCTAAAGAAATGGTCCGAAAGAGGTTATGTTATGTCAAATGCTTCTAAAACTAGGATACCTTATATACTTCGTGAATACCACGATTCTAAAATGTCTGGTCATTATGGTGCTGAAAGAACTTATCAGCGCATAGCACGAAGATATTTCTGGCCAGGCATGAGAAGTGCAATTGCTGATTACACCAGTAAGTGTATCGACTGCCAACGTTTTAAGGCAAAAAACGTAAAGCCAACCGGTTTACTACAAACATTAATACAGTCGCAGCGATTCGAAGTTCACTCGATGGACTTGTTTGGTCCCCTCCCAACGACTTCGCATGGTTATCCTTAGATATTCATTGTCGAGGATGTCGCAAGCAAGTGGGTTGAAATGTTTACTCTCGAATCCGCTACTGCATTATCTTGTGCCCGATGTCTCATTGACGGAATCATCCTACGGTATGGAGTACCAAAGCGTGTAATTAGTGATAATGGATCGCAGTTTGTTGGAGCTGTAATGCAACAAGTTGCGGACTGTAGGTTTTTAACAAAGCCTGACGCCCGTTTTCCACTCGGAATCAAATCCGGTTGAACGCAAAAATACAGATATGAAGTTCCAACTAGCCATCTTAACAGGAGCTGACCATACCTTTTGAATAGATAAGTTGCCAGCTATTCGTTTCGCAATGAACACGGCAAAATGCGAATCTACCGGTTACACATCTGATTATCTCACTTTCGGTCGCGAACTTCGAACACCTGATGATGTAACTCGTGATTTGCGATCTGTTGTGAACAATGACATTTTTGTGACTCAAATAACTCCGTATCTACGAACACTTAATAGTGCACTAAGTGAGGCACGTGATAAGCATGAAACTTCTCAAGAGCGCCAAAAACAATATAAAGACTCACATCGCCGATCCTTAGCGTTTAAAACTGACAATAGAGTGCTAGTGAATACCCATATCTTAAGTGATTCTAACGAAGCTCAAACTAATAACGAATTCATAGAGTAGTATCACCCACCATATATGAAATCTCGAGACTTGGAGATACTGTAAATCCTATTGGCCAATATCACGTTTCGGCGTTAACACCGTACTTTGCTGATCCCGATGAAGATCCGCCATTGCATACGCAACCAATACGAAGACGCAGACGACTACGCAACCCAGTGCCCTTAGCTGACTGCACTTACTTTCTAACCGAATCTGACCAAACCAATCTGCGAAAGGTAAAAAGTACTGCCGAGGGTCGCCGTCGAAGGACAGTAAAACCACCGTGTAGTTGCTGTACCGATACTTCCGTTGCCCCACACCCGGGACGTACGTGTGGTGCAAAGGGAGAGGATGTAAATGTTTTAAAATTAAACTTGTAACAAACCATTAAGCTACGCCGCCTCTGGCTGAATATAAGCAATGCGTGCATGAGTAAGAAGCGATGACATTCATTACTAATACAATTGAGATGAACCCGTTTAAATTTAAATAGCATTAAAGACGAGGGAAGTGAAACCGAAATCTTCACTTGTTGGCGGCAAGAAAAAGTACAAGCTGCGCAAAAGCACAGATATAGGTTTCGAGGGTAGAATTTAAAAAGAAAGGGAAAGTTAGGGAGATTGTTATCGACCTCGCCTTAAGCCGGATCGGTATCAGTGATTTTCAAAATTTTGTTTACATTTTCTTTGTGGTGATTGTGTGTTTGTAGGTACGTAAATACATGTAATAGCGTTAACTAGTGTAAAAGATGCCCGATGTGATCCCATTTTTAAATTTTTTTTTTGTTTCCTAAATTTAAATATAAGAATGCTTGGGCGTGGCTGAACTTGAGATTTATCGTTTCTTTGTTTGGCAATTTTAATAACTTCATTTAGCCTGTGTAGTTTTGTACAAAACATTTAGAATTAGAACTGTAACTACAATAATTAACCGTTTATTTTTACGTTTAAACATTATGAAACTGTAAGGGGGCGTGTATTAACTGTTCTTTGTTTTAAAGAGGACGCTTCGGGTGGAATTGAGCTTTATCGTTTCTTTGTTTGGCAATTTTAATAGGTAACTTCATTTAGCCTGTGTAGTTTTGTACAAAACCTTTAGAATTAGAACTGTAACTACAATAATTAACCGTTTATTTTTACGTTTAAACATTGTGAAACTGTAAGGGGCGTGTACTAACTGTTCTTTGTTTTAAACGGGACGCTTCGGGCGAAATCTAATTTAACGTTTTTATTTGTTTGCCATTTCAATAACTTCGTTTAGTGTGTATGATTTTGTATGAAACATTGAGGATTAGGAATGTAGCATCAGTAATTTACCATTGTATCCGTAAATTTAAATGTTACCAAATGCAAGGGGCGTGTGTTTTACCCGTTACGTAATAATTCCTTTGTTGTCAAAAGGACGCTATTCATATTTCTAGCTTATTTGTTTTTGCTATGTTATTTGTGTACGTATCATAGGTTTTAAAAACAATTGGCACTAATTTATTGAGTTATTTTTTTTTACACTATAAATAATTTCAAAATGTTCATCCTTGATTTTAATTCAAAAGTATCGTAATAATTTGTTTGTTTTTTTGTTGTTGTTTATAATTTGATGATACAAACGTCGATCAAAGCTTGGACATACTTTTTTTTGTCGTAACAGTTACCTATTGATGGTGATCATAAGAGGTTTGATAACGGATATAAAGACCTTTGTGTGTATTGCCTTGTAGAATGTAAATCTAATATTTTTCTACCGTGACTGGACAACAACGAACGGCTGCAGGTAGTTCTCATACTATGAGGACCCTGTGTATGATTTTTGTGAAGTAGCGTATCCTAAGTCTATGGTATAGACAGGTGCATGCTTCGATATATGTATTAAAGTCGCGGTAGGTTGCTTCCATGTTATGGGGCCCTACATTTTCGTTTACTTGTTTATGTATTACTTTTATTATGTGCATTATTGATTTTACCTATATGTTTTTGGCCTTACTTGTTGTTCCAAACTTTCAACTTTAGCTGGGTTGATTCGTAACCAGGACCCCAGTGCTCATTGGCGGGGGCGCCGATTGTATAACACGTCTTCAGTTTAAAATGATGATGTTTGTGCACGTGTTTATATGTGTTGGTATTTAAATCTGTTATCAGGTCTGTTTATTTGTCTAATTTACTGTAATTTGAGATGTCCTTGCTTTACGACGCGTGTTAATAGTTTAGATTACAAGCCAATTGTTTTATCAACCTAAATTATGTAATGATTTTACATTTTCATTCAGTTAGAGGGCCGGAGGGGTTTCTTCGCTCTGTTCTTCCCCTCCTACGACGGGTCTCACCGAACAGGCACGGTCTCGGTTAAAATTTAGAGTTAAACTCGAATAAAAATTACGATTAATTTTTTTTATTGTGTGTTTTATTTAACCTACAACAGCCTTCCCACATATCGAGAGTAGGCAGTGTATAACAAACTTAATACAACGTAGGAAAGGGGGGGGGTAACTAGACGATCACAGCCACAGCGAGATGTCGCTGCTTTTGTTTGTTCGCGGGCTTTAAATTTCAAACGCGAGTGGGTTACATCACACAATGTACAATGATATCACGCGTTGTTTTGTATAAAACTTAATAAAGCAATTATTTGTGCAAGTGTTGTATTTTAATTTTGGGATGCTAACAGTAGAGGAATTACAAGGACCTTACTCCCTTAAAAACCAGAGAATGAATACTATCCAACTATGCAAATTTGTCATAGATATAATGAATATTTTTTGAATATTAATGTTATTTATTAGATACGACTAAACTAAACTAAAACTGAGGTTACGAGATGCTAAAATCCCAATTAATCTTAAACGCTGAGCAAAAAGCTTTGAGTAACCGTCGGTTTCTTTGAACTACTTTAAATCTCCATCGTACGCCATCTATGCAAATATTTCTTAGAAACTAAAAACAAAAAAGGTTATTCTGATAACTGACGTACTAAACCTATAAGATTTTCTTAGGTGTAAACATCATTCAAAAAATATTGACGTTTACTTAAGACTTTTAAAATACATAACTCAGTGCCTAGTACATAAACAAGGCTAGTACATTATTTCATTAGAAATTGTAGTGCTGGAATTACAATAATATTGTTACGAATTTTTAATCTAATTTATTTATAAACTAAATATTTACACGCAGAACTACACGTAACTAATTAAATTTAACGATATTTAAAACAAACATTAGTTTATGTATTACTATCACTAGTCCACACTTTTTAATTTTATCTGAAACTGATACTTGTTTATGTTAACAACACGTACGCAACGTATTTATATTTTATTAGCACCAGCATTTTAATTATTTATCTTAGCACACACGTTAATCACTTATTTATTTTAAACTGACAAAATCTTCTTCTTGATTCAATTCAAAAAACTATTAAAAGTTCCCTTGGAAATACTTTTTATATATTTCTGTTATCTGTGTCGAGAATTTTTTACATTTTTCGGTTATTGTCTCGAAGTTGACAATAACTTCAAGAACTTTTCAATATGATCCCACTGAATATACACACTGTACCTAAATAGAGTGCTAAATAGTCTAAATATACGTTGCCAAAAATTACAAATTCACTGCGAGGTGCATACTACAAATGCACGGTGCAAAGAAGAAAACAATAATTATTACATTTATTACACATCAAATAGTAACACAAAATGGCGCATACAGTTTTTAGGACTGAGTAAACAAACTGTAAGTTGACCATAATAAGATGGCAGAAATTTAGCAACGTTATTCTCGTGAAATAACAGCTACGTTTGTTTGACGTCATTGGTCATTTATGGATGTTTGGGATACATACTTAGGATTCAGGATGAGACATAATAATGAAGAAAGTTATAGAGTAAATAATAAGTATAGAGAAAAATCATAAGCATACATATAAGAAAAAAGCTTCTAAGTAATTCTAACTTTTAAGAATATTAAAAAGAGATATTATACTTCTACGTTTTTTGCGCTTTTGAGATTAAAAAAGAAAATGGGGCATAACGGTCAAAAATTTTAACTTGTTGTGGTTCATTTGATCTACGCCTACGCAAATTAGTAGTAGTTGCAACGCAAAGCTTTTAACCTCAATTTTGTAGTTGTATGTTTTTCTGTCTTCTTATGAAGCATTGAATATTTTAATGGATTTTCGACAAGAAAAAGATGACTATATTACACAAGATTTACAAGAAAAGAATATTGTGCGTCACCGCAATGTTAGCGTTTCACCACCAGCTTCAGTGCAGGTGAAAACCGAAGCACTACCTGCACATGATATTGTTCTAAACAGCATAAAGCTACCAATAGTCAAAGAAGAACAAAGAGTGTTTGAAGATCCTCATGTAGATCACTCTTACATCAACGATAGCTCTGCATCACCGTTTAATGAAACATCTCCAAAAGTATCGACCCTCCAAGAACTGAAAGTTCGTCCTCAGTTCATTAAAGAAGAAGCAAGCGTAGAAGAAGAAGTACGTGTTAAAACTGAAACGACTAGCAACGACACTGTTAAAACCACCAAATTCAAATGCACCACGTGCAATTTACCATTTAGAAATAAATACATTTTTAAGACACATCGTGACATATGTAGCACAAGAATCTCGCATCCACCATTTGCTACCAATGCAGTTAAGCAAATAAATTTTAAATATAGGCCGCAAAAACATAAGTAAGAGTTCAAACTTCTTAATTACATTAATTAAATAATTGTTTCAGTGTAATTACTTTACGAAAGTTGATTGATTGTGTTAAGAGTAATCCTTGTTTGTACGATGTAGACCATGAAAATTATAACAACGGGGATTTAAAGTTAGTGATATGGTCGAATATCGCCTCGGAATGTAACTTACGCAATGGTAAGTATAAGGTGTGGTTTCTCTTAGTTCTACGGGGTATCATTTTAGGCTCAACTGCTAGTAGTGAATGGAAATCGCTGAAAAATCAGTTTATTAAAGTAATAACACAGCGTAATACTTCTAAAAGAAACACTTCTAATTGGTTGTACGAAAAACAAATGGAGTTTTTACTGCCTTTTTTAACAGATGAAGACATTCACCGGAATATTCATAAGGATAAAACTATTGAGACTCTGGTAACCGTAGAGGAGGCTACTAATACTACGGACGAAGTAATGGACGATAATAATTACACGAACGAGGTACAACACACACCTCGATTAAAACGAGTTAGTGTATCGTCAACGCAACAAGATGCATATATTAAAAGAAAACGAGACGAAGAAAGACCAAGCACATCTCAATCGCAACCGTTAGATATGTTTTTTCTTTCAATGTGTGCAACTACAAAGAATTTACCAGAATACGTTCAACTACAAGTTAAGAAGAAAATTTTTCAGGCCGTTATCGAAGCAGAGGAAATTGTTGCCGCCATGCATAATGATCAGGAGAAGAATAATATGATGAGTAACGAATACGAAAATAATATGTCACCATTTTCAGTTCATTCTAATGTTAACGAAGTATGGGACGATAATTGAGATTTTATGTCTGTTTTAGGTGTCGATGTTAAGTTTTTTTTATTAAATCTTTGCTTTATTGTCTGATGTGAATGTGATAATTTTTTAATTGGTTCTATTGTAAATTACCTATACATTATAAATGAGTTTTCAGTAATGATTTTTTTTGATAAGTTTTTATGCCGCATAAAGAAAATGTCTGATCACTTGTGATAAATAAATCGAAACATTTAAATAGTTTTGTGTTTTAATTTGTTGCAATACTGATATTTTAGCAAAAAAAAAGTTAAAAAAGCCATAACTAACGTTTACAGAAGGATAAATAAAATTATTACTATATATCAGGAAAAGAGAACTGTTTCAAGCTGCGGTGTAATATTTGCCAATTTTTCCAGTATTGTTTAAGGCTTGGAATACGTTTTTATAACGTTTAAAAAGAAATTGTATGTTGGGATTAAATTTTCAGTTATAAATGCAATCAAAGATAATTCAGTTTGTACTGTAAAGTGTTGCAAACAAGATTATATAGTTTTTTTAAATTATGCTAATATTCAAATACTTTTTTAACTTCCATGCAATATTACAGATTGTGATAAAAACGTTCTCGAACATTCTAAAGCATTTCAAGAGTAATAACACGACATTATTTTCCTTTACGCCAACGTAAATCTTACAACGACTTAGGAGCAGTCGAATAAATTTTATTTTTCAAGTCACACTTCACAAGAAAAAAATCTAATGAGGTGAAATTAAGAGATTGCGGTGGTTATTCTATAAGTTCCCTCCTTCCAATCCATTGGTTCGAAAATTGTTGGTGCAGGTATTGTCAAATTCATAAAGCATAATGCGGACAAGCTCCGTCTTGTTGAAATAACAATTGCTTCTCTAGATAACCTTCGATATTTTCTAAAATACGATTAAATCTATGTGGTTTCAACGTTCAAGGTTCAACGATACTATCATTATAAACACTGGCCCAAAAAATTTAATTTTTGTAGTTGTTGAGTGTGCACTTCTTGCATTAATGCTGGACTCGAACCCATCGTCAAAAAAGCAGAAGCTAAAGCAAATTGGTAACATTTTTCAAAATCATTTCTTTTAAATTTTTTATACTACGCATAATGTTCCTAAACTTTTTAGGCCCACGGTTCTTTGTCACAGTCAAAACCTGCCAACGGACCCTTGAGTAAAAAAACTACATAAATGCATAATAGAAAAATTACAAATTTAACTTTGATGGTGTCTTTCGAAAATCTACTTTGGCCAAAAGAATGTCTGCGCAACATTCGGACGTCTCTGAAACTCTTCGAAGCGTACAAATGGCTCTTAAGTCCGTAACTGACACGTTGTCATCTCCTGGCCAGCAAATCACAACTGGTTCTGTATTGAATGCCCAAGTAGCTCGGTCGAGCAGAATTGGCAACAGAGTGAAACAGCTGACAAGACTAAAACGACTGTAATGAAGGTTCTAAATCCTACTACGCTCGGTCTACGATTAGACCGAGTGACGAAAGTTAGACGAAACTCCGTTCGCCTGGAGTCCGAAAAGCAAAGCCCTTCCTAAGATTTCTCTATCGGGCGTTCCATCTAACCTTTCCTCCGAGCAGTTGAAAGAGGCGATCCTCGAGCACAGTTTCGATGCTACTTCTGACAATATAGTTAAACAGGCTAAAGAACATCTTAATGTTATAACAAAAATTGGACCTAGATACAGGGCTAATACTAATTACGTTATTAAAGTAATTTCGGAGGTACGAAAGTACCTAATGGCCAATTGTCGAGTCTACGTAGCCTAGAATTTATGCAGGGTCAATAACCATATGTGCACATCTTGAGATGCTTCAAGTGCCAGAAATTCGGTCACCAACAAGGTGACTGCAAAAGCGATGCGGTAATTGAGCTAAAAAACACGATACGAAGGATTCCCAAAAACCGCAGGTGAACCTGTATGCGTTAATTGCATAAGATATGATCATAAAGGCGGTGTGATAAAACACAAGGCGTCTTATAACAACTTCGTGCGGTAACTTTCGATGTAGAAGATGGTATTTACATTTAAGGAAACGTAAAAGTGAAATACAAGTGTAGAAGTTAGAGAAGATAGTTAGTGAAGGAACTGGAGTTAGTAGTGGTAGTAAGAGGGAAGCTGGAGAGAAAAAGGGGTGGGTAAAGGAGGAAGAGTGTAAAGTAATAAATAAATTAAGTAAAAAATAGAAAATAAGGAAAGAAGGTAAGGAGGAATAAAAAAATAAATCAAAAATAAAAAAAAAAAAAGGAAAAAGGGATGAATAAAAGAGAGAGAAAGAGGAAGAGAAAAAGGAAAGACAACAAATATTTGAAAGAGGAAAGAAAACAATAAGATCACCGGACATTAAAAAGATAACGGAGGAAATCGAAGGAAATACCCTAAGAACAGAAGGAGGAAGAAAAGAAATGGAGGAATTAATGAGAGAAATGATGAAACAGATGGAAGAAAATATGCAAGAAATAAGACAAGAAATGAAAAAGAAATAGAAGAAAAGGAAAAGAAGTGGAAGAAAGAAAAATAGAAACTGGTGGAGAGAACAGAAAAGCTGGAGAAAAAAGCGGAAGATAAGAAAAGATGGAAAAGGAAGAATAATATTATGATAAAGTGGTGGAGAAGTGAAGAACCACAAAAAGATTTAGCATTGATGCTGGAAAAAAAATTAAATGTAAAGTAGAAGTGAAAAAAGTGATAGTAATAAACAAAGAGAAGAAAAATGAGATGGTTGTGGCGGAAATGAGAGGATGGGAGGAAAAGCAGAAGGTAATGGCGGAGAAGAAGAAATTAAGGAATACAAGAATATATATAAGTCACGATTTGACATGGGAAGAAAGAAGAGTGCAAAGAGAAATAATGAACATAGCAGTGGAAAAAAAAGCGGAAGGGAAAAGAGTATGGGTAGGATACAGAAAAATGGAGATAGACGGAGGCAGATACATATGGAACGACAAGGATAGGGGCCTGAGCAGAGAAAGGGGAGAGAAAATAGGCAATTAAAAGGCAAAAAACTAAAGGGCGAAGGGGGACGATAAAAGAAAGAAAGCTGACGAAATGGCAAAGAAAATGAATAATGAGTGATGAAAAAGGAATAAAAAAAGAAGGAGGAAAAAAATAAAGTAAGGAAGAAGCACAGGGAGAGGTGAGTGAGCTGAGAGTATTGTTTTAGAACGTAGCTGAAACAAAAAACAAGGAACAGGATTTTTGGAAGTACATCAAGGAACAAGATGTAGTGGGATTACACGAGACATGAATGGAAGAAAAAGAATGGGAGTGGTGGGAAAAAGAGTTGCCGGAGGAATGGTAGTGCAACATGCAGAAAGAGAGAAGAATAAAGGGAGAGCAAAGGGGGGTATAATAACGGGAATACAAAAAAAAATTGTTGAGTCAGGAAAAGAAAGAAAAAGTGCAACAGAGAAGAGGAGTTGTAGAAAGGAACATACAGTGGGGAAAAACAAAAACAAAAGTAGTGATGGTTTATAGCAGTAGAATGAAAGGGACAAGGAAAAACATAGAAGAGATGATAGAAGAGAGGGAGGAGGACTTCAATGCAAGAATAGGGGAAGAGAAGAGAATAAAAGAAAGAAAAGGGACGGGAAAGAGACAAACAAATGACGAAGTGATAAATAAAGCGGGAAAAGTACTGCTGGAAATGTGTAACGAAAAAGGGTGAGAAATAATGAACGGGAACAGAGAAGAACAAGGAATGGGGGAATATACGTACATAAAAGGAAGGGGATAATCAATTATAGATTTTGTAATGACAAATGAAGAGGCTGGGAAACGGTGAAGACATTTAAAGTGGGAGAAAGAGTAGAGTCAGACCATCAACCACTGGAATTGACAATGGAAGGAAGAGAAAGAGAAGAGAGAGAAGAAGATGAGAAGTACGTAACAAAAAAAAAAGGTGGACAGAAGAGGGTATAAAAAGAGAATAGGGACAACTGTATAGGTACGGAAGGGGTTACAAGATAGTGTGGAGGAAATGAGAGAGATGATGAAGAAAGCAACAGAGAGCGTCAGATTTAGAAAGTAGAAAGGGGAGAAAACACGTTGGAAGATGTGGCGGGATAGAGAATGCAAGGAAGCAAAGCAAAATGCAAGGAGAGCATTAAGACAGTGGAAAAAAAGGAGGAAAGAAAAAGAAGAATACAAAAAAACAGTAAAAATATACAAGAAAAAATGCGAGAGAAAGAAGAAAGAAAACGAAAAAAAATGGTAAATATATTTTAGGAACCTGCTAGGAGAAGAAGAACAAAATCGATAGAGATAGAAAAAGGAAGACGAAGTAATAGAGGCAATAAAGGAGATAAGAAAAGGAAAGGCAGCAGAAGAAGATGAGATATAAGGTGAAGAGTGGGTATACGGGGAAGAAAATGTAACAAAAAGAATGACGGAAATACTAAATAAAATACGGAAAAATGAAAGATTTCCGGAGAGATGGAGAGAAGGAATAATAGCCCGATCTATAAAAAAGGAGAAAGAAATAAAATCAAGAATTACAGAGGAGAAACATTATTAAACACGGCATACAAATTATATGCGACAGTGCTACAAGGAAGACTACAGAAGGAAATAGAGGAAAAAGGTTTGGTACCAGACGGACAAGCGGGATTCAGAAAAGGAAGAAGATATACTGAAACACTTGGCGAATAGAGAGATAGAAAAAAAGGGGGAAAATGGTGGCACTATTCGTAGATCTAAAAGCCGCTTTTGATAGAGTGAACAGGGAAAAACTGTGAGTATACATGAAGAAAAAAAATCAATAAAAGATTAATAGAAATAATGGAAAAAATCTACCAAGAAACGAGGAGCAGGGTCAAAGTGAATGGGGAAGAGAGCGTATACGGGGGATCTGGAGGAAACAATGACAGGACAACAGACAGGTTGATAGTAGTAAGGAAAGCGAAGGTAAAGTTGTTGGTATATGCGGAGGACATAGTGTTAGTGGCTAAGGAGGAAAAAGAAATGAAAGAGATGATGACAACACTGGAAAAATACATGAAAAACAAAGAAAAGGAAGTAAACACGGAGAAAGCAAAAATAATTGTATTTAGAAAAGTAGGGGGGGAAAGAAGAGGAGAAGATTGGAAGTGGAGGGATGAAGAAGTGCATAAAGGAAATAGTGAGGAAAGGAAACCGGTTAATAGGACAAGTGTGAGGGATAGGGGAATGGGTATTTATGATGGATATAGAAAAAAAAGCTGTTGTTCGAAAAGTTAATAAAGGGTGTGGTGACGTCTGGGGCGGAAATATGGGGGTAGAAAGAGTGGAAGGGGGTAAAAAGAATACAGAAAAATACTGTAGATGGGTATTGGGACTGGACAGAAATACACCGGAGTATATCGTGAGAGAGGAGGTACAGGTAGCAAAAATAAGAGTAGAGACAGGAAAAAGAACCATAAAATACGAGGAAAAACTGAGGGAAAAAACAGAATGCAAAAGACTGCAAGAATGTTAGAAAGAGATAAAGGGAGGAAAAGTGAAGTACGGGCAGAAGAGCAGAGAAGAGTATTACAAAAGAAAAAAAAAGCAAGAAGAAAAAAATGATAGCACGGTTCAGATATGGGAACGAAGAGTTAGGTAACAAATATTGGAAAAAAAAAGAAAAGATGTGCAGAGTATGTGGAGAAGAGACGGAGGGCGTTAACCACATGAGGGATAAATGCAGAGAGTTAAGAGAAGAGGTTATGAAAGTAGAGGACATCTTAGAAAAAAACGAAAAAGGAGCGAAGTGGATGGAAGAAGTATGGAGAAGAAAAGGAGAGGAGTGATAAAGAAAAAGTAAAAATGTAAATAGAATGTAAGGTAGTAATTGTAAATAGGGGAAAGACAAATCAATTTGTAAGCAATTAAGCAATTAAAATAAATATAATAAAATAGTCAATAATTCACTTCTCGTTTTTGGAGCGAACTTCTCTGGTGTATTTATGTATATCTTTGTGCATGAATTTTATGTTAGTGATAATCAAATCATTTCCTACACATAGGTCTATTAGCCTCATACCATTTTCATTTTTCTACTCTGGTATTCATATCTCCTATTACAATTACATTTCTTTCACCTCTATCAATTTCCAATTGAAGAAATCTGAGAAACTGCTATTTCCCTTTCTTTGTTTCGTTATTATTATGAATTATGAATGTTTTGATATCTTCAATCAACGTAGCGTAACATCATCATAGGAATTTACCCAATAAACGAAACGGGTTTTAAAATCATCACAATAATGGAATAACGTGTGGGTATCCAAAAACCGCTAATGATAACACGGAAAAATTAAAGTAAATCACAAGAATAAGAAAAACTGTTTACTCCAGGAAAATTTTTACAAATCAGCAAAAATACTACACCTATTTATACTATGGATGAGTGTGCTTAATTAGAAGTGAAAACTTTGCTGGGCACTTACGTTAAAACATATATGCGAAGCGGACCACAATCACCGAAAAAGTAAGTTTTTTCCATCGATAATTCAATGTCAAAGAATTGGCAGCAATCCATCCCAATGCATTGGAAAGTGGGCGTTCCAGGAATAAATCTTATACGGTGCAACCATACATACCAAAACACTTTTAACATAACAACCTGCTCAAACATTTATTTTTTGACAGTCTTGTGCCCAACAAAGATTTTTTGATTTTTAGTTGTCCAGTATCTGCAGTTTTGTCTGTTTACGTGTTCGTTTAAAACAAAAGTAGCCGCATAAAAAAAAGAAATCTTGAAATGTAAACCTTGATTACTAATAACAATTATCTGCTCACAATAATGCAAATTTTTTTGTTGGTTTTCTCTTCGATAAACTTCTAACGTGGTTGTGCTTGGTAAATTTCAATTCAATCTTGCTGACAGTGCTTGTCGAGTACGCACACCGTCGCCAAAATCAATTGTTTAGTTAAAATGTGTTGGTATGATCCTTGTATGTCAAATGTCAAATTTTAAAAATGATAAATCTTTCGGAATAACGCGAACATAATCTAGGGTTGTGTACACCCAACAAGGCATTTATTGTTAATTATTCACGCGCATCCATGCGAATATTGAATAGAGCATTGTTTCTTATGTTTGTGGATTAATTTAATTCTTCCGTAATTGTCTGTAGCGGGTTTCCATACCTCCACACGTGTTCTGTGTCTGTGGATATAATAGACGGATGTTGTGATTGGAAAAATTTCCATAATGGCGTCATGTCACTGTAGTTACCGCTATCTACACCTTTGAGAGGTTGAATGCAATTAGAACCGTATTGAAAAAAACACCAAAAATTACGAAATGAATTGGAGGGAAACATGATGCATTTGCTGACTTTTCAGTATTCGTATGAATAAAAAGGGTCTTACTTGTGGTAACACCGTATGTAAGCTAGAGGCACCACTTATGGCCATTACCCTGCTTATGGCCACTCGACTATAATTGGTTGAATAATAAATATGGTGTCTATCTACCAATGACCTTGTAGCTGCTAAAATGTCATTTTAGTCAATATTAAGTCGGTATAGTGACAGAAATTTATCTAAGCTGCATTTTAGCTTTATTGCAGCAGTTCGAGTAGAGTGTCTTGCATGTGTGAAAAAAATAACGACTTTTGTTAAGAAAGTGATCTTAAATCGTTTTGAATCTCCTACTAACAGTTTTTTTTCTGCACTGGAATCTGTAATTAAGGTAAGCAAATATTTTTTGTTGAATGTTTTTCATTGTTCGTTACACTTAACAGTATGATATTTGTATAATGACAGTGGCCGTTAGTGGAATCAATAATTCACTAGTTACCCACTTATGGCCATCCTGCTGGCCATAAGTAGATAAGCAAAAACTACTTTTGGCCAGTTTACTTTTTTGTTTAAATAAATACCTAATGTAATATATTTACATAAATGTGTAATATTTCTTTCAGTTAAAATGCCAAAAGCACTAAATAAAACCCATAAAAGCCGAGTAGAAAAACTGGGAAAGGCAAAACTTCAGTATTCTCCTACAAAACTTAATCTTGCTTTAAATGCCATTTCTAACGGAATGGCTGTTGCCAAAGCAAGTCGTGAATTTGATATACCAAGAACTACTTTGCGTAATAAAGTATCAGAAAAGTCTCCAAGAGATTCCAGGCACTGCGGATTCGAGTCTTACAACCAGTTGGTTGAATGGATACTTGCTTGTGCAAAAATGGGATGTCCAATTGATAAAGACGAGTTACTGACTTTAGTACAAAAATTGGCACGAGAAGCAAATATTAAAACTCCTTTCGTCAACGACCGTCCGGGAAAAAAACGGTATTACAGCTTCCTTAATCGCCATAAACAACTTTCCCAAAAGAAAGTCGAATACATTCACGGTGGAAGAGGTGCAGTAACTGAAGAGAAAATCCGCAAGTGGTTTGACGAGATTCAAACAAGTTTAAGCGAAATTAATGCCACCAGTGTATTAGAAAATCCACATAGGATTTTTAATATGGATGAAACATGTTTCTGTTTAGCTCCAAAAAGTGGTACTGTTATTGGATTACAAAGAAAACATGTCTACGATGAACGGCTATCATCAGACAAAGAAAATGTAACAACACTGTTTACAGTTAATGCAGCAGGAAAATTCGTTCCTCCGTTAACAATCTTTAAATATGACCGGATTCCATCTGCTGTGTCTAAAGCAGCTCCTAAGGGTTGGGGGATTAGCAAAAGTGAAAAAGACTGGATGACTGCAGAATATTCCTACGAATACTTCTCTAACGTTTTTGTACCATACCTTAAGGAGTCTCAAATCGAGTTACTCGTTATCATCTTTTTAGATGAACACGCATCTCACCTGATTCTCCATTTAAGTAAGTTCTGCAGAGAAAATAAAGTAATATTAATAGCACTGGTCCCTAATGCTACTCACATCCTTCAACCGTTGGATGTCGCTGTGTTTGCGGCTTTAAAGAAAAAGTGGAGGAATATTGTGCGAAAATATAAGATAGAGAACAATGGTCAAGAGATCACCAAATTAAATTTTCCCATGATACTGTCTCAGTTGTTTGAAGATCAAAAAATGACATCAAATATAATATCAAGATTTAAAGCAACAGGCCTTTATTCTTTTTCATCAAATAATGTGGATTATAGTAAAATTATTCTGAGGAAACCCAAAACATACCAAACCCGAAATATTGACGCAGCAGCTGCAGATTGTTGGAAGTACCTAGAATCAAAGATTGATGTGGTTTTGCTAGATGAATTCAAGCAAACAAAAAGACGAAACTACGAATGGGAAGGTAATACTGAGGATAAGAGTTTGTACAATCTTTGGTATCAAATTGCAAGTGATGTAGAAGGCCTACCAAAGTTAGTAAGCGAGGATCCTTCTAGTATCTCCTCTAGATGCTAGCATATTAATTGATATGTTCCCAGTTGATAAACCAAAAGAAGTTCCGGCCACATCAAATGTTAGTAATACTGCATTGGTTACTACATCTCGTCCAGATAGGGTAGAACAAGTAACACGTAATATTTGCTTCGCTCAAAAAACAATATCTTCAATAGTATTTTCTAGTGTACTTCTTTATCCTAAAGAAAATAATATTGACTCAAAGAAGAAGAGAAAAAAAGAACACACACCAAGTGTTATTACATCTGATAAATGCGTGGAGTATCACGAAGAATGCGAGAGGCTCAAAATGGAGAAGGAACGAGAAAAGCAAGAAAAGAAACAGGCTCGAGAGGGTAAAAAACAGATGATGGCTAAAAAAAAGCAAAAAACTTAAACAGAAGCCAACAAAACATCAAAAACAATACATAGATTCAGGCTTTTCCTCACAGGACTTTGAAGACTGGGTGGAAAGTGGTAGCAGTAGAGACGATATTGACTTCACGGTATTTGAACCGGAAGACATTGAAATCTTCGAACTCAAAGATCTCAATTTGGGAGATTTTGCACTTGTAAGATTTAACCCAACTGGTAAAAGATCGACGACAACGTATAGATATGTGGCTAACATTCTAGAAATTTTATCATCAGAAGAATATGAAATACAATGTTATAAGACTGCCAATGATGAGAAGACTGTTTTTTATCTTATAGAAAATGACATTTCTACCATAAATCAATGCGATATTTTAGGGAAAGACAAGAGGAGAAAGTGCAAGACAATTTTTCCAGGTCAAGTAGACACTTCTGAACGGATATAGTTTAATAATGTAACAAACGTTGTTTATAAACTTTTCTCTTATATTACTTACCTATTTGTACCCGAAATTTATTTTTGTTTCATCTACAGCTTTGTATTTCAATAAATATGTAGGCTTGTACTTATACTTGCAAAAATTGTATTTCGCGTTTTAATAATTTTTAAAAGGCCAAAAGTAGAGAAAATGTATGGCCAAATGTAGTAACAGATGACCAAAAGTAGGGAATTGTATGGTTCAAAATATAAAGCGTTGTAATATCTTTAAACTATATTTAATCTTTAATATCAATTGATTTTGTAAAAGAGCAGATTTTGAAGCATAAAGTGACATTAAGAAAAAAGGTGTTTTTCTATTTCAATATTTTTCTCAATGCAATAATAAATAAAAAGTTCTTAAAGTAGCCATAAGTGGTGCCTCTACCCTACGTCTTTTTTAGATTTTAATTATTTCTAAGAAATGCTAGGAAGGTGCTGCTTGCTAACCGCATGCTTCAAGGAAAACTAAATTCTAAGTACCACATTTTCTTTTAATTTTTGGTATAATGTAAATTCATTTGTCTTTGGTATGTAAAAGTTAGACCACCAAGGTCACTTAGTTGTACGACATGTTGCCTAGTCATATTTTGTCTGTGATACCGACTTACGTGTTAGTGTATGATCAAACTTATATAAATATATTTATGTATCTTCTTCGAACGTAAACTGTTGTGTGTGATAAAATAAATATACTCTGTGTTACAACTTCTGTCTTGTCATTTGTTCTATTACAGCTTCGAGTAGATTTAAACGGTGTCTCCCACAATTTAACGTATATAAAAATAAAACTATTGTTGTTTTTAGCAATTGTAAGATATAAACAAATTTGTTATATTTGTTTAAACAAATTTTGTTATGGGCATTCTAAACCATAATAAAGATAATGGTGTATGTTAATAAATCTGATAGATTGACAAATGACGTTTAATTAGTTGATGATTATTAGTGCCAACTTTGAGTTATAAAAGTCTACTACACTATACTCTACTATATCAATCACATTAATAACTTTAGTTTTTGCAAGTTTTAGCCATTAATCCCAGCTTTAGTACGGCACCTAAAACCATAAAATATGCAAGAATAGAATATATTTAGAACACAATTTATTGCCGTCGTAGCTTGACGCAAATCAAAGTGCACTGCTTATCAATTACTTATTGAATAATCATATCGTATCAATGCAACTACAAAAAATGAGATTTTAAAATCATCGTTAATTACCATATGAAATTAGGATGGAAGAAACTACGCAATTTTTCACTTGCTAAAGGAGATTATTTCAGAAGTAGTCATCAGATAGTAGTTAAAAAAAAGTTTTGTTTGTATCAACAGGTATTTAGAACCAACCTGGCGCCCTGATGCATAACATAATTACCGCCCTATAAAAGTTAATATCTTTTTTTATTGTTTTGGTGCTCCTCTTGTGTTAGCGCGGTAATGTTTAGCTTACGGCCTTTCTCAGGCTCCGAGAGTAACAACTATCAAAACAAAACGGTTTTTCTGTACAATTTCTGAGAGAGAGAGTGAGAAGGAGAAATAAATAACACCAAAACAGACAACTAGTACAAAACCTTTGAGATGGATCACTTTGTATACTTATTTGTTGATATACAAAATAATCCGATGTACCTTGTATGTTGTGGTTTTATCAATTATTTATTGTTGTTTTGACTTGTACACACGTTTTTTTAACAAACGCTTATAAACAATTACGTAGATTGAATTTGTCTACATCAGCAGCATGATTTATTCATAAATTACAAAAGCACTATTTGTGGAGTTTATTAATAATTCTTTTGAACATTTTCTTTCCTGATAGGCATGAATTTCTGTACGTAGAAGCAAATAGAAAAAAATTGGTATTACTATGAAGATTGTTATTATCAACAGTTAATTATAAACAACATGTCAAAGGCTTTGGTCAAGTTTGGTTTTACTTATAATCAGTTAATCAGCGATGGGTTTTTGATCGATCAAAACAAAATTGATGATATCAAGAATTGGTTAAATAGTAATAATTTGCCGCAATTAACGAACGAACAAATAGTGCATTTCCTTTTGTCTTACGACGAAAACGTCGAGTTCACGCAGCTCACTATTAAAGCGTATTTTCGCATAAAAAACGGAGCACTCGATGTCTTCGCCGATCGAAGATTTACGGCAAATGATGTACAAAAAGCTTTTAACGTTGCGTAAGGACTTAATTTTGGTTTTATTTTTATAACACTTTGTTTTAGATCTATGTGTGTGTGGCCGAAAAAAACTCCAGAAGGGTACGCGGTTATTCTATACAAATTCAAAAACAGCGATTATTGGAGTTGGGATTTAAAGCACGCGGCAAAAATCGTGTTTATGGCCATCGAATGCGCGATTTTTGATTACCCAGCCAAAGGTTTAATCGTACTAGCTGATTTAAAAAACGTAACTAATTAAGTCGAAAGTTTATAAAATTTTATCTTTGTTATGTAGTTCAGGATGGGGCATTTAATACAGTTACGTCCGCGCCCTTTAAAAATTCTAATAGATTATCTTCAAGAAGCTTTACCCGTTAAATTAAAAGAGATACATGTGTTTAACTCCAAGGAGCTGTTAAACCAACTTTTGGCAATAGTTTCTCCTTTTATGAAGAAGCAGCTTTTCGAAAAGGTACTTCAACGTCGTTCGGTAACCGAAACTATACATTATTTTGCAGATTCATTTCCACTCGAAGGATATCAATTGGGACACGTTCTACGAAAAGCATTTGTCTAAGCAACATTTATGCAAAGATTACGGCGGAGATCTTCCGTCGTCCAGCGATTTAGAAAAACTAACGATACAAAAATTAATAGACATGGAAGAATATTTTGAAACAGACGAGTTGTGGTTACAGCAAAGTCAAAAACAAAAATAAGAACGGTTTTGTAAATTCTTATTAAACTAATATTTATTTTAATTATAGTTGACTTCTTTTGATAACCTCTTTGTTTATGTGGTTAATTAATCGAAAATAATCAAATGTTTTTGTAAATTGCGTCGCTTATGTTACGTACTTGTGTCGTATCGAATTTTAACTATCGATTATATGTAATAGCAAGAATTAGCGCAGAATTTCTTAAAAACTGTTTGTGATGAACTTTGACTTATGGCGTGGTGAAACTTCGGTTTCTCTTCTCATTTATTTCATTACTTAAATAGAGAAACAAACAAAAATAAGAAAAGAAAAATCAAAGCGGCGAAAGAGAAAATAGAAAGTAGAGAACTAAGTGGAAAATAAAAAAGAAAAAGATATGAAGTCTCATCTATTTACGGAACAAAAACTCGCGTGAACTTTCGTCTCGTCCTCTCATTTTTTGATGCTTTTTCTAAAAAATAACAAAAAAAAACGAACCAAAGGTTACACAAGATAAAATTTTGCGTCTTACTGAAGCTAAATTAACTAAAAGATTGTCAAATTAAGCATAGGCGTACATGAATCTATTTTGTTAAATTCATAACTATATAGTATTGAATAGGTATTTCGAAAAAAGTTGGCTGTAAAAACAATTGAAGACTATAGTGAACGTGGCGGTACAATAAAATTAGCAAAGAAAATATATTTTAAAATAGTTAATATAATAATGAGAGCGGAAAAGAACCGTAAAGAAACTTGCTGCTAGCTATCTTTTGACAGCTATGTCAGTAATTATTACAGTTCTCTATTGACAACTGGTAAGTTGCTGACAATTTTAGTTTGCATATTTTAAAGTGTGATTATATTTTGTTTGTTTTTAATATTTTTTCTATTCAAGAAAATTGTGTTAAATAATTAAAAAAATTGTGATTATGTTTGTGATTAAAGCTTTACTAACATTAGAATGTCTTCCGGGTTTGGGCCGTGTCATAGTTGCAACCGAAGGGACTTCATCAGGGCGTGAGATAAATCGCAAAACTCAAACAAGCAATCGAAATCTTACTAAGAACTTCTCAAAAGTTAGGTTATCCACTTGTAAAACAAGCCATAACCTAAACTATGAAAAGGTGAGAAAGAAAACGATAACCTGAAAAAGCAAACGAAAATCTAACAAAGAACCACTACCGAGTTAGGTAATCAACTTGTGAACCAAGCCAGATTCTAAACTCCGTAGAAGTGACTTAAGAAGAAATAGTCTCCGTATTTAAAGGAAAAGGATCGTCACGGATGATTAAGCTCGGCCCTGATTGGGTTACGGTTGCTAGGGGGCGTTTTTTTGATAAATAACTAATAACCGGGAACCAAAGAGGGGATAGTTCGAAACCATGATCGCGATTGAAGTTATTGGGATGTTTGATGATTTCTATGCTTTCTCGCAATTTCCTGTTGAAAAAGAATGGAGATTTGGCAATCAACGAAACATTATCAAAATCTATCTTGTGACCTGTAGTAAAATGATGTTCAGCGACCGCAGACTTGGAAGTATACCTTTTCCTTATACAACGATCATGCTCTGAAATGCGAGTAATGACGGAACGACCGGTTTCACCAATGTAGACTAAACCACAAGAACAAGGAATTTGGTATACACCTTGAGATGAAAGTGTAGGGAATTTGTCTTTAGGAGAAGGAAGAATCTGAGAGATTTTGCCTGTCGAGTTGAATATGGGTTTAATACCATTCTTACGAAGGAGTTTCCCTATTTGATCTGTAACCTTGTGAATGTAGGGTAAAAGGCCAATTTCGGGTTGGATTCGGGAGTAGAAATGTCCTTAGGTAATCGAGTACGTGGATGTAAACGACGATTAATAACTCTATGAATATCTCGCTTTACATAACCATTGTTCACTAAGGTTCTAGTAAGATGACGGAGTTCTGAGTCTAGATTCTCAGGTTGACAAATAGAAAAGGCACGATGGACCAAAGATTCAATAACAGAACGTTTCTGTGCAGGATGATGATGAGACGATGCATGAAGGTATCTGTCCGTATGGGTGGGTTTGCGATAAACAGAATGGCCTAGAAGTCCGTCGGGCTTACGAGTCACAAGAACGTCAAGAAATGGAAGAGAACCATTACTTTCGATTTCCATAGTAAATTTGATATCTAAGTGTTGATTGTTAAGATGATCAAGAAACTTAGACAATTCAAGATGACCATGAGACCAAACAATAAACGTGTCGTCAACATATCTAAACCACACTTTAGGTTTTAATATTGATGATTCCAAAGCAACCTTTTCAAAGGATTCCATAAAAATGTTAGCTACAACAGGTGATAGAGGAGAACCCATAGCAGCACCAGAAACTTGTTCGTAAAACTTATTATCAAATTGAAAGTAAGTAGAGGATAGACATTTTTCAATAAGAGGAACCAAACTCAAGTCTTTGCCATGTTGAGACAGAATCTGTTTGATGATAATAAGCGAATCCTTAATAGGAACTTTAGTAAAAAGTGAAGTAACATCAAAGCTCACAAGAAGATCTTGGGGTTCAAGTTTTATAGTTTCTAGACGTTGGATAAAATGCTGAGAGTTGAGGATGTGAGAAGAGGTTTTACCTGTAAACTCGCAAAGAATGTTGGACAAGAACTTGGCTAGCTTATAAGTAGGAGATTGGATAGTACTAACGATAGGTCGAAAAGGAATACCTTGTTTGTGAATTTTGGGAAGTCCGTATAGACGAGGTGGTTTAGAATCTGATGGGGTAAGTCGACGTTTAGTTTCAGGAGGTAGATTGGAAGATTTAATGATTTGGCTAACCTCGCGTTCAATCCTCGAAGTGGGGTTATGGGTTAGAAGAGCGTAAGTTTCCTCAGACAAAATAGAATTGATTTTCGTAACATAATCAATTTGGTTCAAAACTACAGTGGCGTTGCCTTTGTCGGCTGGAAGAACAATAATATTAGGGTTCTTACGAAGACTTTTTAGAGCTGACTCTTCCGACTTAGAAATGTTGGATTTAGGAATTTTAGATGATTCAAGGATTTTGCCAGTGTTAATACGAATGGGATCTGGGATGTGGCGAGGAAGATGTCTTATAGAAGACTCAACAGCACATAGAATATCTTCTTTAGGAATACGTTTGGGAGCAATCGCAAAATTCAAACCCTTAGAGAGCACCGATTCCTGTTCTGAAGTGAGAACCAAACTAGATAAATTGACAACCGTCTTTACTGAGTTAGTAGTAGAAGAAACTTTACGATTCTTGGATTCCAATAATTGAAACTTTTTGAGATGACCTTCAGTGGTTAGTCGTAGAGTGGTATCAGACTGCTGGTAAGTAATGTTGTCAAAGAATTTCCAATTCCAAATTGATTATGTTACGAAAATCAATTCTATTTTGTCTGAGGAAACTTACGCTCTTCCAACCCATAACCCCACTTCGAGGATTGAACGCGAGGTTAGCCAAATCATCAAATCTTCCAATCTACCTCCTGAAACTAAACGTCGACTTACCCCATCAGATTCTAAACTACCTCGTCTATACGGACTTCCCAAAATTCACAAACAGGGTATTCCTTTTCGACCTATCGTTAGTACTATCCAATCTCCTACTTATAAGCTAGCCAAGTTCTTGTCCAACATTCTTTGCGAGTTTACAGGTAAAACCTCTTCTCACATCCTCAACTCTCAGCATTTTATCCAACGTCTAGAAACTATAAAACTTGAACCCCAAGATCTTCTTGTGAGCTTTGATGTTACTTCACTTTTTACTAAAGTTCCTATTAAGGATTCGCTTATTATCATCAAACAGATTCTGTCTCAACATGGCAAAGACTTGAGTTTGGTTCCTCTTATTGAAAAATGTCTATCCTCTACTTACTTTCAATTTGATAATAAGTTTTACGAACAAGTTTCTGGTGCTGCTATGGGTTCTCCTCTATCACCTGTTGTAGCTAACATTTTTATGGAATCCTTTGAAACGGTTGCTTTGGAATCATCAATATTAAAACCTAAAGTGTGGTTTAGATATGTTGACGACACGTTTATTGTTTGGTCTCATGGTCATCTTGAATTGTCTAAGTTTCTTGATCATCTTAACAATCAACACTTAGATATCAAATTTACTATGGAAATCGAAAGTAATGGTTCTCTTCCATTTCTTGACGTTCTTGTGACTCGTAAGCCCGACGGACTTCTAGGCCATTCTGTTTATCGCAAACCCACCCATACGGACAGATACCTTCATGCATCGTCTCATCATCATCCTGCACAGAAACGTTCTGTTATTGAATCTTTGGTCCATCGTGCCTTTTCTATTTGTCAACCTGAGAATCTAGACTCAGAACTCCGTCATCTTACTAGAACCTTAGTGGACAATGGTTATGTAAAGCGAGATATTCATAGTTATTAATCGTCGTTTACATCCACGTACTCGATTACCTAAGGACATTTCTACTCCCGAATCCAACCCGAAATTGGCCTTTTTACCCTACATTCACAAGGTTACAGATCAAATAGGGAAACTCCTTCGTAAGAATGGTATTAAACCCATATTCAACTCGACAGGCAAAATCTCTCAGATTCTTCCTTCTCCTAAAGACAAATTCCCTACACTTTCATCTCATTTATCAGTACTGCGCACTGATTAGCGTTTCTCTCGAATTACGGTAGTTAATATAAGTGCATAGCGTCAATCAGTGTCACCGCGCGGTTCTTTTGACACCCTACTCGGGGGTGCCAGGGTTCGGCCATATACACACCCTTAAGCGTTGTATGTTTACAATCTGTTTTTCACCTGTCACGTCGTTTTTCACACATATATGTAACGGTTTCTTGCCTAACGTATAGAACTGTAGTCTGGCTACTCCCTAGTATTTAAAAAACCGTTATGTGTACTTAAATAAAGTAAGCAGACACCTATCAGCTATCGGGTACTGATTAACATTTAGTCAGCTCTGATTACGTGTTTCTTTTTCATTCATGGAAATATGCAGCAATTAAATTCAAAACTAGATGCTGTAATGCAGAAAATAAAGCAAGTCAAGAAGAGAAAAATAATACTGCTTGAAAAATTGGCGGTCCAAGAAAAAAGAATAAGTATATTAGAAAGAGAAGTGAGAAAAAAAACATTGTAATAAAAGGAATAAAGGACAACGATAAAGAAAACGAGAAAGAAACGCAAGACAAAGTTAATGCAGTAATACAGAAGACAGGAATAAACTTTAACATAACAGAAGAATTAGATGAAGCAAGAAGAATTGGGAAATACAATGAAGGAAAAACAAGACCAATAATGATTAAACTAATGAAAGAAACCACAAAAATGAATATTTCAAAAAACGCAAAAACACTAGAAGGCACAGATATCTGGATCGATGAAGATTATCCTAAAGGAGTACAAGAAGAAAGAAGAAGATTGATACCGTATATAAAGGAGGCAAGAAATAAGGAATATAAAGCGCTAATAAAATATGACAAACTAATAATTAATAACGAAACATACAAAACAAAAGACCTGGAGAAAGAAGAGGAACATGATAATGGAGAAACAAGCGATAAAAGTAGACAAAAAAGAACTGTAAAAGAAAAAGAAACAGTAAAATATACAAGAAAAAAACAAGTGAATAAAAAAAGATACATTATTAAAATAGGAACATGGAACATTAGAACACTATTAGAAACAGGTAAAATTGAAGAAATAGGTAGAGAAATGGAACGATACAAAATCAGAATATTAGTATATTGGAGAGGCAAAGAAAGAGTAGACAAAGCAAAATACTCAATATTCTATGGAAGAAATGAAGAACAGGGTCAACATGGAACGGCATTCATGATAGATAAAAAGATTATTAACAAACTAATTCAATTTAAAAAAATAGACGGAAGAACATCATATCTAAGAATTAAAAGTGCAATAGCTAACATATCCTTTATAAATACTTATGCACTCACAGAAGAAGCAGCAATAAAAGAGAAAGAAGTTTTCTATAACAAACTACAAGAAACTTCTGAAAAAATACCCAAACACGATACATTAATAGTATTAGGAGATTACAATGCAAAAACAGGAAGAGAAGATTTCATAAAAGACGTGGCTGGGAAAGAAACTATACACGAAATAACAACAGATAACGGCATGAGGTTATGTCACCTAGCAACAGAAATGGATATGTATATTATAAGTACGAAGATTAAACACAAAAAAAAATAAAATTAGATGCAATATACCGGGAAAAAATAAAGACAATCAAATAGACTATATTTTAATTAAAAGGAAAAGAGAGAGCGTAAAAACAGATCATAACCTCGTTATAACAAAAATGAAACTAAGAATGGTTGAAGAAAAATATAGACAAATTAAAAAGAAACGGGACAAAAAAAACTAGAGAAAGAAGAAGAAAAAAAGACATATGAAAATGAGATAAACAACCTACTACAGAAGGAGAACAAAAAAGAAAGTTTAGAGGAAGAGTGGAATACAATTAAAACAATTATTATAAAATCGGCAGAAAAGATAATTGGAACAAAACGAGTTAAAAGTAAAAACGGATGGTTTGATGAAGAGTGCGAAAAGATAATAATGAGAAAGAGAGAGGCAAGAAATTTGTTAATTCTCTCTCTTATGGTTATTGTTCCCTACGAACTAATTTGGGCTACTCGAACAGCCGAGTAAAAGGATTACTAACCTTCTAGTGTGTTACAAGTTTGAACCGTTCTGTTGTGAGCGAAACAGAAGTGTTGCTTTGGATCAGCTCTGGCGCCCTTAAACATCTTTTCTGTATTTACTGTGGACCTCCCCACCTCCGACTATTGTGAGTTGGCCGTGCAAGGTTCGTAAAACCAAAAAGCTTGTAACAAATTTATAGACAATTTTAGTAATTTGCTCATTTAAAAACAAGAACACAGAAGTGAATATCTATTATTTAATGCAACTCCATTCACCAAAAATTAAATACATACACTGCTTCAAAAAAGTAATTGAACACTTTTAAGCGCGACCTGCAAGGTAGGCAACCAAACGTACGTTATAACAAAACGCCTAGTTAAATTTGACAACATTGGCGTTGTAGACATTACTTGCAGCGATATTACGAGATTTCTAACCATTCTTCATAAACACTGCCTCAAGCGTTCAAAGAACATGTTCCTTACCTGCAAATATTTATCTAAATTGTACCCTAAAGTTTTAAATTCTTCTTCGTCAAGTTTTCTATTTATTTATGTTCTTTGCTTAAGCAATTAAAAAATTTGAATTGTTATTTATGATTAAATAAGTCCCATCTATTGCTCGAATAATAATAAACTGTATGCTCAAATATAAAAGTACCGTACTAATTAGTCTAAAAGTCTTGTATATCTGGATTAAATTAAAGTCAAGATTCCGATTTTCTTTGCAAAGGAAGTATTATTACCATTAAAACATAATTAGCGGTCAAACCATTGCAGTGTAAATTCCCATTATTCCTTTTAAATTATTCGTATGAAAAATTAAAGGTTTATCTCCTTTTATAAAATCAAGTCTAATTTCTCATACAGACGGCTAAAAAATTCAAAATAAAATTTGAAAAATACCTAAGCTGTAAATATAAAAATCACAAAATTAGAAAAATGTGAAATGCATTTTTCCGCTTTCTTTTTGTAACATTTAGTTTAAATTAAAAAATTATGAAGGTATCGTCGGCTTAGATATGTCGACGATACTTTCATAATTTGGAACCACAGTAATCGGCATTATTATAATTATATATAAGGCTAATATTTATGTTTAATCAGTAGCTAACGTTTTTATGCTTATTTTCAACTGTACTTTTAAATTTACGTATTTATTGATGTTAAACGTTTGTTACAAGCTTTAGGTCTTACAAACCTTGAACGGCCAACTCACACAGTCGGAGATAGGAGAGGTTCAAGAGAATTATGCTTAAGAGCGCCAGATCTAATCCAAACTAACACTTCTGCCTCGATCACGACAGACGGTCCAAACTTGTAACTAAATTCGAGGTTCGTAATCCTTGTTACTCTGATGTTCGAGTAGCCAAAACTAGTTAATAGGTAACGATAACTAAAAGAGAAAGGTATGTTGCCGTAAAAGAAAGATTAACCAGTATAACAACTTTAATTTAGTAACGTCGATGATTACCACAAATATATCGAATTTACAGTGCATAAATACCAGCAGTATCGGCAACACACAATACATATGTAAGTTAAGTTGAAGCGAACAGCGAAGAAAATTGTGTAGTAAATATTGTTTGTACATAGCATGCGAAACACACAAAATAATTAATGGTAATAAAACAATGACAGTAATTACGGAATTAACACTAAACTTTCGTAGTAAATATTGGTTGTACACAGCATGCGAAACACACAAAATAATTAATGGTAATAAATCAATGACAGTAATTACGGAATTAACACTAGCCAAAGTTTCGTGAGCGACCTTTCTGACAGCGATAAAATAAGTAAATAAACTTATTCACAATCCAGTACCTACTTGTTCGAAGAAAACGTTTTCCCCGGCAAGTGAGCCTGAAATAAATTTGAGTAGCAAATCGTGTCAACACAATGACTCACGAAATCAAGATCTACAAAAATGGTTAATTATTGCTAAAGAAAGTACACATAACATAACCCGATTGTCAAATGCTGTTGTACACCTTCAATGAAAGTTGGTTTCGCAGGTGTTTGCCGCATGACTAGGATCTCGTAAAAACGTGATTGTCTTCGGTTTATTTAGTTTTAACCGTAGGCCTTATAGATAGAGTTATACTCGTCCCATGAAAGTATTTGTCCATGTTAATCCCTCATAATTCGTTATCGAATAGAAACATGTGGGCCAGAACGTGGTGGAACGGCCGGCGACGACTCAAATATTTTACGATCGTAATTAAATTATAATTTGATTCTCATTATTAAGGATGTCCTTCGAAATTATTCTTAAGCCGCACCGGTCATTTTATGCCGTTGACAGCTTAACGATTTCGTCGTAAAATGACAGTCACACGAAAAGATCGGCAAAGGGCGTCATAACCGGAATCTAATTTTAATTCAATATACAGAGTACTCCGTTAGAAGAATTTTGCACGTAACACGTTTTCCTAAAAGTTTTTTTAAATTTTTGCTAAGAACCCTAACACGTTGTTTTCACAATTTAAACATACTTGTTTTAAAAGTTATTTTCATGTGCGCTTATTTTAATACAATGTACTCCAAAATCATAGTATGTGATCTGTTAAAAACTGTAGAAGAAACGCAATTTAGTTATTAAAAAATTACACAAGGAGAATATGAAAGCGAGACATCTGCGTTTGAACTAAAATGAAAAACCAATAGCGTTATAACTAAAAGTAATTTTACAATAATAAACGACATTTGCTACAAAGAAATTTTAGACAAAGCATTGTAATTCTGCTGTAAAATTACTAGTAAGTTATGATTTTAGAGGTTTTCTAAATACTTTTGTGGCATTCTAAACGGATTTACACAAAGTACCTTTAAGTAAATTTCGCAAAATTCTTTACATTGACCTGCTTTTGGGTACTGAAGTCAGAAACAGTTATATAGAACCTAACCAAGAATAAGGAAAGTTTTCTTAACTAATATGCATTTAGATTTCGTGTTGCAGTTTGCAAAGTTTAAATTTTAATATTGAGTTTTAGTGCAACGTAATTGTATAATCAAGTAAGTGTCTGTTAATTTTCTTATTTTTTATTTTTGCATCATGTTTTCTAAATATAGAAAAGCAAAAAGTCATTTTGTAAATAATTTATTTTAACGCAGCGAGTACGCCCTAAATTTGATGTTTGCTTAGTTGGCTGTTCAACGTTTACAGAAAATAATTCAAAGAAATTTCAGTGATCATCACTAATAAGAAACATAAATTAAAGAAATGCTTTTATTTGCGTAACCATGGTCAATAATTAATAAACTCGTTCTCGGTTCAAGAGAAATTTTGGAGTCCATGAAATGGGGGTCCACGATAGTGTATCCCAACCTCAACATACACTAATAGTACCTGCTGTTTTTTTTGTTACTCAATCCGTGTTGATCTGTTATCAAGAAATCTATAACAGAACGATGTATTGACTTTTTGAGTTCTGTGCTCTCTGTTTTAGCACTTTGAAAAGGTTGTTTGTTAGTTATTTGGGAAAAGCCCTACTCTACTAAGCTTTCTTAATATCTAAACTAAAACTACAGTTATTTTCCCATCACCCAAAAATACATAATTATTTATATATAATAAGTTTATTTATTTTCTTTTTATCTCTTCCGTTTATGCTGTCAGGTCTCTTCTTTTGCCTTCAAGAAACCCTTGGATCTCCTGGTATCCATAGTCGAGCCCTTCTACTTGTTTCGTTGATGTATATTTTGGTTCTTCATTTCTTGTTTGCTTCAATCCTTCTTTCTTGTATGAAGCGTCTTCTTGCCATGTTCGCTATTGTTTGCGTGAGGCTCATCAGTTCTTTGCAAACGTGCTCGTCCCTGATGGCATCTCTAATGTTGTACCTCTTAAGTTTTTCTCTACATTATTGTATTTCTGTGTTTAAATATTTGTTTATTACTTGACATTCAAACACTACATGTTCCGTTGTTCCTTCTTCCCCGCACATGCACATTGTCGATTAGATATGTTTCATCCTATGTCTGTATGTTGGATAAAGTCTATGGGCCGTGAGGAAATAAAACATTTCTTCTGTCGGTTCTAAGTGCTTCATTTTAATTCTTTCCTCGATGTTAGGTATTATTTCAAATACTCTTCTTCCTGTATTTGGTGTCTCCCATCTCTTTTGCCATGTTTCTTTTATTTTTTTGGTTATTTCGGTTTTATTTATAGCTCTACTGCCTATTATTTTTCTACTTTACTTATTTTGTCTTTTTTTAACCAATGTGATGCTGCCTTTTTTCTTATCTCTAGATTTAATGGTACGATTCCTATTAATACGCATAGGGCATCTGCTTGTTTCCATACGTTTAGAATTTTTCCTTGTACTAGGCTTTCATTGTGCAGTGCTGGTAAGGGTTCTATTAGTTTTTGGCTGAGTATTAGTATCACCTGTAATTTTTGTTCTTCTGCCACCTTCCTTAATTCATGGCTTACCGTTTTGTTATTCATCGCATTTATGTGTCATATTCTTATATTTTTTTCTTTAGGCATGAGGTATTTTCGTAGTCTGTATGATCTCATTCCATGGCTTTGAATAATCGACGGCAATTTTTTCTTGCGCCATTACAAATTGCTCATACAGTTCCCCAAGGTTTAGTTTTCCTTGTGTTCGTTTAAACACTCGGTTTAGCAAATAGGTCCCTTGTTTTTCGTTTGTTGTTTCTGCTAATCTCTTTTTATTTTAAATTGTGTTTTTTTCTTTTTTATGCCCTCTTTGTCATTTTGTGATGTCTTTATTTTATTGGTTTCCTCTATTGCATCTTCATTATCTGTTTTATTCTCCATAATTTATTTTGTCTTTCCATTATAATTCTTTGTATTGGGTATGTTTTGTCGCCTATACATTTCTTTCCTCTTAATGCACATGGTACACATTTTTGTGCTGTGTCCTTCTGTGGACATGTAGCTCTTTTGTGTCCCGAATCTTTCTCTGTTTCTTGGACGCAGTGCCCGCATGTTTCCATTGTTTTAGCGCAATGTTTGGCCACGTGACCTAGATCTTGGCATTTTAGGCATTTCGGGACTACAAGGTAGTCTTTTACTGAGACTGCTGCGTAGTCTAAGTATATTCTACCTTTTTGTAATATTACCTTCCTTTCTTATTTAAGGTACTTCTGCGACTACATGGTGAGTATTTCTCTCTTTTGGTCCGGTCTTAAATCTTATATTGAAGTCTCTTTTAAACTCCTCTATTTCTATTTCTTCCTCTACATTTTGTTTGTATATCATATCTTTCATTTTTTTATCGGTAAGATGTGTTGGCACATCATATACTATTATTAATGCATTTCTTTTCCGTGGCTTTTCACATTTTAATTCTTTATTTAGCTGTTCTATTAGCTTTTGCGCGTCTTTCTGAAAGTCTAATTTCACTATGACTACTTTATCTATAGCTGGCTTTATTATTTTTGTAAATTTTTGTTGCACTTTTTTTGCTTCCTCACCATTTGTCGCCATTATGATTACCGTACTTGATTTTTTGGTCGTTACTTTATTTATTGTTTCTGTTCTTTTGCTTTGGGTTTTTACAATACTTGCGAAGAAAGGCGTCTTTATCGCTTGTATATTCTCTTTTCTTTGTTTTTTTATTTTGTTCGTTAGCACCTAACATTTTTCTTTCGTAGTGCTTTTAATTCTCCTACTATTTGTGCCTCTCTTAATTCTTTTTTCGCAGTCTTGGTCATTTGATTTGCAGTGTCCTTGTCGTTGTCCATGAACTTTTGTAATTCTCTGTAGTACTCTTGTACTTTTGTCATCGGATCTTCATTGCCTTTTTATTTGTTTTGCTTATCTTTTGAGTACCCACTGGGGTTTCTGTAACTTTTTGTGTTTTCATCGTCAAAATTAAACATACTTCTTTTTTCTTTTGGGGGTTTTACTGGACCTTGCAAAATCCGCTTCTGATATTGTTTATTTTTGTGTCTCTATCACTATTGCCTTTACCACTCACTGTCACTCCACTTATGTCTTTCAACTGTTTATCCGTTGCGGGTATTCTTTGCCGTGGATAGAATTTTTATTTCGGTCCCGACCTTCGTGGAGGTGATACTCGTGGCACTTTAAATTACTTCTGTTTTGTGCTAAAGCTTATATCGTTTTTACAATCGCTCGATAACGGTTTATCACTATATATCGCCTGTGTGCCCGAAGGCTGTGTAAGTTGTAGGATTTAGGCATTCGCTTTGTGGTCGCAATACATTTTAAACTTGTAAAAACCTGCACATAATGATATACCCGTATCATCTTGTTACAAGAAGATGTTCGGATTACGGAATGTTTTCGTAAAAATCTAAAAAAAGACAACTGTACATACATATTACGTATGTATTTTATTATTAACATACAATATGTTACCACTTTGAAATATAAATTAAGAAAATAAGAAATCCACAACTGTACAGCTGCGTGTTTTTTCAAAGAACTTCCAATACACAGTCTCATTTGTTTGTTTTTTTTTTCATAGAATTTAAATGTTTACATATAGGAAACATCCTTTAAAAAATTATTTTGAAATTAAACTACATATTTTGGCCGGTCACATAAATAAATATGTATGTGTGTCAATATTTACTTATTTACAACCTTGCTAGGCATTTATTATTGTTTTATTATACATATATCTTACCAAATAACTTCACAAAAACAGTAAAAAAATTGTACTTTTGTCCATTAGTCGTTACACTGTGGGCCAGTTTGAATTACTAGAATGTTCGGATTACGGAAGTTCGGATTATGGATATTGTACTGTACATTCTTCTCTATATTAAAATTAAAATTTTGTATTATTGTTAATATGGAACCAGTGAATTTTTACACATGACAGTTGAATGTACGTACAGATAAATTGCATAACAATTTGTTATTATTATTCGTTGTATAACATTTTATTTTAACATTTTTTGTCATGTTACTTTTACATTTCCTTAAAGATCCATCATATCAAAACATTAAGTAACACTCATAACATTCTCCTTCTTACATTCATTTATAATGGCTGTATGCTTATGCCTGCCATAAAATCTAAGACCATATATGTATATATAATCAGATCCTTTTCTACCCCGTAGAGTGTAAAAGTGCCTTACAATCTAGTTACAAAAAAAAAAGATAAAATAAAAATATTTTTAATTTACATTAAAAATTTTTTCTTAACTAAACTAGCAACTTATGTATGTACCAAATTCTTTAGTTTAACAATACCTAATTAAAATAAATAATAAATTCTATAAAAATATAATACACGTGACAAAATAATAAATATATACTCATTTGCTTTCTATGCTATATACAAATTTTGCGCAATCTCTTTTGTTAGTAGCCAAGGTTAACGCTAAAAAGATAGAAAAAAGGCAGGAGAGTCTAAAAATATGCTACAATAGCGAATCGAAGGCAACATTTTGAACTTTTAGGTTAATTAAGAATTTTTTGTTGATGGTATCTAAGACACACAGGTATTAATAATACTTTTAAGTCAATGTGAAGATTGATAAAATTTAAAGCTAAAAAGATAGAAAAAAGGCAAAAGAGTCTAAAAATATGGTACAATAGCGAATCGAAGGCAACATTTTGAACTTTTAGGTTAATTAAGAATTTTTTGTTGATGGTATCTAAGACACACAGGTATTAATAATACTTTTAATTCAATGTGAAGATTGATAAAATTTAACGCTAAAAAGATAGAAAAAAGGCAGGAGAGTCTAAAAATATGCTACAATAGCGAATCGAAGGCAACATTTTGAACTTTTAGGTTAATTAAGAATTTTTTGTTGATGGTATCTAAGACACACAGGTATTAATAATACTTTTAAGTCAATGTGAAGATTGATAAAATTTAAAGCTAAAAAGATAGAAAAAATGCAGGAGAGTCTAAAAATATGCTACAATAGCGAATCGAAGGCAACATTTTGAACTTTTAGGTTAATTAAGAGTTGCGCTATGGTGCATCTTCTCTTAGCCAATATTTCTGCTATTTGCTGATTCCATGTTGTAATTGGTCGTCTTCTTGATTTCTTTTCATTTATTGGTATTTTCCATACTTACCTTACAGGTCTCTCTGTATTCATAAGGATAAGGTGTCCATACCATCTGAGTTGGCATCTTTCAATATACTCGTGTATTGCTTGTACTTCCAATATTTCCCTGATGTTATCATTTCTGATCTTGTCCTTTCTTGTTACATTTAATATTTTTCTGAAAAATTTTATCTCCATACTCCGAATTTTGCTTCTCACCTTTTTTGTTAGAATCCAACTTTTGCATCCAAACGTCAATATAGGGATAAAAACTGTCCTATATACATTTATCTTGGTTTTTAATGCTACCTCCTTTTTCCCCAGAAAACTGTTTTTAATTGTATGGTACACATTTGCAGCACTTTCTATTCTTGCATTTATTTCCGTGTCTTGATGTCCCTTGCTGTTAACATGCACTCCGAGATACTTATAGGTGATTACCTGTACTATTGGTTTCCCATTTATGGATATATTTATAGTAGTGTCCGGTTTTTCGCTGACCATAACTTTAGTATTTTGTTCACTCACTTTTAGTCCTTTTTCTGCCAGTTTGTTAACCCAGATGTCTATATTTCTTTGAAGGTTACTTTCCCTTTTAGCAAACACAACTATATTGTCGGCAAAAACACATTCACTAATCCATACCGGTTCCATGTTTCTATGGCCTACGTAGAATTTACTTGCTTCTCTTTTTGTTTCTTTAATGACATTATCCAGTACTATATTAAACAACATTGGGCTTATAACTCCTCCTTGCCGTATACCTTTGCTCACCGGAAAATCTTTTGAAAGCATGTTGTATAATTGTTTGTGTCAGGTTTGCATCAACTCCTGTTTTTGTTAAGCATTCTTCTACTACTGTTCTCGGTAATCTGTCGAATTCTTTTTCTAAATCTAGAAATGCTAAGTACATTTTTATTTTTGTATTTCTTAGTTTTTCACTTAATTGATGTAATGTAAAGATGTGGCCCTGAATGCTTCGTCCCTTTCTAAATCCGCTTAGTGACTCTTCTAACCGAGATTCTAGTTTTGTTACTAATCGTTTTTCTAGTACTCTTTCATACACTTTTAACACGTTGCTTAACAGAGTGATACCCCTATAATTACTGCAATCTCTTCTATCACCTTTTTTGAATATTGGTACTAATAAACCCACTTCCCAGTCTTTTGGCACAGTTCGTTCACTCCAGGCTTTGTTGCATATTATCCTAAGCAGATGTTGCTTTTTATTACCCATAGACCTTAACATTACCGTAGTTATACAATCAAACCCAGCAGCTTTCCCCTTTTTAAGAGTATAAATACTATTCTAACTTTATACTGTTACATTTTGTTGGTTGTCTTTTCTTTGTGGTTTGTAGAAAGTATAGGTGTTAGAAGTATGTTCTCCATCGTTCCATTATCTTTTCTTTGTCTGTAATGATACTTCCGTTGCCATCTTTTATTTGTTTTATCGCATGTTGTTTGTTTTCAGTTCTCAAATTTTTAAGTATTTTATAAAACAGTTTTTGGTTTGTACGATAGTCCGTTTCCATTTTTTGGCCGAAATTTTCCCATGCCTTTTGTTTTGCTTGGGTGACAAGTTCTTTTACTTTTAGTCTTTGGTTTTTGTATTCTCGGTAGTGTATTTCATTTTTTCTACTTAGATACTTCAACCATTTATCCTTTTTGATTTTAATTTCCTTTTTAATGTTTTCGTTCCACCATGCAGTTTGCTTTTTGTTCCTGTTAATTCTTGTTATACCACAAACGTCTTTTGCCGCAGTAAGAAGTATGTTCTTGAAAATTTTCCGCGTTTCTTCTACATCTACATTTACGTGACTGCCTACTCTGTTTATCATTTCTGTAACTTTGCATCTATATTGATTCGCAATTTCTTTATTGTTCAGTCTGTACGTTTTGATTGCTTCATTACTAATATTTTTCTCGTGTTTAATATTATTTGTGCTTACGGGCACTCCAAGTTTGGTTTTGACTGCTAGTAAATAGTGATCGCTAAATATTTCTGGTCCTCTCTTCACCCTAACAGCTTTTATTTTTGGTCTTAGACTCTTGCTAACTAACGCGTAATCAATTATTGATTTTTCATTTCTACTGCACACTTCTCTTGTATATTTCTGAATATCCTTATGTTCGAAAAAAGCATTCATTACTAATAGGTTGTTTTGTATACACCAATCTATGATTCTGTCTCCATTGTTATTCCGAAACGTTTCACCATATAATCCTAGTACATTTCTTGATGCACTGTCTTTGACCTCTACTCTTCCATTTAAGTCACCTAAATTAATAGTGTTTCCATTATCACAGTCCATTACTGATGTGACTGTATCCCAAAATGTATCTTTTGTTAAGTTATTGTCATCTTCATTTGGTCCATAGAGTGTAATTATGTTTAACTTATCATGCATATCAAATGTTAGCTCAATCTTTGGGATTCTTTCCGAGACACAATCCCATTTAGCTAAATACTTTGCCACTTTCTTCTTGAGTATACACCCTACCCCTCGTTTAGCTCTTATTTGTTTATCTACTCCGCTCAAAATCGTTATGTGTCCATTCTTTAGTTCTATAACTTCCTGTCTTTTCTTTTTAGTTTTCGTAACTGTCAATATATCTATATTCATTTGTTCAAAATTTTTGATAAAGTTCATTTTCTTTACAATTAAGTCCTCTAATGTTCCACGTAGCTAAATTTAAACCTTTGTGTTCTTCTTGTTTGTTTATTTTTGTTATCATCCTAGTCCTGCTCCTTTCCTTAGTTGTCATCATTTGTCCGTCCGGTTTATTTTCTTTTACCCGTTTTTTGAATCGTGGATCTTTATCATCTCTTTTCCTTCGTCCCCTTTTTCTACTGTGAAAACTTGCTCTATTTTTGTTTGTATTTCTAGTTTTTCTTCAATCCATTTTTGAACTGTTTCCTTGTTTTCTTTATTAGCATCATCCAGTCCTTTAATGACAATGTTCAGTTTTTTCTTTTCTTTTTCTTGTCTCTCTAAATTATCTTCTAATTTTTAGTGATCCAGTTTTCTAGGTGTGTTTTTTCTTCTTTTCATATATTTGCCTTTTCTTCCCACTCTTCCTTTAATAGTCTAAATTCTTCTCTCATTTTTTTTATAATTTTTATTTATTTGTTGTTTCAATTCGTTTTCTAATTTTTCTATCTTGCTTAGAATGACATCCGTTTGTAACAGTTCACTTCTTTTTTTGTTTTATTTTTATGTTAGTATTTGTGTGATACGTGCTCTCTGCGGTTGGCGATCTTTGCGTTTTCTTACTTTTTATAAATATTCTTGTTCTTTAGTCTTATCCTCTCTTTTCCTTTTGAAATATTGTTCTAGTTGTCCTACGCTATTTGTTCTATGCCTACTATCACTGTTACCATTCATTAGTATTATTTAATACGCTATTAATAACATTTTATTTTATTACAGCTTTATTATTGTGTTGATATAAGTACGAATTTTCTTTCGTAATTTCAACAATTCGATTGTCTCGTTATCTATGGCCTCGCACTCGTAACGTGTAAATTCCGTAATTTTATTAATATCTTGATTCCCGATTTACATACATATATACGTAATTAAATTAAATTTTCTTACCGATAATTACATTAACTTTATACACTGTTATTTACACAAATTTTAAATTAGTTTGCTTTTATTACACTAATTATAACAACTCAGTGACCATACAATTTAAACTTGACTTTGATTTTTTAAGATACAGCTGCTGGACTTTATGTTTTATTTAAATAGATTAATTTTGCCCATAGATAACTGATGCCACGTCCGAATCTAAAAAGAAATGTAGACAGTACAGTGTTGATTACTTGAAATTTGGCTTTATTTCATCATTGTTTTATGCAACAAAGTTTTGAGCAGTGATGCTATTAAACCATCTTAGCTGCAGGATCATCTGAGAAGATGTCACCTTGATAAAACAGATAAAAATTTGAAATACTTTCAAACACTCAAAGATAAACTTCAGAAGAGACCCACGCTGGACAGAATGTTCGCTTCGACGTCACAAAAAAACGATGATGGTTTGCAGGCGTCTTACAATATCTCGCTACTTATAGCAAAATCCGGAAAACCGCATACTGTCGGAGAAAAGTTAATTTTGCCAGCCGTTGAAGATGTTTTAAAAACTGTTTTACACAAACCTGCATCTGATATCATTAAAAGAATTCCCTTAAGCAACAGTACTGTTGAAAGACGTATTGATGAAATGACCCAAACAACACATTGGTACAAAAAACGTCTAAATGTCCGTCTAATAAACGTTAATAACGCGTTTAAAAACGTTTTAATGTCTAATAAACGTCTGTTAGCCGGACATTTAGACGTTTTTTATACCAATGTGTTGCTTGGGTAGTTCTGATATTGAAAGCTTCTTGCAAACGACTCATTTCTCTATAAAACTGGACGAGTCAACTTTACCTAGAGATGCAGCATTATTATTGACATATGTTCATTTTATTATGAATCAAGAAATCTACGAAGAACTGCTCTTCGCAAGAACTTTGACAATCGGCACTAAAGGTGAATCAATATTTCATGTTTTGAAGGATTACTTCATTGAAAAAGCAATCCCTTTATCAAATATAATATCAGTAACTACAGATGAAGCACCTGCCATGGTTGGGCATTAACGTGGATTTATAAGCTATTTAAAACAAAATGTGTCAGGGGTGTTTGCAATACATGGCGTCATCCATCGACAACATTTAGTTGCTAAAAATTTGAGTGCATGATTTCATGAATTTCTTCAATTAGTCATTGATGCAGTAAACCGAACCCCTCCTTAACATTCTTTGTTAAGCGGGGTAAAGATAGGCGGCAAATTTAAAATATTTGAAGGCCTTAACGTGCCGGCCACCTTGAAATCAATCGATTTCAAAAAACCAATCAAATTTGTACATTAATAGAAACGAACATATAAGGATACCTCGACTTAAGCTAGTAAAAACAAAAAAAAAAGATTTGTAATCTAATACGTTAACATATAAAAGACACTAAAGTGAACATCTTTTGACAGTTAAATTCTTCTGCACATGCATCACATTACGAAAAATTGTTGCTTTTTTACACTCCCGGCAACACACACAACTTATTAACACTTATCTTCAGGAGGTGTCCATTCGCCAGGCGGATCGTCGCTGAGCGGATTATGTTGTCCGGATGGACACGGACCTCTACAACTCCCCCTAATAGTCACTGGAGTGGTGGTAGGTTATCTTCCTTTATGATAACTAAGGAATTTAACTTAAGTAATGCTGGCATGTGTTGATACCATTTGGTTCTACGTTGCATCTCAGGTACTACCTCACGACACCATCGCTTCCAAAAATGCTGGACCAAACTTTGAATACGTTGGTATGTTGTTAGCTTAGCTTCATTCACGTTTACCAAGCCATTTTCGGGCAAAGTGCAAAGAGGTTTTCCAATCAAGAAATGACCTGGGGTAAGTGGATTAGTGTCGGAAGGATCGTTTGTTAGCGGAGAAAGCGGACGGGAATTAAGTGTTGCTTCAATCTGAATTAATAACGTAGAAAAATTTTCGTAATCTAAACAAGTGTTACCTAATACCCTTTTAAGATGCGCCTTTATACATTTAATGCCACTCTCCCACATACCTCCTTGATGAGGATTTTTAGGAATTATAAAATCCCATTTAATATTATGAATTGCCATAAAACCCGATATCTTCTGTTTCAAAGTTTTTGCATTGAAAAATTTATAAATCTCTTTTAATTGATTCGAAGCACCCTTGAAATTGGCAGCGTTGTCAGAGGTTATAGAGGCAGGAACACCTCTGCGACCTATAAAACGTTTGAACATTGTAAGGAAACCTGCCGCGGATAAATCTGTGACCAGCTCCAAGTGGACGGCTTTTGTTACTAAATACACAAACAGACTAAGCCTTGATCAGTTTTGCTCCACGGAGCTTACGGTCCTTAATTAGAATGGGTCCGGCATAATCTGTCCCTACATTTGAAAATACAGAAGTGCTGGCTTTGAGACGTTTGGCTGGCAAATCGCCCATTAGAGGGCTGTAAGCTTTAGGATTGGCACGAAAGCACTTTATGCAGTTATGAATTGTTTGCCTAGCTTGACTTTGAGCTGACATGGGCCAATAGTATTCGCGAAGGCTAGCTGTTGCGGACCACAATGCAGCATAGATTTGTGAAAATAATCAAAAATTAGTTTAGTAAGCAAATGATGCTTGGGTAATAATACAGGAATTTTTTTGTCAAATGCAAAGTTAGCATTTCGTATTCTTCCTCCCACTCTTAATATACCATTTTTGTCTAAAAAAGGGTTGAGTGGCAAAATATTTGTGTTGGATTTTAATGGTTGTTTAGATTTTAGACATCGAATTTCGTATACTAACATTAGAATGTCTTCCGGGTTTGGACCGTGTCATAGTTGCAACCGAAGCTGCCAACGTTTCGCCCACTTTCGTAAGGGGCTTCATCAGGGCGTGAGATATTACATTAATAATCTCTACGGGGAGAATATTTCTTCTAAAACCTCCGTATTTTCCAAACTTCGCCACAAACTCGTCAAGCTTTTGTGCAATTTAACCTTTCTTAGTCGCTGTCGTGACCACAACATCATTCCTGCATTCCTCAAAATTAAGTTCCACATTCAGACACGTTCTTCTAAAAACATCCTACACCGTGCTAGTCTAGCGTTGATACGCGAACGGATTAAGCAAACTAGGCGAGAGTTAGACACCATTTCGAAACAACTCTTTTATCTTCATCTTGAGTTGGCCAACACTCTATCCCCGGATGATTGGAAATTCTTTGACAACATTACTTACCAGCAGTCTGAAACCACTCTACGTCTAACCACTGAAGGTCATCTCAAAAAGTTTCAATTATTGGAATCCAAGAATCGTAAAGCTTCTTCTTCTACTAACTCAGTAAAGACGGTTGTCAATTTATCTAGTTTGGTTCTCACTTCAGAACAGGAATCGGTGCTCTCTAAGGGTTTGAATTTTGCGGTTGCTCCCAAACGTATTCCTAAAGAAGATATTCTATGTGCTGTTGAGTCTTCTATAAGACATCTTCCTCGCCACATCTCAGATCCCATTCGTATTAACACTGGCAAAATCCTTGAATCATCTAAAATTCCTAAATCCAACATTTCTAAGTCTGAAGAGTCAGCTCTAAAAAGTCTTCGTAAGAACCCTGATATTATTGTTCTTCCAGCCGACAAAGGCAACGCCACTGTAGTTTTGAACCAAATTGATTATGTTACGAAAATCAATTCTATTTTGTCTGAGGAAACTTACGCTCTTCTAACCCATAACCCCACTTCGAGGATTGAACGCGAGGTTAGCCAAATCATCAAGTCTTCCAATCTACCTCCTGAAACTAAGCGTCGACTTACCCCATCAGATTCTAAACCACCTCGTCTATACGGACTTCCCAAAATTCACAAACAAGGTATTCCTTTTCGACCCATCGTTAGTACTATCCAATCTCCTACTTACAAGCTAGCCAAGTTCTTATCCAACATTCTTTGCGAGTTTACAGGTAAAACCTCTTCTCACATCCTCAACTCTCAGCATTTTATTCAACGTCTAGAAACTATAAAACTTGAACCCCAAGATCTTCTCGTGAGCTTTGATGTTACTTCACTTTTTACTAAAGTTCCTATTAAGGATTCGCTTATTATCATCAAACAGATTCTGTCTCAACATGGCAAGGACTTGAGTTTGGTTCCTCTTATTGAAAAGTGTCTATCTTCTACTTACTTCCAATTTGATAATAAGTTTTACGAACAAGTTTCTGGTGCTGCTATGGGTTCTCCTCTATCACCTGTTGTAGCTAACATTTTTATGGAATCCTTTGAAACGGTTGCTTTGGAATCATCAATATTAAAACCTAAAGTGTGGTTTAGATATGTTGACGACACGTTTATTGTTTGGTCTCATGGTCATCTTGAATTGTCTAAGTTTCTTGATCATCTTAACAATCAACACTTAGATATCAAATTTACTATGGAAATCGAAAGTAATGGTTCTCTTCCATTTCTTGACGTTCTTGTGACTCGTAAGCCTGACGGACTTCTAGGCCATTCTGTTTATCGCAAACCCACCCATACGGACAGATACCTTCATGCTTCGTCTCATCATCATCCTGCACAGAAACGTTCTGTTATTGAATCTTTGGTCCATCGTGCCATTTCTATTTGTCAACCTGAGAATCTAGACTCAGAACTCCGTCATCTTACTAGAACCTTAGTGAACAATGGTTATGTTAAGCGAGATATTCATAGAGTTATTAATCGTCGTTTACATCCACGTACTCGATTACCTAAGGACATTTCTATTCCCGAATCTAACCCGAAATTGGCCTTTTTACCCTACATTCACAAGGTTACAGATCAAATAGGGAAACTCCTTCGTAAGAATGGTATTAAACCCATATTCAACTCGACAGGCAAAATCTCTCAGATTCTTCCTTCTCCCAAAGACAAATTTCCTACACTTTCATCTCAAGGTGTATACCAAATTCCCTGTTCTTGTGGTTTAGTCTATATTGGTGAAACCGGTCGTTCCGTCATTACTCGCATTTCAGAACATGATCGTTGTATAAGGAAAAGGTATACTTCCAAGTCTGCGGTCGCTGAACATCATTTTACTACAGGTCACAAGATAGATTTTGATAATGTTTCGTTGATTGCCAAATCTCCATTCTTTTTCAACAGGAAATTTCGAGAAAGCATATAAATCATCAAACACCCTAATAACTTCAATCGCGATCATGGTTTCGAAATATCCCCTCTTTGGTTCCCGGTTATTAGTCATTTATCAAAAACACGCCCCCTAGCAACCGTAACCCAATCAGGGTCGAGCTTAATCATCCGTGACGATCCTTTTCCTTTAAATACGGAGACTACTTCTTCTTAAGTCACTTCTACGGAGTTTAGAATCTGGCTTGGTTCACAAGTTGATTACCTAACTCAGTAGTGGTTCTTTGTTAGATTTTCGTTTGCTTTTTCAGGTTATCGTTTTCTTTCTTACCTTTTCATAGTTTAGGTTATGGCTTGTTTCACAAGTGGATAACCTAACTTTTGAGAAGTTCTTAGTTAGATTTCGATTGCTTGTTTGAGTGTTGCGATTTATCTCACGCCCTGATGAAGCCCCTTACGAAAGTGGGCGAAACGTTGGCAGCTTCGGTTGCAACTATGACACGGTCCAAACCCGGAAGACATTCTAATGTTAGTATAGATTCCGGCCGTGGAAGCCTTCGCTATTACATCGAATTTCGTGATAAAAGGTTTCATTCTGACACAGCCTTATTAGTAATTTCATGGCTTGCTGTAATTCTGAAGCTTGCAAGTTTTTTAGTAAACGACTATTTCTATTTGTCCGAGCGTTTTTAACAAAGCGTAGCATCCACGCGACCACGAGCTTTAAGGTAGTTAAAGACGAATATTTTTGAAAAATGGTTGAAGTTTGAATAACTAAAAGATTTGTATTAATATTCGCATTTTCCTTAAGCTCGGGCCCTATAATTTGATTAGCGGATTTATGGATTTGTTCCGACCAGTCATTTGGTGATGAAACAAGGTAAGACGGGCCGTGCCACCAAAGAGAGTTATTTATGAGGTCAGTAACTGAACAACCTCTTGATACCAAATCTGCGGGATTTTGTTTGGATGGTACGTAAAACCAATCGTCAGGATCGGATAGTTCTTGTATGGTCGCAATTCTATTAGCTACAAAGGTTTTGTATTTGTTTGCAGCAGATCTGATCCAGTTAATCACAATAGTCGAGTCAGACCACAAATAGGTTTTATTAAAGCAAATGAAAAGTGAATTTTGAACCTTTTGGACTAACTCCGCGAGAAGTAGTGCAGCGCATAATTCCAGACGCGGTATGGTGGCCCCTTGAAGCGGAGCGACCCGAGACTTAGACGTTAGTAACTGGCAAGATATGTTTCCGTATAAATCTCGAGACTTAATATAAACGCAAGCCCCATAAGCGTTGGAGCTGCTGTCACTGAATCCATGGATATCAATTTCGACAGCGTCAGGAATTATAACACACCTTGGTATTTGTAAAGTATTTATTAAATGCAATTGCGACTTAAATACATCCCACTCGGAGCTTAAATGCTGGGGTATACTTTCGTCCCACGTGATTTCAAGTTGCCACAGTTTTTGAATTAACAGTTTGCCATTAATAATGATAGGCGAAAGTAAGCCTAGAGGATCGAATAATTGGGCTATAATAGATAAAATATTTCTTTTCGAGTTGTCAAATACTGTCCCATCCTTTACTTGCATATTGTATTGGATAACGTCTGACATGGAGTTCCAGCAAACACCTAGAGCTTTGCTACTTTCGCGTTAGCACAAAGGAACAGTAAGAAGTGAGGCTTCTGAGACGCTGTTACTTAAGAGAACATCGGCGTTATTAGACAAAAATTTGCGAATAGGAAATCCCGCGCTTGCTAGTATTGACGTTAATTCGTCACGAATTTTTAAAACCTCCGGAGTTGTATCACCGCCAGTTAAAAGATCATCCATGTAGAAATCTGATTTAAGAACCCTACACGTTGTTGGGAAGCGATCTACGTTAATAGCGGCCAAGTGCTGCAAGCATTTAGTAGCTAGATAACTAGCACTGGCAGTTCCAAACGTTACCCTGTTTAATTGGTAGATTTCTATAGGTTTGTCAGGATTTTCACGCCAAAAAATCTGTTGAAATTTCCTCTCAGAAAGATGCACAAGAATTTGGCGATACATTTTTTCGATGTATCCAGTCAGAGCTATCTGATGCTTCCTAAACCTCAGAAGGATGGCAAAAAGGTTGTCCTGTATTACTGGACCTACGATTTGTGTATCGTTAATAGATATATTTGAGCTTGATTTCGCACTCCCGTCAAACACAATACGCAACTTCGTGGTAAGTGAGCTTAATTTAAAAACAGCGTGATGGGGGAGAAAGAATGGTGGTATATCAGATATTGAAATTTTCGAATCTAAGGCATCAACAGTAGATGGTTGGTCTTCGAAATGTAGCTCAAGCTTGGTCATGTGACCTAATTCAATGTACTCTTGTATGCATTTAGAGTATTCGACGCGTAATGCATGATTTTTTAATAATTTCTTTTCTAAGTGCAGAAATCGATTCAGAGCCCGTTCTTTGGATTCACCCAATTACGATAACCTGGCATTGAAAGGTACAGAAACAATAAAACGACCTGAATGATCTTGGTGAGTAGTTTCAGCAAAATGCCTTTCACAAAAAGATTCTTCTTTGGAAAATTTCCAAGTTACCATTTGGACAAGAAGGGTCCCTGAGAGTTAAATTGAAGCGTAATGTACCCGAAGAGCCTTGATTTGAATAATAACAACCAGATATTACCCAACCAAGTAAGATTTTTTGGAGAGTCGGCCTATTTTTGCCTAGTGAAATTTGACCTACGCACATTAAATTATAATAATTGCCGGCTCCAATTAGCCCTCGAGAATTTATATTGTTGATGTTGGTAGCACTATTGGTAGTCTTGGAGCTCTCCCTTGTTCCAAGTTAGGATTGCAAAATAAATATGGAGGCGATGACGCACATCCTGTTTTGTATGACGTTGTATGGGAAGTTATATACAACCACGTGTAAAAATTGGAGCACTCGCGGGTTAATTAGTAAAATAACGATGCTACGAGTAAAGGTGGTTGAGTTCCATGTAGATTGACAAAGTATGCCACGCCGCGAATCTCACCACGTGAACAAATTCTTCTTTGTTTAAATGTTGGTTAATTTTTCCAGGTTTTCCACGGAAAATCCGACGCGAAGGACCATGTTTTGTTTATTATTTTATTTAAATTACACTAGGTGCACAAGCACTATCATTTACCCTGCTTAACCGCGCACGTCAGAACCAGAAGTGGTTGCTATTTCGCAACTCCTCCTTAACATTCTTTGTTAAGCGGGGTAAAGATAGGCGGCAAATTTAAAATATTTGAAGGCCTTAACAAGTATATCTTTATCATTGGGCGAATTATCATCACTGTCATCGTCTTCCGAACTTTCAATCGGGTTTACATCAGCTACACTTACTTCTTCAAATTCGGCATCACTATCGTCAGATAAAATTTAATCTTCAATTTCATTCAGTAAACTAATATTGCTAGCTATTTCTTCCACTTCACGATGAGACAAATATTTTCTAGCCATTTCATTTCAAAACCAAAAGTTACCTTTGAAAAAACACTTTTCTAATGGATAAAAGTAATATTACTGTTGTTTCGAACAAATCTGAGTCTATTTTATTTTGACCGAGAAAATGTTACTTCAAAGATTGCAATATTTAAGAAATATAAAGAATCTTCTTATCAGTTTTGATAATACTCTTTTACTAGAGTTTCTTTACTATCATCAACATGGTTCAGACTCGCGGAAAGTATCTTAGTATTGACTAGTGGATTCCTCCACTATTACAAATACCATCATTCAAAAATTACTGCAGAAACTCACGTTCTTTTTTATTTTACCTACAAAATGATACACCAAAAGTGTGGTAGCAATACCAATAACAAAAAAGTACAAAAAAATGAATGACTATAATCAAGAACGTTGTTGTTCTTCTATATCAAAATACGACTGCATCTGGAGTACTTTATCCATGGTTGTTGTGATAGTACCTGATGCCTTTTAACTCGCCGCCGTATTCTTTAGGCAAGTACTTTGGTGGTATCGACAATGTTTCTGATAAATTGTTGCAAGCATTATGAAAATGTATCTAAAAACGGCTGTTAGTACTTGAAAAATAATTTCGGTACGCACCTTTTGAAGTTTCTCCGATTTTATGAAAGGTCTTACGACGTTGAAACAGCACGAGATAGCATGAGAACAATTGATGAAATGTATTGCTTTTATCAAAAGAGGAATTCCGCTGTTAAAATATTCCGAATATGTTTTCAATAAAGACAAACGGAGCGTAGTTATATGCATTAAGGAATACTATTAGATAATTGGCATATAAAAAAAAAACTTTAAATTCAAAATACTCACTCCTTTTGCGTCGATTATTATAATTCCGTCACGTGGTGGATCATCGTAAACTATCGAGTCTATTACCATAAAGTACAATTTAAAGTGAGACTCTTGGCAGTAATTTTTATAGTTATTATCATTAAAACTTAGTAAAAAAATAACGGAGTCTTCGTATTTTTCTGGCATCACGCTGAAATTTCTAATAGTTTTAAGTTTTAAAACGTTACTTTTTTATTTAATACTTACAAAGTCTCAGAGACTTTACGTAGGGTTTCATTTTTTAAATTGCGGTTTCGGAATATGTTAGATCCCGAATTTTTTAATGCAATATTACTTTCTATAGTTTCTTCTGTAAAGTCTTGGCAATTACTGCACGCAATTAAGAAAATAGCAATTTGTTCGTCAGTTAACTTAGGCCGCTTGTTTTTACGCTTTTCTTTAAGTGCCTCGATGTCTTCTACTGTCGTCAAACCTTTTTTAACCACTTCGGCCACGGTAAATCCTAATGTTAACGACATTTTTCACATTTAATTACGTAAGTTATCCAAGCATTGCAAATCAATACCACTAAAATGCAATCGATGTATAAAAAAATTTAATCTTGACTGGTTTTGACTAAATATAACCGTTTATGTATATATATATAGCGTATCACTGCACTTTGATTAACTAAATCTTCGAAGTAATCAGTAGCGTAGCAACAATATAGTAATGTATTATAATTTATATTGAAACCGATAGAAGCTTAGAGATCATTTAAGGTAATTCGAGGTAATTACCGAAAAATGTTCGATGCAGATAACGTAAAATATAAGTGGTGCTGAAATAGTCAGGAAACTAACCAAGTTTAGTCAGAAATATGTCAGTCTAAACAACTTAAGGGTTTAACGCGCGTGCTAGTAACAAATAAATACGTTGTTACACGCCCCTTTTTTTACACGACAAATAACTAATCTCTAAAGACAAAAGAAACGAAAAACACAAAAGTAAAGCAAAATAGTTAAATAATCAGATATAGATGTGCAGTTGTAAACCCACTAACCAAGCGGTGTTTAAAAGGGTGCCGCTAGCAGTCGGCTGAAGGAAGGGTCGTTGACTTAATTATTTAATGGGCGCCAGATCCTAAAGTTTTCACTAAAAGTTCGATTGTCTGTGGATCAACTGACAATAAATACATGCCATGGGTATCACATTGTTAAAAAAAAGCAAACTGAGAGATTAACGGATTATAATTATTTAATCAAAACAGAAAACCGAATATTAATTATATAAGAGGCTTAAACACGGTAACGTTGCCTCTAACCGTCAAAGCTTACAAACCCAAACACCACTGTTGCGAATTTATTTATTAAAAACTAATTTATTTAAACGACAAAACGATGTTTTACTTATTCTAGAAATATGTACACTTTTAAATTAACCGAACTAATTAAATCTAATAATATTTAATGAAAACACTTACACGAATTTATGTATAACCGTTGTATAACACTATCACTTAAGATAAGATAACGTCCTCGGATTTTACACTTGTTTGTTTACACTATAAGTCATGTTCACTCGATTCGGTTTACACTGTTATTTATTTAAAACTTCGCACCTGCTAATCACTTATTTATCTTCACTTGAATAATTTTCTTAATACTGCTGCATTCGCTTTACGACAATAACTGACCTACGATCTGTCTCGTCGCTATATATAGACATACGGAAATCCTTCTCGAACGTTTCTTACTTTTCGCTATAACTTCTAGAAAATAGATAACAGCTTCTAGAAGGCTCTTGCATTTGCAAGTAATTTCTCGAACGTTTTACTGCCTCCTTCTTAAGACTGTTCTGTCCCAGAACAGGAGATTGGATGCGACACCGGTAAAAGGGATCGTGGCGATAGCGGCAGCTTTCTCTATTTCGGCAACTTCCTTGACCATAAAAGTAACAGTCAATGGACTTTTCCTGACCCAATACTCTCCTCAGTTGGTAACTACAGACCAACACTTGAATGCCTGTTCCTCGGAAGACGACCTCCAACATGTTTCGAACTGTCCTCCAATTCAGTTGATCTAAGCCACAACCAAGCTTGGGTACTGCCAATTTCTTAACATTATGGAACTCCATTTGTCTCTTGAGACTCCATAATGTTCGCCACAGATCTTTGTATAACGGCTTGACACGTGAGTATTTCTTGGTGACCAGATAGAAAACAAAGCGTCCGTCACCACGTAGTCCTAAAACTTTTCCGACTGCCGGTTGATGTCTTCGTAATTCATCTAGCTGCTCAAACTTCTTTTTAAACACGACTGCAACCCCTTTGGACATGTCAAGGTCCTCGCTCACGCAATGTGCGATGGCGTAAACTTTTTGTGTCTGGAACAGGTCTTGTTGTTCCTCGGGCGTAACTCCGAACCTAGCTTTTCCAGAACCTCCGTATAAGTTCATAAACTTCTCGAACTCCATTTCTTCGATTGGATTCCTGGTTCTGCTACTTATTACTCTGGTTCGGACCTGAACTTGCGCATTGTGGTTATCGCCAGCAATCGGGGCTAGACGATCGACGTGGACCACTTTTGGCTTGCCTCTGGGCGGTTTTCGGATGCAATATATGACGTCATTAATACGCTGCACGACTTCATAGGGGCTTTCCCATTGTCTTTGCAGCTTCATTAAACTCGTCTCCTTTGAGGGTTATACAACCAGACCATATCGCCAGGTTGAAACCCACCATTTTGCGCCTTGACGTCATATCTTGTTTTCATCCTGTCGCTGGCAATTTGTGTGTTTTTACGGACCTCTTCATGTACTTCGTCTAACCTCTTGGCCAGCTTGCTGACGTAATCTTCTCCAGCAACTTCTACTTCCGGTCTTCGCCCAAATTGAAGATCGCATAGTAATCTTATCTCACGACCGAGCATGACACAGGATTGTGTTTGGCCTGTGCTTTCGTAAACGGATGATCGGTATGCCATTAAGAAAAGGTGCAAGTACTGATCCCAGTCCCTTTGGTGTTCGGACACTACTTTGGCTAAGTACTTGCCCATTGTTCAATTCATCCGTTCAACCATGCCATCAGACTGAGGATGGAGAGGCGTTGTCCTAGTTTTTTTAATTCCTAACAGTCGGCAAACTTCTTGAAACAGCCCAGACTCAAAATTGCGGCTTTGATCGGAGTGTAATGTCAACGGAACTCCAAACCGGCAGAAAAACTCTTTTACTAATACGTCTGCGACTGTAGCTGCTTCCTGATTGGGTATGGCGTAAGCCTCCGTCCATTTCGTGAAATAATCCATCGCCACCAGGATGTGTTTATTTCCCGAATCGGATTCTGGGAACGGCCCTGCAATGTCAATCGCTACTCTTTCCAAAGGGCTTCCTACGTTGTATTGTTTCATGGGTGCTTTGCGCTTTCTCGCTGGACCATTTCCTGAAGCGCAGACTATGCATTTACGGCAACATTTCATGACGTCCTTTTTGCAGTTCATCCAGTAGAATCGTTCTCGCACTTTACCCAACGTCTTCTTAATGCCAAAGTGTCCTCCTGATGTCCCATCCTGGAGATGCTTCAACACTTCTGTCACCCTGCTCTTCGGCACTACCAGCTGTAGTCTGTTTCCCGTGCTCTCGGCACTTTCTAGGGATCGCTTAAGAAGACCGTCTTCTACTATCAAGGAGTCCCACTGCGCCCAGTACGTTTTGATATTACTGCCCAAAGCACTCACTTCTTCCCAGGTTGGTCGTCGGCCGTTTTCTTTCCAGTCGAGGAGTTGTTTTATTTCAGGATCGTCTTCTTGTTCGCGACGTAACTGCAGTTCTCCGGAGACATTCGACTTTTTCTTCCAGTCGCGAACAATGGCTGCAGTCTGCCGGACATGGTCTTCTGGACAAGGCATCAGCGTTTCGATGACTGCTTCCGGCACGGTGTTCTGTGTCATAGTCATACTCTTGCAGTCTCTCGATCCATCTCGCCACTTGTCCTTCTGGGTTAGGGAACTGCAGAAGCCATTTTAAAGCGGCGTGGTCTGTTCTCAGTAAAAATTTTCGTCCATACAAATACTTGTAGAAATGTTCGATGGACTTAACGACTGCTAACAGCTCCCTCCTAGTCACGCAATAATTCCTTTTTGGCCTAGACAAAACCTTGCTAAAATACGCGATAACTTTTTCTTGTCCATCTTGAACTTGCGAAAGGACCGCGCCTATGGCCAGATTGCTTGCGTCAGTATCCAAAACAAACTTTCCATCTTCTCTTGGATAACTCAAAATCGGCGAGGTGACTAGGGCCTGTTTTAGTTGATTAAAAGTATTTTCGCAGTCTTCATTCCATCTAAATTCTGCTTTTTCTTCGGTTAATTTTGTCAATGGTTTGGCAATATTGGCAAATCCGGGTACAAATCTTCTATAATACTTGCACAACCCAAGGAAACTTCAGACCTGATGTTTGTCGATTGGTTTTGGCCATGCTTGCACTGCTTGGATTTTGTCTGGGTCAGCTCTTACTCCATCTCTAGATACGACGTGGCCAAGGTATTGCACTTCCTTTTTAAATACGTGGCACTTCCTTGGGCTCAGTTTAAGGTTAGCCCCACGTAATCGCTGGAACACTTCCTTCAAGTTGTTCAAGTGTTCTTCAAACGACCTTCCTACCACGATCACGTCGTCCAGGTAAACCAAACACGTCTTCCAAGACAATCCGCGCAAGATGGTCTCCATCAAACGCTCGAACGTTGCAGGAGCGTTACACAGGCCGAAGGGCATTACAGTGAACTGCCACAAACCAGTTCCTATCGTAAAAGCAGTTTTTTCACGATCCCTGGGTTCTAATTCTACCTGCCAGTATCCACTCTTTAAATCTAACGTAGAAAACCACTGGGATTCTGACAGGGTGTCTAGCGTATCGTCAATACTGGGTCAAGGGTAGCTGTCCTTTTTGGTCACGTCGTTTAGCTGCCTGTAGTCTACGCAAAACCTCGTTGATCCATCCTTCTTCTTTACGAGTACCACTGGGGATGCCCATGGACTACTTGAAGGTTCAATCACGCCTTCTCTCTCCATATCCATAATTATGTGTTTGGTTTCTTCTGTTTTCGCCAAAGGAAGTCTGCGTGGATGTTGTCGTATCGGCCGAGCGTCTCCGGTATTAATTTTATGTTTCACCACGTTAGTTCTTCCTTTGGAGCCACTCTCCAGCGCGAACACATCTTGGTACTCTTGGATCAACACTTTAACTTTAGCCAGCTGGTCTTGGCTGAGGTTTTCGCATTTGGTGGTAAGAATGTCGAATAGATGTTGTGGACACTTCTTCGGCGGCGTATCTTCGTTCGTCTTCACGCATCTCACAATTTGTGATACTGGCGTGCATTGGCCTACCACGGTCTTCTTTTTCAACGTTACAGGATCTGAGTTGATGTTTAAGATTCTTACTGGCATCGTGTTCTTTACTCGTACTAAGGTTCTGGCAACGAGTAGTCCCTTTTCAACTAAGCCGCCTTCCATTGGTTCAATCGCGCCTATGTAGCCTTCCCGGAGATTTCCATCCAGACGTGCCATCACCACACTTTCCGTCCTTGCAGGCAGAATCACGTCTTCACTCAATAAGACTCGCGCGGCTGCCTTCTCTGACGAATGAAAAGGAATTTCTTCATTGTCGATTTTCAGGACATCGTTCTTCATATCCAAATGGAACCCATACTTCTTTATCACGTCCATTCCCAGAATAACTTCTTCCGTGATGTCGGCTACCAGTACTTGATGGTCGAGTACTCCATTCCCCAAACCAATGGTTACTTTGACTTGTTTGTGAGTAGGTATTTCGTCGCCCGTCGCCGTTCGAAGTCGTGCTGTTACTGGTGATTTCTTCTCGTTTTCCAATAACATGTCAGGACGAATGATGGTCTTCGTTGATCCCGTGTCAACCAGTAACTGGACGCTTCTCCCATTGATCTTGCCATCGAGATAAATGCTATGCAATTGCTCTCTAGGCGATGCCATTTGGATTGTAATCTTCGGAGTTTGACTAAATGAGATTACTTTTTGTCTCTTTTGCTCGCCTCGTTCCAAATTTTCGAGCGCTCTTCTAGTCCTCTTCTTAGGTTTGGTACGATGCCGTCGTACATGGTCTATTTCATCGCAGTTCAAAGCTGTCACTCCTCTTTCCCGAAGTATTCGTCGCGCTATCTCCTCGATGCTTTCCAGTGTCTGCGCGGGTACTTCTGTAGCACAGCAGAGTCTATGACCATCTCGTTGCGATGCTTGTTTTGCTGCTTCAAACTCCAAAGCATGCACCAAAGCGTCATCCAATGTCTTCGGTCGAGCTAACCGCAGAGTCTGCTACGTTTCGTTGTCTCGGAGGCCGTCTACAAAGGTTTGAATAGCCAATTGCTCCAAGAAGGTATCTGGCGCTGTAGGATACGCAAGCCGTGTTAGTCTGGCGATGTCAGCCTCAAACTCTTGAAGACTTTCGGCAGCTTTTTGAACCCGACTTTTAATTTGAGCTTGATAGACTTGTCGAAGATGAGCATCTCCATATCTCATTTCTAAACGTGAAATTAAAAGTTCGTAATTTTCTTGTAGGTGGTCAGGAACAGTTTGTAAAATTCCAAGCGCTTCTCCATGTAAGGACACTATTAAAGACGTTGCTTTCTGCTTGTTGCTCCAACCATTAGCAGTAGCTGCGGCTTCAAACTGCTTGTAGTAGGTTGACCATGGAACTTTACCATCAAAATTCGGTGGTACAACTTTGAACTTGTGAGTGTTTTCTTCTCGATGGTCCATTATTAAATCTTCACTCGTGACGCTTCCTTCACCGTGACAATTCATTTGGGTCATTCTTTCTTCAAGCAGTTGCATTCTTTCTCTCAATTTTTTCTCTAGCTTGTCTTCTATGGTTCTTGAATTTTCTTTTAATTTCTCTTCTAATTTGTCTTGTACTTCTTCTATTATGTCATTCACAGAATCGCAAATTTCTTCTTTTAAGTTTAACATGTCTGTTTGGGTTTCCTCTTGAACAATTTTAATTTGATTTTCTATGCTCGTTCGTATTTCTTCTTTTAAACTTCTAGAATTTTCCAACAACTTTTCTTCCATTTTTTAGAATTGCTTCCATTTTCTGAGAATTTTCTTGAAACTTTTCTTCCATTTTTCTAGAATTTTCGGACAGTTTTGCTTCGATTTTCTGAGAATTTTCGCCCATTTTCCTATTATTTTCTTCCATATTCTTATTCATCGATTCGAGAATTTCAAATATTTTTGAATCCATTTTCTTTTTTTGCAAACGCGTCACCGGCATAAGTTTAAATATAACACGAATATAAAGTTTAAATACACTACTTTTTAAAATGCAGTTTTTGTATAACACAAAATTTTAATAACGATCCACTTGTTAATATTAAACCACGGAAACGACTTTAATTAATATCGCGATCACGCACTTGTTAAAAGTAAAAGTTTAATAGACACTATTTTACACTTTATAAATAAACACGCGAACTAAAGTTTTAATTCTTTACGCAAAACAATGTTTTTGTTACGGGAGCGATATTAGATTACTTAATGGTATTTACACTAATAAAAATCGCGAGCCCGACACCGACACCACTGTTGCGAATTTATTTATTAAAAACTAATTTATTTAAATGACAAAACGATGTTTTACTTATTCTAGAAATATGTACACTTTTAAATTAACCGAACTAATTAAATCTAATAATATTTAATAAAACACTTACACGAATTTATGTATAACCGTTGTATAACACTATCACTTAAGATAAGATAACGTCCTCGGATTTTACACTTGTTTGTTTACACTATAAGTCCCGTTCACTCGATTCGGTTTACACTGTTATTTATTTAAAACTTCGCACGTGTTAATCACTTATTTATCTTCACTTGAATAATCTTCTTAATACAGCTGCATTCGCGTTACGACAATAACTGACCTACGATCTGTCTCGTCGCTATATATAGACATACGGAAATCCTTCTCGAGCGTTCCCTACTTTTCGCTATAACTTCTAGAAAATAGATAACAGCTTCTAGAAGGCTCTTGCATTTGCGAGTAATTTCTCGAACGTTTCAATATATATAATAAAAGTAATAAGCTATTATTTAAAGTTGACAAATAAAATTAAATTGTAATTTTACAGAGACAATCCAAGATAAATAACAGATCGTTTCTTTTCTTTGGCTGGCTTCTTCCTTTTTTTTGATTAAATCGCGTTCTGCCACCCCAAACTAATTAAAGTATCTAAATAGGTACCTGATATAATGCTTCGTTGATTGAATGGTTTGACCACGATTGGCAATCCAATAATTCAAATTTGCCTCATTTAGATGTAAAACACACTCGCCGGAGATGGTAATGTAGAGGGTCCGGAAGAGTTTCCTGTTGTTTGGAAGCGAAAATAAAGCGATAACTTTTTCAACCCAGTTTTACCGAAGTCATCCGCAATTGCGTTTCTATTAGCGTATTTACACTAACTACATACACTAAATATTTAAGACTTAGATCCGGAATTATTCCGATTATGCTTCAATAATTAATGGGTTTAAATACTGATTACCTGGGTAAGTGTCCACTTATTAAGTACGTATCACCATCATGCTTAACATTTTGGTCCTTTGAGCCGGATCCACTCTAGATCGACCACCACCATCGTGCTATACAACATAAGACAAATTATAACAGAAAATTTAAGAAACATAAAAAATAAACTAGAGCAAAAATTGAAAAAAGCATAAACCAAAAGAATTGCTATGGGAAAGAAAGTGCCACGAGCGAAGATTTAACGATGGACTATTAGAAAAAGTCACTAGTAAGTTTTAAGCTGCACTTCTAAATTTTGATACAAAAACTTTTGGGTCAGCATACTAAAAGCAGTTTAAGCTGCAGCTACAGCTATTGGTTGAATCAATAAGCAGAAAACAACGTCTTCCTAAACAAAATTACGAACTCTTAATGTCACGTTTAAAAATGAGATAAGAAGATGCTCATCTTTCACAGGTGAACTAAACCCAAACAAAAACTCCGATTCAAAAAGTTGCTCAAAGTCTTTAGGGATTTATGACTGATATCGGCAGAATGACACGGCTAGCGTATCCTACAGCACCAAATACTTTCTTGGGGCAATTGGCTGTTCAGACTTTTGTAAAAGGCCTCCGAGACAGCAAATCGCAGCAGACTCTATACTCTTACCTTGATTTAAGACGTTGGATGACTTTTTAACCCATGCTTTGAAGTTTGAGGTATTTGCTCTGCTGCAGAAATACACGCGCAGAACAAGTAAAAGTACTCATTGATTTGAGAAATGGACTGCTTGACCATCAAGTACTTGTAGCCGACATCACGGTGACAGTTATTCTGAGAATCAACGTTATAAAAAATTCTGGGTTCTATTTAAATATGATTGACGATGCTCTAAAGATCGACAGTAAAAAAACTCCTTTTATGTGTTAGAGAAGGCATCCATGCCTGTCTTATTGAGTGTAGACGTGGGGCTAAACAGACCACATTCGCGCTTCGCGCTATTGCACCAATATAGGACGACTTGGTTCAAAAAGGGACTACTAATTGGACAGAACATTAGTTACGTACAAGTGCCAAAACCTCAGCCTAAAGTGTTGATCCAGCAGTATCAAGATGTGTTTGCACTGAAAAGTGGTTCCAAAAATAAAACTCACGTAGTAAAGCATAAAATTAATACCGGAAACGCTCGGTCGGTACGACAAAATTCACACCGACCGCAAAGTAACTGAACAAATAATTACGGATATGGAGAGAGAAAGTGTGACTGGACCTTCAAATAGTCTAAGGACATCTCTTAGTACAAATGAAACATAGATTCCCGTAGACTACAGACAGTTTAACAACGTGACCAAAAGAAACAGTCATGTTTTACCAAAAATTAACGACACTTTAAAAGCACTGTCAGGATCTCAGTGGTTTTCCACGTTGGGTTTGAAGAGTGGTTACCGGCAAGTAGAATTAGAATCTAAAGACCGTAAAAAGACAAGACGATCAGAACTGGTTTATGGTAGTTTGCTTTTTCGCCTGTGTAACGCTTCTGCATAGTTCGAGCGTTTGATGGAGTCCATATTGTGCGGGTTGTCTTAAAAGACGTGCTTGGTTATCTGGACGACATGATCGTGGTTCGAAAGTCGCTTGAAATACATTGGAACAACTTGAAAGAAGAGTCCCAACGACTACATAAAGCAAATCTAAGACTGGACCCAAAAAAGTGCCACATATTTAAGAAAGAAGTGGAATACATTGGCCACGTCGTATGTAGAGATGTTGATTTAAACAAAGTCTGAGCAGTGCCAGTGTTATCAAGACTAATTAACAAGCATCAAGTTTGCAGTTTTCTTGGATTGTGCACCTATTATAGACAATTTGTACCTAGATTTGCCAACAGAGCCAAACTTTTAACTAAATTAACCAAAGAAAGAACAGAATTTAGATAGAATAAAAAGTGCAAAAACGCTTTCCATTAACTAAAACAAACTTTAGTCACTTCACCGATTTTAAGTTATCCAAGAGAAGATGGAAAATTTGTTTTGGATGCCAATGCAAGTAATCTGGTCATAGGTGTAGTATTTTAGCAGATACAATTATTTTATTAAAGTTTTGTCCAGGTCAGAAAGGAATTACTGCGCGATTAAGGGAGAACTGTTAACAGTTGTCAAGTTCATAGAACACTTTTACAAATATTTGTATTGACAAAAATTTTTTACTGCAATTTATTGCAGTTTTGTAATCCAGAAGGACAAGTGGCAAGATGGATCAAGAGACTGCAAAACTAAGTATATTATAGAACACCGTGCAGAAAGCAATCACCAGAACGCTGATGTTTTGTCTAGAAAATCATGTCCGGCAAACTGCAACCATTGTCTGTGACGTAAAGATAAAATCAAACGTCTGCGAAGAACTGCTATGGTTGATGACGAGTGAAAACCTGAGCAGTTTCATCGCGAACAAGAAAAAGATTTCAAAATAAAAGTATTTTTGAACTAAAAAGCAAACCGCCGACGATAAACCTGAGAAGAAGTGAGTTCTTTTGTTCAGAAACATCAAAGCATTGTAACCGTCGTTTGAGTTTGTGCGATTTCTTTCGTGTAAGACCCGGTATTTGAGTTAGATGTTATTCGTTTCATGTATTTTGGAATTGTTTTATTAATTTCACGTTGATTTAAGAAAGTTATTTTGTATTTTACTAATGATGAACCACGCTGCCGTGAAATGGCTATTCCAGTTTTGCAATTCGGAAGCAATCCATAGAAAGTGTCAAGGGCACGCAAAACAGACTGCAGTTGTTAGTGCCGAAGAGCTGAGTGCCACAGGTGTTGATGCATCTGCGCATCAGAAAAGGGTTCAGTGAAAAAGGGCAAAACACCAATAAATCAGTATAACGTTAAAAACCTTTTAGAAAGAATAACTATTAGTTACTTTACGCAATGGACGGAGGCTTACGCCATACCTAATCAAAAAGCAACTACGACGTTTTAGTGAAAAAGTTTTTCTGTAGGTTTCGAGTTTCGTTCGAATCTAAAAAGATGAAATGCCGAATAGACACAACATCGAAGTTGTAGTCAAATCGCCGAAAGAATATTGTGGAAAAAGCGTCAAAAATAATCTTGTGAACGAATTGCTGAATGTAGTCAAAACGAAGTTTTACAGACCAAGTGACAAACCTTAATATGCCTGAAATTGGCATTTTGAACATTTTCGGCATTTGACCAACAAACATTTTTGGCGTTTTGATTGTTTTTGACGTATTGTCACATACGATTTTTGGTAAAGTTAAAAGTTTGAGCATTTTTGGGTCAAACGCCCGGTTACGTTCTGTAAACAATCGTTTTCTTATTTTTTAGCGGATTATGTTCGACAATTTGTCAACAAAATTTATAAAATATTTTCAAAATATATCAACACACTTGTCCTGCTTGAAGATTTAATTTAAATATTACAAAAAGTTCGAAATGTTGCGCATATTGTAACATGTAAGCTACGCAGTCTATTTGTGAAACTACGGGGGTATACTTATTGCTTTACATTCCGGCGTTTTAAAAAATGTTTATATGCCACTAGCGCTAGCAGCACTATTAATTTGTAAGTACCCTATTTCTGTATTTAAAATTTTTTAGTGTCAATTGTATGTACGACGACCGAGTACACGCTTGCTGTCATAAGTAATTTACACTGTTTTTTTAAAATTTATTATCATTAAAAATCAAGCTTGACTTACGCTTACGTTTATACCGTAACAACAGGTTAGACATCAAATTGTTTCGTGGTCTCTTAATAAAAGTGGAGGGTAGGAGTGCTTAATCACTCTATCTCTTCTTCTCAAATACACATTGCTACCCTTTGTATTAACGCGCGAGAGCTCGTATTCGAACTGTTAAACTGCCTAGCTAAGATCGACCAAAAGCAAAAAATTAAAAAAAGAGAAATTGATTTGACTGAACTAAAAAAAAATACTTATGGAATCCAAACAAAGTCACAAAATGTGACAGAAAAGTTAAGATTCAGAACAACCAAATGTAAACAATAAGAATGTTACAAAAAATAGAAACATTAAAGAATCATGTTACATGTCATTATTTCTGTATTTGCTATAAGCAATAAGTCCAAGTAAAGTTCATGTCGCCTTTGCTGTTTTGTAAAATGCGTATCGCACTGAACATTTACAAAGAGAGAAGCGCGAACAAAAGAAATTTTCACTCAAGCATTTGTATGTATACTGCCTCAAAAAAGTAATTGAACATTTTTAAGCGCGACCTGCAAGGTAGGCAACCAAACTTACTTTATAACAAAGCGCCTAGTTAAATTTGACAACGTTGGCATTGTAGACATTACTTGCAGCGATATTACGAGATTACTAACCATTCTTTATAAGCAAAGAACGCGTTTTTTGCTGCAAATTGTACCATAAAGTTTAAATTTTTTTTGCCGAATTTTCTATTTATGTTCTTTGCTAAAGTTTTAAATGAATTCTATAGCTTTTAATTAAAAAAGTTCTAAGTCATTTATAATATGATTTATAATTAAATTAAAAACAGTTCCATTAATAGTTCGAATAAATTTAAACTGCATGCCCAAATATAAAATTGCTGTTTTAATTAGCCTAAATTTTTAATATTTCCGGATTAAATTAAAGTCAACATTTCGATCTTTGTAAAAAGAGTATTATCATCATTTGAACGTAATTAGTGATTGAACAATTATAATCTTAATTCTTATTACAAATTCTCATAACACCCAATTTTTCTTTTTGCCCAAGGCTCCGCCATTACTAAGTAAGGTATATAAAGAGGTTACTTAAAATTTTGTAATGTTTAACATTTAGTGTTGTTTTGTGTGTCAATTTTGTGCAAAATGCTACGTCTTCTTGAATGTGAAGAGTTATCACTAGAAACTAGAGGAAAGATTATTGCTTTACAAGAATGTGGATTTTCTATCTGAGTAATTGCTGCACGTATGGGTTTATCGGTAAGATTATTTTTTATTTTGCTAATATTCTTTAAAATTAGCAGTATTTTCAATTTTAAACATAGGTATATATATCTATCTTATATGTATTATATGATGCATAATTCAGATTGCACAATTATTCACCTATATCACAAGAAATTGTTTATAATGAAATTATAAAAATTTCACGTCTCTCAAGTTAGCAATACAAAGTTGGCAAAAACAAATAAAACATAATTAGAAAGTTATTACTAATTTCTTGCGAAAGAAAAAATTTGTAACTTTCTTACTTTTTTAATTATGCATTAAACTTGAGGCAAGTTAATAGTACACCACTATATTTTATTTGATTATACTGCTAACTTGAAAGACAACTTTTTCGCTTAAATTAATAACATTACTTTATCCGTGCCTTTCAGTAAACATAAACCTTTTTGCGCAGTTTTCATTAACTATTACTTATTTTATTAGAAAAGTGTGGTTCATTATTGGGATTAACGCGAAGAACAAGGCGCAGAAAATGATCGTTCTTTGCAGACCGCCCATAGAAGTGGAAGACCATCTTTCTTATCCAGAGTTGAAAAAGACAACATTATTCAAGATGCTCGTTTGACTCCATTCACAACTTCCGCCTGCAGTTTGCAAACAATAAGAAATATTTTAAAAGCTGAAGGAATAAAATGCTATCGACCTATAAAGGAATCTGTAATAACTGAAAAAAATGCCTACCGGAGATTGCAGTTTTCAGAAGAACATTTAAATTTCGATTGGAAAGATGTTGTTTTTCCAGATGAAAAAACCTTCTCCACTTCCCAAGATAGTAAAAAAGTTCTTTGAGAGTCACGTAATTCTAGATAGAAATCAAAACATGTGCAACCCAACAAAAGAAGTTATGTTGCCTCCTCGTACGAGCAGTTTATCCCGGACTAATTTGGTTTGTTCAGTACATTTCTTCTATGTATACGGCAGCGGAAGTTCAAGAATGATTTTTACAAGATCCAAAAGTGGAAAGAATCCGTTGGCCATCTAAGTCATCGGATTTGAACCCTATAGAGTATTTGTGGGAGACGGTCGTGCGTGGGTGGAACCACGAACTGAACAATAACATAGAAATACGAAATATAAACAGCTCGCATCGCCATATTAATACCGTGTGGGAAAGATTTCAAGGAGCTAATGTATGTGCCAATTTAATCAATTCAATGCTAAATTGTCTACGGGAATGTATAACCAATAATGCATATTACATCCATTACTAGCATGTAAAATACTTCTTCTTCTCATTTCCTAGTGCCTTTTCAGACGTCGGATTGTGGGTCACGGTCCTCTTTAACCCATTTCTTCGACGCTTTTCTAACTCTTGCTAAAGTTTCTATCTCTTCCTTTGTTTTCCCTTTCATGTTCTTCTATCTGGTCCATTTCTTCTGTAATCTTTATCTCTTTCTCTTTGATTGTATTTACATTCCATGTTCCTATTCCAATTTTCTGTTTCTACTTTATTTACTTTACTTTTTCCTTGTTCTTCTGTCTTCTTCGTTATTTTTCTCATTAGCCTTTTTCTCTTGCCTATTGTCGTCATCTTTTTTTCCCAACTGGTTTTCGTTTATTGTTAGTTTTTTTGGAATTTGATGGTTTTGATTTGTGATGTTCCTAAGTGTTTTGTTTAAATCTTCCTCCTGCGAGCCCGACCTTTCTATTGGTGGGGTGTTAGTATGGTCTGTGTCCAGTTTTTCTTCTTTGGTATTGCTCTACGGGCAGGTTCTTCCTTATCTGTGGATCTGGCTCTTTTCTTTTGTTCTTCTACATCGTTACGTGTTATTACTTCCAAATTTTCCTTTTCATCTTCTGTAATGTCTTTAATGCTCTACTCTTTTCCATTTATTAGTAGTTTATTCTTCTTAATTACTGCTCCTGGCTTTTTTATTCTAGCGTCTTTCATGTGAAAGATTAGTTGTTTCTTCTCTTCTCTTGTCTTCTTGTCTAGGTCATTACTCATACCTATTAGTGTTCCTGGCAATTTCTTTGTGTTCTTCATGATTTCCCATTTTTGCAGTATTGTTGTAATCTCCATCTTTACTGGTCTGTTTTTATTTTCTTTTTTCTCCGCCAGTCTGTTGATAAAGTCTATTTCATTTTCTCCCAGTTGAATTTTTTCCTTAGTAGCTTCTCTTTCAAAGTGTCTAAGTCTTCCTCTGCTTTTTTAGGTTTTCCAAAGATTATTAAATTTCTTTTTCTTAGCTAATTTTCTAATTTCTCAATCTTCGCTGCCTGGTAATTTATAGTCTATTCTAATTTCTTCATTTTCTCTTATTGTCGATTCATGTTTACATTTGTCTCATCAACTTTTCATTCTACCTGTAGTAATTTCATGATATAGTTTAATGGTATTTCTTTGTTTTTAGTTATGTCGATTTCTTTCCGTTGCGTTCTCTATTTTGTAATTTTGTCTTAAATTAATTTACTTGTTTATGGATTTTACGCGCGTTAAAATTTTAGACATTTAGTACAGTCGTTTCATATTTGAGCATACCGTTTATCATTATTGGAGCTATAGATGGACATTATTTAATCATAAATAACAATTAAATTTTTTTAATTACTTAAGCAGAGAATATAAATAAATAGAAAACTCGGCGAAGAAGAATTTAAAACTTTAGGGTACAATTTAGATAAATATTTGCAGGTAAGGAACATGTTCTTTGAACGCTTATGAAGAATATCGCTGCTACAATGCCAATGTTGTCAAATTTAACTAAGCGTTTTATTTGAACGTAAATTTAGTTGCCTACCTTGCAGGTCGCGCTTAAAAGTGTCCAATTACTTTTTGAGGCAGTATAATTCAATTCAACTGTGCTAGGCAAGAATTGTGCAGTATTTTGACAGGATTCAGCAATTTAGTAAATTAAATTAGCGTTTGCAGACTGCTAGGTTTCTCTCAGCAATTATTAATCTGAAATAATTATAATTTTTTGCATACATAGGAATAATGATTCAATGACCTCTAGAAATGGTTTATATCTGTGGATCCCATTTTATCTTGTAGAATCGGTTGTGTGTTTGCTGACGTATCATCCTTCAAGTTACTTTGACCGTTTTGAGTTAATCAAAACCAAATTTAGATACGTAACGTCGTAGGTAAGCTTACCTACGCTCATTTTTGTCTATAAACACATAAAAAGTAGTGAACGTTTATTACTCGTTATCAAAGAACGTTTTTCAGTGATTAGTAATTATAGATTTTTTTTTGCTTTTTCCTGATTGTCTTTTGTTGAAAGTGCTTGAAGTTAGCAAGTGAGCCGTGCGAGATATGGATACTGTCGTCCTAACAGGAATAAATTCTTATGTTTTGTTATTGATCTTTCTGAATTGTCTACTGGTTTGTCTTCTTTTTCTAGGATTATCGGTGTTACTAAGCACAAGTGGTATATTCAGTTAGTCTCTAAAGTGTCTGCGTGTCCTCTTTGTTTTTCTTGTTGATTTGTGGTTTTTTTTGTAAACGAATAGCAAGTACCTCAGGATGATAAACATCTGTGGAAGTTAGTAGTGCCTAGCGATCGACGGAAACCATCATGTCCGTTCTACTTCTGGTCATCGTAGTGTGGCAAAAACGTTAAATCAAAGTTAAATAATAAGCACTTGATTTTATGTAATAGCGAAGGCTTCCACGGCCGGAATCTATACTAACATTAGAATGTCTTCCGGGTTTGGACCGTGTCATAGTTGCAACCGAAGCTGCCAACGTTTCGCCCACTTTCGTAAGAGGCTTCATCAGGGCGTGAGATAAATCGCAAAACTTAAACAAGCAATCAAAATCTAACTAATAACTTCTCAAAAGTTAGGTTATCCACTTGTGAAACAAGCCATAACCTTAACTCTGAAAAGGTAAGAAAGAAAACGATAACCTAAAAAAGCAAACTAAAATCTAACAAAGAACCACTACCGAGTTAGGTAATCAACTTTTGAACCAATCCAGATTCTAAACTCCGTAGAAGTGACTTAATAAGAAATAGTCTCCTTATTTAAAGGAAAAGGATCGTGACGGATGGTTGAGCTCGACCCTGATTGGGTTACGGTTGCTAGGGGGCGTGTTTTTGATAAATGACTAATAACCGGGAACCAAAGAGGGGATAGTTCGAAACCATTATCGCGATTTAAGTTATTGGGGTGTTTGATGATTTCTATGCTTTCTCGGAATTTTCTGTTGAAAAAGAATGGAGATTTGGCAATCAACGAAACATTATCAAAATCTATCTTGTGACCAGTAGTAAAATGATGTTCAGCGACCGCAGACTTGGAAGTATACCTTTTCCTTATACAACGATCATGTTCTGAAATGCGAGTAATGACGGAACGACCGGTTTTACCAATGTAGACTAAACCACAAGAACAGGGAATTTGGTATACACCTTGAGATGAAAGTGTAGGAAATTTGTCTTTGGGAGAAGGAAGAATCTGAGAGATTTTGCCTATCGAGTTGAATATGGGTTTAATACCATTCTTACGAAGGAGTTTCCCTATTTGATCTGTAACTTTGTGAATGTAGGGTAAAAAGGCCAATTTCGGGTTGGATTCGGGAGTAGAAATGTCCTTAGGTAATCGAGTACGTGGATGTAAACGACGATTAATAACTCTATGAATATCTCGCTTTACATAACCATTGTTCACTAAGGTTCTAGTAAGATGACGGAGTTCTGAGTCTAGATTCTCAGGTTGACAAATAGAAAAGGCACGATATACCAAAGATTCAATAACAGAACGTTTCTGTGCAGGATGATGATGAGACGAAGCATGAAGGTATCTGTCCGTATGGGTGGGTTTGCGATAAACAGAATGGCCCAGAAGTCCGTCGGGCTTACGAGTCACAAAAACGTCAAGAAATGGAAGAGAACCATTACTTTTGATTTCCATAGTAAATTTGATATCTAAGTGTTGATTGTTAAGATGATCAAGAAACTTAGACAATTCAAGATAACCATGAGACCAAACAATAAACGTGTCGTCAACATATCTAAACCACACTTTAGGTTTTAATATTGATGATTCCAAAGCAACCGTTTCAAAGGATTCCATAAAAATGTTAGCTACAACAAGTGATAGAAGAGAACCCATAGCAGCACCAGAAATTTGTTCATAAAACTTGTTATCAAGTTGGAAGTAAATAGATGATAGACACTTTTCAATAAGAGGAACCAAACTCAAGTCCTTGCCATGTTGAGACAGAATCTGTTTGATGATAATAAGCGAATCCTTAATAGGAACTTTAGTAAAAAATGAAGTAACATCAAAGCTCACGAGAAGATCTTGGGGTTTAAGTTTTATAGTTTCTAGACGTTGAATAAAATGCTGGGAGTTGAAGATGTGAGAAGAGGTTTTACCTGTAAACTCGGAAAGAATATTGGATAAGAACTTGGCTAGCTTGTAGGTAGGAGATTGGATAGTACTAACGATAGGTCGAAAAGGAATACCTTGTCCGTATAGACGAGGTGGTTTAGAATCTGATGGGGTAAGTCGACGTTTAGTTTCAGGAGGTAGATTGGAAGATTTGGCTAACCTCGCGATCAATCCTTAAAGTGGGGTTATGGGTTAGAAGAGCGTAAGTTTCCTCAGACAAAATAGAATTGATTTTCGTAACATAATCAATTTGGTTCAAAACTACAGTGGCGTTGCCCTTGTCGGCTGAAAGAACAATAATATCAGGGTTCTTACGAAGACTTTTTAGAGCTAACTCTTCCGACTTAGAAATGTTGGATTTATGAATTTTAGATGATTCAAGGATTTTGCCAGTGTTAATACGAATGGGATCTGAGATGTGGCGAGGAAGATGTCTTATAGAAGACTCAACAGCACATAGAATATCTTCTTTAGGAATACGTTTGGGAGCAACCGCAAAATTCAAACCCTTAGAGAGCACCGATTCCTGTTCTGAAGTGAGAACCAAACTAGATAAATTGACAACCGTCTTTACTGAGTTAGTAGTAGATGAAACTTTACGATTCTTGGATTCCAATAATTGAAACTTTTTGAGATGACCTTCAGTGGTTAGTCGTAGAGTGGTATCAGACTGCTGGTAAGTAATGTTGTCGAAGAGTTTCCAATCATCCGGGGATAGAGTGTTGGCCAACTCAAGATGAAGATAAAAGAGTTGTTTCGAAATGGTGTCTAACTCTCGCCTAGTTTGCTTAATTCGTTCGCGTATCAACGCTAGACTAGCACGGTGTAGGATGTTTTTAGAAGAACGTGTCTGAATGTGGAACTTAATTTTGAGGAATGCAGGAATGATGTTGTGATCACGACAGCGACTAAGAAAGGTTAAATTGCACAAAAGTTTGACGAGTTTGTGGCGAAGTTTGGAAAATACGGAGGTTTTAGAAGAAATATTCTCTCCGTAGAGATTGTTAATGTAATAGCGAAGGCTTCCACGGCCGGAATCTATACTAACATTAGAATGTCTTCCGGGTTTGGACCGTGTCATAGTTGCAACCGAAGCTGCCAACGTTTCGCCCACGTTGGCGAAACGTTAGCAGCTTCGGTTGCAACTATGACACGGTCCAAACCCGGAAGACATTCTAATGTTAGTACTTGATTTTATGCGTTTTTAACGGTAAAAATTAGGTGAAATCACGTACTTGTCATACGTAAATTTATTCTTTACTCGTTTATACTCCTATTGTAGGTTTTTAGAATTTTTCCTCAGCATAAATATGACCTGTATATGTATTTATCTAAAACTTAAGTTTTAGTTTTTAAGGAACGCAGCTTCTAATAAAAACAGCAGATTGATATGTCTAACTTTATTTACAAAAACTACAACAAATATTTTTTTCAAGAACGTTGTTGTTCTTCTAAATCAAAATACGGTTGCATTTGAATTAGTTTGTCCATCGTTTGTTGATGATAGTACCTGACGCTCTTCAACTCACCACCGTATTCTTTAGGTAGATACCTTTTTGGTATCGACAACGTTTCTGGTATAGTATCGTTGTGAGTACCATGGTGAAAATGTAACTAAAAATAAGTGTTAACATGCGACAAATGGTGTCAATACGAGTACATACTTTTTGAAATAGGTCCGATCTTATAAAAGGTTTCGTGAAGTTAACACAACAAGACAAAGCATACGAACTGTTGATGAAATGTACTGCTTTACACGCGATCGGCAATCCACGTTCAAAATATTCGGAGTGTAATTTTAACAAATTCAACCGAATTGTTGTTATATGCATTAGTGAAGACTAGTAATCAAGAAATTAAAAAAGACAACGTTTAAAACGAAAAATACTCACTTTTTTTGAGTCGACTATTATAATTGCATCGCGAGGTGGGTTATCGTGAACTATGGAGTCTATTACCATAAAATACAGCTTAAAATGAGACTCCTGGCAGTAATTTTTATAGTTAGAATCGTTCATATTAATTACGAATATAACGGTGTCTTGATATCTTTCAGGCATCACACTGAAAGTCCTAAACCTTTTACGTTTAAAAAAATAAAACTGTTAGTTGGTACTTACATAGCTTGGGAGATTTTCCGTAGGTTTTCGTTGTCCAAATTTCGGTTCTTAAAAAGATTTGGCGATGAATTTTTTATTCGAATGTTACTCTCGATGGTGTGTTTAGTAAGGTCCTGAGAGTTGTTGCACGCAATTAAAAAAACTGCGATTTGTTCTTCGGTTAATTGCGGCCACTTACTTTTGCTCCATTTTTTAATTATTTCTACGTTTTCTTCACTTGTTAAACCTTTTTTTACTACATCAGATACGGTAAATCCAAATGTTGACGACATCTTGCAACTGTCGTTATGTAATTGTAGAGTCATCTGAATATTGTACATAAATGTCACCAAAAAAATTTGAAACCGCGACTGATCTTCAACAATATTTCATGAATTTAATGTAATTTTTGTAAAATTTCAATACCATATCGGATCGGTCATATTACAAATTGATTAATGCTATCACTTTCGCAATTACTTATTATCGTAAATTGATACGTTCTTAGCTTTTGGTTAAGTCGTGTTATGTCTTAATCAGTAACTATAGGTAGGTACTAGAAATTATAATAATCGTTCAAAACCTTAGCCACGATTTAGGTTATTGAGATGTTTGCGCTTTTTCTAATTTTTCTACTAAACATAATAAAAGGATATCGGTCACTGACTCTTGTTCGAGGTCAATTTTGTAGTAAAAATATACTGTGATAATGTGATCAATCAAAATCAAACAGAAAATTTTGTGAGATGAGAGCGTGCGCATTTTTCCTATACGAAAAAAAAATTCGAAAATTTTTGCCTGCTCAATTTAATAACGATTTACATAGAGGGATTCTATTTAAAAATTTAACCCAAAAATACTTCGTTCTAAATTTTCTCTAAAACAAAAATACCACATAGACAGACATAGATTGATGGCGATGCTACAGTACCACCCTCAAAAACACTATCTCATCAAAACTCTTTTTCGCGTAAACAAGAAAATAAGTGACGCTACTTGTAAGTTGCAAAAGAAACAACATCAACACACACACACACAACACTCTTTAAGGTGTCAACAAAAAAATAAAAAGAAAAAAAAGACTGTCGACGATCCTACTCTATGTCACCTGCATTACTAATGGACTCATCAAGATACTAGAAAAAGGAAATTCTGAATTCAATCTAAAAATGGATCCGTCCTTACTTCTTCAAAACAAATCCAGCATCAAAATTAACCACAAAGTGATTTTACCGATTACGACGTCGGTGTCAAATGTCACACATACGGCAAGCATTAATTGCAAAATTAATCTTTAGGTTGTACATGCGCGGAAGTTGGGCTGCATCCTTGCTACACTTTTCTTGCCTTCCTGGATGCAAAAACATTAATATCGACTTTGCAATTATTTTGCTCAATTTCTTACCATTTTAACGCTCAATCTTGAGCCATGCAAGTGCTCAAATAGGTTAAAATTAATTTTATTTTGTTAAAAGATTTTTTCCAACTAGCAATGGAAACTGCAATGGTCAATAATATTTGAATGGCTATTGAAAAATTTGGAAGGACGCTCTCATCTTGAGCAAAAATCTAAAGTCTAAAATCTCTTCATACAGGTGTTAACCATTAGCATCGTAGTTGTAGGTCTGGCTAAATATTATTTTTCAGGGTTTCGCGGCCATGATTTTTTAACAAACAAATATTTTCGGAAACTATAAATTAGTACGGAGGGTAGAAAAGTTGTCATTGGATTTAATGACAGCGAAAGTCAATGATCTATTGACAAGTGACGCTGTCAAAATCCCAACTATAAAATAGGTTAGGAACAATGGATTTTGACAGCGTCACTTGTCAATAGATCATTGACTTTTGCTGTCATTAAATCCAATGACAACTTTTCTACCCTCCGTACTAATTTATAGTTTTCTATATTATCCTATGTGGTGTTTTTACCACAAGATGGCATTCTAAAAACGTTTTAAATATGTTAGTAATGTCTACACGACATAAAAGAGTACGGTTGTCTGTCGGTATGGTTGTGGAAACACATCGGTGTATCCTAGCGCTGACGAGTTCCTAAAGAACGAAACAGCTGTCCGCTAGTTCTGATGTTGTTTTTCACAATTGTACTGACATTGTTCCTAACCTATTTTATAGTTGGGATTTTGACAGCGTCACTTGTCAATAGATCATTGACTTTCGCTGTCATTAAATCCAAGGACAACTTTTCTACCCTCCGTACTAATTTATAGTTTTCTATATTATCCTATGTGGTATTTTTACCACAAGATGGCATTCTAAAAACGTTTTAAATATTTTCGGGTTTTGAACCGCGTTCCATATTTACACTTTTCACGAAATTCATAAAACTTATAAAGCTTACAAATTTTGAAAAATTTACAATATTTGACGTTTCGAGTCATGTCTTTATATTACACCGGTCAGTGGTTCGTGACAGTTTCGATTTATTAGTCTTCCGGAACATGTTTTTCTATATTGGCGCTAGATCCCAGTATCCATATTGAAATTGTCGTACTTCTGGATTTCGATGGCTTCCTTCTATAGTCTGGGCCAGAAGTTTTGGGTTTTAGCCAACATTGTTGCTTCTTTAAATTTTATTGCGTGACCGGTATCTAAGAAATGTTCCGCAACAACAGATCTTGTGTTATGTTTCTTTGTATCCGCCTTATGTTCTTTTAATCTGGTAGCAATGTTGCGCCCCGTTTGTCCAATATAAGCCAGCTCATGCGAACAAGGGATGTGGTAGACCCTTGGTTCCTCAAGTGGTGCATTTGTTTCCTTTGATTTTGAGAAATTGGCGGCTATTTTATTTATTGCAGTGAAGGTCACTTTGATGTTTTTCTCTCTAAGTATCCTGGCTATTTTATCTGTGCAGCCTTTTACGTAAGGAAGGAAGGACGTTGCCACGGAGTCTTTCTTTTTTGGTTTTTTCTTACTGTGTTTGTTAATTGCTCGATATATGTCTCCGGTTCTAAAATCGTTTTTTATTAAAGCGTTTGTTAGGGGACTTAGCTCGGTGTTTAACGTGTTCGGTTCACTGATCGCCTTGGCCCTGTGTACTAAAGTTGTTAGAACTAAAAACTTCTGAGCTGGATGATTTGGCGTTGAGGTATCTGTCAGTATGTGCCGGTTTTCTGTAGACTTGATGCCCCAATTTGTCGTCCATCTTTGTAACGGTTTATTTTCATATTTACATTTCGTATTTGTGTTAGTCTTGTTTGAGTTACTTTTAAGTAGGGTTGGTTGCCTACAATTTTTGAAATTTAAAAGGAAATTTCCAAAAGTTGGATAAGGCTTATCACTTTACCCAGGAAAAAAAAATGACACTTCCTTGGTAGCTGTGAGTAGAGGCAGACCGTGTGGTTAGTAATTCGAAAATTAAGTTACGTTTTAAGCTGGAAGCATTCACTTCAAATCAACACTTGTGTATTTTGTTGCTGCTTATGCAGGATATTTGTGGCTTGCTTCTTCTTTTGTTGCCGGCAGTTTGGCATTTTCGTATAAATTTGACTGCGACCACTCATGCTCGTTCATCGAGAATCAGGAAGCTGACGAACTTTGCATACTACCACCGTCGACATCCAACGAAGTCTCCTACGAAGAAGTGTTGAGCAGAGAAGCGTTATATAATTTCTGACGCCCAACGTGGGGCCTTTTCTTGGTTATACTGGTATATATATTTTTGGTTTTGCATAATTTTATGTGGTTTTGGACCTAATCCGCTTGATATTGGAAGTGAGTGGTCGGATTGTTTTGTTGCTGGCTCACTGAACGTTTAGTAGTGGATTTTGGATAGAGGTAATTCTTTTGTGGTTGGTTGATTGGGTTTTTTTTATTTTTTTTGTTTCTTAGTAGTTAGAAATTACCGAAATGTCAACAATCTGGAAGAAGGAAGTTAATCGACTTCTAGCGGACGAGTTACGATACGAGTTGGAAAGTCGAGGTTTTAAGACAGGATCCCTCGATACGATGCGTAGATCTCTTCGTAGCGTTCTCAATTTGGAGAAAACCGGCCAACTGTCAGCTGTAACGTACAACATCGCTTTCACAGTAGACATCCAACAGATCTCAGAGAATTCGAAACAGCTGTCGGAGGCATTGCAAGTTTTTGATGGGAACTGCACGACGAGCACCTTCAGACGTATATCGACCCTGATGTCTCATACTCTGTATCGCTTAGACCGATGCCAGCCGAATACGGAGGACGAGAGAGTTGCCAAGAATGAGCATCTAGTCGCCATAACGGGAATTAAGGCAAGTTTTGAGTCAGCGGTTCGGAAGTACAATAGGGCTAGCTTACGAGACGAGTCGCTAGTGCTTGCTGTCGAGGAAGGGGTGGATACGTCATCGGAGTCGGATGAACAAGAGTCAAGTGAAGTTTTCCAGTCCACAAGGTTGCCGACTCCTCCGCAGTCAAGGGTTAAATCAGTGCCAGTCTGTAAATGGGGTGTTAAATTTTCGGGCGACGACGATACCTCACTGAGTGCGTCCCTGGAACAGGTGGAAGATTTGAGAGTTGCTCGAAAGGTGTCGTTCGAAGAATTATTCAACTCGGGTATAGATTTGTTTTGCGGAAAGGCGCTTTTGTGGTACCGTGCAAATCGTAGGCGAGCTTCTGATTGGCCATCTTTAGTCAAGTTATTGCGAGACCAATTCCAGCCGGTGGACTACGATGAGCGATTGTTGGACGAAATTAAAATGCGGACACAAGGGGAAACCGAGAGCATGGGAATTTACCTATCAGTGATGGAAACCCTGTTCAGTCGCATGTCGTTTCGAATGTCTGAATCCCAACAACTACGCATTCTGTTACGCAATATCACACCGTTCTATCAGGATCACTTGACAATGGTGGACGTTACCTTTAAGGAAGAGCTGCTTCAGTACGGCCGTAAGCTTGAGACACGTCGGTCGCACATGCAAAACTTCGCACCTGCACCATCGCGTCGAAATCGAAATCTCCTTGAGCCCGATTTAGCGTTCGTGGAAGCCGCACCGTCATCGTCGGGGGTAGATGTTGCCAACATCACGTGCTTTAACTGCAGGAAACAAGGACATAAACGTGCAGCTTGCAAGGAACCTAGGAAGTTAAGATGCTTTCGTTGTGGAGCATTAGACGTCACCGTACGCACCTGTACCAACTGCCGTTCGGGAAACGGAGGGGCAAATCGATGAATGGTCGAGTCTTCGATTCTCATGTATCACAAACCTCGTCAATTGTTGTTGTAGATCGTACTAGAATTAAGTTAGATTTTATATTAGCGAGTGTTGTCGGAGACGAGAGGCCTTACCTAACAGTACAGGTACACGAGCAAGTTTTCAAGGGATTGTTGGATTCAGGGGCGAGCAGGACTATTGTGGGTCAACCTGGTTACGAGATGTTGTTGCGTCAGGGACTCCCACTCGCCCGGGCAGATGTCCATTCGTGTAATATGGCGAATGGAGAAAGATGTACAGTTATTGGTAGTATATGTGTACCTTTTTCCTTACGAGATCGTGTTAAGGTTGTGGATGTCCTTGTTGTTCCGTCGTTGTCACATACATTAATTTTAGGGGCCGATTTCTGGAAGAAGATGGGAATTGTACCAGATCTTCGACATGGGGAGTGGTCATTTAGTGCTTCGCCGGAAGTAAGTGTTGTCGACGAAACACTTCGACTCACTCGGACACAGAAGGAACAGCTAGACAATCTCATTCGGGATATGATTCCTAAGACCACGGAAATAGGCTGCACACCTCTGGCCGAGCACATCATCCGCACTAACGCGGAACCGATAAAACAGCGGTATTATCCCATATCGCCAGCGCTACAGAAGTACGTCAATGCCGAGTTGGATGATATGCTTCGACAGGGAATCGTAGAACCTTCGTCATCAGCGTAGAGCTCACCAATTGTGATGGTTAGGAAAGGAGATGGGTCCTATCGGTTCTGTGTCGATTATAGAAAAGTGAATAAAGTTACAACGAGAGATGCTTACCCTCTTCCTTACGTCTCATCGACGCTCGATAAACTACGGGACGCAAAGTTTTTAAGTTCTCTGGACATCAAGAGCGCGTATTGGCACGTTCCAGTAGAAGAAAAATCGCGCCCTATCACTGCGTTTACCGTTCCTAATCGAGGCTTATTCCAATTTAAAAGAATGCCGTTCGTGGTTGCACAACAGTCCAGCGACGTGGCAGAGGTTAATTGATAGGGTAATTGGCGTTGATTTGGATCCATTTGTCTTCGTGTATTTAGACGATATTGTCATTGTCACGCAAACTTCGACAAACACTTGGAAGTATTGCGGGAAGTACTAAGACGGTTACGAGAAGCCGATTTACTAGTTAGTCGTTCGAAGTGCCAACTTTGTCGTTCAGAACTGAAGTACCTGGGGTATGTTGTTGATGGATCCGGCCTTCGAGTCGATCCGGAAAAGGTTTCGGCTATATTAAGTATTCCAGTTCCAAAAACGGTCAAGGAAGTACGTCGCATTCTGGATATGGCGTCCTGGCATAGGCGGTTTGTTCCGAATTTTTCGTCAGTAGTGTCGCCATTAACCAACCTGTTGCGGAAAAACCGGAAGTTTATGTGGGCCGAAGAATGCGACGCAGCTTTTAAATCGATTAAAGAACACTTAATTTCCGTCCCAGCTTTCAGATGTCCGGATTTTACAAAACCTTTTGTTGTACAGACTGACGCAAGCGATTATGGGTTAGGAGGTGTCCTGTCGCAAGAATTCGAAGATGGCGAGCACACCATCGCTTACATCAGTCGTTCGCTGAGCCGGACTGAACGTAACTTTAGCACAACAGAGAAGGAATGCTTGGCCGTAGTGTTTGCCATCGAGAAGTTTCGACCCTACATAGAAGGGAGCCATTTTACGGTCATTACGGATCATTTTAGCTTACGATGGCTAAACGAACTGAAAGAACCAACGGGAAGATTAGCTCGATGGAGTGTGAAACTTCAACAGTACGACTTTGACGTCATCCACCGGAAAGGAAAAGACCATGTTGTGCCGGATGTTTTGTCTCGTTCCGTGCCAGTAATAGAGTCGATCAGTGTAGACAAGGTGGTGGATGGTTGGTATCGCCGTATGGTTGCAAGGGTTGGGGCAAATCCTCTTAAGTTTCCTTTATGGCGGGTGGACGGAGAGAAGTTATATAAGTTGATCAAGGCACCTTATCCTAACCTCACCGGAGAAGCGGTTGAATGGAAACTGGTCGTACCAAAAGAGCAGCGGCGAACTATCATAAAACAAAATCACGACGAGCCACTAGTCGGTCATCCTTGCGTTTTTAAAACTTACCACCGCGTGGCTACACAATACTATTGGCCGAAGATGAAGGCAGATGTTGCCACTTATGTCCATCACTGTAAAGTATGTGTAGCGTTGAAACCGGAGCAGAAACCTCCAGCAGGTCTAATGTTAAGCCGACCGGAAGTAGTTCGTCCGTGGCAATTAATTTGTGTCGATCTTGTTGGTCTTTTGCCGAAATCGCTACACGGAAATATGTTTATCCTATCGGTCATTGATTACTTTAGTAAATTCGTTCTTCTCTTTCCTCTTCGGGTCGCCAAAGCTGAGAACATTGTCAAGTTATTGTTGGAAAACGTCTTTTCTTTGTTTGGGGTACCTAGTGTAATTGTATGATAATGGGAAGCAATTCACTAGTCACGTTTTCAAAAAACTTGCCAGCTCCTTTAACGTGAGGATCTCCTACACAGCACATTACCACGCTCAAGCCAACGCCGTAGAGCGCACACATAAAGTGGTGCATACCATGCTAAGGTCATACATTTCGGACAACCATCGCCGATGGGACGAGCAACTTCAGAAAGTAGCCTGTGCCATCCGAACGTCTAGGCATGAATCTACGAAGTTAACACCATATTTTGTTAACTTTGGGCGGGAGATAGTTTTGGATGGGGGCTGTGACAAAGGCGATCATTTAGGGGACAACGTTGTCCGAGACATAGAATTCTTGCAGCAACGTGAAACCGCGTTTGAAAAGCTGTACGTTGACATTCGAAAAAGATTAGATGTGGCGTATGAAAAGAATAGAAAAGTTTATTACTTGCGGCGTCGGGACATTAAGTTTATTATTGGTCAGCGTGTTTGGCGTCGAAACTTTGCTATCTCAAACGCCGCGGCGTATCGTATATCGAAGTACGAACCGAAGTTCCTAGGACCCTTTGTAATTCGAAAATGTCTATCTCCATGGACGTATGAGTTGGAGGACCTGGACGGTAGATTTAGAGGTACGTGGAACGCTAAGGACCTCAAGAGTGATCCTGGAGATGCCCCGGAGTAACTAGCGGTGTGACGTTTAGTTAGCTGACGTCCTTGCTTTGTGTATAGGACTCGTTTTCTTTTGTGGTTAGTTCTCATCGTTAGATATTAGTAGTGTTAGTTATTGTCGATCTCTGAATGTTTGGGTTGTGATAGCATCAGAGGATCGAATATCATTAGTTGTGAAATTTCAAGGAAATTTCTGGTAAGTAATGGTGGGATTTATGTAACGGTTTATTTTCATATTTACATTTCGTATTTGTGTTAGTCTTGTTTGAGTTACTTTTAAGTAGGGTTGGTTGCCTACAATTTTTGAAATTTAAAAGGAAATTTCCCAAAAGTTGGATAAGGCTTATCACTTTACCCAGGAAACAAAAAAAAAATATTGACACTTCCTTGGTAACTGTGAGTAGAGGCAGACCGTGTGGTTAGTAATTCGAAAATTAAGTTACGTTTTAAGCTGGAAGCATCCACTTCAAATCAACACTTGTGTATTTTGTTGCTGCTTATGCAGGATATTTGTGGCTTGCTTCTTCTTTTGTGGCCGGCAATTTGGCATTTTCGTATAAATTTGACTGCGACCACTCATGCTCGTTCATCGAGGATCAGGAAGCTAACGAACTTTGCATACTACCACCGTCGACATCTAACGAAGTCTCCTACGAAGAAGTGTTGAGCAGAGGAGCGTTATATCTTTTGAGTGACCAGTACGTTCAAGAACGGAATGCTTCTGTTTGTTTCTTTTTCCATGGTGAATTTGATGTTGGAATCTAACTGGTTGATGTGATCCAAAAAGTTGTGTGGTGTTTCTGCTCCATGAGACCAAATTACAAATGTATCGACCACATAACGTAGCCAGCATTTTGGTTTATAGGTAGCGGTTTCTAATGCTTTTTCTTCAAAGTCCTCCATAAATATATTGGCGATGACTGGAGAAAGTGGTGATCCCATGGCTGCTCCTTCAATTTGTTCGTATACAATATTGTTGAATGAGAAGTATGTGGACTTGAAGCATAACTCAATTAGTCCGTTAAGCTCCTCATCCAAATCCGCTTTTTGTAATTTAGTCTTGATGATCTCTAGTGTTGTTTGTAGTGGCACTTTTGTGAAGAGAGATGTCACATCAAAACTGACTAAAATGTCTTCTGATTCCAATTTAATTTTTTTAATCCTTAAGACGAAGGGCTGAGAATTCCTTATGTGATAGATGCTTTTTCCCGTAAGCGGTTGTAAAATCGTACATAAGTATCTAGCCAGAGGATGGGTGGCTGAACCTGTAGCACTCACAATTGGGCGAAGCGGTACCCCTGGTTCGTAAATTTTTGGAAAGCCGTAAAGGGGCGGCATCCTGGTGTCTGTAGGAATTAGTCGTCTCTTTTGATGTTCCGGGATCGTGCTTGCGGATTTTACAGCGGCCGAAATCTTTCTCTCTAGAGATTTTATTGAGTTCCTCTTCAATGGTTTGTACGCCGAATCTTGTACCAAAGTATCGATTTTTTCCATGTAGTCGTTGGTGTTCATGATTACAGAAGCATTTTCTTTATCAGCTGGTAATACAGTGATTTCTTTGTTGGCCTTAAGTTACCTTAGAGCATTTTTCTTCTCTCGATTGATGTTGTGTTTAGGTGCTGTAGATTTCTTTAGAATATCGCTTGTTTTGATCCTCACCTCTTCTTGAATATGTTGTGGCAGAGTTCTGAGTGTGCCCTCTAATGAACTCGCTATTTCTTCCATTTGGTATAAATTTTGGTGTAATAGCAAAATTTAATCCTTTTGATATAATGGCCGTTGCTGGTCCACTGAGTGTGGTGGAAGACATATTGATGATGATCCTGTCTGTCTCTAGTTGCGGTGGTGGAAGATGTTGTATTTTCTGTAGCTTCTGAAACTTCGCCATTTGTATTTTTTTAGCCTTTTGGCGATCTCTTCGGCTTTTTCCGTACATAGTTTGTCGATCAAATCCTAGATTGTCGAATCTATTGTGTTGGCCAGTCGTGAATAGACTGAAAATAACTCCGTAATTTTCTGGTTTAATTGGCGTCTAGTTTTGTGTATCCTCTCCCTTAACAAGGCTCGGCTAGCTCTTCGCAGTATATGCTTTCTAGTTTTGGTTTTGATGTGATATATTTGCAGAAAACTTGGAACAATGTCCTGGTTTCTACATCTTCTCAAAAAGGCTAATTGAGCAAGCAGACATCGGCGTTTGATCCTGAGTGTCTCTAATTTCCGTACGATTTTAAAAACTTTCTCCCCGTAGAGTCGGATAATATTATTTTTGAGGTTTTTGCGGCCATGATTTTTTAACAAATAAATATTTTTGGGTTTTGAACCGCGTTCCATATTTACACTTTTCAGGAAATTCATAAAACTTAGAAAGCTTACAAACTTTGAAAAATTTACAATATTTTACGTTTCGACAGTCATGTCTCTGTCTTCTTCAGAAAAAAACTAAAACTGAAGGTATAGGATCTTGACAAGTCTTTATATTACACCGTTCGGGTTAGTGGTTCGTGACGGTTTCGATTCATTAGTCTTCCGGAACATGTTTTTTTATATTGGCGCTAGATCGATTCCATTATCCCTATTAAAATTTTCGTACTTCTGGATTTCGATGGCTTCTTTGTATAGTCTGGGCTGGAAGTTTTGGGATTTAGCCAACATTGTTGCCTCTTCAAATTTTATTGTGTGACCGGTGTCTAATAATTCTTCCGCAACAGCAGAACACCTGGTTCCTCGAGTGGTGCTTTTGTTTCCTTTAATTTTGACAAATTGGCGGCTATTTTATTTGTTGCGGTGAAGGTCACTTTGATGTATTTTCCTCTAATTATCCTGGCTATTTTATTCGTGCAGCTTTTTATGTAAAGAAGAAAGGAAGTTGCCACGGGGTCTTCCTTCTTTAGTTTTTGCTTACTGTGTTTGTTAATTGCTCCATATATGTTTCCTTTTCTGAAACCGTTTTTTATTAAGGCGTTCATTAGGTGACCTAGCTCGGTGTTTACCGTGTTTGGTTCACTGATCGCCTTGGCCCTGTGTACTAAAGTTTTTAGATCTAAAAACTTCTGAGCTGGATGATGATGTGATTCGGCGTTGAGGTATCTGTCAGTATGTGTCGGTTTTCGATATACTGTTGTCCATCTTTCGAGTGACCAGTACGTCCAAGAACGGAAAGTTTCTGTTTGTTTTCTTTTCCATGGCTAAAGTTTACGCACTTCTACTTTAGAACATGTTTACTCATATTATTACACTTACCTGACACTGACATTTACCACTCTGAAGATGCAAGCTGCAATGTCTTGCAAAACGTCAGTTTGTTTGGGCTCACAAACGACAATATGGCAAAACCCAAGTTCTAATCCTTGTTTTGGGTCTCAAAGAAAAACTAGGACCAAGCCTAAAAAGTTTGGGTGTTTAACTACGACGCGGTCTAAGCCGAAAATCGCTTATAATTATAATTACTGCCTGATTCAGAAAGAACTGTTAACAGTTTTCAAGTACATAGAACACCTCTACAAATATTTGTATTGACACAAATTTTTTACTGCAATTTATTGCAGGTTTGTAATCTGGAATGACAAGTGGCAAGATGGATCAAGAGACTGCAAAAGTAAGTATATGACAAAACACCGTGCAAATAGCAGTAATTGGAACGCTGATGTTTTGTCCAGAAAATCATGTCCGGCAGACTGCAACCATTGTTTGTGATGTGAAAATAAAATCAAACGTCTGCGAAGAACTGCTATGGTTGAAAACCTGAGCAGTTTCATCGCAAACAAGTAAAAGATTTTGAAATAAAAGAATTTTTGAACTAGAAAGCAAACGGCCGACAATCAACCTAAGAATAAATGAGTTCTTTGGTCAGAAACATCAAAGCATTGTAACCGTCGTTTGAGTTTATGCGATTTGTTTTGTGTAACACCCGGTATTTGAGTTGGAAGTTATTCGTTTAATGCATTTTAGAATTATTTTATTGATTTAAGAAAGTTATTTTACGTTTTTAGATTCAACTTTGTCAATCAAAATTGTTGATAAAATTTTGTAATAATTTATTTCAAAATTATTACGCTATTTAATCATCAGTATTGTGCATTTACGTTGATTTGGCCGTTTCTTTGTTCTGTCAAATTCCAGTTGTAACTTATGTTTCTCTTTCGAGATATAATTGTAATTCAAGATATTTTAGCAGTTTGTTTAGAAGTTCTTTGTATTAAGTATGTTCAGAGTGCATTCGTACTTGGTTTGTTGGTGTTAGTTTTATTAAATTGCATTTGGAATTAAATCAAAACAAATTGAAAAACGATCACTTTTCCGGTTTTTGTAGTTTGCTTGGCATATATGGTCTAACGTAAGTGATGACCGAAGTTTTCACTTCTAAATTGTGTTTTGTGATTTATTTTATTTTAGTGTTGGATAGACTTATACGGTGTCTATCATTCTAGTTCCTAACCGTTTTGGCGCCTTTTTTAACTTATTTTATAATTTAGCACCATGATGCATACGACCCAATCTCCGAATTCAACTGAGTTAGTCGTTAGTAATTAAGTTACGAGAAAATTCTTATAACAATGTATATTTGCGCGTTATTTCTTATCTAAAAGATGATATGCTTGGCTATGTTTCTTTTACTACAGCGCACAATATCTTCATTATCCTGATTGATTGATTCTTGCGCCTACGGTGTTTGTTCCAGTTCTATATCGTGTAAAAGTGGTTCGTTCTATGGTGTTTACACGGTGTATTTGTACTCGGTGTTTTGACAGTGATTATACACTCAACCCACGGCGATTCTACGCCAAACTCACCGTGTTTACACGATCAACACTACAGTGAAAACACGTCAACCGTGGTTTTTGACCGTGTGCGTTTGACTCTTATTTGCCGTGGATACACCGTGTACAAACAGAACAAATACATAATGTAAACACAGTAAAATCCTTATAAATTACATGGAATTGCCACTTCTACAGTGTTTTCGCCGTAGTTTCAAGAACTTTTATACATTTCACAAATTCGTGTTCTGCTAAAACCTGTGTTAAGAAATAGTCGAAAGTCTTAACCACTTTTGTATACTCTCAAAAAATGTTTTATCTATTGTTTCTTTTCATTGTTGTGTCATTCTATTTTATTTGTCACTCGTCTTTGCTGTTTCTTCGACTACTATTTGTTCGAAAACTTGTATAGGACTGCGTTTTTGCCGATACTATGGCAGTCGACTAAAACGTAAAACCAAGAAAGTTTGACAGTTGTACAGAAATTTCTTATATGTAATGTTGTATACGTGAGTGTGTATAGGCAGCCAAACTTACTTTTTATTATGCACTCTTTGCGCATGACAGTGTTGTATTCATTTTGCCCTTAAAATCCTCGAGGATGAAAAGAGACACCATTGAACTAAATTGCATTTACAATGCCACAACAAATTTTCAATTACATAAAATATTTCGGTTGTTATACATACATACAATCCAAAGAGTAGAAGTCTAAATCGTGATTCCGTTACGTAGATAACACATTTGTTATCTGGCACCACGTAACAGCTGCTCTACATCAGTTTCTGAGTCACATTAACACCGTAGTTACATCCGTTTTTAGATGTAACAGCAAAACGCACGAGCAAAAAGAAACTTACTCAGTTCGTTTACCGCACCAAGACACATACAGATCAATAGTTGCATGCAACATTACACCACTACCCTCAAGAAAAAAGTATTCGATCAAAACCCTTTTGCACACAACTAAGAAAATAGGTAACGCCAGCAGCAAATCGCAAGAAATATAACATGTCAAAGCTACACTCCTCAGAAGACCAACAGCAGTTCTACTCTATGTCGCCGGCGTCACCAATAGACTAGAAAATTATCGGAAAGAAGAATATCAGATATAATACTGAAACATTCCCAAAACTTTTAAGAAGAAAATGCGGTCTAAATAAGTAAGTGCAAAGTTAAGGTGGGTTCGTATTTGACGCGTATGCGTAAAGCGTTTTACCGACAATAACACGCGTTTCAAGGTCAATGCACCTTCGTTTAAAGTTTCAGGATCGTATACCTTTAATTACTTCTATAATTCGTCAATCAGTTTTATGCACCTTCCTTATCATTAGTGATTCCGGTGCATTTGTTAATTAATTATGTCAGCTTTATGCGTGTTACTTAATAGCGTTGTATAATGCTATTTTTTTATTTAGTTGTATCAATCCTATCAGTTAACCGTTAGCCTTAAGCAAAACAGTTATTATATGTAATCTTAACGTAGATCACACTGTTTTGATTTTACTTTCAGTCGCAAACTTTAAATCATTTTTAACTTGATGTACTGTCGTATGAGTGCATTATCGTGACATCCGTCCAAATTCTTCGAATCATTTGAACGCAGTAAAGGCCAAATTAAATAGACAAAATAGAAACGTTGCACATAAGCTTATATACCACGCATATTTTGTTCGTAAATCAAATAAAAAGAAAGTAGCTGACGTTACTACAGGTGACGAAAAATTTTTCGGTTGGGTGAGTTTTTGCGCTTTTATCTTGTTTTGCAACTTAGTATCATAATTGTCGATTATCGACTCGTTTTGACACTGCAGGGTAGAAAAAGTAATTGTTTGAACCTTAGTTAACCTTGGTTAAAATCAACCACTTAAAATTTTTGTTAGCAATTAAATGTGATTGCATTTTCGGATTGATACGTCACATATAGAATTTTCTTTCTGCTTTTGAATTAGGTTTTTTTTCTTATTCCGCTTGTCGGCTTTAAAGTCCGATTTGGGACAGCAATTAATACGCCTTTGTTCTATAAGTAACTGATATTGTTTCTCTTCTGTTTCTTTTTCTTTTTTTTAATATTTAGTGCAGTTGGTTGGTCACCTTTTTCGTTTCTTTTACAAAAAGAAAAGCAAAACAGACGTTTACATCTAGTTTTATCTTTCTCCGCCTTTAAGGTTAGCTTTTAAGGCAAGTGTTTTTTTTGCTTTTTTTCCTACATCTTGATTAATTGCTTAAACACTTTCTTTCTTTTCTTTTTAGTAACGTTTTTTCGTTAGTGTTCACTGCAACTATGGGGTTTAGTGGGTTGTGTTTGATGTCAAACTTGGAATAAATTACAACGTCACTTCTTGTACTTTAAGTACTTTTGCTTAGTCGGCAATTTTGATGTTGTCAGTCATTGTTAAGATATTAATTTTTCGGTAGGATTTTTTTGTTTGTGTGTTGTTTTGAAACTTAGCATAATTGTTAATTGTCGACTCGTTTCGCGACTGCAGAGAAGAAAAAATAATTGTTTGAACCTTAGTTAACCTTGATTAAAATCAATCACTTAAAACTTTTGTTGGTAATTGAATATAATTAGTTGTATGGTGTGTTGCTTGATCGATAAGGCTTCCATCGATATTATAACTATGATAATAATTGAAGAATCTATATTTTTTCTTTTATTTTAACGCCTATCCTCTCTTGTTGGAAATAAATAAATTGAAAGAATTTGTTTTGCCAATTTGTTTCTTTCAGTGATCGATAGATTTAAACAAGGTCTGTATTGAGTGATATTTACTTGCGTTGTCATCTTTTTAATTTATTACAGTATTAGCACACCGAGACTTACGACCCGCTTACCGATTCAACTGAGTTAGTTGCTTGACTTAAAGTTACAATTCTTGTAACAGAATTTAATATGATACCTTTCAAAAATGGAACAATTTTCATCACCAAAACAAATCCGGCTTAAAAACTGAGCACGAAATGAGTATACTGACACTACAGCGTCAGAGTGGAATGTCATACATAGGGTAGACAAGCTAAACTATCAAATGCAGAATCAAAAAACATCAAAAAGACACCAGACTAAGAATATACTAACTAAATCTATAGTAACTGAACACGCACACTAAAATCACTCAAAATCATGAAGACAGTAGAAAGTTTTAACACAAAACCTGAGTTCCGACTACTTGCTCAGCAACACATAAAAGCCAGTAGCGTTGAGCAAAAACAGCGCTTACGCCTGTTTGTGTGGCGTAGAGCAGCAACTGCAACTAATTTTATTTTTACGTCACATTTTCACGTAACTTTTTATGTTGGAAAAGTCTGTAGTCGTAGAACTACAACGACATAGACCGCCGGCAACATCAACAATGTGTTTGACACTAAAGCCTCTTTACTATAAACGATATTTCGTTAGTCCAAAAAATTCCGTTCTGGCAATTTCAACTGGTCAATGAGCCAATGTTCGGTGTAACCAATACAACAATATTGGCTTATTTAGTTGAAAATGACAAGGTGAAGAAGTGGGTACCGCATGAGTTGAGCAATGTACAAAAAAGAACGACGTGTCAATCTAACGATCTATTTTTGAATCGGATTGTTACCTGTGATGGCAAATCGATCTTATACGATAACACCAGACGTTTACGTCAGTGCTTGGAACATGATGAACCACCAAAACATTGCGCAAAAAACATTTTTATAAAAAAAACTTATGGTGAGTGTTTGGTAATCTAGCTCAGGTGAAATCTGGCACAACAGTTACGGCCGATGTCTACTGTCAACAACTGGACGAAATAATGAAGCAATTGGCAATTAAGCAGCCAAGATTAGTCAATCAAAGCATTTTGCTACTGTTACACAAAAACGCTCGATCGCACAAGTCCCTTTGGCTAATCTGCAGCAGTTGCAGTTAAAAGCTCTCTGTCATCCGCCATATTCGCCAGACAATCATTGTTTTCAAAATTTAGATTACTTCTAAATAGGCTTAAAATTCTGAGGAAGCTGTCAAAACTGACTTTCAAGAATCTATCGACTCTCGACTTCTACAACAGGAGAATAAATAAACTAATAAAATGACAAAAGTCTATCTATAGAGAGGGTGCAAATAATCGTTATTTTTTGACGAGTGAGTATTTTTAAAGCCGAGTAGAACAATGGTTTTATAAGTCCACAAAGGAAAAACGTTCAATCAGACAGTAAAAAGTTGAATATAAGATTTTATTGCTCAAACAGAGACTACGAGGTTCCCAACGTTTCAAAATCTCTCAACAATAGTTTCACGTTTATGTTGACAAGTGCGCAAAACTGTCAAAAACGGTTTACAACAGAAAAAAATTATAATTCATGGCAATATTAAGAACAATAAAAAAAAATTATAATACAATTTTTCATTCTGGATAACTCCCGTGTTGTCGTAATCACACAAGTCAAGCTTTCGGCACACGTCGCAGTGAACATCTTCAGAACCCGGAATTATCCAGAATGAAAAATTCTACTAAAAAAAATTATTAACAGCCAACTCAATTCTACTGATTTTATATTACACGATCTATAATAAGAATGAAAGGAAATAACGTTATTCTTCAAAAAACTTTTGAGAAAGCTAACGCCATCATAAACGTTATGATAAAATCAACAACCAACCACGATATATACCGGAAGAAATGACATAGAACAACTGCTGTCTAAAGCGTAGGGGAAATGTGCCTATGCTGAACCCTCGCCAATGATGGACCACTAGATGTATTTTCAAATATACCGCGCATAATACACTACCAACATATTGGTTAGGTTGATTGAAATTTCCAAGTAGTTCTTTACAAGTGCTCACGTGAACATGTGCAGTTTCTGTTTAACTACATAAATAATTTAAAATTGGTAAGTATCGACGTAAGAAAGTAGCTTGACTTCAACTATAATCTGCTTTTGTTACTGCAGCTTGAAGGAACTATTGTATGTTAATTGTCGAGCAACAATTGAGATTATTCGAAAGAATAAAAAAGTTTGGGATTTATATCTGATGATGGACCAGGGGGTTCATCATAGGCAATAAAATAATTTCACCTCGATTTACTTTTCTTTTTCATTTATAGGAATGGCATCCAAAAAAAGACAACAGTGGGATGAGTATAATATGCAACAGGCTATTCAGAACGTGAAAAACCACAATATGGGCTATACGTTGGCTGTTGCTTCAAGGTTCACAAAACAACTTTGCGAAGGCGTTTGGATAAACAGGACGCTTCCAAGGGTGATTTGGGAGAACGAAGAGCAACTTTCTCTAAAACCATCGAAGAGGAGATTGCAGTGCATATTATTGAAATGGAAACACGTTTTTTTGGACTATTTTCCAAAGATTTGCGGCGGATAGTATTCGAAGTAGCCGAAACAAATAACATCAATCATGGGTTTAATCGAGAAGCAAAAATGGCAGGTTAGAAATGGATTAAAAGATTCCTAAAGCGCAATCCACAAATATCTTTGCGTAGCCTAGAAAGTACATTATTAGCTAGAGCTCAGGTTTTTAACAAGGCTAATATTGAAGACTATCTCACGGCACTAGATAATACTCTGCAGAAGTACAATTTTCTCCCCGAAAATATTTATAATATTGAAACGTTCGAGAAATTATTTACAAATGCAAGAGCCTTCTGGAAGCTGTTATCCATTTTCTAGAAGATATAGCGAAAAGTAGGGAACGCTCGAGAAGGATTCGCCGAAGTCTATAAATACCGAAGAAAGAAATCGTAGGTCAGTTATTGTCGTAACGCGAATGCAGCTGTATTAAGAAGATTATTCAAGTGAAGATAAATAAGTGATTAGCACGTACGAAGTGTTAAATAACAGTGTACACCGAATCGAGTGAACGTGACTTATAGTGTAAACAAACAAGTGTGAGGCTATCCGAGGACGTTATCTTATCTTAAGTGATAGTGTTATACAACGGTTATACATAAATATACTGTAAGTGTTTTCATTAAATATTATTAGATTTAATTAGTTCGGTTAATTTAAAAGTGTACATATTTCTAGAATAAGTAAACATAATTTTTAGTCGTTTAAATAGTTTTAGTTTTTAATAATAAATACGCAACAGTGGTGTAAGGTGTGGAGTTCGCGATTTCTTTTTAGTGTGAATACCATTAAGTTATTTGATATCGCTCCCGTAATAAGAACATTGATTACGTAAATAACTTTTAAGTTTGCCATACGCGTGTTTGTTTATAAAGTATAAAATAGTGTTTATTAAACTTTTTCTTTTAACAAGTGCGTGATCGCGATATTAATTAAATTCGTTTCCGTACACTAGTGGTTTAATATCAAGAAGTGGATAGTTATTAAAATTTTGTGTTATACAAAAACTGCATTTTAAAAAGTAGTGTATTTAAACTTTATATTCGTGTTATATTTAAATTTATGCCGGTGACGCGTTTGCAAGCAGTTAAAATGGATGCAAAACTATTTGAATTTCTTGAATCGATAAAAAATGGTCAAGAATCGATGAATAGAAAAATGGAAAAAAATTCTCAGAAGATGGAAGAAAATTCTAGAAAAATGGAAGAAAATTCGCAGAAAATAGAGGAAAAGTTATACAAAAATTCGCAGAAAATTGAAGAAAAACTGTCGGAAAATTCAAGAAAAATGGAAGAAAATTCAAGAAAAATGGAAGAAAAACTCTCCGAACATTCTCAGAAAATGGAGGAAAGTTCTAGAAGTTTAAAAGAAGAAATACGAACAAGCATAGAAAATCAAATCAAACTGTTCAAGAGGAAACTCAAGCAGACATGTTAAATTTAAGAGAAGAAATATGCAAAGTTCTGGAAAATGGAAAACAATCTATGAATGAGAAAATAGAAGCAATAGAGGACAAATTAGAAGACAGAATGAAACTGCTTGAAGAAAGAATAAACCAAATGCATTACCATGGCGAAGGAAGTGTCACGAGTGAAGATTTAATAATGGACCGCCGGGATGAAAGCACACCCAAGTTTAAGGTTGTACCGCCAAATTTTGATGGTAAAGTTCCATGGTCAACCTACTACAAGCAGTTTGAAACCGCAGCTACTGCTAATGGTTGGAGCAACAAGCAGAAAGCGACGTCTTTGATAGTGTCCTTACGTGGAGAAGCGCTTGGAATTTTACAAACTGTTCCGGACCATCTGCAAGAAAATTACGAACTCTTAATATCACAATTAGAAATGAGATATGGAGATGCCCATCTTCAACAAGTCTACCAGGCTCAAATTAAAAGTCGGGTTCAGAAAGCTGCCGAAAGTCTTCAAGAGTTTGAGGCTGACATCGCAAGATTAACACGGCTTGCGTATCCTACAGCACCAGATACCTTCTTGGAGCAGTTGGCTATTCAAACCTTTGTAGACGGCCTCCGAGACAGCGAAACACAGCAGACTCTCCGGTTAGCTCGACCGAAGACGTTGGATGATGCATTAACCCATGCTTTGGAGTTCGAGGCGGCGAAACAAGCGTCCCACCGAGGCAGCCATAAGCTCCGTTGTGCTGCAGAAGTATCTTCGCACACAGAAGAAAGCATTGAAGACATAGTGCGACGGGTATTTCGGGAACGAGAAGCTCGAGGAAGAAAACTGACGTGCTGGAACTGCGGAGAAGTGGGCCACGTACGACGCCGTTGTATTAGGCCCAAAAGAAGACCAGAAGAGCGTCCGGAAAACTAGAACGGGTCGACCGAATGGGGCGAAAGTCGACCTCAACGAGCCATGCCCCGGAGATAACCATTCAAATGGCATCGCCTAGGGAGCAGTTTCATAGCATTTATCTCGATGGCAAGATCAATGGAAGCAGCGTTCAGTTACTGGTTGACACGGGAGCGACGAAGACCATCATTCGTCCTGACATGTTATTGGAAAACGAGAAGACATCACCAGTAACAGTACGACTTCGAACGGCGACGGGCGACGAAATACCTACTCACGGACAAGTCAAAGTACCCATTGGTTTGGGAAATGGAGTACTCGACCATCAAGTAATGGTAGCCGACATCACGGAAGAAGTTATCCTGGGAATGGACGTGATAAAGAAGTATGGGTTCCATTTGGATATGAAGAACGATGTCTTGAAGATCGACAATGAAGAAATACCTTTTCATTTGTCAGAGAAGGCAGCCGTGCGAGTCTTATTGAGTGAAGACGTGATTCTGCCTGCAAGGACTGAAAGTGTGGTGATGGCACGCCTGGATGGAAATCTCCGGGAAGGCTACATACGCGCGATTGAACCAATGGAAGGCGGCTTAGTTGAAAAGGGACTACTCGTTGGCAGAACCTTAGTACGAGTAAAGAACACGATGCCAGTAAGGATCTTAAACATCAACTCAGATCCTGTAACGTTAAAAAGAAGACCGTGGTAGGCCAATTCACGCCAGTATCACAAATTGTGAGATGCGTGAAGTCGAACGAAGATACGTCGCCGAAGAAGTGTCCACAACATCTATTGGACATTCTTACCACCAAATGCCAAAACCTCAGCCAAGACCAGCTGGCTAAAGTTAAATTGTTGATCCAAAAGTACCAAGATGTGTTCGCGCTGGAGAATGGCTCCAAAGGAAGAACTAACGTGGTGAAACATAAAATTAATACCGGAGACGCTCGGCCGATACGACAACATCCACGCAGACTTCCTTTGGCGAAAAGAGAAGAAGCCAAACAAATAATTACGGATATGGAGAGGGAAGGCGTGATTGAACCTTCAAGTAGCTCATGGGCATCCCCAGTGGTACTCGTAAAGAAGAAGGATGGATCAACGAGGTTTTGTGTAGACTACAGACAGCTAAACGACGTGACCAAAAAGGACAGCTACCCTTTACCCAGAATTGACGATGCGCTAGACACCCTGTCAAGATCCCAGTAGTTTTATACGTTAGATTTAAAGAGTGGATACTGGCAGGTAGAATTAGAATCCAAGGATCGTGAAAAAACAGCTTTTACGATCGGAACTGGTTTGTGGCAGTTCACTGTAATGCCCTTCGGCCTGTGTAACGCTCCTGCAACGTTCGAGCGTTTGATGGAGACCATCTTGCGCGGGTTGTCTTGGAAGACGTGCTTGGTTTACCTGGACGACGTGATCGTGGTTGGAAGGTCGTTTGAAGAACACTTGAACAACTTGAAGGAAGTGTTCCAGCGATTACGTGGGGCTAACCTCAAACTGAGCCCAAAGAAGTGCCACGTATTTAAGAAGGAAGTCCAATACTTTGGCCACGTCGTATCTAGAGATGGAGTAAGGGCTGACCCAAACAAAATCCGAGCAGTGCAAGCATGGCCAAGACCGATCGACAAACATTAGGTCCGAAGTTTCCTTGGGTTGTGCACTTATTATAGGAGATTTGTACCCGGATTTGCCAATATTGCCAAACCATTGACAAAATTAACCGAAGAAAAAGAAGAATTTAGAAGGAATGAAGACTGCGAAAATTCTTTTAATCAACTAAAACAAGCCCTAGTCACTTCGCCGATTCTGAGTTATCCAAGGAAAGATGGAAAATTTGTTTTGGATACCGACGCAAGCAATCTGGCCATAGGCGCGGTCCTTTCGCAGGTTCAAGATAGACAAGAAAAGGTTATCGCGTACTTTAGTAAGGTTTTGTCCAGGCCATAAAGGAATTATTGCGTGACTAGGAAGGAGCTGTTAGCAGTCGTTAAGTCCATCGAACATTTCTACAAGTATTTGTATGGACGAAAATTTTTACTGAGAACAGACCACGCCGTTTTAAAATGGCTACTGCAGTTCCGTAACCCAGAAGGACAAGTAGCAAGATGGATCGAGAGACTGCAAGAGTATGACTATGACATAGAACACCGTGCCGGAAGCAGTCATCGGAACGCTGATGCCTTGTCCAGAAGACCATGTCCGGCGGACTGCAGCCAATGTTCGCGACTGGAAGAAAAAGTCGAATGCCTCCGGAGAACTGCTATGGTTGATGATGAGTGGGAACCTAAGCAGTTACGTAGCGAACAAGAAGACAATCCTGAAATAAGACTACTCCTGGACTGGAAAGAAAACGGGCGACGACCAACCTGGGAAGAAGTGAGTGCTTTGGGCAGAAACATCAAAGCGTACTGGGCGCAGTGGGACTCTTTGATAGTAGAAGACGGTCTTCTTAAGCGATCCCTAGAAAGTGCCGAGGGCACGGGAAACAGACTACAGTTGGTAGTGCCAAAGAGAAGGGTGCTAGAAGTGTTGAAGCATCTCCACGATGGGACATCAGGAGGACACTTTGGCATTAAGAAGACGTTGGGTAAAGTGCGAGAACGATTCTACTGGATGAACTGCAAAGAGGACGTCATGAAATGGTGCCGTAAATGCATAGTCTGCGCATCAGGAAATGGTCCAGCGAGAAAGCGCAAAGCACCCATGAAACAATACAACGTAGGAAGTCCTTTGGAAAGAGTAGCAATTGACGTCGCAGGGCCGTTCCCAAAATCCGATTCGGGAAATAAATACATACTGGTGGCGATGGATTATTTCACGAAATGGACGGAGGCTTACGCCATACCCAATCAGGAAGCAGCTGCAGTCGCAGACGTATTAGTAAAAGATTTTTTCTGCCGGTTTGGAGTTCCGTTAGAATTACACTCCGATCAAGGCCGCAATTTTGAGTCTGAGCTGTTTCAAGAAGTTTGTCGACTGTTAGGAATTAAGAAGACTAGGACAACGCCTCTCCATCCTCAATCTGATGGCATGGTTGAATCGAACAATGGGCAAGTACTTAGCTAAGGTAGTGTCCGAACACCAAAGCGACTGGGATCAGTACTTGCACCTTTTCCTAATGGCATACCGATCATCCGTTCACGAAAGCACAGGCTAAACACCATCCTGTGTAATGCTCGGTCGTGAAATACGATTGCCATGCGACCTTCAATTTGGCCGAAGACCGGAAGAGGAAGTCGCTGGAGAAGATTACGTCAGCAAGCTGGCAAAGAGACTAGACGAAGTACATGAAGAGGTTCGTAAAAACACACAAATTGCCAGCGACAGGATGAAAACCAGACGTCAAGGCACAAAATGGTGGGTTTCAACCTGGCGATATGGTCTGGTTGTATAACCCTCAAAGGAGACGTGATTTGTCGCCGTAGCTGCAAAGGCAATGGGAGGGCCCCTATGAAGTCGTGCAGCGTATTAACGACGTCATATACCGCATCCGAAAACCGCCCAGAGGCAAGTCAAAAGTGGTCCACGTCGATCGTCTAGCCCCGTTTGCTGGCGATAACCACAATACGCAAGTCCAAGTCCGAACCAGAGTAATAAGTAGCCGAACCAGGAATCCAATCGAAGAAATGGAGTTCGAGAAGTTTATAAACTTATACGGAGGTTCTGGAAAAGCTAGGTTTGGAGTTACCACCGAGGAACAACAAGACCTGTTCCAGACACAAAAAGATTACGCCATCGCACATTGCGTGGGCGAGGATCTTAACATGTCCAGAGGGGTTGCAGTCGTGTTTAAAAAGAAGTTTGGGCAGCTAGATGAATTACGAAGACAGCAACCGGCAGTCGGAAAAGTTTTAGGACTACGTGGTGGTGATGGACGCTTCGTTTTTCTATTTGGTCACCAAGAAATACTCACGTGTCAAGCCGTTATACAAAAATCTGTGGCGAACATTATGGACTCTCAAGAGAGAAATGAAGGTCCATCATGTTAAGAAATTGGCAGTACCCAAGCTTGGTTGTGGCTTAGATCAACTGAATTGGAGGACAGTTCGAAACATGTTGGAGGTCGTCTTCCGAGGAACAGGCATTCAGGTGTTGGTCTGTAGTTACCAACCAAGGAGAATATTGGGTCAGGAAAAGTCCATTGACTGTTACTTTTATGGTCAAGGAAGTTGCCGAAATGGAGGAAACTGCCGCTATCGCCACGATCCCTTTTATAGGTGTCGCATCCAGTCTCCTGGTCTGGGACAGAACAGTCCTAAGAAGGGGGCAGTGAAACGTTCGAGAAATTATTTACAAATGCAAGAGCCTTCTGGAAGCTGTTATCCATTTTTTAGAAGATATAGCGAAAAGTAGGGAACGCTCGAGAAGGATTCGCCGATGTCTATAAATACCGAAGAAAGAAATCGTAGGTCAGTTATTGTCGTAACGCGAATGCAGCTGTATTAAGAAGATTATTCAAGTGAAGATAAATAAGTGATTAGCACGTGCGAAGTGTTAAATAAATAACAGTGTACACCGAATCAAGTGAACGTGACTTATAGTGTAAACACACAATTGTGAAATCCGAGGACGTTATCTTATCTTAAGTGATAGTGTTATACAACGGTTATACATAAATTCGTGTAAGTGTTTTCATTGAATATTATTAGATTTAATTAGTTCAGTTAATTTAAAAGTGTCATATTTCTAGAATAAGTAAACATAATTTTTAGTCGTTTAAATAGTTTTAGTTTTTAATAATAAATACGCAACAATATGGACGAGTCGGGTTTGACTACGGTCTTTCCTGCTCTTATTTACCCAGCCAAAGGATGAACGAGGAGCTGATGAACGATGCTCCCGCTGGTAGCATAGCATTCCCACAAGAAAAAGACTGGATGACCAGTGAAATTTGTAAATGGTTTAAGTATTTTGTTAGATATACGAAGGCTTCAAATGAGAATAAGGTTATATTACTCCTAGGCACAGTAGCCATAAGAGTCTTGAATCCCTACAGTTTGCTAGAGAAAATAGTGTTGTTGTGTTTTGCTTCCCTGCACACTGTTCTCATCACGTTCAACCATTGGACGTTGGATTTTTCCGTCCTCTTTATACATATTTTGACCAAGAAATACAATTATGGGTCCGTCAAAATAGCAGGCCTTCTCAATAAAGCTTATTTGAAGAGTGCTGTACCAACAAATGCGATAAATTTCTTCAAAAGGACTGGCATCCATCCTTTTTATCCTCATATCTATGAGGACTGGGAGCTTGCACCAGCTTTAGCTACGGATAGGCCGAGTCCCGAGGCTGAAGACGAGAACCAAATGGAAATGGAAAAGAGCAATCTAAATCTGGTCTTAACTCGTCTTCATCCTCAGTTTTCGACATTTCGGTAAAAGAAATTTTACATCCTTCTCGAGCGGTAGCCACTGGCGCTGATAAACGAAAAGGCAGAAGACGTGGAAAAACTGGCCGTTTGAATTCAATACCAAAAATTCAAGAACTTAAAGGGAAAGTTATTGAAAAGAATATGAAGGTGAGAAAACAACAAGTCAGGTCAGTAAAACGACGAATTGTCATTGACAATGACGCTTCTGATGAAGTCGAAGTCATTTTGGATGACTCAGACGATGATGGTAATGCTAGTTGCGTTTACTGTAATAAATTGTACTCGAACTCACGTGCAAGAGAAACTTGGATTCGATGCCAAATATGCAAGTCGTGGTGCCACAATGAATGCGCCGGCGTTACCCCGCGTGTGAACTATGTATATAATATGTTATTATGTTTATTTGTTCTATTTGATTATGTTAGTTGTTCATATATGCCAAAGATGAACTACTTGGTTATTTTTAAAAAATATACTGTGTTATTAAATAAGAAATTAAATGATCAAAAATGTATTGTGTATTATAATAAACATCAAACTAAGTATATATTTTCATATAAAACAAAATAATAATTGCAAAACTAAAAAAAACAAGATGGCATTCTAAAAACATTTCAAATATGTTGGTAATGTCTACACGACATAAAAGAGTATAGTTGTCTGTCAGTATAGTTGTGGAAACACATCGGTGTATCCTAGCGCTGAAGAGTTCCTAAATAACGAAACAGCTGTCTGCTAGTTCTGGTGTTGTTTTTCACAATTGTACTGACATTGTTCCTAACCTATTTTATAGTTGGGATTTTGACAGCGTCACTTGTCAATAGATCATTGACTTTCGCTGTCATTAAATCCAATGACAACTTTTCTACCCTCCGTACTAATTTATAGTTTTCTATATTATGATACGTGGTATTTTTACCACAAGATGGCATTCTAAAAACATTTTAAAAACTAAAATAGTTATAATGATATTTTCTTAGGGGGTCCAACATAGGCGCACTTCCTCTACATACGAGAATAGCGTAGTACAATTTTTTATGGTATTTGTTGACTGTTTTTACAATGATATTATGTTCTACTCTTTACAAGTTATTCTTTAATTTATAAACGTTGGCATTTGAAATCATTTACTAGCTCTCTTATGCTTCTACTATCGATTTTCAAAGTTCTGCGTTAAAACTTGTAGAAACAAGAAATGAAAGTAAATAAATAATAGATCGTTTTTTATTTCTTTGAGACATAGTTTCTAAAATTGTTAATATTAACAATACATTATTTACATGGTTTATTTACAAAAAACTACAAAAATAAACAAGATTGTTCAAGAACGTTGTTGTTCTTCTAGATCAAAATACTGTTGCATTTGAACTAATTTATCCATAGTTCGATTATGATAGTATCTGACGCTCTTCAATTCGCCACCGTATTCTTTAGGTAAGTACTTTTTTGGTATCGACAACGTTTCTGGTATGGTGTCGTTGCGAGTACCATGATGAAAATGTATCTAAAAAAAAGTGTTGGCATCGGAAAAATAACGTCAATACGAGTACATACTTTTTGGAGTTTGTCCGATCGTATGAAAGGTTTCGTCACGTTGAAACAACAAGTCAAAGCATAAGAACAATTGATAAAATGTACTTCTCTACACGCGAGCGGCAATCCACGGTCAAAATATTCAGAGTGTAGTTTTAATAAGTTCATACGAATTGTGGTTATATGCATTAGAGATACCTAGAAATTTGTAAATTAGAATAGTATGTGGTAAAACGAGTGTAATGTGAGTAATATACGAATTGTAACACGTTTTCTCTACTTTGTTTTAATTTACATTATTTGTTGATGAAAATTGTAATATATCTATAGCAGTGATTTTTGATATGTTATAGTTGGTTACAGTGCATCTCATGATTTATTGACTAAAATCAATCTGACAGTTAATACTTACTACCAACTTTATATATTAAACATACAAAAATCACTACATTCGATTGCACACTTCTATTTTTTGAAAAAAACGTTGTACTTTGTACTATATGCGAAATAAAGAAAAAGTGTTTATTATGAAAAATACTCACTCCTTTAGCGTCAACTATTATAATTGCTTCGCGAGGTGGATTATCGTAAGCTATCGAGTCTATTACCATAAAGTACAACTTGAAATGAGCTTCTTGGCAGTAATTTTTATAGTTAAAATCGTTCATACTAATTACGAGTATAAGCGTGTCCTGGTATCTGTCAGGCATCACACTGAAAGTCCTATACCCTTTACGTTTTAAAAAACCGACGCTGTTAGTTAATACTTACATAACTTGGGAGATTTTCCGTAAGTTTTCGTTGTTGAAGTTTCGATCTGTGAAAAGATTTGGCCCTGAATTTTTTATTCGAATGTTACTCTCGATGGTGTATTTAGTAAGCTCTTGGCAATTATTGCACGCAATTAAGAAAATTGCGATTTGTTCCTCGGTTAATTGAGGCCACTTATCTTTACGCCATTCCTTAATTGCTTCGATGTCTTCTTCAGTAGTAAGACCTTTTTTAACCACTTCAGGAACGACAAAACCTAACTTCAATAAATGCATTTTGCAACTGTACCGTAACTTCAAACAACCGCGAATAAATACCAATAAGATAAAAAACAAAATAAACATAATACTTACGTCAATGAATAATTGTAAATATAAAAAACTTCTCATGAAGCCTTATGAAAAAAAATTGTAAAATGTGAGTATTCTTCAACAAATAGCTCAAGTGGGAGGTATTGATGCTCTATTGTACTTAGAAGTGAAGGTTGTTTCAATATTGAATTTCGTTCATAAATCTTTTTTACACATGGGAATTTTCGTAATTTCAATGCAACGAATAAATTAATTTAATTAGTTTCACAAAAACAAACACAATTGTAATAACTTTACAAACGAAATTGAAAACACATTAGAGATATTTAATAATAGAAACCAGTGAAATCTAACAGAGGTCAACGTTTCAGCAAAACGGTGCCAAAACATGCTCAAATTTAGTCAAAAACTTAAGTATAAGCACAATTAAAACAAATATTAAAACAAATAGTTAAAAAAATGCTGACTGTGTGACAATAATGTAACTAAAGAAAAAAAAAATAACAATTAAGAAGACAAAGTAAAATAATTATCACATTACAAATGCTTCAACAATAATATTCAAAACAATTTTGACGTCATAAATCGTTAGAAACAAAGTCAAAATCTTTATTAAACCACTGTTCTATTTCAGCTTCAAAAAACGGTTGCAGCTCAACTAACTTCTTCTTATAACTTTTTTGGTAATAATCCAAAGATTCCAGCTCTCCACCGTAGTCTTTAGGCAACAAACTTTTACCAATTCCCGATAGTTCCATTTCATCATTATCCAAATTCCCTTTGTGAAACTGTAACTGCACACAAATTTAATTTATAATAAACATAAAAACAACTGGCTTACTTTTTCGAAAACTTCTTCGGTTAAGAAAGGTTTCACCAAATTAAAAATGATATTAAAAATCGAACCGCAGTTGAAAAAATGCACCACGTGCAGTTTTAACGGTAAGCATTCTTGCATGTAATTCAAATAGATTCTTAAAACGTTTAGGTTTATCTTAGTTAAATGCATTAGAGACACCTAAAGATGATTTTTAAAATTTGAAGGTATGCTTAACAAACACTTACGTTACAAAAGTCAAATAATACAACTGATCCATTAGGCGGGTAATTTCGCACCACAGACTCCACAACCATGATGTTCAGCTTTGAAGCAGAAAAAGTGTCATAATTTTGATAATCTGAATCTTTTAACCGAAGGACTATTATGACACAGTTGTTGTCGGTTCTTACAGGAAGTGGAAAACAGTATCTACGACCGACGTTTATTAAAGCGACAAAAACAAGTCTTTACTTACATCACGTCAAGAATCTGGCGAAGATCTTCGTTCTCGACGGATCTACAAGTAAACATTTCAGGAGCGTCTGTCTTAGCAGCGTAGTACGATTTGATCGTCTTTTTAGTCAGGTCCAAGTCGTTTAGGCACGATACCAAAAATATGATAATTTGTTCGTCTTTTAGATTTGGGTACGATCGTTCCATCAGCCAATCTCTAACGTTATTTATTTTGTCTTCTGTTACGCGTTTTTCTTCGATTATTTCGTTTTTAGTAAAACCAAAAGTTAGAGCCGACATTTTTTTGTAACGTTTAGTGTTTTCGTCGGTTGAAACTGATAAAATACATTTCCTTTGGTTTATCGAGTTTCTCAATTTATCGAAAATTAAGGTACACATTTTTTTATTTAAAGCGATTGTGTACTGATTTATTCTGAGTTACGTTTTTCTTTAAAAAAAAACAGGATTTGTTATTTTTCCTAATATTTTATTGTATTTCTTTGTTTTGTAGAATTTATTAACCAAAAGTAATATAATTATAACAGTACAGCTCGTACAGTATGGAATAAATTCATTATTTCCTAAATATAAAAGATTAAGACATTTCCAGCATTTTAAAATGTAAAAAGACAAAATAACTTTAATGCAAGGTGAAATTCTTTACGTAAAGGTTCAGGTACAAGGTGTTCTAAATTATAATAGATACGAAAAAATGGACCGCGTATCTTCAATCTCTTTTTTCGAGAAAAACTCGATGGGAAAAACCAAATTGAGCTATTGTTTTTTGTTTTCGAGCAAAAGTTTGATTTTCTCAATTTTCGACTCATGGCGATATGGGTTGGAGACATTACGCCGAATGGACACAACGTCGAAACTTGGACATAACGTCGAAATGAACTATTGGACACATCGCAAAAACTGAACATAGCTCCGAAATCAGCTCTTGGACACAACGCCGAAATCGGCAGTTAGACATATCGCCGAATGTGGACACAACATCAAAAAGCGAAAATTGACGCTGCATAGATCTGAAATCGGGCGTCGAAGCCGAAGTATCAACTTTCTCTAAAATGACAGTCTCTTTTGCAGAAATTCTAACGTCGGACTTAATACCGAAATTTGTAATTGGACACATCGCCGAAACTGAACGCAACACCAAAACGTCTTTGCGACTGTGGACACAACGCCGAAACTTCTTCGTAGATGTATTACAAAGTAGCTCTGTTTATATATTAATTATAGATTAAATAATTGAGGTTGGTCGTCTTTTCAATATTGTATTTTTATTAAATTAATTTGAATATATTGCAACATCCCAGTAAACACAAAATTGATAATGTTTAGTAACAGTTTCAAAACAAAAAAAGTATGTTTCACTCTTTATTTTAAACGTAAAAGAAACTTAAGTGCAATAAAATAGATATAAGTCCATCGCTGTTTCACTTATTTGAATCAGTATAGTTTCGGTATTTTAAATTGAAATCTGTTGCAAAATAAATGTTGTATTCGGCTTTCGTTTTAAAACCTTCGTATGCATGTATCTTCGAAGTAGATGTTACACTGCAACACAAGACAATTTTAACACGTTTTGTCTTTGTGCCTGATCATGTAAACAGTCGTACATTACTAGGAATCGATGTCATTCGAGATGCCAACATAATCCTAGACATACCAAATAAGAATATTATTTTGGAGAAAATCTGCAACATGCGTTTGCTTTTGCAGCACATATCTCATGCTTCTTAAACGAAGTACAGTCTAAGGACGTATCTCTGAGAAATGATGAAGAAATTAACCTAACCCCAGAAGAACGAAAACAATTAGACTTCGTTCGAACTGTGAACGACACAACGAAGCGACACCCTACGCAGAGCACTCAATTGTCTTATTGGATGAAACTCTGATTGCAGCATATCTTCCATGCAGCAAAGAAAACCAATTAGATGAGTACGTTGCTTCTAAAAAGATGCTATCATCTAGTAAATGTTAAATCATCAGATTGCGTTTGTGACTCCGTTTGGTACGTACAGATACTTACGTATTCCTTTTGGTCCTCGGAATGTTCCATCAACATTCCAGAGGCTAATGGACAGATTTCGATCCTTCTACTTGCCTACTTGGACGATCTGATCGTAATTTCTACCACATTTTTTGAACACTTAGAAAATTTATGAAGTACGTTCGAACGACTTGACCTGTTTCAGTTAACTCTTAACAGAAAGAAGTGCTTATTCTGTTGTCAGGAAGTACACTATTTGGGACACATGCTTTCTCCGCAAGGTGTATGACCAAACGAATACAAAGTGGCAGTTATACTATACATGTCGCCACCGAGCAATGTGAAAGAATCAATTTTTTACAAACTTGCTCATGGTTTCGACGGTTTATAGAAAACTTTTCGCTGTCCACCTTGACAAAGAAAAACATCAAATGATTATGGAGACCTGAGCAAACTGAAGCTTTAACCAAATTAAAGAATTTGTTATGTACAGCTTCAATTCTCCGGCAAGCTGACAATCGACTCCATTATATCTTAAGAACAAACGCAAGTAACTACGCTCTTGGAGCATGTCTACTCCAGGGGGAGGGCAATGATAAACGACCAGTGGGCGCGTCTAGGTTACTCAATTCAGCAGAGTGTAATTATAATACAACCAAACGTGAAGCACTCGTTGTTGTTTGGTCAGTTCAAAAGTTCCGAGGTTACCTTGAGGGTGCCACCACAATCGTACAAACCGATCATCAAGCGTTGAAGTGGCTTATGTTTAATAATCTCGGGGCGTTTAACAAGGTGGGCACTTCAACTAATGCCTTTTGACTTTCGGATTGATTATATTACTGGAAAAAAAAATGACATAGCAGACACGTTATCTCGACCACCACGAGATGACTCCGAGAAAATAATAGATGTCAACATATTTTGAATAATTTCATTATATTTCAAGTTATGGCTATAGTTGTGTGTTTTTAAATGTAAATCATAATAGGCTATTAGACAGTTAAAATTGTTTGTTTTTTCATACATTCATATTTTACTCGTTTTATCAAAAAATTGATATTTTTAACAAACACACGTATTCCGTTTTAGTTTTCTCCTAGTAGGCTTCTGTCGTTGGAAATTGGAATTTTAAAAAGTCGAGCTTCCAAAAAATTAAAAAAAAACAAATTTTGGCCATTTGCAAATAGAAAACAGCAATATTTGCAACCCACTGATCTTTAGGGTAGATTGCAGTTTTATAATTGGTACCTACAAAATATTTGTCAAAATTCATTGTTTTATCAAAACATAATTTGGTCTAATGAAACCTATATTAGTAGTGCAGGAATTTTTAATAAGCACAAGGAACACTGGCGGCCGGATGCTAATCTTCATCGCACTACCGATGTCCGACATCAGGAAAGATTTGGTTTTAGCTTGTAGTGTGTCTTAATTGGAATTTTGACTAACAACATCCCAAACAGCACACAACATCTTCAAGACGTCTGTTTTATGCCTGTTTCATGTCTGAACGTCTGTGGATCTAAAAAAGATGTCTTAACGATATCTACTGTAAGACATCTTAAAGACGTCTGACTTAAGACATTAAGTTTTTTCAAAGTTTTCTTTATCAGATATCGAAATGGCATTGTTTAGTCTGATTAACATTGCCTGGGCGTGTGCCTATTTACTGTGGTATTTATTTGATCATTTGTTAAGAATCATGATGTAAAACCTTTATTAACATTAATAGTTGAAAGTACGAATATATTTTAGAATTAGTTAAAAATAGACATAAAAGTAAAGATTAACAATTATTTATTGTAATTTAATACTACTTAAATACTTAAAAAACGTCGATGGTAGCATAATAAGTTAGCAGTTATCTAATGAAACGTTCGACGGTTAGTAACTTACACTATTTTATTGTCAAATATTTTTTAGAGGAGGATAATGTCCTATTACATAGCCATCTAAAAAGGCTATGTCTATTACCAAACAGAAGCAGAGTGGACCAGAATTATAGAATTGTAATCAATATAACAGCAAAAGTAATAGTAGGTTAAATCATTGAAAATGATCATTAATGAATAAGTTATAATACTATTATATTGGTAGCGAAAATTTGTCGAGTTAAATACTGTTCAAATTTGTCTTTGATAAACAATTTTAATGTAAAATATAAAATAAAAAAGGAATCAAAACAGTAAATATTTGAAGCAACGTATATTTGTGTATAGTTTTCTTGCATTGCGTATTTTATATAGTACAAACATTTTTTTGTTTAATTTTAGAAATCAACTTCTAAACCTTAATGCAACAAAATCGTATTTTACGAGGACTGGTAACTGATCTCTCAGATGCAAAGAAGTTTAAAAAAATTAATGGAGCAATTCAGGCTAAAGAAACAAAAACCTATTACTAGCAGCTTATATAATCTACCAGGAATCATTATTTTCATAAACAGTAAAAAGGAGTTTCGGAACTTTAGGTTTCGTTCAACAAGCTGGGTTATGCAATTACAAGAAGAAACTGAAATTTCGATCGAGAACTGCGTGAAAAGAGCTTCTAATAGAAGTTCTCTTATTTAAAAAAAAAGTATGACATTCAATAAAAAAGTGTTTTATATTTAGTGTTTTATTGCATGTGCAGATTTTCTCAAAATATTTTTTGTTTAAGTAAGATCTCTTCAAGATGTACAGCTTATTAACATTCGACGTCTTGAATATGTCTTAAAAATGTCTAAAGACGTAATGAGATGTCTACAAGATGCTTTGAATATCTTGGCTTGACATCTCCGAGATGTATTTAAGATGTCAATGTGCTATTAGGGATATTTCAAGAAAATTTAAACAGTCAACAATATTGTAACAAATTTTAGAACTAATTTATTTATACACAAAATATTTACACGTTTATAGGTACACGAACTAATTAAATCTAACGATATTTAAGAAAAACACTTACACTAATTTATATAGTACAATCACTCAAAAAATAATGTCCGTGGATAACTTCTGTTTAACACTTGTTTACATTAAAGACACGCACGTTTATATTTATATCGAACACACGCCTTAATCACTTATTTATTTAAACTTCATAATCTTATTAACACTGACGACTTCGAATAACGAATAACTGACCTATGATTCGTTTTAATCGCTTTTATACATTTCCGCAATCTTTCGAGAATTTTCTACATTCTTCCCAAACGTTCTAGTTCTTGATAACAAATTTGTGAACGCTCTCGAAGCTGAACGTTTCAAGATTATGAAATTTTAGACCTGCTAATTAGACGTTTTAAAAATAATTGAATTAATTTTATTAATTAATTTTTTTGGGGACACATTAAACACACTTTATACAAAACAACTTTTAATAACATACACAAACTAACTGAAAATTTTGTTGACTGTCTTAATTCCATCTCAAATATTCATATTTTCAACGCAGTTAGTGGTGTTACAAAGAGGTGTAATTTATGTATTACTAGAAATGGACAATATTTTTAAAATTTACTTTGAATGTTTAATTATTAATTAGGTATTAAATCTTATAATTTATACTATCAATTGTAATTTCTTTTTCTTGAGTTGTCAAATAATCCATGATTCCTCAGATTTTGTTTCAATCTCATAAAAATGGATTTAAGAGGTTGTCTTCATTTTGGTTAACGATCGAAAATCATTGTTCACTTTTAGTTACTTTTGTATTGTTTGTTTTATCAAAATCACCCTTAGTGCTTTAATTGCAATTGCTGTTGTTGCTGTTACTTTGGCAGTTTTCAAATTATGGATTTCTCTTTTAAGGAACAGGTCGACGTGCATTAGTTCTTAGATTCTGTCAAAGCAACTGCCTCGAAAGTGTCCACGTATATTCAGAGAAGTATTCAAACCGGAGAATTCTAAATCACAAAACTTTTACCCGAATACAACGTCTTCAAAAAAAAAGGAAGTTTGAAGCCAGTCAGAAATCACGCCGGAAGACCTCGACAACCCCAATCACCCATTGCGGAAGATGACATTCTTCAAAGAATTGATTACAATTCTGAGACCATCACCAGTCGCATCTTTTGAGATCAATTATATGTGCATTCCACATCCAACGAGTACAAAAATTATTGCCACTTGCCCACGGATCACGCTTAAATTCTCGGAAGCGAAGAATAATCGACAACGGATTCCACACTAATATCTTGTCTTGATTTGGCCGTCGTGGTATAGAAAACTTACACAGTGAGCATATTTATGCAGATGAAAATCTACATGCCAGATTTAAATCAATGTAAAATTAATGTCTGGGTCGAAATTATCGGCAACTTTATGGTTGGGCCGTTCTGATTGCTCGATTATCTGGATGGCGTTAGTTACCTTTGTTTCTTTCAAAAACATTTGCAAAAATTAATAAAAGACTTGCTCCTAAATTTACGTCAAAACATTTAATTAAATTTGTTATACGCATTTATGAATAGCGTAGAAAAACGTGATTTTTTAAGTAAACTTTGAACTCTTTTCACAGCTGAACTGTACATTTTAGTATATACATAAATAGGGTCCAATCAATTTACTTTGACCTCTACAATACGTGGTAGCTTTATTTTACAGCAATTTTGGAACACCCTGTATATATTTTTTTTGTCATATAAATTCCCCAATATATAATAGTATATTATACACCAAGGTTGAGAAGTGTATGATTATAACCTAAGCGACAGGTTATATCCCAAGACGCGAAGCGTCGAGGGATATAAATCGCGCAAATCATAATCATCTTCTCAACCGTGGTCTACATATAATTTGTAAAAATCGGATATAATTACAGCAAAAAAATAAACTGATCAAAAAAGTTCTAAGCTTGTCATTCTACATCTAATGCAAAGTGATTTTTATCGTAAAGTCCATGGAAGCATAAAAAACAAAAAACAGTAAAAAATCAAGTATATTCCTACAAAAAATACTAAACTTAAAAAGAAGAATTATTTGAACTATAGACCTAACATCTAAGATTTATAAATCCTAAGGTAAAAAATGTAGTTCAAAACTTTTTTTTGAAAGAAATGTGATTTTAAAATGCTGGGGAGAGAACTGTACGAGTACAATAATCTTTGTTATAAAATAACTGTGAAACAAAGTTATTAAATTGTATAAATATAATTATTTAAAAGCAAAGCAAAAATATAATTGTTGAATAACTGGCTCGACCGGGTAGCGGGTAGGTATTCTCTGTGATCTCGACGGAGAGATGCCTACTTCAGAAAAGCGATCTTGCCCACGCGAGTCTTGATTTCTCCCTCCTCTCTCCTAACAATGAGGAAATCAGGTCGAAACCCGCAAATCCTATCTACCTCAAACTCAATTCTCTCTAGTACCTCCTTCTAGAATCCTAAATCCAACTCGCCAACACGTGTGATGTGTGTAAAGTTTTTTGTTATTCAGTCAAGTGTTGGTGTTAAAAGTGTAAAAAACAATATATATGTCTTATATCAGGAACCCGCAAGAGCATGTTTAAACGTATGGACAGCGGCAATGAATAACAGATAATTCTAAACTAAACAAATATAGATGTATACCTGGTGAAAAAAATAATACCGCGCAGGGGAAGGATACCCTAGGGACAGCAAGAGAGGTGGGAACTTGCGGGTCGATATTAAGTGACCCTTTCTCTGAAGTAGGTAACCAAGCCTCGGAAAAAAAGTATAGTTACTGGAAGAGCGAACTACCTGTTTTTCGGAAGAAGTGACTCGATCACTTTCGGCCAAAGAGAAAGAGAACAAAAATCCGAAAGTATACGAGATCATCGAGGCGATTGATGAAACAACGAGGGCGTTTAAGACACTGCAGACGCAAGTTACCCAAAGCACAAAAACAGAACTTAAGCAATGTATTAAACTATTAGAAGCACAGATTAATAACCTAAACAGACAGTCGGCGAAAGAACAGTTAGAACAAATCAAATGGAAGAAATCAGAAAAAATGACAATAGAGACGGAGACCCAAACGGATATAAGACAAACGCACAGCAAAGGAACAAAGCAAATTGCTGTACAAACGACGAAATGGACAAAAGAAGGAAAAAATATGATAGAAAATGCAGATAATATAAACACATACGAAGAATGGAAGAGAGTAGCTGAGAAAGAATGGGGGGATAGTGTATATGCACAGACGAAAATAATAGGACACCCACTTCAAGAAAAGACAGGTACAAGCACGCTATGTATAACCAAAAAAAAAGAAGAAGATAACTAAAGATTGCGATTAATGATACGGAAAGTATACCCGAAAATACATAAGAGAGAAAAGGAATTAGAAATCATGGAAAACAAACTAAAACGAAAAGAAAAAATAATACAAATATAAATAAAATAAATAAGAATTATATATAAAGAACAGGAGGAGAATGTGTGGAAGAAGTTGGACAAAGTAAGAACAGAAACAGAAGAGGATGAAACGATAACGCTGCATAAATTAAAAACAATGAGTGTAAATAGATTAAGAAAAATAGTAGAGTGTGTGTTCAAGTCAAAATAGAAAATAATAAACATAATAGTACCAAAGGAAATTGACGCACAGCAGAGGACGGAAAAACAATATAATTAGAGAAGAACCTACGCGCTCGTCGTAGAGCAGAAGGGAAAGAACTATGAGGAACCGGTAGCAAAAATGAGAATACAGCTTAAAGATAAAGAAGAAACCGAAAAAATCAGAAGTATAAGGAGTACTAAAGAAGGAAAAATGTTAATAACAATAGAAAAGGACAAACAAACGTTAAACAAAATAAAAGAAAAGATTCAGGGGAATGAACCTAATGACTACAACCAAAGATATAGAAGAAGCAATAAAAGAACATGGAGACATAGAAAACTTAAAAATAGGAGTGTTTAGGCCTAACAGAAACCGCACGAAGGCGATGACGAGTAAGGTACTCGAGAACACAGCTAATAAAAGGTTACAAAAAGCAAAAATTAGAATAGCCATGTCACAATCAGGATGAAAGAGCAACATCAGGCAGTTAGATATTATAGATGCTGGGAGTATGGACATAACGCAAAAGAGTGCAAAGGAAACGATAGGACAAAATTATGCAATAAGTGCGAAGAGACGGACACATAAGCTTGTAACGAAACTCTTAATAAACACAAAGTAAGAAGGAAAAAACAAATGTATTGGTGAAACCCGTAAATTAAAGAAATAAGAGACAAGTGCCCAAGAGCAAAAAGGAAAGCACAGAAAGCAAGAAAAAAAATCTATCTGAAGAGAGTGTTAAGGAAGCGGAAATAGAGTATAAGCAAAATAAAAAACAATTAAAGAAAGAAATTGAAAAACAAAAAAGAGAAGCATGGAAGAGGGTCTGTCAAGATATAGATAGGGACACATGGGGTTTAGCCTATAAAATAGCGGTAAATAAAATTTAAAAAAGTGCGATAACCCTCACTGACAAAGAACAAATCAAATTAGCCAAAGAACTGTTTCTAAGAGATGGAATAAACTAGAAATAGGTAGCAACAGATGATATCCCAATATTAACAAAAGAGGAGATAGAAAAAGCAAGAAAAGATGTAACGGCAGAAAAAGCGTGCGGGCCTAACGGAGTGCCCCCGAAGTCATAAAAATAATAGCAAGGAAAAAACCGGAAATCTTACCGAGTCTTTAATCAACTCATCACAAAGATGAAATTTCCAAAATCTTGTATAGAGAAAATTATAAACTATAGGATAATAACAAAACTACAAAAAGGTAATAAAATATAGCTAAATTAGCATGGTTTCAGAAAAAAACTACTCCACTATAACAACAGTGCAGCAACTACAAAACATAGTGAAAAAGGCAAAAAAAATAAACACAATAGAATCTATGTAGACATGGCGACAATAGATATTAAAAATGCTTTCAATGAGGCAGGTTTGGAAAAAATAGTAGAAGCTATGGAAAAGAAAAGTATTGCGCGGTATCTAATAGAACTAATAAAAAGTTACCTAGACAACAGAGAAATACAGGTCGGGGATAAAAAAGAAAGAATTAAATTGACATGCGGGGTACCACAAGGATCGGTACTAGGTCCAACCGTATGGAACATTTTCTATGATGATATCCCAGAAACTCATATACCAAAATGATGCGAGATGATAGTGTTTGCAGACGACATGGCTGTAATAGGGACGGGGAAAAATAGAAAAGACATCCCATAGAGGAAAGTACCATAGGCCCAGGCTTGGTCCAGGCTTGGCCCAAGTCTGTACAAGCCTGGGCCAAGCCTATAGGCCAGGCTTGGGCCAGCTTTGGAAAAAGTCTGGAATGATAACCATGGCCCAGTCCTGGACGCTAGGCCTGGGCCATGCTCAGTTGCCAGACCTGGGCCATGCTCAGTTGCCAGACCTGGGCCATGCTCAGTTGCCAGACCTGGGCCATGCTTAGTTGCCAGTACTGGGCCACGCTTAATTGCTAAAACTAGCTCAAAATTAAATTCCAAGAATTAAGCATTAATAAAACAATGGAATAAATAATTGTATGAACGTATTTACACTTTATTGTTATTACTTGTATTATGTACTATTTAAATTACATAAAGTTTTTTAATTACTATTTAGATCTCGTCTTAAATTATATTAACATTTAGCTAGTACAGTTATTATTCTCCATCACTAGTTCACATTCAAGTTCAACTCATTTTGGCACCTTTTGTTTGATATTTTTTGGTTTTCTGTATCACTAGGGTTATTAACGTCACTCACACAGCTGATGTTTACACTTTGATTATTTAAATTTTGCCGGTTAACATCTAAATTAGTTTTTTTATTCAAAACTTTTTTGGTTTATTTAACGCACGCCATCTTTAAACTCTAAGGTAAGAATCAGACATAATTACTTTTAGTATCCTCACCTCGTGATAATTGTAGTAAACAAAAGAAATTATATTTGAAAGTGTTTTCCTTCTAGTTAAAACGTACTAACATTCAATGACTGTATAACTGAATCTCGGAGATTTGATCCATCACCTTTACTACTCTAACAATGAGAAAAATCTTACATTTAACTAACAGATGATGTAAACAAGGATGGCGGCTGCGCTAAACGAAAATACCCGAATCTCGCCATACGTAACCGAACGGCTCAAGATTCAATTCTACACTTTCGATATTACCATAACTCAACTTATTAACCAATTTTTTAAAATTTTTAACATTGAAAAAAAATTATTATTGCTATTTTTTTGGATAATCCAGCCTTGGCCAAGGCTGGGTCAACCAGTCTTGAACTAAGCTTGGGTCCCTATGGAATAGAAAGGCTGGGTTATCCAGGCTTGGGCCAGACTTGGATTCTCATGGAATGGCCAAGGATAGGTTATACAAGCTTGGGCCAAGCTTGGCTAATAATTTGAATGGCCGAAGCTGGGTCAACCAGTCTTGGCTCAAGCTTGGGTTTCCATGGAATAGCCAAGGATGGGTTATGCAAGCTTGGGCCAAGCTTGGGTAAGAATTGGCATGGCCGAGGATGGGTCAACCAGTGTAGGACCAAGCTTGGGTCCCCACGGAATGGCCAAGGCTGGGTTATCCAGGCTTGGGCCAAACTTGGATTCTTATGGAATGGCCAAGGATGGGTTATACAAGCTGGGGCCAAGCTTGGCTAATAATTTGCATGGCCGAAGCTGGGTCAACCAGTCTCGGCCTAAGCTTGGGTTTCCATGGAATAGCCAAGAATGGGTTATGCAAGCTTGGACCAAGCTTGGGTAAGAATTGGCATAGGCGAGGATGGGTCAACCAGTGTAGGACTAAGCTTGGGTCTTCATGGAATGGCCAAGGCTAGGTTATCCAGGCTTGGGCCAAACTTGGATTCTCATAGAATGGTCAAGGATGTGTTATCCAAGCTTGGGCCAAGCTTAGCTAATAATTTGCATGGCCGAAGCTGGGTCAACCAGTCTAGGCTCAAGCTTGGGTCCTCCTGGAATGGCAGAGGCTGAGCTACCCAGTCCTGGGCCAAGTCTGGGCCAATACAGGTACGCCAAACTTAGGTTTCCCAGTACTGGCCCAGGTCTGGCCCCGTTGTCTAACTCTGAGGTTTCCTGTATGGGTTAGAGCAGAAACTGGAAAAAGCAATAAAAGCAATAGAAGATAAGGGTCTAAAAACAGCGACAGAAAAAACTAAAGTTATCGTACTTAAAGGCAGAAACAAAGTCAAAGAGATTACCATAAACATTAAGGATAAAGAGAATAAAAGTCAAAATTGTATAAAATATCTAAGCATAAGTATAGGTAAAAATTGGAATATGGGAACACTAATAATTGAAGTAACAAAAAAAGCAGACAAGACTATAATAATGATATCTAAAATAATGCCCAGCATAGACGGACCCAACACGGAAAAAAGGCAGTTACTGCTAAGCATAGCTAATTCCATGATAGTATATGGATGGGATATATGAAAAGAGTACTTGGGAATGAAAAAATATAAAAAAAAAGCAGAAAGCATGCAAAGAAAAGCAAGGATTAAAATGGCAAGAAGCTACAGAACAGTATTCACAAAGGCACTACAGGTTATAACAAGACAAATCCTCTTTGATTTAAATATAAAAAAAGGATTAACAAAAATACAGACAAAGTAGAATAGAAGAGCGTAAGAAAAGATACTATCAAGAAATAGGAGGAAGAGTTGATAGAAAATAAAAGAAAAGGACAGTGGATGAAAAAAATAATAAAAATATAAATGGGTGGTTTTTTAGAAACCATAGAGAACTAAATTATCACTTAACCCAATTCCTGACAGGACATGGGTGTTTTAAAGCGTATCTCTGTAAATATAAAAGAAGCGATAACCAAAAATGTAACTACTGCGAAGAGGTTGATACAGTAGAACACACTGTATTTATATGCAAAAGTTGGGAAATGGAAAGGTAAAAGCTAAATATAGAAATAAATGCCGAAAATGTAATAGAAAATGTGTTGGAAAATGAGATGAAATGGGACAAAATTAGCAAAATTATTAAAGAAATAATAGAACGAAAAGAAAAGGAGGAAAGAAAAAAAGATAAATAAATGACGCTGAAATAACTAACAACCGAATATATTGGGTGAAAAAGAATGCCAAAAAAAGCGATGCTTTCACCCCTGCCACTGTTAGGAGAAAAAAAAGAAGCGGGTTTTAGCCGGTAAGAGTCCGGCACTACTATATGGAATTTATTTATGTGGTATCCATGATGAATTTCCCCCTACTTAAAAAAAATAACTGGCTCGAAGGACCAAAATATTTTGGTAAATCAATAAAGTAGACCTAGATTTAATTTACATTTTATCTTATTTAGAGTACTGCCTAGTACTAACAGCTATTGATATTTATAAACATTCTTACAAATCCACATTTACTAATAAACACAACACTCTCAATGCAACAATTATTCGAAAAAACAATAAAAACTCTGCGCATGCTAATTTTGCTACAAATATTGCATTGATAACAAAATGGTCAAAATCATCAAGCAATAGTTTTTTTGTGCTGCCAACATCGCAAACGTCAATATTCGTTTGTTGGTGAAGTTACGTAATGGGCAAAAAAGTTCTAGAGTGACAAAACTACAAATTCACACAAAACTAAATGTTTAAAGTCAATTATTATACTAGAACGAGTATTCGTCAGGTGGAAAAGTCATTCAAAAAATCTTGAAAAGTTAAAATTGAAAAAAAAAACAATGTTAAAGTTAATGTCAAATTTGACAGATTTAGTAATAGATTTATTACCAACATTAAATTTCTGGTAATTTTTTTATTTTTTCAAAAAGTGTAATTTTACTTAAAGCAATACAAAAAATTATGTACGTTACTCTTTTGTCAAGCATTTCATATCATAACTCACTCACACACTCACACGCAACGCTCGGCCTCGCGTCGCTTTAACTTATGCTATGCTTTACTTTTGACGCTTGTTACGTCGATTACTAGCCCAGTCATAAAGACGTCATTTTGACGTCGTATACGTAATTCTGACGTCGGTATAACGTTAGTGTGCTGCCTCAGTACCTTAAATAATTGAATCTTTTAAAACTCTTATCATACTACTCTGCAGTTATTCTTAGGTTAACATTCATGCTAGTTTAGAATAGTTTCCCTACATGCATAAAAATTGCTGTGTCTTGGAATAAATTTTTGAAAGAAATCTTTAAAGAACAGCTTGTAGCAAAGTTGCGGTACTAAAATCACGTTCTGTGTAGAGCTTGTGTTTGCTCCGTTTGTACACAGTGTATCCACGGTAGTTCTACAGCGTATCCGTGGTGAACACACGCCAAACCCACACGGTCAACTGGCTCGAAGGACCAAAATTGTGTAGCAGGCGACAAAGTAGATTTAGCTAAATCCTAGTTTTTAAAATACGCATTTACTAATATAAAAACATTCTCAGTGAGATAACTCTTCGAAAAAATATTAAAAACCCGGTGCATGGAAAATACATTGATAACAAGACACTTAAAATCAACAAACAAAAATTTTATTAATACGATTTAACAAAATTGATATTTATATTTAAAACTAGACGCTGACAACCGCAGCAATAACTTCTTCAAGAACAGCAATACCTTCCAAAAAAACCTTTATGTTTAAAGATTCATCGCTGGTACTTTTCGGCACCTTTCTATTAGGCGAAAAACTAACGGTCGGTATACCCACCGCTCGAAACTTACTGCTATCAATTTGGTTCGAAGTAGTTCGAATTTTTAACTTTATCTTCCTACAAATGAAAGCATTGTGGTTATAATTAAAATTAAGTCAAAACTAACATTTTTTCAACACTCGCTTTTAGTGCCATCCAAAAAGGGTTAGTGTTCTTTAAGGTAGCGTAATGTTCTCCCACTTCCTTAACGAAATTTTCAATTTCCACGTCGTCGCCTGCTTCTGAACACCAAGTACTCACCAAATTTGAAAACTTATCAAACTTGTCTAAAGGACAACGCGTGTCAAAACTAAGAGTTAGTTTTTTTGGAATCCGACTAATGTGCGTGCCACCTTTCATCATTGTTAAATTAACGGTAATAAAATCTTCGCATCCTTGTACTTTATGTTGGGCTTCCTTTTGATCGTTACGAAACTGATAAAATTTGTTAAGAAGAAATTGTACTTTTTGGCCTGCTGTGTCTTCTAGCGGCAAAGCTGCGTCTCCATACGTTCCGAAACAATGAATAGCAAATCCTAATTAATAGTTAAGGATAGTTTAAGCTTTCTAGATACTCACTCCAACAGCGCTTGTTATCGCAATATGCCGTTAAGACGTCATCTTCCGATGGAATACCTTCATCGATAACAAAACCTACGTTCAACAACTTAAACTGTGAGGATTTTGTAAATTCTTTAGTGGATTCCACCTTGGTTTGCTCAAAGTTATTAGTACCAGACAGAAAACCAACGTGAACAGTGCGTTTGGGCTTGAAACCTTTATGTTTTAAGCGCCTGATAACTTCAAGGTATTGAATGCCAGCACAATGCGTTTTAATATCCTCGCAAGGAGTACCCAGCTCCTTAAAAAAACAGGTGTAACAACTACAAAATTTTACAAAATTAACTACCTTTGCATCCATTCGACAATTAAGCATAACACTTTCAAGATGAGGCGTTGTACCCAACCAAGTTAAAACAACGCTCGGTCTGTTAGGATTGATTCGAAAGATATTAAATAATAGCTCCAAATCTTTAGCCAACTTTGCCAAAAAGACAACGCATAGTTCTGTTGCAAAAACGTTGGAAAATTTAATCAGTTTACTGAAACTCACCGTAATTAAAGTTGGGTACTTCCGACACTATCCTAAGGTATTGCTTAAAGTTTTCAACGGCAGATGCGTTTAAATCAATTTGTTTTGTGTTAACCATTATTACTAAATGTAAAAATAAAACTAGAATTTAAATTATTTAGAGGTTAAAATATGACACACGTCATTATTTTGTTTGTGGAGACCACGCTTTAAATTTAAATTGGTGTCGTAAAAACAAAAGCGCGCGTCCTTGGTCGACGAAAATTGTAACGACCACAAGCGGTTAACCTCGTCCTGTCGAAATTACTCTATAAAGACTTTGTTGATAAACAATATAATGAAAAATGATGAAACCGCGAGCGTGGGAGTCCCAAGATTGGAAAAATTTAAACGAAGCGAATCAAAAAGCGCTCGATAATTTTCGAGAGTATCTTCGAATACCGTCCGTACATCCAAACATTGATTATGGTAGGTACGTTTTTTTTTTAATTTAGAAATCTTCATACCTGTTGTAGAACCTTGCGTAAAGTTTCTTAAGAAGCTTGCCAACGACGTCGGTCTAGAATTTAGTGTATATAGAAATGTTCCTAAAAATCCCGTGGTTGTTTTGACATGGATCGGTACGGAACCAAGTCTTCCAAGTATTCTTCTCAACAGTCACATGGACGTGGTTCCAGTTTTTGAGGTACTTTTGTTTGATTTAAATTGTTTTGTGTAGGTTTTGTTTTAGGAAAATTGGAATTATAAGCCTTTTAATGCAGATGTTGATGAAAACGGAAACGTGTATGCGCGTGGTTCACAAGATGCGAAGAGTTTTGGTACCCAATATGCGGAAGCAATTAGGCGATTAAAGAAAGAAGGTTTCAAACCAAAGCGCACTGTTCATGTATCGTATCTTCCAGGTGTGTATTTATTGTTGTTGAAATCGTTATTGTTTGTGATGTAGATGAAGAAACTGGGGGAATTGAAGGTATGCAAAAGTTTATTAAAAGCGACGAGTTTAAGAAGTTGAACATTGGGTTTGCTTTGGACGAAGGAAGCGCGTCAATTAACAATACCTTATTAGTTTATTATGGCGAGAAAAGAAGTTGGAGTAAGTTTTGTTTAAAAGCCGATAAAGTTTTTAATTATCTTTGCAGAATTTGCTGTACATTGTTCGGGACAGGCCGGACATGGCTCTTTGTTATTGGACGATACAGCTGGGGAAAAAATTGAGTATATTTTGAGAAATATGTATAAGTTTCGGGCAACTCAAAGAGAGAAGAACAGCAATGATGTTGTCACAGTAAATTTGACTATGTTGATGGTTTGTTTTAACACAAGTGCGAAACTTCGCTAAATTTTGTGGTTATAGGGCGGAGTTCAAGCTAATGTTATCCCTCCGAAAATGTCTTTGGTTTTTGACACCCGCTCACCTGTAGCAGATTTTAAGCATTTCGAAGCGTTGGTGTTAAAATGGTGTGAAGAAGCGGGCAAAGGAGTTGAAATTGAGACTTATGTTAAAGACGACGAAGCTGAGAACACGAAAATCGATCAGTCAAATCCTTATTGGATTGCGTTAAAAACTGCTGTAGAAAATTTGTATGTTGTAAAAAGCACCAAATGTAGTTGCTAACGTATAGTTGTTGCAGAGGACTCAACATGGACACTGCTATTTTATCGGCAAACACAGATGCTCGATTCTTAAGAGTTTTAGGTATACCAACGTTTGGATTCTCCCCTAGCAGAAACACACCTAAAAGAAGTCACAACGACAACGAGTATTTAAACATCAACGTTTTCTTAGACGGCATTACAATTTATAAAGACATTATCGCTGGCATCGCGAACGTTTAGTTTCAGTAATGGTCTAACGCTAAAAACTGTAAACAACACCCTGTATAAAACAAGTTTTACATAAACTTCCACAATCTTATATATATTTTTATCTTTCTTTGGAAAAACCTTTTAATTAGTTTTTATCAAATTTCCTATTTCAATATCCGTTTAAATTATTACACAATGCGCAGTGTGGCACAATGACTGAGTTAAAATTTAATTTTACTGCGTTACAATTAATCGAGTACGAAAATCTCCAAGAAGAATCTATAGAAAATATTAAAAAATGGTGCGCGACTCAGGCGATTCCTCAGCCAACTGATGAATTAATTGCGTTGTTTTTGCTGTCGTGTAACAGGGACGAAGAACGTACCAAAACAACAGTCATTGCGTACTATCGCATCAAAAACAAAGCGGTTGAAATCTTTAATAACAGAAGCGTGAATCTTCCAGAAGTTCAAGAAGTTTTACAAATTGGGTAAATGACGCCGATTGGATTTGTTCCGGTTGGTAATACTGTCATTGTAGGTATTTTTGTGTAATGCCCAGAAGAACTGTGGATGGATGTGCTATAGTGTGTATTAAAGCTAAGCCTAATACTAACGATGATAAGCATTGGAGTATTCGTCCTTTGCTTAAAGTAATATGCATGATGCTGGATGCCGCCATTTACGAGTACCCGCCCAAATACTTTCTAATAATCTTCGACGTTAAACACGTAAGTGCTTCTAAGTACCGTAATCATAATTACATTAAAATTGTTACAGCTGACGCTTAAGCATCTTTCTAGAATTAAACCAAAAGTTATTAAAATTTTTTTGGAGTATCTCCAAGAAGGTTTTCCATCAAAACTAAAAGCGATACATGTAATCAACATGGTTAGCATTTTAAATAAAACTATAAAACTGTTAAAACCGTTTATTAAAAAAGACGTTTGGGAGATGACAAAGTTTCACTCGAAGAAAATGGATTGGGGTAAGTTCTATAGAGAGTGCGTTGGCACTGACAATCTACCTGAAGAATACGGCGGTAGTTTAGGGTCGTTTGAGATAGTCCACGAAATTACTTTACAAAAATTAAACGCGTTAGAAGATTTTTTCTTAAATGAGGAATTACATAGACGTGTTGTTACAGCCGACGTAAGCGGAGAAGACACCGAAGACTAACGCAGTTGCTTTTGTAATTGTTTTAAAGCTTATTAGAAATTAAATAAACATTGTTATTATTGTATTGTTACATAACCTTATAGAAGTGACTCTTAAGTCTATGTAAAAAATTTTAAAAAATCGTCGATAACTTTGCATCAGCGACTTTCATCAATCAGCAAAATGTTACGCCTTTTTTTTTATTTCAAGAGGTGGTTTGTCTAGCGCCCCTGCACTGCCGTCTCCTTGGTTCTTTTGTGCACCTCTGATTTTTTACTCCCTCATCAGTTCTGTTTCATCAATGAAGTACAGAAGTTTATTCCAAGGGGCTTTTTTCAACTCATTATCGGTTAGCTTTGGTTTTCCGAGAATCGTTTGATACGCTTCGCATTTGCACAGCAGAGGCTGCGGAGTCTCGTCGTCCTCCAAGCATCCGCGGCATAGAGGGCTGATTTGCAGTCCCATTGATGCATATGTTTGTTAAGGCCGCAGTGCTCTGTAATTAGTCTCGTGAGTTTTCTTAATTTTTGTCCACTCATGCTTGATAGTGCAGTTTGAGTGTTTAATTGTGGCTCTGTAAGGAAGAGTTTTGTGTGCCTCATCCCTGAAGAGTTTTTTCATAATTGTTTATGCTCTGCTGCAAGTTTGCTACGAATTATTTTTTTTCCGGTCTCGTATGAGATTCCGTAAACGGGTTCAGGTCCGATATATGTCCCTGTTGTGCCCTTTTTTGCTAGTGCGTCCGCCATTAGGTTACCCTTTACCTTCTGGTCTTTTGGTATCCAGATGAGCTGCACTGGTTGGCAAGTTGCCAATGTTTCCAGACTGCTTATGCATGCCATAATCAGTTTGGACTTTATTACTGGTGATTTTAGCGCCAGTAGTGCTGCTTAGCTGTCAGACATGATCGATATCAGCCCATTTCTGTATGATTTCGAGTCGATAATGTTCCTGACACACCAGTCAATAGCAGCAACTTCAACTTGGAAAGCGGATGCATATTTACCCAAAGTCAGTGAAAATTGCTTCCCAAGGTGCTTGCCTCCATATACTCCTGCTCCAGTACCGTTGCGATTTTTGGCCCTATCTGTGTACCAGATAGTTCCTTTAACCGCGCCCGGGTAAATGTTTTTTGTCCATTCGTCCCGTGACGGTATTATCACTTTAAATTTCTTTAAAATGTGATAATTTTTTGTAAAGTCGGATCTTATAGTCAAGATTGTTTCTTCACCCAGCACGTTGTATATGCCCGGTTTGTTTTTCCCGGTGATTGACGCGTGTTCATTAATGTGCAGCCTGTATGCTGCTTGTCTTGCTTCCATCATTACAACGAGGTGTAATGGTGAAAGTAAAAGTAGTGCTTCCATGGCTGCTGTGGGCGTGGTTCTCATCGCTCCTGTTATCAGTAGACATGCCATTCTCTGTACTTTGTTTAGCTTTGCAGCTGTGCTTTTTAGGTTGGTTCTCTCACCGCATACAAGCGCGCCATATGTAATGATGGGTCTTGTTACCACAGTATATAACCATTTGGTCATTGTGGGTTTTTTTATATCCTCATCTATGCCCGACCATCCGTTTGGTTGTATTAAGAACCCTGATGGCCTTCGTTGTGACTTTTTCTAGATGTTTATTGAAAGTCAGTCTGGTATCAAGAGTAAGTCCCAGATACATGACTTCTTTTGTCATCGAGAGCGTAACTCCGTACATCGTAGGTAGTTTCATGTCATCCGTTTTCCGTCGTTTGGTAAACGGAACAATTGCCGTCTTAGTTGGGTTCACTTTTTTGCACCATTTTTCAGCGGTGTTTAGTGCACTTTCCATTAAGTTCGATAGAGTTGCCCCAAACTTCCCGTTTGTGATAATGGTGAAATCGTCGGCGTATCCTAAAGCAAATAGCCCGCCGTCTTCTAGTTCTTGTACTAGGCCGTCCATGAGGAGACACTACAGTAGAGGTGATAGCACCCCGCCTTGTGGGCATCCGCCAGCCATTTTGGCTCCCACAGTGCTACCGTACAAAGTAGCTGTTACCGTCCGATTCCTGAGCATTGAGTTGACCAAATTTCGGACTAGAAGTGTGATTCCTTTTTTCTTTATTGCCCTTGCAATTGAGATGAAGGTAGTGTTGTCAAATGCTTCTTCAATATCTAGAAAAGCACATATACATGCGATATCATTGTATTGGATTGCATTTTCGCATCTGCTTACTAGTTGGTAAATTGCTAGCTCGCAAGATTTTCCAGATTGGTAAGCATACTGGTTTCGGTGCAGAGGCGAAGTCTTTAGTGCCCCGTCCCGTATATACCTGTCGACTACTTTTTCAAGTAGTTTTAAGATGAAAGAAGTTAAGCTGATCGGTCTGTAGGATTTTGCCTGGGCGTACGTAGATCTCCCTGGCTTTGGCATAAATACCACCTTGACAATTCGCCAGCTGTTTGGTATGTGCGAAAGTGCTAAGCTGGCTTTAAGAATTTTGCATATTGCGTTTCGAAGAGCAGCGAATCCTTTTTGCAGCATGATGGGATAAATACCATCGGCTCCTGGAGACTGAAAGGGTTTAAAGGTATTGATTCCCCATTCTAGGTTTTCAGGAATGATTATTTTTCTCGTTAAGTCCCAGTTCCTTTTGAGTGCCCGTCTGTTTAGTACCTCTAGGTCCTGGTGCTTAGGAACTTCAGTTAACGACGAACCCGGGAAGTGTTTTTGCAATAGTTCTTGCAAGGTACCTTCAACCGAGCCTGTAAACTTTCCGTTTTCGGTCAGCAAAGAACCAATGTTTTCAGTGCGGCGTTTGCTCAGAGCCTTTTAGAGTCGAGAACTTGTAGGTTCGTTTTCTACGTTCCTACAGTACCTTCTCCATGAGTCTCTTTTTGCCTTTTTTATGACATTGTTGTATATTGTGAGGCTGGTTTTGTATTCATCCCAATCTCCGCTTTTTTGGCTGTATTAAATAGCCTTCTGGTGCGTGCCCTTGCTTTGGCAAGCAGCCATCTGCCTGGACAGTTCAACCCTTTTATTATTCCTTTGTGGATCCATGGCTCCTGAACAAGAGCAATGTCAATATCGTGTGTTACGATATAAGCACTGAGGGCTGCTGAGGCTGCCCTACAGTGATGTATGTTTATCTGAACCACTTTCAGCATTATATTTGCCGTCAGTAAGTTCTTTCTGGCTCTGGATTGATCTTGCAACTGTGGGACGGTCCCTGATTTGTCCCGCTAAAGTTTCGTTGAACAAATCCCAGTCGGTTTTTCTTGGGTTTCTGTATTCCATTACGAGTTCCCTGTCTGATTCAATGTTGAATCGAATGTATCTATGATCAGATAAAGAAGGTTCATTTAATACATGCCACATTTTTATCGCTTTGCTCGCTTTTGAACTAGCAAGCGTAAGGTCAATAACTTCACTGTGCGACACGGTTATGAACGTGGGCGCATCTCCGTTATTTATTATGTCTAAACTGCCTTTTACAATAAATTCTAACAGTTTTTCACTTCTTGTGTTTGTGCTCCCCTACAAGGTGTGGTGTGCATTAGCATCGCATCCAAGAATCAGCGGTTTGTTGGCCCCACTGTTAACCAGCCTGTGGATTTCCTCTGGCGGCGGTGATCCTCTCTGGTCTTAGGGGAAGTAACCGGATCCGATAATGAACTCCCTCCGGTTGCCTTCTTCTACTACAGATATTTTAGCTGCCACTAGCTCTCTAGAACATAAATCCCACAATGACATTAGGTTTAATGCATTTTTTATAATAATGCATGTGCGAAGGTTGTGCACAAGCAGCCATCTGCCTGGACAGTTCAACCTTTATATTATTCCCTTGTGGATCCATGGCTCCTGGACAAGGACAATGTCAATATCGTGTGTTGCGATTATAAGCACTGAGGGCCGCTGAGGCTGCCCTACGGTGATGTATGTTTACCTGAACCACTTTCAGCATTATATTTGCCGTCAGTAAGTTCTTTCTGGCTCTGGATTTACATCCATTGCCTCGTGGACAATCAATTGTAGCATCCGGTTTTTTGCTGTCCTTTTTGGAGTCGGCCAGCGCCCGAAGAGTGATCCTTGAAAACCCAAAGTACAATTGGTTAGTTGACGCTTCCACCTTCTCCCAGGACCCCTTGTCCATAAGCAGGACGTATTGGGTTCCTTTAGGATCTGGTTTAGAGTTAACTACCCGCCACGTTTCGGTACTGATGTTGGTACCGATATTCTTTTCAATAGGGTGGCCGGTTTCAGTGCTGTTCCCGGGACCCAAGTGATAACTTTCTTGGGTGCAGGAAGGTCTTTGAGATAAATAATCTCTAGTTCCCTATCTTCCCTCAGTGACTCTGGTTTCTCTTCAATATGCGAATAAATCTTTCGGCTTCAGCTAAAGCAGGACTTTGATTAATTCATTTTGTGAGCAAATTAAGCGAAACCAGATTATTAAAGCCAACAAGTAATTTTGTAATTTGTTATAATAGCGTTGTTATTTCGTGTGATAAAGTTGTTCTTTTCGACGGTGCTTTAGACCCTTACCTCCACGAGGTTAAAGGTGGGCAACGACTCACAGGCTATAAGTCCAACCGTTTCTGGCAATAAGCTCCTGTGTACGGCTAAAAGGGTATCAGGTAACAGTTTGTTTCTCCAGCCGACACTCCACGAGCGTCGCGCTCTACCTCCCCTACTCCTTCAGCCTCCTCCGTCATAGAGGCTGAATCTGCCTCATCTAAGCGTCGTCGTGAAGAGAACGATGACGAAATCCTTTCTGATACTTCGCCTGACAGTATGGAATCCTCATTCGACGCCGATATCCTTCGTCTGACGAAAGTAATCTCCGCCTGTAAGATTACGACTTCCCGTCAATCAGAGATGATTGACATTGTTAGCAGGCTTCAAGCGACTTTTCGAAAATCCATCATTTGCCGTCGCGTCTCGCAGCAAACTGCTGACATTGCCAGTACCTTGGCTGAGGTCCAAACAGTTTTGCATAACGTATCTGCCAAGCTATCCACAACTGCCATTGCTGCGCTTCCTGCCCAGCTATCCTATGCCCAAGCGGCACGTTCGAAACTTGTAGAGAAGGTAAAGGTACCTTCTGGAAAATTTGTCTCTCCTATTTCTCGCTCGACAGTAGTCATAGTTCCCAAACCCGACTCCCTCCTCAAAACTGCCGACGAAACGAAGACGACTTTAATGAAAGTCCTAGACCCACAAAAGTATGGCCTCAGACTTGACCGAGTTACCAAAACGGGCAAAAGCTCGATACGTCTCGAATCCGAGAAAACCGACCTGACTAAAATTCCTTCCGATATCCTCGACAAAGACGGTCTTGTGATTAAGCCCCAAGGCAAATCGTTACCTCGTCTTTTTCTCATTAACGTTGCGACTAACCTCTCCCCTGAGCAGGTGAAAGAGGCAATAATTTCCCAGAATCTTCATGACGCCTCTGATGAGGTACTCCATCTGGCCAACCAACATCTCAAAGTACTATTCCGTTTCGATCGTAGAGACCAACCCAACGGCAATTGGATCATTGAGGTCCATGCCGATGTTCGGCGATACCTTTTGGCATCGCGTCGTGTCTACGTAGCGTGAAATGCGTGTAGGGTCAATGACCATATCCGGGTTACTTGCTGCTTCAATTGTCAAAAATATGGCCATCACTGTAAAAGCGAGATACAGTGCGGCCACTGTGCTGAAAAGCACGAAACAAAGACATGCCCTAACTTGGAAAGAGATCCTACATGTGCTAACTGCGTTCGCTTTGGCCACAAAGGGGACATCGTCCAACACAAAGCCATTTCCAACACCTGCCCAGCCTACCTGAAAAAGTTCGACGCCAAAATCTCAAATACCGATTATGGACTTTAAGGACACTCAATTAACTTTGAGGTTTGCGCAAGTAAATCTTCGCAATTCACGTGTTGCGACTTTCGAAGCAATGGGTTTCTCCTCTGACAACAATATAGACATACTACTGACTCAAGAGCCTTACGTGTTTAGCTCAGGTTCAGGGTACAAGCTCGCTGGTGCGGCTGTACTTTTCAACAGGATTGCCGCATCCTCTTCTATGCGGTACTACTCGGCTATTGTTTTCAATAGTTCGAAGCCCGTCGGAGTGGTAACACTCAGCCACTTAACTAACGACTGCAATGCGGTAACCATGGTTACGGTTGGAAACACCTCCTTGGCAATCGTCGGCGTTTATTGACCGCCGAGTGAGGATATTCGTATTCATCTCCAACACTTAGATAAAATTCTTGACGAACTAAGAGGCACTCCCATTATCATAGCAGGTGACTTCAATTCAAAATTGCCGCTTTGAAACATGTTCTTTTCTTACCTATCCTATTTTGTGGCGAACTTGTACCAAGCAAGTTCGGGTGGTTTGGTGGGTCCACATCCTCCTCGCCCTCCTCCCCCAGTGGTTTCATAATATTTGACGTCCCGACTAGCCACCATCTGATTGCTTTGTCTGCGCACGTTATTTTCAGAAATCCCCATTTATGGGTACATTCCTGAAAACGCGGAGAAGCTTGTCTCTTCTCCAATTTGTCAATCCATCCAAGTATCGAGGTTTTTATGACTTCGGATTCTTCAGGAGTGATGGTGTTTTCAGGGAACCCTTTTGGTATAATTGCAAGAGCAATTCCCGTCAGAGTGTCCCTGAATGTCTTTTTTTGGGTTCCTTCGACCCCTCGACTTTGCTTTACCGGTCGTTTCTGCGACAGCGGTGTGCTACTGCTAGAAAGGTTGCGTTTTTGCGCCCCTGTTCCGACAGTTGCGTGCGCCGTCTGGTGTCGCTGTTGCGTTCCTGACGTGCCCGCCTTTGCTTCTTGTATAGGTGGGTTTCGCTCTCGCGTCCCCGCCATTGAAGTGGAACCGGTTGCCTGCGCTCTCGATTTCCTTTGTTTTTTAAGCTTTCGCCTCGCCGCTCTCGAAAGCTTTTTGGGTTTTTCGGGTTCGCGTTCAGCGTCAGCCCTTATTTTTGGGTTCTGCTCAGAATGCCCGTCTTTTTTTAAATTTAAATTTTGAGTCGATGGTTCTATATATGTTCCCACGAGTGTCGAGGAAAAGAAAGTCGCCGTGCGCAGTGCCTCGATACGCACGAAAGGCTTTATACAACGGGGTTCGCCTAGTGCCCCGAGATTGGAACCGGTGACGACTGGTCTTCTATCCAGTCACGCATCTTTCGGCCAGGTCCTCTCCACCTTAGATTTAGGTTTTTGATGAGGTTGTTTCCTCTTAAGACCCCCCAACACCGTTTGCTCGTGTGACATGTCCACAGCAGCAAGAGGTTTGGGTTTGGCTGCCGTGCTTGCTAATCAAAGTCAGCAGAGCAGCGGCAGGCATCGTTATCCCAGTGTTGGCTCTTGCCACGACACTACAGCTTGAGCTGGGAAAGCTGGTTCGCGTGACAGTAGTGTTGGAGTACATACGGATTTTAGGCCGCGACTCCAACATCTGCCAAGGTAAACAGAGTTGTCCCGGGTCAGCTGATGAAGCTGCGTACCGTTACATTCTATTTACCCTCCTATCCGCCACCTGGAGACGCCCCCGATAGGTAGCTCAACCCACGGGAAAATGGAATACGGCGGTAGTTTAGGGTCGTTTGAGATAGTCCACGAAATAACTTTACAAAAATTAAACGCATTAGAAGATTTTGTCTTAAATGAAGAATTACATAGACGTGTTGTTACAGCCGACGTAAGCGGAGAAGATACCGAAGACTAACACAGTTGCTTTTGTAATTGTTTTAAAACTTATTAGAAATTAAATAAACATTGTTATTATTGTATTTTTACATAACCTTATAGAAGTGACTCCGCCTTGAAAAAATTTAAAAAAATCATCGATAACTTTCCATCAGCGACTTTCATCAATCAGCAAGATGCTACGCCTTACCATGAACATTAACCGAAGACGGATAATCAAAAAATGGGTTTTTTCGTAATAAAATAAATTAAACGCTTTCTTCTCGAACCGGAAATCTCTTCACTGTTAGAAAGTGCATAGATAATAATGGCACTTGTTGTTCGCATCTTTATTTTTCTCACAATGTTATTATTACACGCGGAACTTGATATAAATCTAGATTTTATTCGATTGCAAATAAAACTAATTAAATTTCTATTTAACATCTGCTGATCGATTGTTCTTAGCGACATCCATTTTGTCTAGAAATATGTTTAGACCAAAACGTAGATTGCTTGATTAAATTGTAATTGGAGTGTGTTTAATCAATTATTAAGTCCTAGTTAGCAATTAAAAAAAATTAACGGTAGCTGGCGCATAAAATTAAAACTAGAAAAGTTTCTCAAATTCCTTGTGTAGAAATTTGTAATTTGTTTGATGGACGCGCATTGAAGTCTCCAAGTAATTGTTATTATCTTTATAAAAACGTAATGAGAAAGAAATTGCAGTGTATTATTGTAGTTTCGCTGCATGATTATAACAAAAAATTCGACTGAAACGTTTCCAGCACAAAGGAAATAATAATGCACGAGTAGGTTATACAAGATAAATGAAAGTAAACCACACTTGGAAAAAATCAACAATAGAAGAAGTGGCGAATTAGTATAGTAAGAAAATACCAAAGTGCCCCCACCGTAACTTTCATTCTCTTCTCAATTATTTCAAAGTAGTTTCATATGATACGTCAAACATTCGTAGTTTGACCGCGATTTTTAACATCACTAACGTGAAGATGTTCTTATTGGAATAAAAACAATAGTTTTACAAAGATGAACGAAGAAAAACAGCATCCGAAGCTAAAGCACCCGTTTTTAGATGGATTAAAAGATGTGCCTCAAAATAAATCGAAAGATTTAAAGAAAATTAGAACATGGTGAGTATGGGATTTTCTTTATCTTTTTTTTTGCGAAACGGATTGATGTAACCAATAAGGTGCGTATTACAAAATATTGTATATTAATAAGGAGAAAAAGGAAAGCGAAGCTTTCATATATTAATTCATTTTTAATCTATGTCAATCCGTGTATTTTTTAAAAAGAAAATTTGCTGCTAAGTAGGTCATATATAACAAATATATTGTGGCATGACCCCCTTTTCACCCATTCAATTTTTTTATCAATTTGATTATGGAATTAAAAGTAGTTCAAAGTCATTTTGTTAGTTTTATTTCAGCGAATGCTAAATAGTTTTTTTTTTGGAAAAAACGGGTATTTTTGAAAAATTTTAATTAGTAGTTAAAATGAAACGCAATAGGTGACGCTAGTTCAAATTACGAGTAACTGTAAGATTTTTTTAAATGCATACAGTTTTAAAGTACAAGGTGGGTTGCAAAAAGAGGATAAACCAGATTATATGCAATTTTAATCAATTCATTATCATGTATAAGTCATGGCTGTGTAATTAAATACTTTTTAAATATTTTTAAATAAAATTATGTAAGTTTTATGTCATGGTAGAGGAGTTATCCACAAACAACGAATATTTGAAATTCACTGTATTTAATTAAAGCTAACAAAAATCGCTAAATTTATATGAAAGTATGAAATTTGTGTCGTTAGCACGTGGATTGTGAAAATCGCCTTAGGCGCGTCTTTTCCTACAAAAACTTCAATATTCATTCTTGTTTTAACAATTCAATCAAAACACAACGATAAAACATAATAAAACTTTCTTTTTTAAAGCTTAAGAATGTTTTTACACGATACTAATTTTTTCAAAATTTGCCACAAATACTCAATACCTTTCTTTTGTGATAATATTTAACGTTTTGTTAGTGTACGTTTATGTTTTTAATATTCATTTAATCTTAATTTTGACCCGCAACTTATAAAATAAATAATATTTTTCATTTTGCGTTATATCTGTCGTTTTCTAATCTTTAAAAACGCATTAATCGTTAAAAAATTACGAGAAAAACTTGTTTGCAATAAACTTGTTGCAAAAGCGTTTATACTAAACTAGTATAGAGGGCGCTGTTTGCAATTTCAAATCTAATTTGCATTTGTGCAGTTTTGTAATTAAAATAAAACATTAGTTACGTAAATTTTATTTTGTAATAAAAACTACGCCACAATTTTCTTTCCATTAAATTGAATTTTTTCCAAAAATTTTAATTTATTTATACTTTTTTGCAGGCTCGGTGATCAACCGCACCTTCCGTACATATCGGACGAGTACATACACTTGTTTCTACATGCGTGTTTCTACAACCAAGACAAGACTAAGCATGCGATTGAGACTTATTTTACTATACGAGGAAGCACACCGAGCCTTTTCGCTGATCGAAACGCATATACCGAAAGTATGGAATACATGTCAAATTTAGCGTGAGTATTACAACCGCGATGATTTATCGCCTTTTTTCTTCGAGAAAGGCCAGCAAAAATTCTTCGCAACAACTTTAGTACCTTTAATCAATTTATTGAGCTTTGACTCGTCTTGGTTTATACCCAATCGGCGATAAGCGATCTGCTTCCCGCTCAACGATTTAATTTCTATAACGCAATCAACAAGTAATTAAATTAAAAAGAATTTGTGCATAATACTATCGGGCTCTGGCAGATTCCACCTATGCAAGCATCTATTTAACTTCAGAGGTTTCAAAATGGGTACCTTCATTTCTAAGAAACGGGTTTTCAATGTTTGGAAAAAATCAACGTTAAGTGGTGCCCGGTGGTCTATAATCACGAACTGTTTCGGCACAGGATCAAGATAAGTCATAATTTGTATAAATTGATAAAAACTAAAAAAAAGTTCAGTAAATCGGCACTTGCATAACTTGTTACAAAAGCAACTGCCTGGAGGAACAAATTTATTATTTAAAAGTTGATCGTCGTTAAATTACCTGTTGCTGGTAATTTCTGTACTAAGTTGTGGTAATTACTTGCAACGATATGATTAGTGCATTTAAAAGAATCCAAACAGGAATTGTCGCAGTAAAACGGAAACTTTAAAAACCGGTACATTTTTGGTTTTTTATTAGCGTGCATTTGAAGAGTTTCTGAAAGAGGCTTTGGTGTTGGCAAAAAGTGCGGTACACGAATCAATTCTGTAACATTCGTTTTTGAGTTAGAATCATCCAACGATTTCGGTTCGAAAACCAATGCGGTCTCATCACTTTTCGCATTCGATACGAGTCGATTTAGACTCAGCTTCATTACCATAAGCGGTCGTTCTTCGCAAACTTCGGCATTTTTTTCACAAAGAGTGTCTAAACAAGTAGTTGGACATTGTTGTCCATCTACAATTTCTTCTACTACTTGTGTTTCCGGTTTTATCACTTCTGACTCCATTTTGTAAATATGTTCTTTCATTTTAGCTTGCAAGTATAAAGGACACGAGTTTTGATCGCAGTTAGGATTTAAACACAATCTGTTTTCCCATTTGCTTTTTGAAGCTTTAGACTTCTCTTCAGTAGGTATAAGAAATAAATCTGTACCTTTATCTCGTTTCTTCCAATAGTCATTAACGATTACTAAAGTTACATTTTCCTCTTTCGACTCTGTTTTTACAAAAGGTTCCTGGTTTAAAACCATTTTGGTATCAGTAACAGTACACGTTTTATTATCACTCAATTGGTTTAAAGAGAAAGGATTATATGTATTGACTACTTTTGTTTTCGTCTTGTTGATGAAAGTTGTTTTGTCTTCTTTGTACACGTAGTTGAGTTTAAAGTTGTTTAGATTTTCATGAATTGGGTTGTTTTCCAGAGGTTGTTTTGCAGAGTGCGATTTCACTTTTTGTCTTTCACTCAACGCAATCAATATTTTCTTTATAGACTTGTGTTGACGATACTTTGAAGTAATTTTGGGGGCCACATATCGAATAAGCCTCACCAACGAATTTGCCATAATTTACGCGAAATTTTGCTTTATAAATCAAAAAAATTTGACATTTCAACGACTACTTTTTTTCGCAGGAGTATGTTCAGGTTGCCTAAGGCAACGCCGGAAGGTTATAGAGTGTTAATGTACACTGTTAAAGAACACGAATCAACCGAGTACGTATTCAGCGATGCTATTAAAGGTTTTTGCATGTACAACGACAGTGTCATTTCGGAAGAAGGCTTGGCCGAAGGGTGAGTGCCTCAAAATGTACTAATTAATTCTGAACGCGTTTTTTTCGTAGGTACATTGTTATATTTGACATGAAAAACTTGAAATTAGGACACTTGGCTAGAGTGAGCTTGCCCGTTTTGAGATCGTTTATGATTTACATACAGGTACTGCAACACCATCTAACGAAAACGCAATGTACTAATATGAGTATTTTTTTAGGAAGCGCATCCTGCGCGTCTTAAAGCGGTGCATGTAATCAACACAGCGGCGTTCATTAAACACGCAATGAGGATACTGCAACCAATGATACGTACAGAAATAATAGGCTTGTTGAGATTCCACAGAGGTGCGTAAATACACCTATTAAAAAAAATCACTAAACACTGTTTTTAGGTCACGTACCCGATGGAATACCACAAGAAATTTTGCCACGAGACTACGGTGGTGAAGCACCAAGCTCCGAAGAATTGAGGAACGAAATGTTCGAGCTTAGAGATAAATACGCAGCTTGGCTCAAAGAAAGCGAGTACTATGTCGCAGACGAATCAAAGCGAATCAAAAAAAGTTCTTGGTGGTCAATTTTTAGTAGCGCCAACGAACAGCGCGATGAAAATTTAGTGTTTACAGATTCAACCGTTTTTCGGCAACTAGAAATTGATTGATCGGTAGTGTTTTAAGATAAAAGACTTTTGCTTTGTAAAATATTTAGCGTAAATCCTATAAATAAATCTGTACGATTTGGTTATTTTTTTTGTACGTAAAAATAAAGCCAAACGAATTAGTTTCATAGTTGGTGTGATTAATAAATCAATTAAAACTTATTGCGAAGACGGCGTATGCTACTAATCAGTTAATTAAATAACGCAAAGATAAACCCATAGTAATACAAACAAATTTAGTCACATACAATGACGAACGGGTTAGATGTATCGATTTTTTCGTCGTTGAGAATTAAATTGGCTAATTTTTGGCATGGGCCTAATCGTAAAACTTTAGTTTATAACGTTGATCAAGGAAAAGTTGTTTTTCCTCTCAAAGAAAAGGTAATAAATTATATATGTTTACATTACACAATTATACATGTTTTCACACCAACAGAACATTTTCTTGATTTTTTAACCACACTGAATTTGCATTTGAATTTGAAAAAAACAAACTCATTTGAATGTGAAACATGAAATGCGTTTGAATTAGACAATTTTTAAACATGCAGCAGTTATAGAAAATACTTCATTTTCAATATAGTTTATACATTAATAATTTATCTAGTCGGATAAATAATCCAAGTGCCGTCAGAAGGTGACAATGTTGATACTATGCTGTAATCACCATCATCATATAAGAAACTCTTGCTATTACAGTTGAGTATTTTTGAAAAAAATCGATTTTAAGTTTTCCTGATGTAAATTTTTTAAGCAAAATTAATATATTTTTTAAATGTCGCCCTCTGAGGGCACTTTGGGTAGTATGATTATATAGGTTTATTACAGCATAGTATCACCGTCATCATATAAAAAATCTGTGCTATTACAGTTCCGTATCTTTGAAAAAAACTGATTTTAAAATTTCATTACGTAAATTTCTTAATAAAAAAATTTTTGTTTTAATTCTTACCTTCTGACGGCACTTAGAGTTGTATGACTATATAGGTTTATTACAACATAGTATCACCATCATTATATAAAAAAGTCTGTGCTATTACAGTATCGGATTTTTGACAAAAATCGATTTTAAAATTTTCTGATGTAACTTTTTTAAGCAAAATAAATATATATTCTTTAAATGTCGTCCTCTGACGGCACTTTGAGTTGTATGATTGTATAGGTTTATTACAGCATAGTATCACCGTCATCATATAAAAATCTGTGCTATTACAGTTCCGCATTTTATAAAAAAATTGATTTTAAAATTTCATTACGTAAATTTCTTAATAAAATTTTTTTTTGTATTAATTCTTATCCTCTGATGGCACTTAGAGTTGTATGACTATATAAGTTTATTACAACATAGTATCACCATCATTATATAAAAAATCTGCGCTATTACAGTTTCGTATTTTTAACAAAAATCGATTTTCAAGTTTCCTGATGTAAATTTTTTAAGCAAAAATAATATATTTTTTAAATCTTGCCCTCTGACGGCACTTTGGGTAGTATGATTATCTAGGTTTATTACAACATAATATCACCGTCATCATATAAAAAATCTGTGCTAGTACAGTTTCGTATTTTTGTCAAAAATCGATTTTAGAGTTTCCTGATGTAAATTTTTTAAGCAAAAATAATATGTTTTTTAAATCTTGCCTCTGACGGCACTTTGGGTAGTATGATTATTTAGGTTTATTACAGCATAATATCCCCGTCATCATATAAAAAATCTGTTCTATTACAGTTCCGCATTTTTGAAAAAAAATTGATTTTAAAATTTCATTACGTAAATTTCTTAATAAAAATTTTTTTTGTTTTAATTCTTACCCTCTGATGGCACTTAGAGTTGTATGACTATATAGGTTTGTTACAACAAAGTATCACCATCATTATATAAAAAATCTGTGCTATTACAGTTTCGTATTTTTGTCAAAAATCGATTTTAAAGTTTCCTGATGTAAATTTTTTAAGCAAAAATAATATGTTTTTTAAATCTTGCCTCTGACGGCACTTTGGGTAGTATGATTATTTAGGTTTATTACAGCATAATATCACCGTCATCATATAAAAAATCTCTGCTCTTACACTTGCGTACTTTTGAAAAAAACATTTTAAAATTTCCTGATGTAGATTTTTTAAGCAAAATTAATATATTTTTTAAATGTCGCCCTCTGACGGCACTTTGGGTTGTATGATTGTATAGGTTTATTACAGCATAGTATCCCGTCATCATATAAAAAATCTGTTCTATTACAGTTCCGCATTTTTGAAAAAAAATTGATTTTAAAATTTCATTACGTAAATTTCTTAATAAAATTTTTTTTTGTTTTAATTCTTACCCTCTGATGGCACTTAGAGTTGTATGACTATATAGGTTTGTTACAACAAAGTATCACCATCATTATATAAAAAATCTGTGCTATTACAGTTTCGTATTTTTGTCAAAAATCGATTTTAAAGTTTCCTGATGTAAATTTTTTAAGCAAAAATAATATGTTTTTTAAATCTTGCCTCTGACGGCACTTTGGGTAGTATGATTGTCTAGGTTTATTACAGCATAATATCACCGTCATCATATAAAAAATCTGTGCTATTACAGTTCCGTATTTTTGAAAAAAAACATTTTAAAATTTCCTGATGTAAATTTTTTAAGCAAAATTAATATATTTTTTAAATGTCGCCCTCTGACGGCACTTTGGGTTGTATGATTATATAGGTTTATTACAGCATAGTATCCCGTCATCATATAAAAAATCTGTTCTATTACAGTTCCGCATTTTTGAAAAAAAATTGATTTTAAAATTTCATTACGTAAATTTCTTAATAAAATTTTTTTTTGTTTTAATTCTTACCCTCTGATGGCACTTAGAGTTGTATGACTATATAGGTTTGTTACAACAAAGTATCACCATCATTATATAAAAAATCTGTGCTATTACAGTTTCGTATTTTTGTCAAAAATCGATTTTAAAGTTTCCTGATGTAAATTTTTTAAGCAAAAAGAATATGTTTTTAAATCTTGCCTCTGACGGCACTTTGGGTAGTATGATTGTCTAGGTTTATTACAGCATAATATCACCGTCATCATATAAAAATCTGTGCTATTACAGTTCCGTATTTTTTGAAAAAAACATTTTAAAATTTCCTGATGTAAATTTTTTAAGCAAAAATAATATGTTTTTTAAATCTTGCCTCTGACGGCACTTTGGGTAGTATGATTATTTAGGTTTATTACAGCATAATATCACCGTCATCATATAAAAAATCTGTTCTATTACAGTTCCGCATTTTTGAAAAAAAATTGATTTTAAAATTTCATTACGTAAATTTCTTAATAAAAAAATTTTTTGTTTTAATTCTTACCCTCTGATGGCACTTAGAGTTGTATGACTATATAGGTTTGTTACAACAAAGTATCACCATCATTATATAAAAAATCTGTGCTATTACAGTTTCGTATTTTTGTCAAAAATCGATTTTAAAGTTTCCTGATGTAAATTTTTTAAGCAAAAATAATATGTTTTTTAAATCTTGCCTCTGACGGCACTTTGGGTAGTATGATTGTCTAGGTTTATTACAGCATAATATCACCGTCATCATATAAAAAATCTGTGCTATTACAGTTCCGTATTTTTGAAAAAAACATTTTAAAATTTCCTGATGTAAATTTTTTAAGCAAAATTAATATATTTTTTAAATGTCGCCCTCTGACGGCACTTTGGGTTGTATGATTGTATAGGTTTATTACAGCATAGTATCCCGTCATCATATAAAAAATCTGTTCTATTACAGTTCCGCATTTTTGAAAAAAAATTGATTTTAAAATTTCATTACGTAAATTTCTTAATAAAATTTTTTTTTGTTTTAATTCTTACCCTCTGATGGCACTTAGAGTTGTATGACTATATAGGTTTGTTACAACAAAGTATCACCATCATTATATAAAAAATCTGTGCTATTACAGTTTCGTATTTTTGTCAAAAATCGATTTTAAAGTTTCCTGATGTAAATTTTTAAGCAAAAATAATATGTTTTTTAAATCTTGCCTCTGACGGCACTTTGGGTAGTATGATTGTCTAGGTTTATTACAGCATAATATCACCGTCATCATATAAAAAATCTGTGCTATTACAGTTCCGTATTTTTGAAAAAAAACATTTTAAAATTTCCTGATGTAAATTTTTTAAGCAAAATTAATATATTTTTTAAATGTCGCCCTCTGACGGCACTTTGGGTTGTATGATTGTATAGGTTTATTACAGCATAGTATCCCGTCATCATATAAAAAATCTGTTCTATTACAGTTCCGCATTTTTGAAAAAAAATTGATTTTAAAATTTCATTACGTAAATTTCTTAATAAAATTTTTTTTTGTTTTAATTCTTACCCTCTGATGGCACTTAGAGTTGTATGACTATATAGGTTTGTTACAACAAAGTATCACCATCATTATATAAAAAATCTGTGCTATTACAGTTTCGTATTTTTGTCAAAAATCGATTTTAAAGTTTCCTGATGTAAATTTTTTAAGCAAAAATAATATGTTTTTTAAATCTTGCCTCTGACGGCACTTTGGGTAGTATGATTGTCTAGGTTTATTACAGCATAATATCACCGTCATCATATAAAAATCTGTGCTATTACAGTTCCGTATTTTTGAAAAAAAAACATTTTAAAATTTCCTGATGTAAATTTTTAAGCAAAATTAATATATTTTTAAATGTCGCCCTCTGACGGCACTTTGGGTAGTATGATTATCTAGGTTTATTACAGCATAATATCACCATCATCATATAAAAAAATCCGTGCAATTACAGTTCCGTATTTTTGAAAAAAATCGATTTTAAGTTTTCATGATGTAAATTTTTTAAGCAAAATTAATATTTTTTTTAAATGTCGCCCTCTGACGGCACTTTGGGTTGTATGATTATATAGGTTTATTACAGCATAGTATCCCGTCATCATATAAAAAATCTGTTCTATTACAGTTCCGCATTATTGAAAAAAAATTAATTTTAAAATTTCATTACGTAAATTTCTTAATAAAAAAATTTTTTGTTTTAATTTTTACCCTCTGACGGCACTTAGAGTTTGTTGTAATAAACCTATATAGTCATATAGGTTTATTACAGCATAGTAAAACCGTCATCATATAAAAATCTGTGCTATTACAGTTCCGCATTTTTGAAGAAAATTGATTTTAAAATTTCATTACGTAAATTTCTTAATAAAAAAAATTTTTGTATTAATTCTTATCCTCTGATGGCACTTAGAGTTGTATGACTATATAAGTTTATTACAACATAGTATCACCATCATTATATAAAAAATCTGCGCTATTACAGTTTCGTATTTTTAACAAAAATCGATTTTAAAGCATCCTGATGTAAATTTTTTAAGCAAAAATAATATATTTTTTAAATGTTGCCCTCTGACGGCACTTTGGGTAGTATGATTATCTAGGTTTATTACAACATAATATCACCGTCATTATATAAAAAATCTGTTCTATTACAGTTCCGCATTTTTGAAAAAAAAACATTTTAAAATTTCCTGATGTAAATTTTTAAGCAAAATTAATATATTTTTTAAATGTCGCCCTCTGACGGCACTTTGGGTTGTATGATTGTATAGGTTTATTACAGCATAGTATCACCGTCATCATATAAAAAATGTGTGCTATTGCAGTTCCGCATTTTGGAAAAAAAATGATTTTAAAATTTCATTACGTAAATTTCTTAATAAAAAATTTTTTGTTTTAATTCTTACCCTCTGATGGCACTTAGAGTTGTATGACTATATAGGTTTGTTACAACAAAGTATCACCATCATTATATAAAAAATCTGTGCTATTACAGTTTCGTATTTTTGTCAAAAATCGATTTTAAAGTTTCCTGATGTAAATTTTTTAAGCAAAAATAATATGTTTTTTAAATCTTGCCTCTGACGGCACTTTGGGTAGTATGATTGTCTAGGTTTATTACAGCATAATATCACCGTCATCATATAAAAATCTGTGCTATTACAGTTCCGTATTTTTGAAAAAAACATTTTAAAATTTCCTGATGTAAATTTTTAAGCAAAATTAATATATTTTTAAATGTCGCCCTCTGACGGCACTTTGGGTTGTATGATTGTATAGGTTTATTACAGCATAGTATCCCGTCATCATATAAAAATCTGTTCTATTACAGTTCCGCATTTTGAAAAAATTGATTTTAAAATTTCATTACGTAAATTTCTTAATAAAATTATTTTTGTTTTAATTCTTACCCTCTGATGGCACTTAGAGTTGTATGACTATATAGGTTTGTTACAACAAAGTATCACCATCATTATATAAAAAATCTGTGCTATTACAGTTTCGTATTTTTGTCAAAAATCGATTTTAAAGTTTCCTGATGTAAATTTTTAAGCAAAATAATATGTTTTTTAAATCTTGCCTCTGACGTCACTTTGGGTAGTATGATTGTCTAGGTTTATTACAGCATAATATCACCGTCATCATATAAAAATCTGTGCTATTACAGTTCCGTATTTTTGAAAAAAACATTTTAAAATTTCCTGATGTAAATTTTTAAGCAAAATTAATATATTTTTAAATGTCGCCCTCTGACGGCACTTTGGGTAGTATGATTATCTAGGTTTATTACAGCATAATATCACCGTCATCATATAAAAATCTGTGCTATTACAGTTCCGTATTTTTGAAAAAACATTTTAAAATTTCCTGATGTAAATTTTTTAAGCAAAATTAATATATTTTTTAAATGTCGCCCTCTGACGGCACTTTGGGTTGTATGATTATATAGGTTTATTACAGCATAGTATCACCGTCATCATATAAAAAATCTGTTCTATTATAGTTCCGCATTTTTGAAAAAAAATTAATTTTAAAATTTCATTACGTAAATTTCTCAATAAAAAAATTTTTTGTTTTAATTTTTACTCTCTGACTGCACTTAGAGTTTGTTGTAATAAACCTATATAGTCATATAAATTTATTACAGCATAGTATCACCGTCATCATATAAAAAATCTGTGCTATTACAGTTCCGCATTTTATAAAAAAATTGATTTTAAAATTTCATTACGTAAATTTCTTAATAAAATTTTTTTTTGTATTAATTCTTATCCTCTGATGGCACTTAGAGTTGTATGACTATATAAGTTTATTACAACATAGTATCACCATCATTATATAAAAAATCTGCGCTATTACAGTTTCGTATTTTTAACAAAAATCGATTTTCAAGTTTCCTGATGTAAATTTTTTAAGCAAAAATAATATATTTTTTAAATGTTGCCCTCTGACGGCACTTTGGGTAGTATGATTATCTAGGTTTATTACAGCATAATATCACCGTCATCATATAAAAAATCTGTGCGATTACAGTTCCGTATTTTTGAAAAGAAACATTTTAAAATTTCCTGATGTAAATTTTTTAAGCAAAATTAATATATTTTTTAAATGTCGCCCTCTGACGGCACTTTGGGTTGTATGATTGTATAGGTTTATTACAGCATAGTATCCCGTCATCATATAAAAAATCTGTTCTATTACAGTTCCGCATTTTTGAAAAAAAATTGATTTTAAAATTTCATTACGTAAATTTCTTAATAAAAATTTTTTTTGTTTTAATTCTTACCCTCTGATGGCACTTAGAGTTGTATGACTATATAGGTTTGTTACAACAAAGTATCACCATCATTATATAAAAAATCTGTGCTATTACAGTTTCGTATTTTTGTCAAAAATCGATTTTAAAGTTTCCTGATGTAAATTTTTTAAGCAAAAATAATATGTTTTTTAAATCTTGCCTCTGACGGCACTTTGGGTAGTATGATTGTCTAGGTTTATTACAGCATAATATCACCGTCATCATATAAAAATCTGTGCTATTACAGTTCCGTATTTTGAAAAAACATTTTAAAATTTCCTGATGTAAATTTTTAAGCAAAATTAATATATTTTTTAAATGTCGCCCTCTGACGGCACTTTGGGTTGTATGATTGTATAGGTTTATTACAGCATAGTATCCTGTCATCATATAAAAATCTGTTCTATTACAGTTCCGCATTTTTGAAAAAAAATTGATTTTAAAATTTCATTACGTAAATTTCTTAATAAAATTTTTTTTTGTTTTAATTCTTACCCTCTGATGGCACTTAGAGTTGTATGACTATATAGGTTTGTTACAACAAAGTATCACCATCATTATATAAAAAATCTGTGCTATTACAGTTTCGTATTTTTGTCAAAAATCGATTTTAAAGTTTCCTGATGTAAATTTTTTAAGCAAAAATAATATGTTTTTTAAATCTTGCCTCTGACGGCACTTTGGGTAGTATGATTGTCTAGGTTTATTACAGCATAATATCACCGTCATCATATAAAAAATCTGTGCTATTACAGTTCCGTATTTTTGAAAAAAAACATTTTAAAATTTCCTGATGTAAATTTTTTAAGCAAAATTAATATATTTTTTAAATGTCGCCCTCTGACGGCACTTTGGGTTGTATGATTGTATAGGTTTATTACAGCATAGTATCCCGTCATCATATAAAAAATCTGTTCTATTACAGTTCCGCATTTTTGAAAAAAAATTGATTTTAAAATTTCATTACGTAAATTTCTTAATAAAATTTTTTTTTGTTTTAATTCTTACCCTCTGATGGCACTTAGAGTTGTATGACTATATAGGTTTGTTACAACAAAGTATCACCATCATTATATAAAAAATCTGTGCTATTACAGTTTCGTATTTTTGTCAAAAATCGATTTTAAAGTTTCCTGATGTAAATTTTTTAAGCAAAAATAATATGTTTTTTAAATCTTGCCTCTGACGGCACTTTGGGTAGTATGATTGTCTAGGTTTATTACAGCATAATATCACCGTCATCATATAAAAAATCTGTGCTATTACAGTTCCGTATTTTTGAAAAAAAAACATTTTAAAATTTCCTGATGTAAATTTTTTAAGCAAAATTAATATATTTTTTAAATGTCGCCCTCTGACGGCACTTTGGGTAGTATGATTATCTAGGTTTATTACAGCATAATATCACCGTCATCATATAAAAAATCTGTGCTATTACAGTTCCGTATTTTTGAAAAAAAACATTTTAAAATTTCCTGATGTAAATTTTTTAAGCAAAATTAATATATTTTTTAAATGTCGCCCTCTGACGGCACTTTGGGTTGTATGATTATATAGGTTTATTACAGCATAATATCACCGTCATCATATAAAAAATCTGTTCTATTACAGTTCCGCATTTTTGAAAAAAAATTAATTTTAAAATTTCATTACGTAAATTTCTTAATAAAAAAATTTTTTGTTTTAATTTTTACTCTCTGACTGCACTTAGAGTTTGTTGTAATAAACCTATATAGTCATATAAATTTATTACAGCATAGTATCACCGTCATCATATAAAAAATCTGTGCTATTACAGTTCCGCATTTTATAAAAAAATTGATTTTAAAATTTCATTACGTAAATTTCTTAATAAAATTTTTTTTTGTATTAATTCTTATCCTCTGATGGCACTTAGAGTTGTATGACTATATAAGTTTATTACAACATAGTATCACCATCATTATATAAAAAATCTGCGCTATTACAGTTTCGTATTTTTAACAAAAATCGATTTTCAAGTTTCCTGATGTAAATTTTTTAAGCAAAAATAATATATTTTTTAAATGTTGCCCTCTGACGGCACTTTGGGTAGTATGATTATCTAGGTTTATTACAGCATAATATCACCGTCATCATATAAAAAATCTGTGCGATTACAGTTCCGTATTTTTGAAAAGAAACATTTTAAAATTTCCTGATGTAAATTTTTTAAGCAAAATTAATATATTTTTTAAATGTCGCCCTCTGACGGCACTTTGGGTTGTATGATTGTATAGGTTTATTACAGCATAGTATCCCGTCATCATATAAAAAATCTGTTCTATTACAGTTCCGCATTTTTGAAAAAAAATTGATTTTAAAATTTCATTACGTAAATTTCTTAATAAAAATTTTTTTTGTTTTAATTCTTACCCTCTGATGGCACTTAGAGTTGTATGACTATATAGGTTTGTTACAACAAAGTATCACCATCATTATATAAAAAATCTGTGCTATTACAGTTTCGTATTTTTGTCAAAAATCGATTTTAAAGTTTCCTGATGTAAATTTTTTAAGCAAAAATAATATGTTTTTTAAATCTTGCCTCTGACGGCACTTTGGGTAGTATGATTGTCTAGGTTTATTACAGCATAATATCACCGTCATCATATAAAAAATCTGTGCTATTACAGTTCCGTATTTTTGAAAAAAAACATTTTAAAATTTCCTGATGTAAATTTTTTAAGCAAAATTAATATATTTTTTAAATGTCGCCCTCTGACGGCACTTTGGGTTGTATGATTGTATAGGTTTATTACAGCATAGTATCCCGTCATCATATAAAAATCTGTTCTATTACAGTTCCGCATTTTTGAAAAAAAATTGATTTTAAAATTTCATTACGTAAATTTCTTAATAAAATTTTTTGTTTTAATTCTTACCCTCTGATGGCACTTAGAGTTGTATGACTATATAGGTTTGTTACAACAAAGTATCACCATCATTATATAAAAAATCTGTGCTATTACAGTTTCGTATTTTTGTCAAAAATCGATTTTAAAGTTTCCTGATGTAAATTTTTTAAGCAAAAATAATATGTTTTTTAAATCTTGCCTCTGACGGCACTTTGGGTAGTATGATTGTCTAGGTTTATTACAGCATAATATCACCGTCATCATATAAAAAATCTGTGCTATTACAGTTCCGTATTTTTGAAAAAAAACATTTTAAAATTTCCTGATGTAAATTTTTTAAGCAAAATTAATATATTTTTTAAATGTCGCCCTCTGACGGCACTTTGGGTAGTATGATTATCTAGGTTTATTACAGCATAATATCACCGTCATCATATAAAAAATCTGTGCTATTACAGTTCCGTATTTTTGAAAAAAAACATTTTAAAATTTCCTGATGTAAATTTTTTAAGCAAAAATAATATATTTTTTAAATGTTGCCCTCTGACGGCACTTTGGGTAGTATGATTATCTAGGTTTATTACAACATAATATCACCGTCATTATATAAAAAATCTGTTCTATTACAGTTCCGCATTTTTGAAAAAAAATTGATTTTAAAATTTCATTACGTAAATATCTTAATAAAAAAATTTTTTGTTTTAATTCTTACCATCTGACGGCACTTAGAGTTTGTTGTAATAAACCTATATAGTCATATATGTTTATTACAGCATAGTATCACCGTCATCATATAAAAAATGTGTGCTATTGCAGTTCCGCATTTTGGAAAAAAAATGATTTTAAAATTTCATTACGTAAATTTCTTAATAAAAAATTTTTTGTTTTAATTCTTACCCTCTGATGGCACTTAGAGTTGTATGACTATATAGGTTTGTTACAACAAAGTATCACCATCATTATATAAAAAATCTGCGCTATTACAGTTTCGTATTTTTAACAAAAATCGATTTTAAAGTTTCCTGATGTAAATTTTTTAAGCAAAAATAATATATTTTTTAAATGTTGCCCTCTGACGGCACTTTGGGTAGTATGATTATCTAGGTTTATTACAGCATAATATCACCGTCATCATATAAAAATCTGTGCGATTACAGTTCCGTATTTTTGAAAAAAAACATTTTAAAATCTCCTGATGTAAATTTTTTAAGCAAAATTAATATATTTTTTAAATGTCGCCCTCTGACAGCACTTTGGGTTGTATGATTGTATAGGTTTATTACAGCATAGTATCCCGTCATCATATAAAAAATCTGTTCTATTACAGTTCCGCATTTTTGAAAAAAAATTGATTTTAAAATTTCATTACGTAAATTTCTTAATAAAAATTATTTTTGTTTTAATTCTTACCCTCTGATGGCACTTAGAGTTGTATGACTATATAGGTTTGTTACAACAAAGTATCACCATCATTATATAAAAAATCTGTGCTATTACAGTTTCGTATTTTTAACAAAAATCGATTTTAAAGTTTCCTGATGTAAATTTTTTAAGCAAAAATAATATATTTTTTAAATGTTGCCCTCTGACGGCACTTTGGGTAGTATGATTATCTAGGTTTATTACAGCATAATATCACCGTCATCATATAAAAAATCTGTGCTATTACAGTTCCGTATTTTTGAAAAAAAACATTTTAAAATTTCCTGATGTAAATTTTTTAAGCAAAATTAATATATTTTTAACTGTCGCCCTCTGACGGCACTTTGGGTTGTATGATTGTATAGGTTTATTACAGCATAGTATCCCGTCATCATATAAAAAATCTGTTCTATTACAGTTCCGCATTTTTGAAAAAAAATTGATTTTAAAATTTCATTACGTAAATTTCTTAATAAAATTTTTTTTTGTTTTAATTCTTACCCTCTGATGGCACTTAGAGTTGTATGACTATATAGGTTTGTTACAACAACGTATCACCATCATTATATAAAAATCTGTGCTATTACAGTTTCGTATTTTTGTCAAAAATCGATTTTAAAGTTTCCTGATGTAAATTTTTTAAGCAAAAATAATATGTTTTTTAAATCTTGCCTCTGACGGCACTTTGGGTAGTATGATTGTCTAGGTTTATTACAGCATAATATCACCGTCATCATATAAAAAATCTGTGCTATTACAGTTCCGTATTTTTGAAAAAAAACATTTTAGAATTTCCTGATGTAAATTTTTAAGCAAAATTAATATTTTTTAAATGGCGCCCTCTGACGGCACTTTGGGTGGGATGATTGTATATGTTTATTACAGCATAGTATCACCGTCATCATATAAAAAATGTGTGCTATTACAGTTCCGCATTTTGGAAAAAAAATGATTTTAAAATTTCATTACGTAAATTTCTTAATAAAAAAAATTTTTGTTTTAATTCTTACCCTCTGATGGCACTTAGAGTTGTATGACTATATAGGTTTGTTACAACAAAGTATCACCATCATTATATAAAAAATCTGTGCTATTACAGTTTCGTATTTTTGTCAAAAATCGATTTTAAAGTTTCCTGATGTAAATTTTTTAAGCAAAAATAATATGTTTTTTAAATCTTGCCTCTGACGGCACTTTGGGTAGTATGATTGTCTAGGTTTATTACAGCATAATATCACCGTCATCATATAAAAATCTGTGCTATTACAGTTCCGTATTTTTGAAAAACATTTTAAAATTTCCTGATGTAAATTTTTAAGCAAAATTAATATATTTTTTAAATGTCGCCCTCTGACGGCACTTTGGGTAGTATGATTATCTAGGTTTATTACAGCATAATATCACCGTCATCATATAAAAAATCTGTGCTATTACAGTTCCGTATTTTTGAAAAAAAACATTTTAAAATTTCCTGATGTAAATTTTTTAAGCAAAATTAATATATTTTTTAAATGTCGCCCTCTGACGGCACTTTGGGTTGTATGATTATATAGGTTTATTACAGCATAATATCACCGTCATCATATAAAAAATCTGTTCTATTACAGTTCCGCATTTTTGAAAAAAAATTAATTTTAAAATTTCATTACGTAAATTTCTTAATAAAAAAATTTTTTGTTTTAATTTTTACTCTCTGACTGCACTTAGAGTTTGTTGTAATAAACCTATATAGTCATATAAATTTATTACAGCATAGTATCACCGTCATCATATAAAAAATCTGTGCTATTACAGTTCCGCATTTTATAAAAAAATTGATTTTAAAATTTCATTACGTAAATTTCTTAATAAAATTTTTTTTTGTATTAATTCTTATCCTCTGATGGCACTTAGAGTTGTATGACTATATAAGTTTATTACAACATAGTATCACCATCATTATATAAAAAATCTGTGCTATTACAGTTTCGTATTTTTAACAAAAATCGATTTTAAAGTTTCCTGATGTAAATTTTTTAAGCAAAAATAATATATTTTTTAAATGTTGCCCTCTGACGGCACTTTTGTAGTATGATTATCTAGGTTTATTACAGCATAATATCACCGTCATCACATAAAAAATCTGTGCCATTACAGTTCCGTATTTTTAAAAAAAAACATTTTAAAATTTCCTGATGTAAATTTTTTAAGCAAAATTAATATATTTTTTAAATGTCGCCCTCTGACGGCACTTTGGGTTGTATGATTGTATAGGTTTATTACAGCATAGTATCCCGTCATCATATAAAAAATCTGTTCTATTACAGTTCTGCATTTAAAAAAAAATTGATTTTAAGATTTCATTACGTAAATTTTTTATTAAAAAAAATTTTTGTTTTAATTCTTGCCCTCTGACGGCACTTAGAGTTGTATGACTATATAGGTTTATTACAACATAGTATCACCATCATCATATAAAAAATCTGTGCTATTACAGTTTCGTATTTTTGTCAAAAATCGATTTTAAAGTTTCCTGATGTAAATTTTTTAAGCAAAAATAATATGTTTTTTAAATCTTGCCTCTGACGGCACTTTGGGTAGTATGATTGTCTAGGTTTATTACAGCATAATATCACCGTCATCATATAAAAAATCTGTGCTATTACAGTTCCGTACTTTTGGAAAAAAACATTTTAAAAGTTCCTGATGTAAATTTTTAAGCAAAATTAATATTTTTTAAATGTCGCCCTCTGACAGCACTTTGGGTTGTATGATTGTATAGGTTTATTACAGCATAGTATCCCGTCATCATATAAAAAATCTGTTCTATTACAGTTCCGCATTTTTGAAAAAAAATTGATTTTAAAATTTCATTACGTAAATTTCTTAATAAAAAAATTTTTTGTTTTAATTCTTACCCTCTGATGGCACTTAGAGTTGTATGACTATATAGGTTTGTTACAACAAAGTATCACCATCATTATATAAAAAATCTGTGCTATTACAGCTTCGTATTTTTGACAAAAATCGATTTTAAAGTTTCCTGATGTAAATTTTTTAAGCAAAAATAATATATTTTTTAAATCTTGCCCTCTGACGGCACTTTGGGTAGTATGATTATCTAGGTTTATTACAACATAATATCACCGTCATCATATAAAAAATCTGTGCTATTACAGTTCCGTATTTTTGAAAAAAAAACATTTTAAAATTTCCTGATGTAAATTTTTTAAGCAAAAATAATAGGTTTTTTAAATGTCGCCCTCTGACGGCACTTTGGGTTGTATGATTATATAGGTTTATCACAGCATAGTATCACCGTCATCACATAAAAAATCTGTGGTATTACAGTTCTGCATTTTAAAAAAAATTGATTTTAAGATTTCATTACGTAAGTTTTTGTTTTAATTCTTGCCCTCTGACGGCACTTAGAGTTGTATGACTATATAGGTTTATTACAACATAGTATCACCATCATCATATAAAAAATCTGTGCTATTACAGTTTCGTATTTTTGTCAAAAATCGATTTTAAAATTTCCTGATGTAAATTTTTTAAGCAAAATTAATATATTTTTTAAATGTCGCCCTCTGACGGCACTTTGGGTACTATGGTTATATAGGTTTATTACAGCATAGTAAAACCGTCATCATATAAAAATCTGTGCTATTACAGTTCCGCATTTTTGAAGAAATCGATTTTAAGCTATCATTATGTAAATTTTTTAAGCAAAATTTATATCTGACGGCACTTAAAATTTCATTACGTAAATTTCTTAATAAAAAAAATTTTTGTATTAATTCTTACCCTCTGACGGTACTTAGAGTTGTATGACTATATAGGTTTATTACAACATAGTATCACTATCATCAAATAAAAAATCTTTGCTATTACAGTTCCGTATTTTTGAAAAAAATCGATTTTAAGATTTCATGATGTCAATTTTTAAGCAAAATAATTATTTTTTTTAAATGTCATCCTCTGACGGCACTAAGGGCTATATGACTGTATAGGTTTATTACAGCATAGTATCACCATTATCATATAAAAAATCTTTGCTATTACAGTTCCGTATTGTTGAAAAAAAAAAACAATTTTAAAATTTCCTGATGTAAATTTTTTAAGCAAAATTAGTATTTTTTTTATTTGTCACCCTCTGACGGCATTTGGATTATTTGTCCGACTAGGTAAATTATTAATGTATAAACTATATTGAAAATTAACTATTTTCTATAACTGCTACATGTTTAAAAATTGTCGAATTCAAATGCGTTACATGCTTCAAATTCAAATGCAAATTTTTGTCTTGAGCTTTTTAAAAATTTTATAAAAAATATAATCTTTTCTAAACGATTCTATAAAATGGCACCATATTTCAGTTAATTTATTATACGTTTCAACAATTTTTTTAACAACTATCCATTTTTTGATTTTTTAATATATTTATGTTAAACGCAAATTTAAAGATCCATTGTTTTTGTTAGAATTTATTGGTTTTTAATATATTTCACAAAAACATTTGATTTTTGAGTAACTGTTTATTAACTAAAAGGATAGGTTTTTTAAGTGCGTTTCTAATATTCATTAATTTTTTAACCCATGGGAAACGCAATTTGTTTATTACTGTTAATATTTCGCATTAAAATTGTAAAGTAAATTATTTATCTAATTTTTTTCGTTTTGTTGTTTTCAATGGAATTTACGATACAAAAAAGCGGGTTTGTTTTTGATCAAGCATGCAGATCACTTTTCTCAATTTTTTTCTACCACGAATTTCTGTATTGTTCAAACAAAAACTTCAAAACAAAGTAACAACGATCCCAAATATTAAAAAAAATTCATTTTCTATTCAAGAAACCGAATTGACAATAATTGTGTATTTTTTTGCAACTTTAGGTGATTGAAACTCACACATAAACCTTGATGTTAAAATGTTATTGACATTGTATAATCGGAAGAAATGCGCATTGTCAATTATAACGTTACGTTACGAAACGTTTGTTTTTTTAAAGTTCATAGACTTTGTTTACTTTTGCCATAATGTAAGTCAAAAAAATATTTTTTGTCCTTGATTCTGTGGATAAATAACATACGTTTGTATTTTGTATGATTTATTGATTGTTATTAACCATTGAAATTACAAACGCTTATTTTTGTCTTAGTTTTGACATAACAAGATTTTTTTTTATGTTTTTCTAATAATCTACGTATTTTCAAACATTTTTAAATAATAAAATAATATGTAAATATGTGATATTCTGTTATTTCCTAATTAATTCCGTACCAATTTTCTTAGATTTTTCGTTGCAATTAAAAAACAATGCAAATATTCACTCTTAACGACAAAATCGTTTCTATCAATACAATTAGAAATAGTAAAAAAATCACTTCTAAAAAAACTTCTTAGGTTTTGACGAATATTTTTGACATTTATTTAAAAAAATTATTAATTAGATTTCAATTCGGGAAGTATTTTGAACGAGCAATTAAGCTAGAAGTGTGCATTTTCTGATAATATAAAAAAAGTATTTTACAACGCCTACTTATGCCCCCATTACTTATCACGACACACTTTCCAAATAATAAGTATAAAAAAAAAGAAAAGAAAATTTCCATGCCCTTAGACAAGTGCGCGTAATCAATGTTAAGTTCCGATATCAACCGTCGTGTGTTGGCGTCGCGACGTCTTACGTCACGATTAGAAATTTCGGGGTTGGGAAAATCAATTTACAGGCGCGCGCAAATCGATTTTGTTGTGACCTACTGAGTATGCCGCCATTATAGATAGAATAGTGTCCGTCCGGTTTAATTTCTTAAAATTTAACATCACACCACAGTGAGTACCAATTTTTGTTTTCGTTAGCAAACTAAAGAATGACGCGTAGCAGTTGTTTTTTATAATTGCGTTTGTTGGCAACGATTATTTTCATAAAGATTATCTGATAATTTTTTCGTGGCGAATAACGTAAAGAGTGTTGTTGATTAAGGATTTTTAGATAATGGACTTGGAAATGCAATTAAGAGCGGCCGAAGCCAGGAAAAGTGAATTGGAAAGAGCTCATGCTGAAGCAATGGCAGCGTTGAGAAGTTGTGGTTCCGACTTGTTGGAAGCGAGGCAATCTAGAGTAAGGGAACTGGAAAAGAAGGTGGCTTTAGAAACAGTGAGGTGACTTTTACGCGGCCCGATTTTCGGGCACGAATTTTAAGTAGTTTTTTTAGATGCGAAGAGCTGCAGTTAGAGCTGGCCGCTTCGCAACGTAGTCGAGTACAAATATCAAATCCAACGAGCCAGTCGTGGACTAATAAAGGAAGCGAAATCGAACGAATTATGGCTAAAATTGAACAAGATAATCGGATTTTAGCCGAGTTAGATCATAGTCGGTCCACCACGCTTGGTAATTCTTTAACCGTAGTTAAATTTAATCGGTAAGTGTTTTCTTTTCTTAATTTATAGGTGGAATACAAACAAGCGCAAGTAGCCACGCACTTGGTGAAAGTAGTCCTCCGATTTCACCTATCACCATGTCCCACACGACACCATCAATATATCCAACGTCGACTTTATGTGGACCAAGTAGTAACTGTCCGCATCAAAGCCCAGCGTCTTTAGGTTACTTATCATCGAGCAATACGTATAATCCACCTTTATCACAATATAATTCTTTGAATAATCCGTATACCAGTAAATCAAATCCGATAACCACCGGCTTTCAACCTATAACCCATCATCAACATCTCGGAGGATTAGGACAAATTGGTTTAGGACAAACGGCAATGCCGTCGGTGTTAGGACAAACGTCAACATTAGGACAAACCGGAATTGGACTCGGACAACAAACATCAACAATATTAGGAAATCCGACAATGTTACCATCGACTTACACAACATCAACAACAATATCAAACCCGACGTACACTCATTTAGTGTCAAACAACCCAACGTCACTTCCTCAAACCGCTTATAGCAACCAGTCGTATAATAATCCAGTCGCTAGCGCTTTGCCGCAATATACGCTTCCATATAATCCAATAACAACGACAACTTATACAAATAACGTTACATTTTCAAATCCGTTAAGTTCGCAATTTAACAATATGGCTTTGTCTGGGCCTTCGGCAATGTCTATAAAATTAAAACCGTTTGAGGAAGTCGAATTGGGCGGTGGTCGTAGAGCGGCAACTCCAGTAACGCCGCATCCACCCGCTTGGAGTTTAGGCTCAAGCTTGGGAATGACCGATACGAGACCGTTATCTAGGATGATGCCGGATGGCTTAGACTCCGACTGGGGCGGAATTCACGGCACTGATCGAAGTTACCTAAACGGACATTCAACCGAAGGACAAGTTGATATGTTAGACATACCTGGGAAAGGACGTTGTTCCGTGTACATCGCCAGGTACTACCTGAATTTAACCCAACCGCAAATCTAAACCTTTATGCGCAGATTCTCCTACGATCCTGAACCAGAAGCCGAAGAAGAATTAGCGGTGCAAGCCGGTGATTATTTATTAGTATGGGGCGAACCAGTTGCTTCTGGTGGTTATTTAGACGCCGAGACGCTCGACGGGCGTAGAGGATTAGTACCGTCGCATTTTGCTCAAAGACTTATAGGTAAAAACTACCAAATGAACACTGATTTCCAAAAACTACTCACTGAAAGAGACACTAACTACACCGGTAAGAATTTGGGGCACGTTAAACACATTTAAATGTTTCGCTTCGACGCGTTATAATGCTTTCGTGTTTAGGTGACGACTTATTGGAGTTTCACCAAGCGGTTTTAACTACGCTGAGAGAAGAAGAAATTAGTGCTGAAACGTTTGCCGCCGATATACAACGATTAAATGAAATCGCCGAAATGTCTGAAGGACAAGAAGATGATAATAACGATGGAGACGCAGGTAGGTGATGATTGGTTTGGTATGGTGTTAAAGCTTGTGTTAAAATAACCTGTAGATCGAGTTATTTTGACATAGATTTAGATAAATGTTTAGACGGCAGCTGTTGTACGTTAGACTAACGTATTAGTCAGCTCAATTAGCGTTGCTACTACTTTTGCTAGTGTAGGATTAGTCGTTGAAGTAGTGGCAAAGCTTCTAAATGTTGGCTGTAAATACATGTTGCCGTTTACTCAGTAGTACCTGGTGAGCTTTCAAGATTTTTGCATGTCCGATTGAAAGTTGACCAAAATTAGGCTTTCTGCATGCCCTATATCTAAACGCATTCTATTGCAGCTAGCTTATTCGGAAACAAGGTTGTACTTCTATCTTCGTTAAAAACAACAATAAGTAAGCATTTTGCATTTTTCTCACTTTTGCATGTCTTTAAACACACCGCAAATTTTATTACGATTCATTACCACAGAGCTGACTAGTATCGTTAGGGCAGTTATAGTAGATAGAACTGACATTAGATATAAAAATCAACAGCTGACCTGTTCTTCTCCGTGTTAGTTCCCGCTCCTCGAAATCTAACACTGGAACGACAACTCAATAAAAGCGTCCTTATTGGTTGGACAGCTCCAGACGTTGGACCAGGAAACCAAATCGAGAGCTACCACGTTTACGTAGATGGCGTGCTGAAAACAACTATTAAAGCAACGGAACGGACCAGGGCGTTAGTTGAAGGTGTTGATAGCAACCGGGTAAGTTGCTTAACTAAAACCAAACAAAAGACTCAACCATCTATGATAGCCCCATAGAATCAGCGTTCGATCGGTGACGGCTAACCGAAGAACATCTAGAGACGCAGCATGCACAATGATTATAGGACGCGATACGCATCAATTGGGTCCCAGCGCCGTGAGAGCCACTAACGTAACGGCGACGTCGGCTGTTATTAACTGGTTACCGGCTAACTCAAATCATCAGCATGTGGTATGCGTTAATAACGTTGAAGTGAGAACAGTAAAACCAGGTATATACCGGCACACCATAACTGGGTTAACGCCGAACACTCAGTACCGTGTAACGGTAAGAGCCAAACACCACAGAGCGTCGCAAAACGTAGCGAACCTCACGGAAGATCTTCCAATGCCAGCTGCAGCACACACCGATTTCCGCACTTTACCCAAAGGTTTACCCGATCCTCCTAGCGAAATTATGGTAGAACCTGGTATGCGCAACATATTGGCGATGACGTCGTTAATGCTTCAATTGCAGGTCCCCAAGATGGTACGCTTTTAGTCACATGGCATCCCGTACAGCCCCCACATCATCCCGGTTCGATCATCACCGGTTACGCAGTGTACGCCGACGGTAAAAAAGTCACCGATGTTGATTCGCCCACGGGCGATCACGCGTTAATCGACATCAGCAAGTTGCTAGGATTAAACCCAAGACACGTTACAGTTAAAACAAAAGCGCGCGACAGTCAATCGGTCGATTCGGTTCCAACGCCAATTCCGGTTAGTGTTCTCCGAGGAGGGGCCGCCAAAGCGCGCCAACAACCACACTCGGCCGTGCCGATGCACCTAAGGCAGCAGCAGTCGCAACAACGACAAGCACAAGGACAGCAGGTTAGTTTATTAACTGCTTTGTATCTATCGATTAGATTACTGTAAAATATCGCTTTAATTATATTTAAATTACTAAAGTAACACCTGAAATCAAAATTTTTACATTGTGTCAATGGCATCTACGCAATACGACAACAAGCCAGGGAACTAATCAAAAAATAGTTCACGACTGTAGTGACGTAATAATATAATTTTCTTTATTATTCAACTGTTTTTTCGAATTCACAGTCTGTTTTTTTTTCGTTATTTTCTTCATTCAAGTGTCGACGACGATTTTTGGCAGCACTTTAATACTGCCAGAAGAAACAACGTTTGTTTTTTTTTGGCAACAGCAGCCTACTATTCTCTGCAAAAACACATTATAGTGGTACCTCGACATACGAGTTTAATTCGCTCCGCAACCTTGCTCATATCTTGAATTACTCGTACCTACCTCGAAGCAAATTTCCCCTTACGAAACAATTGAACTACCATTAATCCGTTCCAACCCCCAAAATGTTACCCCAGTTATTTTTGTTACGCGGTTTTGAATAATAAAAACGTATTTATAAATGAAAAATATTTATTGTACAAAAACAAAAAAGAGAATGTAAAGAAATAAATTAGATATCCTCACTGGTCTTTGCCTTTTTCGCTACATTTTTCTCGCTTTCACCTGTAGGCCGTTTAGAAAAAAACATGTCCAAGGAGGTTTGTTTCTTACTCCCTCTCAGAATGTTCCAGAAATGAGTTAGGCAAGTGTCATTATAAAGATCAGATGCACGACCTGTTGCAACTTTTTCTGGGTGTTTCTTTTCCACAAACTGTGAAATTCTCTCCCACATTCCTAAGATCTCTTTTATTTCACTTGTAGAAATATTCTCCTCCTCTGACTCTTTGAAACCAATTTCTTGCATAACCTCCGTATGCTGCTGTGACTGTAACTCAGTTGTCAGTTCCTGGGTGTGCTCCTCGACGAGCTTGTTCACGTCTCTCTCTTCCACCTCTAGACCCATGGATTTCCCCAGAGACGCAATCTCCTCCTCTACTGACATACCGGGTTCCAATTCTTCGTAGATCTTTTCAGCTAGAGCTTCAGGCCACAGCTTTTTCCATGCAGAGGTCAAGGTCCTCGTTGTAATACCCAGCCAGGCCTGATCGATAACTTTTAGGCAAATCGCGATATTAAAGTGGTCTTTCCAGAACTCTCAAAAGGTGAGGTTTGTGGTCTCCGTCACTTCAAAACAGCGCCAAAACAGATGCTTGGTGTATAGCTTCTTGAAATTAGAAATTACCTGCTGATCCATGGGCTGCAAGATAGGAGTGGTGTTGGGTGGTAAGTAGCGAACCTTTATAAATTTGAACTCCTCGAGGATGTCATCTTCGAGGTTTGGTGGATGAGCAGGAGCATTGTCGAGGATGAGAAGGGCTTGCGCGGATAAGTTTTTTTCCTGTAGATATTTCTTAACAGAAGGGCTTAAAACCAGGTTTACCCACTCCACAAAGAACTTCCTGGTGACCCATGCCTTCGGGTTCGACCTGCACATAACTTGCAGTTTTTCTTTCACAATCTTATGTGACTTAAATGCTTTGGGGTTTTCCGAATGGTATACGAGCAGAGGCTTGATCTTACAGTCGCCACTTGCATTGGCGCACAGTGCTAGAGTCAATCTGTCCTTCATAGGTTTGTGGCCTGGCATCATCTCCTCTGCCGTTATATATGTTCTATTCAGCATCTTTTTCCAGAACAGCCTTGACTCATCACACTTGAAGACTTGCTGAGAGATATATCCTTGGGCTTTTATTAGATCGGAAAACGTTTTAATGTAATTTTCAGCTGCCTTCATATCTGAGCTTGCTGCCTCACCATGCCTGACAACGGAGTGAATATTGGTCCTTTTTTTGAAATTCTCAAACCAGCCCCGGCTGGCTTCAAATGACTCTTCTGATGCCTCGTCGATGGAAGTTTGCGATGTTTTCTTCAGAAAATCTCCGTAGATCGCTCTTACCTTCTCGCAAATGATAGTCTGCGTCAAAGTATCTCCTTGGAGCTGCTTCTCTGTCACCCACACCATCAGCAGTTTTTCCATATTTGCATGAAGGGAGGTTCGCAGCTTGGAAATTATCGTAAGGCCCTTACCCGGCGTTACACTCTTTATCGACTCCTTCTGTTTAAGCACAGCACATATCATGGACGTACTACGCCCATACTGCCTCGACAAGTCAACAACTCGATGCTCATGCTTTTCTATAATGTCACGTTTTAATCAATACTCATCATCTTTTTCTTGGCACTTGACTTTTCACAAACTTTCTTCCGATCCATGGTTATAAAAATAAATGAACTACAACTGTAAATGTAAATGTAAACGCAACTCAAAGCGCGAGCACAACTATACAACTTATCACAGCGGAAGCACGCTGTTAACTGATTCACTGACCGTGATCGGCGCGACAGCGTGGCGCGCAGTCACGTGCTACTACCGGCCGATCTGCTAAACCGAACTCGTATCTTGAATTTCGCTCGTAACTCAAAGCAAAAAATTACTCGCTCGCCAGCTCGTATCTCGAAAAACTGGGCATTCGTATGTCGAGGTACATTCACTTATTTAACTTTTACCCTATACGAGCTAGTCCTTGAGTCCTTGGCTTTACACAAGTCTATATATCTGCGTTATCAAAATTAACCTTAACCACTTTTTTTATCAGATAATCGAGCACGATGAAAATCTCAGCGATAAAGAAATTTTTCCAACGGTCGGCGTTCATCGTACCCAAAGCGGAATACCAGCAATCGGTAAATACCAAAAAAAATTGCCAATAATAAAAATGCTTATAGTAGTTGGCATTTGACCCGAGTGTAGCATAGATTACTAGTTTTCTTTTCGTAGAGTTTAGACTGGTAGAATCGATGTGCAAGCACAAGGGTTCACCCCAAAATACATAAGTTTTTGTTTTTGTTTAAATCCTAGCTCAACGATCAATTCCAGAAATCACTAAAGAATCTTTTGAAACAAATTTGTCCGAAGACGAAATACAAGATAGAAGAAATCCTAGACAACCGTATATGCAGCAAAGGCATCAAAGGGCGCCGACGCAGCAAAGGCCCGATCAGCAACAGCAGTATTATCAACAAGGTATTGATTGTTTTTTGGCCGGGTAGAGTGACGTTTATACATGGACGTTTTAGGACAACCGAGTCAAAGAGTTGCACCAGGTACTCGTAATCCCCAACAACAACAGCAGCCACAACAACCACAACAAACAATTACTGGTACTCGTAGCGGGGTTGTCAACACACAATTACCTGCTAATACGGCACCAACTGCCCAAAAACGAGCGCGGTGGTTCGTCGCGCTGTTTGATTATGACCCGGCCACTATGTCGCCAAACCCTGATGCGTGCGAAGAAGAACTACCGTTTTCCGAAGGTGATTCAATAAAAGTGTGGGGAGATAAAGACGCCGATGGGTTTTACTGGGGCGAATGTCGGGGTAGAAGAGGTTATGTGCCTCACAATATGGTTATGGAAGTTGAGAGCGGTGGACAAAACCGAGATCGTTGGGGGGATATCTATGCAAACATGCCTGTGAAGCGGATGGTTGCCTTGTACGATTACGATCCGCAAGAGTTGAGCCCGAACGTCGACGCGGAGGTGAGGACCTAGTATATATGGTGTTACAGTCGTTTCTTTTTTGTGAATGTACGATATCTGTCATATTTCTCCCAACAACTGCAGGTGGAATTATCCTTTACAACTGGGCAAATAATTAACGTGTTTGGTGAAATGGACGACGATGGATTTTACATGGCCGAGATTGATGGTGTCAGAGGGTTGGTGCCGTCAAATTTCTTAACGGAAGCTCCTGATCAGTATAGTACTAGTGGACAAACGTCGCAACAGATGGGCGGGGCTGCTGGTCGAGGACAAAGAGGGCGTGGTCACGGTCCTGGCGCAAGAGGTCCACCTCCACCTCCTAGAGAAAACCCTGCTCGTTCTATGAAAAGAGGTATATAAGAAAGTCAAAGACATTTTTCTTATCTTCGACTTTCTTTCATTTTTAAGTGCATTAAATCATCACACGCTTTTGTATGTTTTGCTGTGTGTACTATTAAGAAAAGTTCCAAGTAACACAAATAGCGTGTGATGTTGGGTTTTACGATCTTTTAAAAAAATTTCGTATTACAGTAACTTTTGTTTTGTTTTTTTTTTTGTAAGAAAAGTAAGGGTTGTAAGAAATAAGCTGTTGCTTTAATTGTTTAAATGTTGAGATTGCACTATCGGATTGGATGCTAATTGCTAGCTCTATCTCTTTCTATCTTAAGCTAGGGACGGACATACACGGAACCGTTTTCATTAGACATTTTTAACACAACCAACACAACAGGGGGTGGGGTCTTTGCATCAATTAACTGATCCGAATATGTCCAAACTGGCGCCTGACTGTACTGTGTGTTGTTTGTTGCTAGATGCCTGCCCTGTGTTACCCTCTCAGTTAGACAATGCTACCAACACTGCGACACCGAACACACAAGTCTTCACCGAGCACCAGGTAACTGTCTCACTCGCGCTGCTCTATCTTTATGTTTCTGTTGTCGTTGCATGACTGGCCGCAGTGTACGCTTCACTATCATTTCTTTCAAAGATAAAAAAAAATAAAATGAAGGTCGATACATATCAACATAAAACATGTACATGCCATATACTGCCAGATTTTCATTTACTCCTCTCCATCAACAATGACATAAACTGGCATGACTATCTGAAAAAAAGAGATTTTTTTTCTCGTGCCATTTGCATGCGTGTCCTAGTAGAAAACGTTTCAAAATGTTGAATTAAAAAGCAAGTGTTTTTTCAGGGGAGGGGGAGAGGGGAAATGACAGGGGTGAGAGGTGGTAATGTTTCGCAAGTAACGTCGCAACCTATCGGCCAGCAACCGAATTACGCCCAATCAACGATTAGCACAAGTAACATAAGCCAACAAGGAGTCTTTGGCACCCAACAAACAACTCCATTCAGCGGACAAGCAATTAATCAACAACCTTTTGGCGGCATTGGTGCATCGACGACGCGTCTACAACATAAGGGAGTACCTCAGGTAATACCCACGATAGGATTAGGTAACAGCGCGCCTTTCGCTCAGCAACAACAGCAACAACAACAGCAACCACCTCAGCAGGGCGGTCCTAACTTAATGCAAAAACTGAACGAAATTACCGCCCCAGGTGGAGACATTTTATCAAAGGGTAAAGAACTGATTTTTATGAAATTTGGACTTGGCGGAAAATAACCGTATACTTTCTTTGTTGTTTTTGTTTTGTATAGTGATATCAGCTGTTTTTGGAACCTCATTTTTCAATAGCTTTTTGTAACTTTTGCTCGAAGATTGTACGCGCGACGATCGATTTTTTAGATAAGAGAACTTCGTAAATGTTTTTTACATTATTATATTGTTGACTAAGTAAAGTGTTCAAGACCCAATCTGTTTTTGCGCGAAAATTGGCACCGTGTTCCCAAATCGACTCGTAGATGTCGCGTGCTAGTTTATTTAGATGCAATTGTTAGATGGCGCGAATTTGTTGGAGGTCACAGGCGGATTGGGTCGTTTGTAAATGAAACAATTCAGTATTATCAATGCAAAGTGACATATTCAACTATATTTGAGTACAAATTCAAATTTGACCAATCAGTATGATATTAGCTATTGGCTTAGTTAGCTCATAAATGTATTTGAGGCTCTGGGTCGTTTTCACTTTGCAAGCAAATATCATAGTTGAATTAGTTCGCGAATAAACTACGACTGAAAAAGCTTGTACAAGTACAACGATGGCCAGAGCGATTAGGTTTCAAAGACAGCTACCAATACGGCACAACTTAAAAAAAAATATTTTGAATTCTAGCTGTTATCGGCGTATCTTCTTTAAATGCAAAACTCGATTTTTATTATTTTGAACATTTTGCACTTTAAATACGGTACGCTACAAATGTGTTGTGCCTTCTCCATTTTTAACGCACAGCTAGTGGTCCTTGTAACATTGTAACAAAGAAAAAAACTGTTGTTTTAACCCTGTAAACACCAAGAAGAAGTACCCGTTGAGCACAAATAATTGTTAAACCCGATACCGAAATATTTATTGTTTGTTATGAGATGTTAAAAGGATGCTAGCCCGGCACTGGTTCTATAAATTTGTTTTTTACAAATTCTAACATTGTGAGATATATTTATTAATTATATAAATGTTGGTTGATCCCTTTTCTTGGATTTTCTGAGACGATGTCTTTGAAAACGTTCTCGAAGATTCTCATACCTTCCTATTTGTATATATCTTTGCAAATGCTTATGTGAATATTGTACAGGCTGATAGCTGATTTTTCGTCAGTGCTTAACGACTTTTTATTCAGGCACTAATGCAACTTTTCTATGTTCACCGAGGCAACTGAAAATTAAATCACTGCACAACGTGTCTGCATGTTAAGTCGATGCACAAGGTGATAGAAAAAATCAGACGCTGTTAAGTTTGGGACGAAATAGTTCTATTTAAAAAGAAATAATGTTTTTAAAAAAGTCCCACGGTCACATATCAATAAGAGGACCTGGTTAATTGGTGAAGCTACAGCTTGAGTGTTATCTAACCTTCATGTATCATACACACTATTACTATTGTACCAAAAAAATAACGATAATAAATTTACAGCATTACGCTGCCTTAATACACTATCAATTATTTGTCTTTTTTCAATCTTTTCACCTTTAACGTTTAATTTTAATAGTATATTCTGACACTGAAAAGTTGTGAAACAGAATCAGAAAACTTAAAAAAAAAACTTGCAACGTTCTCCGCTATAATGGAATGAGAGCGAAAGAGTTGCATTTAGTTATTACATCCATAGGTTTTTGCAATGAGGCTGTAGGTGGCACTGCTTTGCTTGTTTGATAAGGTCCATTTCTGTGGGGAGCAAACTTGGAAGTAAGACCTTGATCGGTCTTGCTAAGAACTTCATCACCTATTTGCAATGGTGGCACATCATAGCGTTTCTCGTCAGCGTACCTTTTTGTTTTATCTAAGGCTTTTTCGTGATTGTCACAAACTTTACGCAATGGACTGCTAAACGTACTAAATAAGGAGTGATTTAAGCCGCAAAATAGCCGTTTTTAACAATTATACGGAGGTTTTGTTTAATGCCATACGAGGTGCGAAGTTCGGAAATCAAGAGTAAGAAGAACATCTGACTATGTTTATTGCAAAACGTACTAACGGAATTTTTTTCAGTACTAACTAACATAGCAAGTTAGAGTTTAAAATATTGGTTTTTCTTTTCAACTTGATTTGCTTCAGGATGATAAGTAGGGATCAAATGTTGTTTAAAACCGAAACAGAACGCTACTTGTTGCAAAGTTTGACTCGCAAATTGAGTTCAATTATCACTGGTTAGTCTCGGGGTGTGTTACAAGCTTTAGGTCTTACGAACATTGCACGGCTAACTCACACAGTCGGAGATAGGAGAGGTTCAAGTGAATAATAATTGAGGGCGCCAGATCATTTATAATTAACACTTCTGCCTCGATCAAGACAGACGGTTCAAACTTGTAACGAGTTTTTAGGTTCGTAATCCTTGTTACTCTGGTGTTCGGGTAACCACAATTAAAAGAGAAAGGTGTGTTACCATAAAAGCAAGATTAAAAAGTATAAAAACTTTAATTTAGTAACGTAGAATATTAACAAGAGTATATGTAATTCTCAATCCATAAATGCCAGAAGTATCGGCAACACACAATACATAAGTTACGTCGAAGCGAATAGCGAAGAAAATTTCGTAATAAATATCGTTTGTACACAGCATGCGATACACACAAAATGAGGAATAAAATTACCTTAATGGTATTGCAACAATAATCGTAATTACGGAAAGTAACATAAACAAAAGTTCCGTGAGTGACTTTTCTGACAGCGAAAAAATAATTAAATAAACTTACCCACAGTCCAGTACCTACTTGAGCAAAGAAAACGTTTTCCCCGGTAAGTAAGCCTGAAATAGATATTGAATAGCAAATCGTGTCAACACAATAACTCACGAAGATAGGAAGCACCAAAATAGTTAATAATAATAAAGGAAATAAGATATAAAAATCCTATGTATCGAATGCTGTTATGTGCGATTACGAAAAGGTGAGCATCGCCATCGACTGGCGTATAAGAAATAACCTCTCAAAGGCAAATGCTGGTCGAGACTTCGTTTTCGTTGTGGATAATATGCTTTCTAGAATCTTAAGCGTTCGGTGACGGTATTTATCAATAGTATTAATTTTTCATTGTTCTTTTATTAAATCAAACATGTGGTCAAATATATAAATATAAATAAATTATTTTAAAAATGTAATCAAGTTATAATTTGATTTCCATTACAGAGGATGTTATTCGAAAATTTTCTTTAAGCGAAACAGGCCATTTTATGCAGTTGTCGGCTTAACGACTTCATCCTAAAATGACAGTCATAAGAAAAGATCGGCAGAGGGCGTCAAAACCGGAATCTAAATTTAACTCAATATATAGGTTATTACGTTATAAAAATTTTGCACGTAACAGAATTCCCCCCCCCCCCCAGCAAAATAAAAGCGTAAAGCGGGGATAGCAAAACAAAAGCTAAAATAAAGACAGAAATTTAGGCATACGCCAAGGATAGAACCCTAAAATCCAAAACCAACCCAATTCCAAGAAACCCAACCCCGTGTAATCTCATCAGATTACCACAAATACAGAAGAGACAGAGGTTTTCCAGAATCTTAAGAATACGGCTAACCAAAACTGTAACAGAAGCGCACGAAGCGAATGGTATCTCCAAGAAACCACCCAGCAAACACAAGGTAGCTTAATTTAGTAATTTATTGGGTATTGAAAAGTCATTTATCAGTAATTTATTTTTTTTCGTAATTTAAGAGTAGTATAAGGTGACGTTTAGCAGTAATTTAAATGGTTACTAGTTTAAAAGTAGTATACAAAGTAGTTTAGGAGTAGTTCATTATTGTGGTAGCATAAAAGTAATTTAATTAGTAACTTAGTAGTAATTAAAAAATTAAACGTTGTAGTTTAATAGTAATTGAATCACCATTATACCACCCTGTAATTAGAAAGTAATTAAGGAGTAATGTAATGGTGCGTAGCTTAAGAATAGTTTAACCAGTAACTTAAGAGTAATTAAAAAATTGAACGTTGTAGTTTACTGGTAATTGAGTTACCATTATACTACCCGGCAATTAAAAAAGTAATTTAGGAGTAATGTAATGATTGGTAGCTTGAATAGTTTACTCAGTAACTTAGTAGTAATTCCAGAATTAGGTTGGGGAGTTTAATGGTAATTGAATGTCCGTTAAAATACAAGGTAAATTAATAGTCAGTAGTAATAGAGTTGCTATACAAACGTTAAGCTAAATTATTTTAAAAATAGTCGTTATATTTGCCAAACAGTTAGGTCTGCTATCAAACAATTGCTTGAAGAATGTATCGAAAGAAGGAAAGTAGCAATTATTGTCGACAACTAAAAAGATTTCGTACAGTTTACGAAAATACCTACTAATATTGAAAAGTCAAATAGCATTGGTCAATCTGCGGGATCCAGTAACACAATATAAATATAAAACAAAATAGTAAATATTATAATTTATGATACACAAATATCAATATTGTATAAAACTATGTACCTGCCGTACCCAAAAATATTCGGACCACTTCAAGCAACTAAAACATGATTTATCCTGATTACAGAATAACAAAAACAACAAGTCTATAATTAATACGTAGTGATGCAAATGTGCATATAGGACTGATTCATCATCAGTCTGATTGTTATGTGAAATATTTAATGGTCCACGTTAAAAGTATTAAATTACGAATAAGTTACTCGATTTAGTATTCAACATATATAACGTGTAGTTTGCATTTATAGTATTAGGTCAGGTAGAGTAATGGTTAACACGTTTAGGTTGCAAGGGATTTTCCTGATGTTCGTGGGATCAAACCCCAGGTAAGTACTTAAATTAAATTCTAATTTAAAAAAAATCTCACAATTTATCAATCATGTACGTCAAATTCTGTAAACGAAATAAATAAAAAATTACAGAAACAAATAATTAACTAAAAAAATATTTTTTAAAATCTGTTAGTAGTTTAATAATAATTTTATAGTTTTGTTAGTAATTCAAAATAGTAGTTTTATGGTAATTTCAAAACAGTAGTTTAACAGTAATTCAATGGTAATATAACAACAGTATTTTAATGGTAGTTTATTAGTAATTTAGAAGTCAATGAATTTTTGGTAGTTAAGTGGTTGCTTAATGGCGCCCTTTTTACTGTTTAAATTACTACTTAAATTACCGTAATTTAATGGCAATTCAACAGTAATTTAAGTTCATCTGTGTTTGCTGGGCAAGAGTAATTTGATGCAAAAGCAAAGAAGAATACCAACACGGTTTACTAATTTCCGAAGCGCATAAAGCGATACCAAAAAGTAAGGTACAAACAATCAGTAACCCAATGCAGTAAGGACGTAAGCATCAACAGAATTTCAGAGAAAAGAAAAAATATAGGAAAGGTAGAAGTTTAGACAAGCGTCTAGGACTAAGTAACCCTAAAATCCCTCTAAACCCTAACCCTTAAATACAAAACCATCGTTCAAAATGGTCCCAAAAGGTAACCCAAAATCCCAAGTACTAATAATCCCCAGAACTAGAATTTGAAGAGAAGGAAAGAAAGAAGAGAAGTTAAGAACTATCAATTGCTAAACGAACACTTGTTAATCATCGATCACTGTGCTGGACTGTAACAATGAAACTTATAAGCCGATAAACGGAATAGAATATCTCAAGAAAAAACAAAGAGAAAAGCAGCAAAAGAGATATCTTAAGAATGACTAAGAAAAGAAAAAGCCGAGCAAGCAGAAGTACATAAGGTACAGAAAACGGAGTTGTAGTTTGTCTTAAGTTTCAGACTTACACAGCAAAACGAATAACTTACTAAGCCCAATGTAGCAAAAGAGAGAATTAGCAAAAAAAAATAAAGAAAAAAAATATGGTTGCGGTAAATCCAAGAAAAAAAGACAAAGCTTAAGCAGAGAGAAAAACTTTCAAAGCAACCCAAAACAAAACCAGAAAAAAAAGAAAAAGAAGTATGAGTCAATAAAGAACAGAAAACTTCACTTGCCAATTAAGCATCGTGAGTCAGTGTTCGTTGTGTTGGAATGTCACATTGGAACGTAAATGCCGAAAAACAGATTAGAATATTCCAAGAGCAAAAGAAACCCAAAGAAGAGAAATATCCTAACGATGACTGATAAAATCAAAAATGCCGACTAAGCGGAAGTACATAAAGTACAGAAGCGACGTTGCAGTCTATTCCTAGTTCCAAACTAAAAACAGCAAAACAAAAACTCACTAAACCTAATAAAGCGAGAGAAGTGACTGAGAAAGAAAACAAAAGAAAAGAAACATAGTTGCGTGAATACTAAATAAAGACTAAATAGCTCCTGTGTGAGACTTGACTGTCTATAATAGGCTCGACTTTTTCCTAGGAACATCGGACTACGGTAGTCACACACTGCAACCATATCCTTTTCTATTTATTTTCTTTTTTGCTAATTTTCTCTTTTGCTACCTTGGGCTTGGTCAGTTATTCGTTTTGCTGTGTAAGTCTGAAACTTGAGACAGACTACAACTCCGTTTTCTGTACTTTATGTATTTCCGCTAGCTCGGTTTTTTTTTGGATGTTGTTAGTCATTTTTAGGATATCTCTTTTGCTACTTTTCTCTTGGTTTTTTCTTGGGATATTCTATTCCGTTTATTGGCTTATAAATTTCATTGTTACAGTCCAGCGCAGTGATCGATGATTAACAAGTGTTCGTTTAGGAATTGATAGTTCTTACGTTATTTTCTTTCCTCTTCTTTCTTTCCTTTTCTTCGAATTCTAGTTTTGGGGATTTATTAGTACTTAGGATTTTGGGTTACTTATTTTGAGACCATTTTCAACGGTGGTTTTGTATTTAAGGGTTGGGGTTTAAGTGGATTTTAGGGCTACATAGTCCTGGACGCTTGTCTAATCTTCTACCTTTCCTATATTCTTTTCTCTGGAATTTTTGTGAGGCTTACGTCCTTACTGTATTGGGTTACTGATTGTTTGTACCTTACTTTTGGTATCGCTTTATGTGCTTCGGAAATTAGTAAACCGTGTTGGTATTCTTCTTTACTTTTGGATCAAATTATTCTTGGTTTCTTGGAGATACCATTCGCTTCGTGCGCTTCTGTTACAGTTTTGGTTGTCGGTATTCTTAAGATTCTGGAAAACCTTTGTCTCTTCTGTATTTGTGGTAATCTGATAAGATTACACGGGGTTGGGTTTCTTGGAATTGGGTTGGTTTTGGATTTTAGGGTTCTGTCCTTGGCGTATGCCTAAATTTCTTTCTTCATTTTAGCTTTTGTTTTGTTATTCCCGCTACACGCTTTTATCTTGCTGGGGGGGAATTCTGTTACGTGCAAAATTTTTCTAACGTAATACCCTGTATAGTGAATTAAAATTAGATTCCGGTTTTGACGCCCTCTGCCGATCTTTTCTTGTGACTGTCATTTTACGACAAAATCGTTAAGCTGTCAACTGCATAAAATAGCCTGTTTCGCTTAAAGAAAATTTCGAATGACATCCTCAATAATGGAAATCAAATTATAATTTCATTACGCTTGTAAAATAATTTAGTTCAGGCTCACTTGCCGGGGAAAACGTTTTCTTCGACCAAGTAGGTACTGGATTGTGGGTAAGTTTATTTAATTATTTTATCGCTGTCAGAAAAGTCACTCACGGAACTTTGGCTAGTGTTAATTCCGTAATTACTATCATTGTTTTAATACCATTAAGGTAGTTTCATTAATTATTTTGTGTGTATCGCATGTGTGTACAAACAATATTTACTACGAAATTTTCTTCGCTGTTCGCTTCGACTTAACTTACATATGTATTGTGTGTTGCCGATACTGCTGGCATTTATGCACTGAGAATTAGATATACTTGTGTTAATCATCTACTTCACTAAATGAAAGTTTTTATACCTGTTAATCTTTCTTTTATGGTAACATAAATTTCTCTATTATTGTGGTTACCCGAACATCAGAGTAACAAGGATTACGAACCTAAAAATTAGTTACAAGTTTGGACCGTCTGTCGTGATCGAGGCAGAAGTGTTAATTAGGATTGATCTGGCGCCCTTAAGTATAATTTCCTGGAACCTCCCCTATCTCCGACTGTGTGAGTTGGCCGTGCAAGGTTCGTAAGACCTAAAGCTTGTAACAATTTCCTCTTTATTCCTAACTAGTTCTTCCTCTATTTGTTTTTTCTTAATATATTCCAAAATTTACCGTTATTTACATTATCAAACGCTGCTTTTATATCCAGAAATAACGCAAAAACTTTCCCTCTTTTTCTTTTAATTCTTTGTTTACTATCTGTTTCAATATGTATACATTATCTAATGCTCTTCTCCCTTTTCTAAATCCTGCCTGTCAGTCTGGTAAGATCTTTTTTTCTCCATTTCTCTTTCCAGTCTTTTTTGCAAAATGCTCATATAAATCTTATAACCCACATTTGCCTCTCTTCCAATCATCGGGAAATCTTTCACCACACCGTATCGTATTTAAAATTTTTCCTATTCTTTCTTTCGTTCTCCCTCTTGTATATTTCTATTCTTTTCCTTGCGTCTTTTTTATTTTTCTTAATGCTTCTTCTACTTTTTCTTTTTGTATAACCGCACTGCTTCTTCCTCTTGTTATCCTTTCTATTTCGAATTTACCCTTCCTTTTTTCTTTCCGCTCTAAGACCTTTACGCAATTTTCTCACTATTTTTTCATATTAATTTGTATTCCCTCCTTTTTACCAATGTTTCTTTCCTTATTTAAAAAGCTTCATATGTCTCCTTCATTTTCTAACAATTTTAGTTGTTCTTCCAACTCTTTTCTATATTTCTCTTTTCTCTTACCACACTCTTTTCTATATTGTGATTTCAATCTTTTATATTCCTAAATATCAATATTTTTTTTTTACTTTCTTTTGCCTCTTCTTACCTTCTTCCTGGCTTCCCTGCATTCCTCATTCCACCACCTCTTTGCTCTAGACTTCGTTATGGTTTTTTCTTATATCTTTTCCTTTCTACTGCCTTATTCATTTTATTGATCAGTTCGTTCATTCCTTCCTCCATCCATTGTTCCTCTTCTATTTTTTTCTTATAAACCTCAATATTTTCATCTGTCCATACTTTCTTCTCCCCGCAAACAGTGCCTAAATTTCTTCTTTCTCTCGTCCAACCTTTTAGCCTTACTTCTAATGACTGATGGTCTGAATCAACTTCTTCCCATTTTTTAAAACTTTCTATTTTATCCAAAACCTCCACATTAACCATTACATAATCTATTATAGACTCTTCTCTCTCACTTATATATGTATATTTTCCTCTATCCCTTTCCTCCATATTTCCGTTGAGTATAGTCCACTCCTTCCCCTCACATAACTCTAATAGCTCTTTACCTTGTTTGTTTTATGTCTTATCCATTGTTACTCTTTTTATTTCTTCCTCCTTTACTATCATACCACCACCTTCTCCAATTCTTGCGTTGAAATCTCCACTTATTATTAATTTTCCTCTCTCCTCTTCAATCAGTAGCTGTTTCAAGTTCTTTATTGTTTGTTTTATTTCTTGACTGTACACTCTTATCACCGTATATTTACACTCATTTTTCCTTAATATTTGATTTAGTACTATTCCATGCTCTTGCTTTTTATGCTCCTCTTCTTCTACTACTCATTATACTCTTACTCCCGATATTATACTCCCTTGCGCTTTTCTCTTTTATTCTGTTCTTGTCGCGAACTGTACATTCCATCTATATCCATTTACTTTCCATCTTTCCTAATTTTTCTCCTCCAGTCACGTTTTTACTAAACTCACGTCAAACCTTTCTATATACTTCCAAAATTCAGCTCCTTTATTTTTAACCCTTGCAACGTTCCAAAACACTAAACCTATTTCCTTGGTTTTTTTCCTATTGTATTCCTTGATCTTTGTCTGGTAGTTTCTATTTCTTTATCCTTTACCCCCTTTTTTATAGTTTTTTGGCTTCTTCTCTAATTTATTTTCTTTTACGTTCCAGTTCATCTACTCTCCCTCAACCCATAATTTCATTAACCTTGTTTTTGTTCTTTTTCTTTCTTCCTTTCATCCTTATATTTTTTAGTACCTCTCTTTTTACTGGGGTCATATCTTCATCTATAAAGATTCTACTGGGTGAACTGCAAAGAAGACGTCATGAAATGGTGCCGTCGTAAGTGCACGGTCTGCGCAGTAGGAAATTGTCCAGCGAGAAAGTGCAAAGCACCGATGAAGCAATACAACGTAGAAAACCCTTTAGAAAGAGTAGCGATTGACATCACAAGGCCGTTCTCAGAATCTTTTTTCGGAAATAAATACATCCTGGTGACGATGGATTATTTCACGAAATGAACGGAGGCTTACGCCATACCCAATCAAGATGCATCTACAGTCGCAGGCGTATTAGAAAAGTGTTTTTTTGTCGGTTTGGGGTTGCGTTGGAATTACAATCCGATCAAGGCCGCAATTTTGAGTCTGGGTTGTTTTAAAAAGTTTGCCAACAGTTGGAAATTCAAAAAACTAGGACGATGCCTCTCTACCTCCAATTTGATGGTATGGTTGAGTGGATTAATCAAACAATAGGAAAAAATTTACTAAAGTAGTGTCCAGACACCAAAGAGACTGAGATCAGTACTTGCACGTTTTCCTAATGGCACACTGATCATCCGTTTACGAAAGCATAGGCCAAAAACCATCCTGTGTCATGCTTGGTCGCGAAATACGACTGCCATGCCATGCGACCTCTAATTTGGACAAAAACTGGAAGAAGTTGCCGGAGAAGACTACGTCAGCACGCTGACCAAAAAGCTACACGAAATACATAAAAGCAGTCCGTAAAAACACACAAATGGCCAGCGACAGAATGAAGACCAGATATGACGTCAAAGCACAAAATGATGGGTTTCAACCTGGTGACATGGTGTAGTTGTATAATCTCTAAAGAAGTCGTGGTTTGTCACCAAAGCTGCAGAGGCAATGAGAGAGTCCTTATGAAGTTGTGCAGCATATTAATGACGTCATATATTGCATCCAAAAACCACCCAGCGGCAAGCCAAAAGTGGTCCACATCGATCGTCTAGTCCCGTTTGCTGGCGATAACTACATTACGCAAGTTCAGGTCTGAACCAAAGTAATAACTAGCAGAACCAGAATCAAAGTCGAAGGAATGGAATTCGATAAGTTTATGAGCTTATACGGAAGTTCTGGAAAAGCTAGATTCGGAGTTACAACAAGACCTGTTCCAACCACGAAAAGATTACGCCATCGCACATTGCGTGAGCGAAGATCTTGACATGTCTAGAGGAGTTGCAGTCGTATTTAAAAAAAGTTTGGAAGGTTAGATGAACTACGAAGACAGCAACCGGCAGTTGAAAAAGTTTTAAAACTACGTGGTGACAGACGCTTCGTTTTCTATCTGGTCACCAAGAAATACTCACGTACCAAACCATCATACGAAGATCTGTGCCGAGCATTATGGAATCTCAAGAGAGAAATGAAGTTCCACAATATTCAAAAATTGGCAGTACCCAAGCTTGGTTGCAGATTTTATCAACTGAATTGAAGGACAGTTTGAAACATGTTGGAGGTCATCTTCCGAGGAACAGGCGTTTAAGTGATAGTCTGCAGTTATTAACCAAAGTGAACATGGGGTCAAGAAAAGTCCATTGACTGCTACTTTTATGGTCAAGGAAGTTGCCGAAATGGAGAGAGCTAGAACTAGAACGTTTGGAAAAGATGTGGAAAATTCTGGAAGAATGGCCGAAATATATAAAGCGATACAAACGAATCATAGGTCAGTTATTTTTTGAGTCGCCAGTGTTAAAAACATGTTTAAATAAATAAGTGATTATCGCGTGTCGGGATAAATATAACGGAGTTACGTGACTGATAAACACATAATACTTTTTTCCCTAAGAAAAAAATAATTGTCAAAAAGTGACAGTGACAGTTTTTCCCGCTACATAAAAAAGATATTTACTATTTTGTTGCTGTAGTGGATAGACATGTTTTAGAAGGTTTAAAGAAATTGAAGTTGTAATTGTCACTATAAAAAGACTTTAGAAAAAATTCTTTACTCTTTCAAAACAAACAATAATCATAATACAATTCGCGTCTAAATTAAGCATTAGCTATAGCTGGTATCAGATTGTAATAAATAGTGATGCCCTTTAAGAAGATATCCACGTTGAGAAATTCGTTGTCTTTGTGTTCCAAATTAGGTGTGTTGTACACCGCCGAGAATCCAATTGCCGGTATACCCAAAGAACGTACATGACGAATATCGGTAATACCTTCTAACCGTTGCGGTCGCAATTTTAAGTTTCTAAAAACCACGTTTCATTAATTCGTTTAACCACAAATTGATAATACATTTTTTTGGCAGCGTCTTCGAAAGCAACCCAATAAGGATTCGACGAATCCAATTTGGTTTCGGGAGCTGATGCATTTTTCACTAAATACTCGATCCACACGTCGTCGCCACCTTCTTTACACCAACTTTTAAGAGTGTTTTCCCAATCGTCTAAATTAGAATCTATAGGAAAACGACAATCGAACGTCATGACAATCTCGCTGGGAAGAATATTTGATTGAACACCACCCTGAAAAGTATTTTAAACTAGGTTAAGTCTAATCAACAACTCACGTGTATTTCCGTTAAGTTAATAGAAACGACATCGCTTTGTTTTAGATTATTCCTAAGCAGTTTATCGAGGACTTCTTTGCGGTGATTGTAAAATTTTCCTAAAACGATGTGTAGCTTTTCTCCGGCAGTGTTTTGGATCAGTTGGGAACTGTGGCCGCTAGATGCAGGAATGTGTACACGAAATTCTTAAAATTTTTGTGGATAAGTTTGTTGCTGAGTCAGAATTAAAGTCTTACGCCAAGTTGCTTTTTCACCGGTGGCAACGGCTAACACATCGCCTTGGTTGGGAAAACACTCGTCCATGGCAAAACCTACGTGTAAGTCTTCGAAATCTTTGCTGTTGGCAAAGTCCTTCATCCCTGCGTCGCTACCGATTTCTTCGTCTATACGAGGTTAACGTTAAGAGCGAAGACTTTTTTCGAGTAACTTACCAGGCATAAAAGATACATGCACAGTACGACGTGTTTTGACACCGTCTTTTTTTAACCTACGTATTGCTTCTAAGTACTGGATGCTTCCGGATTTCATATCCTGAGCACCTCGTCCGTAGATATCACCGTTTTCGTCTATGTCGGCTGCGAACGGTTTATGTACCCAAACTTCCTATAACACAAACTATCTTAAATTCTCTATTAAATTGCATAATAGGCGGGTATAGAAAATCAGTTTTCTAAACGTTGTTTTAATACCCCGGATGGTGTAGATCGCATTAAGGTTTTTGCCGTGAAAAAAATAACGTAAAACCTGATTTTGTATTGGAGAAGCTTTTGATTCGTTGCTGACGTGTATGAAAATGTATTTAATGCCATTGTTTTAAAACAGCAACATTTCGGACAAAATTAATTGCCAAATTTTGCAAGATCAATACATAAAACTAAGAATACAGAAAAAGATTACGACGAAGATAAGCTGCGGTTATAGTAATAAAATATAAAAAGGAAGAAATGAAGAACAGCTTTTAAACATACGGACAGAGACTCTTTCGTGTCGGGTTTGTACTTACTTCAGAAGCAGGAACCACATCCATGTGGTTGTTAAGTAATATACTTGGCAGATTCGGTTCCTGTCCGATCCAAGATATAACCACAACAGGTTTACCAGGAAAGTGTTCGTAAACCTTAAATTGCAAACCAATGTCTTTTGCCAGTTTTCGTAAGAAAGCGACCGAAGCATCTACAAAACGAACGTTAAAACTACGTTTGAAGCAATTAAGTTGACACTGTACCGTAGCTTATGTTCGGATGCACCGATGGTATCCTTAAGTACTCGCGAAAATTTTCTACGGCTAATGCGTCTAACGGGTTACTACTTGTATAGATTGACATTTTCGATACTAAAGCGATCAATGAGAGGTGTTAGTATTTATGGTTTCAGAATTGATGTTTGTTAAGGATGTGGCTGATAATTAACCGAAAAACATATATTTGGAAGTACCGGCAGTGGTTTTTATGTTAGAAAAACAATGAAACACTCTTATACAGTTCTTTTTTAATGCTGTTATTATTAGGTATTTTATAACTAAAGAGCGAATAGTAAGGCAAGAGAAAATACCAAAAAAGGTGGCATAAAAAGCATATTAAACCTGCCAAAAAAGCAATAAAAAAAGGCATAAATATCTATTAAAATTTACAGTTTATTTTTTTGTTTTACCTACATTGCTCTTATTAAGTGCTATTATTTTCCCAAGCACAAATCAAATATTTTTCAATATTTTGATCAAGAAGCTGTTCCCTTTTATCATTTAACATATTTTTATAGAAGGAAAAAGTTTTTTCGACATCACAAGATGTTAGTGAAGCAAATTTTAATGCTGATATTTCTGTTATTGTTAAAGATATTTTCTGTTGATGCTTCATGACCTCCCCTTTTTGAATTTCAGTCAGGATTTTTTTATGTGACGGAATCCAATTTTCGATTAATTTTTCGTCCTATAGTCCCTGAATCATCTGGTAAAATACACACACGATGTATTGATCGTTTAATTTCTCTTCCGTTACTTAATTTGATTGTTAAAAAACAGATAACATTGTCATCTCCTTGATGAGTTTTCACGATACGATCCAATGGCCATTGCAAGGGAGGTAGATTATCTTCTTGTATGAGTACAACATGTCCAACTTGTGCAAGTTTAGGTAGACGCTGAAACCATTTTACACGACGTTGATATTCGGGCACAACCTCGCGTGACCATCTTGACTAAAAATGTTGTACTATTTGTTGCATTCGGTTAAACAGACGAATACGATTTGGGAGAATTTGATTTAAGTCATGTTCTGGCAACAGGGCCGGATTTAGGGGAGGGCAAGCGGGGCTACAGCCCCAGGGCCTCCACAAAAGAGGGGCCCCCACAATAGAGACTTCGGAAAAAAAAATTTCAAATTCAGACTAGTAAACACAAGTAAACAACTTTTCCTTTCATATTTTATTTCGCGTTTTACCTTTACCTACGGTACTTTGTTGTACAAACTTGATTACATGAAATATTAACAAAAATCGTCGATCTATATTTGTTTACTCCAATCAGGCAATCAGTAAAATTCATTTTATTTGGAAAATAATTTGGGGCTAAGGGGTCTCCACTCCTTTGTTGCCCCGAGACCTCCAGACCTTTAAATCCGGCCCTGTCTGGCAAAGCATTGAACGTACGTAAGATAAGGGAAGTGTTCTGGGGCCAATGGACTTGGATCTTGGCTATCATTAGGTAACGTTGATAAAGGTTTGCTATTTAAAACACTTTCAATTTTTGATGAAATTGTATAAAAGTCCTCGTAATCAAAATGAGTGTTATTTAACACTCTATATAAATGAAATTTAGTAGACTTCACTGCTCTTTTCCAGAGACCTGCTTCATGTGGTGCTCTAGGTGTAATAAAATCCCATTTAATTTGATATTGACTTAAGTTATCGATTATGGTACTTTAAATATGCTCATCTTTAAAAAATTGAAACAAATCTTTCAAATAGTTCTTTGCGTCCTCAAAGGTTCTACCATTATCACTTAAAATACTTGACGTATGCTTCTCCTTGCGATAAATCTGTATAATAATTTAGAAAATAGTCTGTAGATAAGTTACTAACTAATTCTAAATGCAAGGCACGCGTGGACAGATATGAAAATACAAATGTAGCTTTTTATTAATTTGGCTCTTCTGGTTTTGCGATCTTTTATTAAGATTGGACCGGCGTAGTCCAAACCTACATTATAGAACGCTGGCATGTTTGGTAATACTCCCATTAGAGGGTGATTAAATTTAGGACTAGCTTTTATACAACAAATACATTTTCTAACTACTAGCTTTGAGGTATTCCTTCCATGTATTAGTCAAAATGATTCTCTCACTATTGATAAAAGTTGTTGAAGACCACAATGAAGATAAGTTATGTGAAAATAATTGAAGATTAACCTAGTCAAAGCATGATTTTTGAGAAGAAGCAAGGGATACTTCTTGTCAAAATTAAAATTCGAACCTGCAAGCCGACCACTAACCGACCCACTGTCGTTCAAAAAGGGATGTAATAGTCGAATAGAAGATGATTTTATTTGAATTGCCTTTTGCAAAGATTGTAGCTCTTGAGCGAAAGCTTCTTCTTGACAGAGATGCACCAACTTCTCTGTAGATTGTTTGAACTCTTGAACAGAAAGATGACTATTTTTTCGACTGCGTTTAGTAATTTTACAATTATTAATAAATCGAAAGAAAGAAAAAACAAAGATTTAATTTCTTTGTCTCAGTAGTTTCGTTTACTTCACGTGGTGTTGATATTTCAAAATTGTTGTCAAATATGTTCAAAAAATGTGGACCATGAAACCAGAACTTATCACACAAGTTCTTTGGGTTGACTCCTCTAGAAATTAAGTCACTCGGGTTGTGTTTAGAAGATACATGTCGCCAATCACAAATATTTGTTAACTCTTGGATAACAGTTATGCGGTTAGCTACAAAGACCTTATATCTGTTAGGTGCAGAATTAATCCAATTAAGAGCAACCATGGAGTGCGTCCAATAAAACATTTTTTCGAAGGGAATATCAAAGTTTTTTAGAACATCATTTGATAACTCGGCAAGTAGAACAGCAGCACAAAGTTCCAAACGTGGAATGCTAACGGTGTGCAGTGTTGCCACACGCGATTTAGAAGTTACAAGATTACAATATACTCGACCATTAGAAGTTACACATCTAACATACACACAAACTCCATAAGCTATGGAACTGGCATCACAAAAGCCGTGGAATTGCAAGCAACTGAAATTAGAAGGGATTAAACAACATGATACGCTAATATCATTGATGCTTCTTAATTGACCTTTAAACTCATGCCATTCCTTAAGCATATCTTGAGGTAGCTCTTGATCCCACTCTATCTTTCGCTGTCAAAGAGACTGTAAAATTAATTTTCCTTTAACGATTATTGGAGCTAAAATGTCCAGCGGATCGAATAATGTGGCTATACATGACAGAACGGCTCTTTTAGTATAATCCTGCTCATCAAAGTTTAGATAAAAATTGTGTGACGCTTACTCCGGATTGCACTGCTTCGCTGTAATAAAAAGCTAGTGGACGGAACGGTTCTCGGGCGCCAGATTTGTTCGAGGAGTTTACTCTCCTATTCGACGGCACTGTCCGGGTAACTACAGTGAAGACACGGTTGTCCAGGGCTTCAAACGGACCTAAAAGCGGAGCGAGGCGACGGAAATAAAATACACAATAGTAAATCAAAATAACTTTATTTATTCTCAAAACCAACAAGGAACGGTGCATAAACGGCGGCCACAACCAAGCAAGCGGAAGGTGATCTATAAACCAATGAGTGATTAGCGTGCGTTCGACAAGCGGTGACGTCGGTGACTAAGCGAGCAAGCATGCACTAGGGTAGCAACCTCCGTTGGTTGGATCGGTAGACGGGGTTTATTCGGATTCGTACTGCAGAGAGGGAGGAGAAGGGACGGGGGCACGGTACTGGAAGGCGTATCCGCAGGCCAAAGCCAAACACTACGGAGACGACGTGTCGACGGCGTATTCGCAGGCCAAAGCCAAACACTACAAATACGACGCTCGGTAATGGACGGAGGAAGGCGTATCCGCAGGCCAAAGCCAAACACTACGGAGACGACGTGTTGACGGCGTATTCGCAGGCCAAAGCCAAACACTACGAATACGACGCTCGGTACGGATGGGGAAGGCGTATCCGCAGGCCAAAGCCAAACACTACGGACACGACGTGGTGACGGCGTATTCGCAGGCCAAAGCCAAACACTACGAATACGACGCTCGGTAATGGATGGGGGAGGCGTATCCGCAGGCCAAAGCCAAACACTACGGATACGACGTGGTGACGGCGTATTCGCAGGCCAAAGCCAAACACTACGAATACGACGCCCGGTAAAGGATAGGGTAGGGAAGAGCAGACAAGGAGGGGAGCGGTATCTCCCCCGGAGGTCCGGTTAATAAAAGCAAAGCGGCTTACCCTAAACTCCAGCTGGTGCACTGAAACCCCGGAATCTTCTTAGAAGCGAGCTCCAACTGGAACTGGCGTTCCTGCGTCGGGGTTCCGCTTTTATTCGTGACTCCGGAAGTGGGAGAACGGTTCAAGCGGGGATAACATGCGCTCTGACGGATGAAACGCCGGTAAGCGGGGATAGCGCGAGCTTAGTTGCGCGTTCGGTACTAGCGGAAATCCCTTATTTATTTACACGGGGACGGAAACTTACTTAACTTAATTAATTAATAAAGTACAATTCTTAATAATCATTAAACAACGGTCCTAACTAACAAAATAAAATAAATCAAACATAAAGTTCTATATTGTAACTTAATTTCAGTAACGGTTCGTTACAATTGAAGAAAAATTTGTCTTCAACAGAGTTCCAATGAACACCTAAGGTGTTTGCATTTGCTCTTTCACATAGAGGAATAGTAATCAAATTATAATTTGTTACAGAATCGCTTTCTTTGATTACCTCTGAACAATTCGAGAGGAATTTTCTGATTATAAAACATCCGGACTCTAGAATTTCCGCGACTTGCTTTTTGATAGACTCAAGTTGTTGTTTTGATTGACAACTGTATAACAAATCATCTATGTAAAAATTTTTTTTGATGATATGTGCATCATCAGGATATTGACTGGTAAATTTGTTGGCCAAGAAAACCAAACATCGGGTTGCGAGAAAGCTTGTTGAAGGTGTACCGAAAGTAACTCGATTGATTTCAAAGATTTCCAATGGATCACAAGAACTCTGTCTCTAAAAAATCCCTTGAAGTTTTGTCTCGTTTTCACAAACTTTAATCATCTGATACATTTTAGCTATATCGCCAGTAAGTGCAAATTGAAATTGTCTAAATCTGATTAAAATATCTACAAGTTTTTCTTGGACCGAAGGACCAACAATCTGTGTATCATTCAGAGAAATATTATTAGATGTTTTTAGGCTTCCATTAAAAACGACTCGGATCTTCGTCGTTAACGAATCTTCTTTAAACACACAATGATGTGATAAAAAATAATTAGGTACAGAAAGTCTAGGAATGGGATCATTTAACGTTTCGAAATTACCGATAGACTGGTTCGACCAAACTTTACTCATGTGACCAAAAGTGATATATTCCTTCATTTGCTCAACATATTCTCTTCGAAGATTCGGATTTCTACTAAGACGTCGCTCTAGACAAAAAAAATTGATTTTTTACAATTTTCTCAGATTCGCCAAGATTAGCAAGATTACCTTTGAAAGGTAATGAGACAATCAACCTTCCTTCCTCATTTTGTTTGATAGTTTTTAAAAAATGGGCTTCACAAAATTTTTATTCTCGAGACAATAAAGACCAATTAGTTTTGGGTTTAACATAATCAATCTCCCATAATCTAACACGCAATTGATTCAACTCTCTTAAACTCTCAGAGTCGTCAACAGTGGTATGATGAACATGAGTTACAAAAGAAGTATTTTTACTTAAAATTCTCTCGGGTAAGTTCCCTGAAATAAGCCAACCTAACATGGAGTCCTGTATAACAGACAAACCTCTGCCTAATGAAATTTGATTGGGCTTTATCAAACTGAAATACAAAGAAGCACCAAGCAGGATACCAATTTTTCCTGGAATATTGAATGAATCATCGGCCAAACTTACATGATACGGTATACTCAATGAACTTCTATCAAAAGATACAAGAGGAAATTGATCAGTAATTTCACTTATAATCAAACAATGAGCAACAAATTAATATTTGCTCGTAAGTGATTGAATGGTGATACTAGCAATTTTTGTTATTTGAGTAGTAATACAACCGACTCTCCTTAGAGACATGTTAATTGGTCTGGACTTTATATTTAATTCCTTGCAGAGTTTTTCGGTTATGAAATTGCTTTGGCTGCCGTTATCTAATAAGACACGAACCTCGGAAATATATACACCGTTTTTCACTTTTACCTTTGCTGCAGATAACAATACATTAGAATTTACAGCTAAATTGCAAGTTGTAGACGAAGCGCTTTGACTTCCAGGCGGACCTTGTATTTTATCTCTGTCGATGGACGACTCGGCTATAAGATTATCTGAAGTTTAAGAGTTAGTTTTGATAAGTTTGGAATGCGAACCAGACTAGTTTACTTTATGCGAGAAACAAATTGTAATATGATGCCTTTTTTTGCAGACTCTACAATTGGAAGAAGATTTGCAGTTAAAACACAAGCGGAACTCTTTTACTTTGTTATACCTATCCTTAACTGGTAACTTAGAAAAGGCACATTTATAAAGATAGTGGTTTCCCTTACACTGTGGACAATTAGCATTGCTCGTTGCAAAAAATGTTCCCACTGAGTCGTTTTTGAGAAATGGTTTGTGATTTTCCTTCAATACGTTGGAGGGATAGTTAATTAAGTTTTTTTTAAAGCAAACACTTATATCATCGATTAGTCTACACCTGTCACTCAGAAACTCTAAACTCTCATTGATATTAGGTATTCCATAGAGGAAAGTACCATAGGCCCAGGCTTGGTCTAGGCTTGGCCCAAGTCTGTACAAGCCTGGGCCAAGCCTATAGGCCAGGCTTGGGCCAGCTTTGGAAAAAGTCTGAAATGATAATCATGGTCCAGTCCTAGTCGCTAGGCCTGGGCCATGCTCAGTTGCTAGACCTGGGCCATGCTCAGTTGCCAGTGCTGGGCCACGCTTAATTGCTAAAACTAGCTCAAAATTAAATGCCAAGAATTAAGCATTAATAAAACAATGGAATAAATAATTGTATGAACGTATTTACACTTTATTGTTATTACTTGTGTTATGTACTATTTAAATTACATAAAGTTTTTTAATTACTATTTAGATCTCGTCTTAAATTATATTAACATTTAGCTAGTACAGTTATTATTCTCCATCAATAGTTCACATTCAAGTTCAACTCATTTTGGCACCTTTTGTTTGATATTTTTTGGTTTTCTGTATCACTAGGGTCATTAACGTCACTCGCACAGTTGATGTTTACACTTTGATTATTTAAACTTTGCCGGTTAACATCTAAATTAATTTTTTTATTCAAAACTTTTTTGGTTTATTTAACGCACGCCATCTTTAAACTCTAAGGTAAGAATCAGACATAATTACTTTTAGTAGCCTCGCCTCGTGATAATTGCGGAGTAAACAAAAGAAATTATATTTGAAGGTTTTTTCCTTCTAGTTAAAAAGTACTAACATTCAATGACTGTATAACTGAAACTCGGAGATTTGATTCATCACCTTTATTACTCTAGCAATGAGAAAAATCTTACATTTAACTAACAGATGATGGCGGCTGCGCTAAACGAAAATACCCGAATCTCGCCATACGTAACCAAACGGCTCAAGTTTCAATTCTACACTTTCGATATTATCATAACTCAACTTATTAACCAATTTTTAAAAATTTTTAACATTGAAAAAAAATTATTATTGCTATTTTCTTGGATAATCCAGCCTTGGCCAAGGCTAGGTCAACCAGTATTAAACTAAGCTTCGGTCCCTATGGAATAGGAAGGCTGGGTTATCCAGGCTTGGGCCAAACTTGGATTCTCATGGAATGGCCAAGGATGGGTTATACAAGCTTGGGCCAAGCTTGGGTAAGAATTGGCATGGCCGAGGATGGGTCAACCAGTGTAGGACCAAGCTTGGGTCTCCATGGAATGGCCAAGGCTGGGTTATCCAGCCTTGGGCCAAACTTGGATTCTCATAGAATGGCCAAAGATGGGTTATCCAAGCTTGGGCCAAACTTAGCTAATAATTTGCATGGTCGAAACTGGGTCAACCAGTCTAGGCCCAAGCTTGGGTCTCATGGAATGGCCGAGGCTGAGCTACCCAGTCCTGGGCCAAGTCTGGGCCACTACAGGTACGCCAAACTTAGGTTTCCCAGTACTGGCCCAGGTCTGGCCCCGTTGTCTAACCCTGGGGTTTCCTGTATGGGATATCCTCTGGAAATTGTTTAGAAAACTCTACAATTGTTCGAGTATCACCCATGGATTTTATTAAATAAGCTATTATATATGGCACTCTTGTAGTCAGAGTCTAAAAGATTCAAGCTATCAACGGTTTTTAAGTGTTTTGTGATTAAATCATAAAAGCCGTTTTCTTTATTTAATTTAGAAGTCTCGAATATTTGTTCAAGCTGCTGGAAAACTAAGAGACGTAAATAGGTCAATTTGAGATTGTCCGTTAAAGTAAGATTTCGATCGACACAGGACATAAATCTCTTGATAAAATTGGAAAACTCTGAAATTTCGCCTGTAAAACTTAGTAAACTGATTTCAGGTAACTTCACACAAGGTGCAACATTTGACCCTATAGAAGTACCAGAGATATTATGCTGATTATACTCTTTTTCTTTCTTTTCGTATTGTTTAATAACCAATTTAGCCTTACTGATCGCACTTCCAAGTGAAGCCTCAAACTCGTTATTACTAAGCACGCTTGCATCTTCGAACTCAAATGCCACAAATTCATCATACAAAATTTTCGTACTCATTTAATAAAGGTTTGACATGCTCAATTCTGGTAATTAATTGTTCCAATATTTCCTCATAATCTCAAGAATATTACATTGATTAACAAATTGTTCGAAACTTTTTAATTTATTGACTCGATTGTTTAATTTGGAAAATAACAACTTTCTTTCAGGTGCTGAAGAGGTTTGTGCGCTTGAAATACTTTCACTCTTTGTTTTCGACATGATACAATAAAATGTAAACAAAATAACTCAAATATTGTGGTTTTCAAGAACGTTTGAAAGGATTAAGTGTTAAATGTACTCACAATCGATACTCAAATGGAACTCAACTCGGTAGGTCTCTCGGATATGGGCAGTTGTCTCAACTGTTACTCAAAAAATTGATCGTTTGTTGACCTACAAAAATAAATCTAATTAAGTTTATTGTATGAAAGTGTTTGTATCTAAATTTGTGTGTTAGTCGTTACTCAAAGCATAAAGGATATGTGTAGGAATTCTTCTTTTTTGCCATTCACCATTGTGTTAACTCGTATAATTGTTGATTACTCTAGCCCATACAGGAAACCCCAGAGTTAGACAACGAGGCCAGACCTGGGCCAGTACTGGGAAACCTAAGTTTGGCGTACCTATATTGGCCCAGACTTGGCCCAGGACTGGGTAGCTCAGCCTCGGTCATTCCATAAGGACCCAAGCTTGCGTCTAGACTGGTTGACCCAGCTTCGGCCATGCAAATTATTAGCCAAGCTTGGCCCTAGCTTGGATAACCCATCCTTGGCCATTCTATGAGAATTCAAATTTGGTCCAAGCCTGGATAACCCAGCCTTGGCCATTCCATGGAGACCCAAGCTTGGTCCTACACTGGTTGACCCATCCTTGGCCATGCTAATTCTTACCCAAGCTTAGCCTAAGCTTGAATAACCCATCTTTGCCTATTCCATGGAAACCCAAGCTTAGGCCAAGACTGGTTGACCTAGCTTCGGCCATGCAAATTATTAGCCAAGCTTGGCCCAAGCTTGTATAACCCATCCTTGGCCATTCCATGAGAATCCAAGTTTGGCCCAAGCTTGGATAACCCAGCCTTCCTATTCCATGGGGACCCAAGCTTGGTCCTACACTGCTTGACCCATCCTCGGCCATGCCAATTCTTACCCAAGGTATCGGTGCACTTTTCCAGCCGACACTCCACGAGCGTCGCGCTGTCGCGCTCTAGTTCCCCAACCCCTTCAGCCTCCGCCATGGAGGCTGAATCCGCTTCTTCTAAGCGTCGCCGTGAAGACGACGACGCCGACGTCATTCTCTCTGAAACCCCTCCCGACAGCATCGAGGAATTTTTCGATGCAGATATAAACCGTCTAACTAAGGTAATCTCTGCCTGCAAGATTACCATGTCCCGTCAATCAGAAATGATTGACATAGTCAGCAGGCTTCAAGCGACATTCCGAAAATCCCTCATCCAACGTCGCGTTTCGCAGCAAACTGCTGATATTGCCTCCACTCTGGCTGATGTCCAAACAGCCTTGCAGTCCGTAACAGCCAAGCTTGCCACAACCAAAGCTGCACATCCTGCCCCGTCCTACGCACAAGCGGCCCGTACCAAAATCGTAGAAAAGGTCAAAGTACCATCCGGCAAATCTGTCGCACTTGTTCCCAAGTCGACAGTAGTAATCCTTCCCAAGCCCGATAGTCCTCTTAAGACGGCCGACGAAACTAAGACGACCCTAATGAAGGTCCTAGATCCGCAAAAATATGGCCTAAGACTAGACAGAGTAACGAAGACGGGAAAAAGCTCCATCAGACTAGAATCTGAGAAACCAGATTTAACAAAAATTCCTGCGGCCATCCTTGAGCAAGCCGGCCTGGTGATCAAGCCACAAGGCAAATCGTTTCCGAGAATTTCCATCCTTGACGTTCCTAGAAACTTGTCCCCCGAGCAGGTGAAAGAGGTTTTAGTCTCTCAAAACTTTCACGATGCCTCAGATCAGGTGCTTCATCTGGCAAATGAGCACTTAAAAGTGCTGTTCCGCTTCGGCAATCGAGAAGGGGCTAACTGCAATTGGATACTTCAGGTCCATCCGGAAGTTAGACGATACCTTTTGGCCTCGCGTCGTGTTTACGTCGCCTGGAATGCATGCCTGGTCAATGACGATATCCGGGTCACTCGTTGCTTTAATTGCCAAAAATACGGCCACCACTCGACGAACTGTAAGAGCGACATACAGTGCGGTCATTGTGCTGAAAAGCACGAAACAAAGACGTGCCCAAACCCGGATCGAGACCCGACGTGCGTTAACTGCGTTCGCTTCGGCCATAAAGGAGACGTCGTCAAACACAAGGCGACCTCTAACACCTGCCCGGCGTATCTAAAACGGCTCGACGCCAAGATCTCAAATACCGACTATGGACTTTGAGGACACTCAATTAACTTTGAGGTTTGCGCAAGTCAATCTTCGCAATTCACGAGTTGCGACTTTCGAAGTGATGAGTTTCTCCTCCGACAACGATATTGACGTATTACTGACCTAAGAACCATACGTGTTTAGTTCAGGCTCAGGGTACAAGCTCGCTGGTGCGGCTGTACCCTTCAACAGGATTGCCGCATCGTCTTCTATGCGGTATTACTCGGCTATTGTTTTCAATAGCTCGAAGCCCGTCGGAGTAGTAACACTCAGCCATTTAACAAATGACTGCAATGCGGTAACTATGGTTACGGTTGGAAACACCTCTTTTGCGATTGTCGGCGTTTATTGGCCGCCGAGTGAGGATGTTCGTATTCATCTCCAACACTTAGATACATTTTTTGGATAAACTAAGAGGCACTCCTATTATCATAGCAGGTGACTTCAATTCGAAATCGCCACTTTGGCACTCCCCGGTGACCGACGAACGAGGACGATGTGTGGAGAACCTCGTGGGTGAACGCGACCTCTGTGTTGTTAATGAATCATATCAACCTTTCACTTTCGGTAGCCATCTAGGTTCAACGAATATAGATGTTACATTAGCTTCCCCTAGTTTAGCCAGAAAAATATCAAACTGGCGAGTTATACCTGATGTTATAGAAAGTGACCACCGACTGATACGGTTCGAGTTAACCGTCAATGCTCCGAACCTAGTACCTATCCCTAAAAGAATCCTTGACTTCAAACGCATAGATCCCGTTCGCCTGAATAATGCTATCGCTAAAGCAATTCCTTCATATCTTCCACGTGGTGCTTTGTGCCACGATCTAAAATCTGTAGGCGCTCTCATTGATAAGTTGACCAGGATGATCCTCTACTCTTGTCAAAATGGCTTGAATAGCATACGCTTAAAATCTAGAGCTGGTGTACCGTGGTGGAGTCCTAAGTTAGATAGGCTAAAGCGAGCGGTGCGTTGTTTGCGAAAACACCACCAAAAAGCCCCTGCCGACGTAAAACCTCAATGGCTTGCTTCATATAAGGCCGCGCTTCACCGGTACAAACTGGCAGTGAAGACAGCGAAATATAGCTCATGGTAAAGTTTTGTTGAAAAAAGCCTGGCGACGAGTCCTTGGGGGTTAGTTTACAGGTTATCCTCCCGTAAGTTTCTGTCGATCCAACCGTGCTCCAATGTCAAAGACGGCGACAGATACACTATTTCAGAATTAGACACAATTAAAGTTATAGTTTCCACATTATTCCCGGACGACGATCCCTCGACGGACAATGCCCATCATGCCCAAATAAGATCCCGATCTCTCTTGCTAAGTAATTCCCGGCAGGACTGAGTGGTCACTAGCGACGATTTAACCGCGGTGGCTAGAAAAATTCCTAGAAACAAAGCTCCTGGACTTGACGGAATACATTGCAATGTTTTACGAACGGTTGTCCTAGATTCTCTCTCATCAACGATCGTTGACCTGTTCAACTCATGTATAAAAATTGGTAATTTTCCTACCAGCTGGAAAGCTGGTAGACTAATCACTATTCTCAAGCCCGGAAAGAAAGATTTTGCCAACCCGAACTCGTACCGCCCGATAACTTTGTTATCCGAACTAGGCAAATTATTCAAACGGACACTTCTTAAAAAGATACACGACGACATTCCGCCTAACGTTTTATTCCATCCTAGTCAATATGGCTTCGTTCCTGGCAAAACGACGACTGACGCCGCCCGTCGATTAATGACAATTGCACAATCGAACGTCTCCAAGTACAGACTAGTTATTTTCATAGACATCTCTGGAGCGTTCAACAACGTATGGTGGCCCTCTATAATCGAAGCTCTCGTCGTTAAGAGAGTACCTGCAGATGCTACGCGCATCATTCGTAGTTATTTGTCGAATAGATCGATCACTTATTCTGCGAACGTTTCACGTTCAACTTTCACGAAACGACTGACGAAGGGCTGTCCACAAGGCTCGGTTTTTGGGCCGACTTTGTGGAACTTGGTTGTCAATGATCTCCTGGACAAAGACTTACCAGCAGACTGCGAGATTTTCGCTTATGCGGACGACATAACTGTCACGGTGTCCGCAAATTCTCGACGAGACTTAGAGGCAAAATCAAACATGTGCCTAAACATCGTGACTGGCTGGGCTGGCAGCAACAAACTAAGTATCTCTGCAGACAAGACTAAGTACATGGTTTTTGGCTCTACACTAAGACGAGATCCTTCACTGCGCCTCCTCGATACTCCTGTTCGTAGGGTCTTCGAATTCAAGTACCTCGAACTATTGCTCGACGACAAGCTGAGTTTTGTTAAACATTGCGCTTTCGTGGTTGACAAGTGTAAGAGCGTCTTGCACTTGTTCTACAAATACTCACGGCTGAAATGGAACCTTCACAAAAAACATCTTGCGAATATCTTTGACAATGCAGTCATTCCCATGCTCACCTATGGCTTAGACATTTGGTACCACAGACTTTGACACACTCACGTGGTCAGGAAACTGGCCTCGTTACAATCTTTGTTCCTAAGAACTATCCTAGGGGCGTATCGCACCGTTCCCGTAGATACCCTCTGTGTTATTTCCAAACATCCTCCTCTACATCTCCTTTTGCAGGAAATTTACTGCACCAAAGTTCTTCGCAAGGTTGGCTCGTGCAATTTCCTTGACCAGCACGTTTCAAACGAAAATTTTCCGTCCTTTTCAGCGGCCAAGCGTCACTTAAAGGTCTTGATCTTGGGTGAATGGCAGCGGCTGTGGGACACTTCCCATAAAGGGCGTAATGCCTATTCTCTTATCCCGGATATCCTTACCTGGGTCAGAATGCCCCACGTTCCTGGACGAGAGGCCGTCCAAATCCTGTCTTCACACGGCGGATTTCGTTGTCATCTAAAACGCATTAGCGTTTTAGATGATGACAAGTGTCCGTCGTGTGGCGTTCCTGACACTCCGGCGCATCGGATTCTCGCTTGTCGCGAATTCGATGAAGATCGGAGTGCCCTACAAACCATTCTTAACCCATTTCCCTATTCCCTTTAGGCCATCCTAGCACTGGTGCCTGATGTCAACATGTATAGACCATTCGCTAAGAGAGATCGGAGCTTACAATAAGAATAAGTTTTATTTGCTAACAAATTTTGCATGGTTTTGTTTATTTTCTAAGTATGCTATGGCAAAGTAGGAATTTAGTTTTTATTAACATTAACAGCACGCATTTAATTTAGAGTCGTTTTATTTCAGTATTTTTATTTTGAATAACACTTTTAGTTTATTTTTCGCCGTAGCTACTTAACTAATCTGCCTCTCTTATTTCCTTCACAATTTCTAAGTCCTTTTCCTACCTACTTGGTTTATGCACTAAAAGCGAGGATAAGCAGAAAGGCAGGTGCCTCGCTGAACCGCGTGCTCTCAAAGCACGTACCGTTACCTTAGCCCATCCAACTGTCTTAACGAGACTTGTCCCTTCAAATAAAACATCTTCTTTCTTACCTATCCTATTTGTGGCGAACTTGTACCAAGCAATTTCGGGTGGTTTGGTGGGTCCACATCCTCCTCCTCTTACCCAAGCTTGGCCCAAGCTTGCATAACCCATCTTTGGCTATTCCATGGAAACCCAAGCTTGGGCCAAGACTGGTTGACCCAGCTTCGACCATGCAAATTATTAGCCAAGCTTGGCCCAAGCTTGTATAACCCATCCTTGGCCATTCCATGAGAATCCAAGTTTGGCCCAAGCCTGGATAACCCAGCCTTCCTATTCCATAGGGACCCAAGCTTAGTTCAAGACTGGTTGACCCAGCCTTGGCTAAGGCTAGATTATCCAAAAAAATAGCAATAATAATTTTTTTCAATGTTAAAAATTTTAAAAAATTGGTTAATAAGTTGAGTTATGATAATATCGAAAGTGTAGAATTGAAACTTGAGCCGTTCGGTTACGTATGGCGAGATTCGGGTATTTTCGTTTAGCGCAGCCGCCATCCTTGTTTACATCATCTGTTAGTTAAATGTAAGATTTTTCTCATTGCTAGAGTAGCAAAGGTGATGAATCAAATCTCCGAGATTCAGTTATACAGTCATTGAATGTTAGTACGTTTTAACTAGAAGGAAAAAACCTTCAAATATAATTTCTTTTGTTTACTCCGCAATTATCACGAGGCGAGGCTACTAAAAGTAATTATGTCTGATTCTTACCTTAGAGTTTAAAGATGGCGTGCGTTAAATAAACCAAAAAAGTTTTGAACAAAAAAACTAATTTAGATGTTAACCGGCAAAGTTTAAATAATCAAAGTGTAAACATCAGCTGTGCGAGTGACGTTAATGACCCTAGTGATACAGAAAACCAAAAAATATCAAACAAAAGGTGCAAAAATGAGTTGAACTTGAATGTGAACTAGTGATGAAGAATAATAACTGTACTAGCTAAATGTTAATATAATTTAAGACGAGATCTAAATAGTAATTAAAAAACTTTATGTAATTTAAATAGTACATAATACAAGTAATAACAATAAAGTGTAAATACGTTCATACAATTATTTATTCCATTGTTTATTAATGCTTAATTCTTGGCATTTAATTTTGAGCTAGTTTTAGCAATTAAGCGTGGCCCAGTACTGGCAACTAAACATGGCCCAGGTCTGGCAACTGAGCATGGCCCAGGTCTGGCAACTGAGCATGGCCCTGGTCTAGCGACCAGGACTGGGCCATGGTTATCATTCCAGACTTTTTCCAAAGCTGGCCCAAGCTTGGCCTATAGGCTTGGCCCAGGCTTGTACAGACTTGGGCCAAGCCTGGACCAAGCGTGGGCCTATGGTACTTTCCTCTATGGGAGATTACGCCTCTTTTGACTGGTGATGATGCTGTGATGTCACCATATCGCCACTTGAATTGCTAATTATCACTTTCTCTTTTTCTTGAAATATGGACGAATGGATACTGATTCAATCCATTTTCTTGTTATCCGGCTCGAAGGACCAATATATGTTATTAAGTTTTAGATTTAAAACACCGGTTTATGTAAAATGAAGTCTTTTTTATTTTTTTTATATACTTATGCAAACATTGTTCTATGGTTAATTAAAAATAACAAAAAACTCTATCACTAACGTGATTTCAAGTACGCACACTTTGCAATATTAAGTTGTATATAAAATACGCGTCTTTTACTATGCAATACACATTCCTTTTACACAATTATTAACAGAATTATTTGACGAGACGGTCTCTGCAGCAATTGCCAAATCTCAAAAAGATTTTAATGACGAAGCTGTTAAGAGAGGACTAGTTTTTATAAAAACACACTTTTCCGGCATCCCTGACGAATTAAAAAAGCTAGAAAAAAGCGAAACTGCAATGATCGAATCTTTCGCTACATTTGAAAGAATAAGAGCAATTATAAGAGCATGTTCACGAACTATAGGACAAATTAATCAAAAATTGGATTCCGTCACATCAAAAAACCCTTCCTTTGACCTTTTTAAACAACTGACTGAAATTCAAAAAGGGAAGGTCATGAAGCATCAACAGAAAATATCTTTAATAACAGAAACATCGACATTAAAATTTGTTCCACTGACAACTTGTGATGTCGAAAGAACTTTTTCCTTCTATAAAAATATTTTAAATGATAAAAGGCAACAGATTCTTGGTCAAAATATTGAAAAATATTTGATCTCTGCTTGGGAAAATAATAGCATTGAATAAACATTGTAAAACAAAAAAATAAACTGTAAATTTTCATAGATATTTGTGTCTTTTTTTTGCCTTTTTGGCAGGTTTAATATGCCTTTTATGCCCCCTTTTTTCGTATTTTTTCTTACCTTACTATCCGCTCTTTAATTATAACTGTACGTATAAAAAATCGAAGAAACAACTAATGCAAATTAATTACAAAATGTATTCACTTGAAAAAAATTTAACATAACGAGTTAAAAAAAAATAAATACAAAAAAATGTTGCCTAATACTTAATACAAAGTCTTCGGTTGCACTACAATTCCGGCTCCTTCATTATGGTCATCATGGTCAATTTTACTGTTCGTACCAGAGTTGAGCGTCAAAGGCTTATGTGTAACATCACCTGAATTGTCAACTAAGCCGCTTCTTGACGACAAAATCTTATTCTGATGCTTCTTAACTTTATTCAACCGCTTCTTGTCAACATTTCTTACATTAGGCGTTATTTTGCTATACGGCTTTAAGGTGTGTGTACTAACGCTTTTATTAGACAAATTGTGCAACCTATGCCTAATCGTACCTAAATGAGCACCCGAACTTTTACCATTAGAATGTTGTGCCAAATCTCGGAATTTTTTCCGAAAATCCGAGCCTTGAAATATATCGGAACGCGAAACTGGTTGAATCGCTGGAGTGTTGATATTTAAAGAACTGCCTACGGTAGGGTTTCTAAGGTTTGATAAACTTCTACGTTTGGCATTTAGCGTATTCGGAAACATCAAACCTTGCTCTGCAAACAAAAGTTATTTACGAAAACAAAAGTTAAAAAAACACTTACGCAAAGCGCACAGTAGCACAAAAACGATGATGACATTCGACATTTCGACGATATGCGTTAATTACGTTTTAGTCTTCTATATATAACAATTTTCTTTGCTGGTTAAGCAATTTTTAATTGCAAGCAAACGTACCTATTTCCGTGTTTATGTTTTTCAACGCCAGGAAATTAGTTTATTGCTGCTTTGTTAAAATAATAAAGAAAACCGTTTAATTAAAACAAAATGCAAGTTAAAAAACAACTACTCAATTCACAAAATCAATGCTTTCTAAAAACTCAGTTATATGCATTTTAATTTAATTAAATTAATTTAATTTTAATCAACAAGGAAGCATTTTTTAAATATATTTTTTTAAAGTTTTGAAAAGATATATTTACACGTTTAAAAACATTGCAAAAACGTCTTAATGAGCAAATTTGCGTTGCAAGAACAAAAACGTTTTTAAACTAAACAAAAAACGTTTTAGAAAAAATGTTTAAAATGTATTTAATATATTGTACTAGTATAAATGAATAGATGAAATATTTTTAAAACGTAACGAACACATTTTTTTAGAAAACATTTCTTATTTCAACTATTTTAAAACGTTTTAACGTTTTTAAAACATGAAAAAAACGTTTCCTTGCTGATTGGGTAATTACGTACTTTGAGAACGTTATAAACAAGCTTTAATTATATGCAGATAACAAACTGAAAAATAGATTACTTTTTTAAACTTAAGAAAACCAAGATCCATTAAAATCTTGCAAGATGGGAAAGCTCAACTACGAGTTAGCATTGATGATGCGTTTTTTTGGTTTATTTTCTTTTATCTTAAAGTAACGCTGTATTAGATATTAGTAAACCTCAAGCAAATTACATGAGTCCGCAGTGTCGACTACTTCTTGAACGCTTGATTAAAGAAATTTTGAATTCTTCAGCCTTCCCACCTTTCTTTATTATGCTTGCTTTAACCCTCTGTCTAGTGGAACCACAGTCACAAGAAACCCACCGCCTCCACCATCCAAAAATGAGCGGGAAAACCAAAGTTTTAAATTTACTTCCTGTTTCCTTTGGTATTTCTACTGAAGTTGTTCTACGACTCCGGTTTGGCCGATGATTACAGATGGTTGATGGTTCTATAAACGTGTGACCTTTTCCTTGCCGATTTGACGCACCGAACCTTGTTCGTCGCAGTGTTTGTAGACGTTTTCGTCTCTCATCCTTTCCCACTGGAGAGCGTGCTCTGGGTTAAAGATTATTAGCTTGCTAGCTTTCCCTTAAGGTGATATCTCCGCTCGCACTCTCCCTGCAGGTACAGAAAAGATCGAGAAGGTCCAGCCTAGGTTAGGCCTCGTCCACAGAAGAGCTTCACACGCCTGTTAAGTCTTGTCTTCCCCCTTACTCTTGGAAATTTTCCGCTTTTAAAATTACGTATACTACTACTTGTCCTATACCTAATTCCTGTGTTTTATTTTTACCTGTAATTATCTTTTCTCGTCTAAAATAAAAAACGGTAGAGTTTCGTCCAGTATTTTAATTAGTATTTCATTTTGGTTTCCTTGATTTTCGTTAGTTAGCAGCCATTTCTCTCTTATATTTTAAAGTTTTTCTACTAGGTTGGTTCTTGTCTTTATTCTTCTTGGTTCATTGCGTTCGTACAGTATGTGCTCGCTGTCTGTTTTTTCGCACTGGCATAATCTTTCTGTTTATTAATTTGAACTTATTGTAATACTCGTAGAACCCAGCAAACACAGATGGACTTAAATTACTGTTGAATTGCCATTAAATTACGGTAATTTAAGTAGTAATTGAAACAGTAAAAAGGGCGCCATTAAGCAACCACTTAAACTACCAAAAATTCATTGACTTCTAAATTACTAATAAGCTACCATTAAAATACTGTTGTTATATTACTATTGAATTACTGTTAAACTACTGTTTTGAACTACTAGCAAAACTATTAAATTGTTATTAAAACCACTAACACATTTCAAAAAATAGTTTTAATTATTTGTTTCTGTAATTTTTTATTTATTTCGTTTACAGAATTTGACGCACATGATTGATAACTTGTGGGATTTTTTTTAAATTAGAAAATTTAATTTAAGTACTTACCTGGGGTTTGATCCCACGAACATCAGGAAAATCCCTTGCAACCTAAACGTGTTAACCACTACTTTATCTGACCTAATACTATAAAAGCTAACTACACGTTATATATGTTGAATACAAAATCTAGTAACTTATTCGTAATTTAATACTTTCAAAGTGAACCATTAAATATTTCACATGACAATCAGACTGATAATGAATTAGTCCTATATGTACATTTGCATCGCTACGTATTTATATACTCTTGCTGTTTTTGTTATTCTGTAATCAGGATAATTAATGTCTTAGTTGCTTGAAGTGGTTTATATAATCCGAATATTTGTGGATACGGCAGATACATAATTTCATGCAATATTGATATTCTTGTATCATAAGTTATAATATTTACTTTTGTTTTATATTTATATTGCGTTACTGGATCCCGCAGATTGACCAATGCTATTTGACTTTCCAATATTAATATTTTCGTAAACTGTACACAGTGTACACAATATTTTTAGTTGTCGATAATTGCCACTTTCCTTCTTTCTATGCATTCTTCAAGCAATTGTTTGATAGCAGACCTAACTGTTTGGCAAATATAACGGCTATTTTTAAAATAATTTAGCTTAACATTTATATAGCAACTCTATTTACTACTGACTATTAATTTACCTTGTATTTTAACGGACATTCAATTACCATTAAACTCCCCAACCTAATTCTGGAAATACTACTAACAATAAGTTACTGAGTAAACTATTCAAGCTACCAATCATTACATTACTCCTAAATTACTTTTGAATTGCTGGGTAGTATAATAGTAACTCAATTACCGGTAAACTACAACGTTCAATTTTTTAATTACTCTTAAGTTACTGGTTAAACTATTTTTAAGCTACCCACCCATTACATTACTCTTTAATTACTTTCTAATTACTGTGTGGTATAACGGTGACTCAATTACCATTAAACTACAACGTTCAATTTTTTAATTACTCTTAAGTTACCGGTTAAACTATTCTTACGCTACGCACCATTACATTACTCCTTAATTACTTTCTAACTACGGGGTAGTGTAATGGTGACTCAATTACCATTAAACTACAACTTTTAATTTTTAAATTACTATTAAGTTACTGATTAAATTACTTTTATGCTACCACAATATTAAAATACTCCTAAACTAGTTCGTATACTACTTTTAAACTAGTAACCATTTAAATTACTGCTAAACGTCACCTTAGACTACTCTTAAATTACGAAAATAATTAAATTACTTATAAATGACTTTTCAATACCCAATAAACTACTAAATTAAGCTACCTTGTGTTTGCTGGGAAGGGTCCATGCCCCGTAGCTACCCACACCGCTGTCAGTTGCAACCTTTCTTGTCTTACTGTGGTACTATTCTGTATAATTATCTACCTTGACTTGCTTCTCCCCATACCTTTTGCCATATTTCTATTTTCTTTTCGGTGATTTTTTGTTTGGCAGCATGTTTAGACAGCTCTACATTTAACCACTTATTCCTTGTGTAACTAACTGCTCGTCTGTGTGCTTTTTTATTTCTTCCTATTCCGTCGTGCCCTTGTATCCATTCGATTGCTATTTCGCTGTTCTTCGTATATTTTCTGGATGCGTGCTATCATTTTTGTTTTAGGCTTTATATTTTGTATTTGCGTTATTGCCATCTTGTTGTCAGTTTTGATGGTAGCTTTGCATTCTGGGGCTGGATGTATTTTATCCATTCTAGCGCTAGTTGGATAGCCGCTATTTCGGCCTGTGTGTTACTACTATAATCGGGCAATTGTCTTTCGATGATTTCTGACAATTCTTGGTTTTCGTTTTCTATTATTGCAACTGATGCTGCTTTTTCTTCGTTTTTTGACCTGTCTGTGTAGATAACGAAATTGTTTTTCTTCGTTTCCGTATTTTCTTTAAAAAGAGTGACACTTGATGGCGGGTGAATATGCAGTTTAGCCGCCACTGGTGTTTCCCGTTCCATTTTCTGTATTTCACGCGTTGCCGTTATTTCCGCCCATATCGGGCTTGTTCCGGCTATTACCTCTAGTGCTCTTGTGGGTGCTGTCCTGTAGGCTTTTGTGATTCTTAATTACATTGGTCTCGTCATTGAATCAAGAATTTGTTTTACTCCATAGTCTGTTGTCTTTTCCGCCCATATTTCATAGCCGTTCTAGATTTATTTTTACTTTTCTTAAGCATTCTATAAAGTGTTTTTTGATATTGATGGTAATGCTAAGACATTTTGTTGGATAAGACATTTTTGTAAGTACGTTTTTTATTTTTATTACTGGTGATCGTATGTACTGCCTAGCTAGGAAGAACAGTTTGTGCGTTTGCGCCCAGTTTGCACATTCTTCTCAAATTTCTTTCCAATAATTTTCAATGTTTTTTTGCTGAGCTGCCGCTCACTATTAACAGTTGATCGTTTGCAAGAGCCGGTACGTGGAGGTTGTCTTTAACCTTTTCTTTCATCTTTTTGAACCAGCTTTCCATTATTGTTAACCAGAGGATCGGCTTTAAACATAACCCTTATGGGCAACCTCTAAACTGCGGATGGTTTTTAATAGATTACCTGGAACGTTTACCTCCTCTAATTGTGCTATTATCGAAGGATACCATGCCGTTTTGGAGATCTAATGTCACCACTAGGCTTTTTCCCTTGTTTTTTGTTGTTGTCGACTATTTCCAGTGCCTTTTTAATAACCATTGTTGTGGTTCTTGCTTTTCTGAAGCCGTATTGCTCGTTGTCTAGCAAGGAGTTGTTTTTCAGCAAGTGCCCAAGGCGGTTTGTACACAGTTGATTAAGTATTTTATCTACTGTTGACAATAGACCGATTGGTCTTACTCCTTTATTGCTCGGTTTTGGTATCCATGCGATCTTTGCCACTTTAAAGATTTCTGGGAATTCTCCCAGGTCCAGGCACTTGTTAAGTGGCTCTATATAGAGGTTCATTATTGTTAAGTACTTACCTTGGCTGATAGTTTGTTGGGCTTTTTTTACTTATTATCTTTCGCCGTTTTAAGCACTGTACATCTTTTTCCCCAGTTGATATTTATTTGATACGATCCCAATCAGCAAGGAAACGTTTTTTTCTTGTTTTAAAAACGTTACAACGTTTTAAAATAGTTTTTTAAAAAAATATTTTTGTTGCGTTTTAAAAATATTTCATTGAAACATTGATATTGAAATATTTTAAAAATTTAAACATTTTTTAGTAACATAAAAAACGTTTTTACTTTATTAGAAATTATAGTTTTGCTTGCTTTCACCTATACACTTTTTTCTTTTATATATTGTAACAAAAACACAACTATATAAAATTTTGTTACATATTAATAATAAATACATAATAAACCTTAAGGTTTTTCTAAAAACTTTTTTGCAAATTTGAATTAAGTACTTAATAACCGCGTTTGCGCAAAGTACCAGCATCTGCGTGAAAAGATGGCGATGTTGTAAATTATAATTGCATTGTATTTTAAGCTTCAACGAATCAACAATTTCTATGCTACTACTCGCTATGCTGTGTAATGTATTGTTAGTGTATCGGTTTAATCATTTTCTAATTTGCGTTCTAGTGAAACTCAAATAGATACTTTTAGTATATGTCAGCATTTATTATGATGGTACGTTTTCCGTTGGAAGAAATTTTGCTGAAGTGTAATATTATTTGTTACAGTCAAAGTTACAGTTTCATGATTTCCATTCTTCGTGATGTTTTAAGGTTATCAAATTGATACGATGGCCAAATGGGAGATTTGAACGTGCCCAATAACCAATTAATTTTGATACGTAACGTTTTCTGATATTAATGCAGCATTATTTTGTGTGTACAAAGTTTTAAAATTTTGGATTGTTAGTTGTTCTGGTTTTCGTTTTTACACAAAAGGGTACATGCATAATTAGTCAAAAGTTCTCTTATTTTATGGATAGGATCTTTCGGTGTGGAGGAACGGCAACAATAAAAACAACCTTTGTTGTTCAGGTCTTAACAACAGGTAAAGGTTGTTTTTATTGTTGTCGTTCTTCAACTCCGAAGGATCCTATCCATAAAATAGAAAAACTTTTGATTAATTGGAAACTTTTGTGAGGATTATTATAATTAATTTCAATTAATATAAAGTATAAAGAATAATGTTTGTTTTACTTTTATGTTAATGTGTTTTAAATCTTCGTCTCGCGGACAATAATTATCACGAACCCGGAGATATCGATATTTTACTTGGTTCTACTCTATTTTATAAAATACTTTTACTCCAAAGGCCATACCACTACCTATATCAATGATTCAGATTTTGACTTACATCGATCACTAACCAAATTATGGGAATTAGATAATTCCGTTCCAATTTCCAAGCAATCTTTACTCTCTAATGAAGAGAAATTTTGCAAAGATTATTTTGCTATACAATTTATTGTAATGACACTGGCCACATTGTGGTCTCTATACCATTTAACTTAAAATTACCAATGTTAGGCAACTCCAAACAAATAGCGGAGTCCCGTTTCTTTAATTTTGAGAAAAGACTCTAAAGACCTCCCGAACTTCTCAGAGAATATTCTCAATTCATGGCTGAATACGAGTCTATGAGCCACATGACTAAGGTCACTGAATGCGAAAGTCATAACCTTTTGACATCTAGTTTTATTGAAACTATTAATGGTCCTAGCGACATCGCGGAAATTCCTGCGCAATTTTTTCCTCATCATGCTGTAATCAAACAGTCATCTCTCACAACTAAGTTGCGTGTAGTCTTTGACGCTAGCGCGAAATCATTTACTAACGCTTCAGCCAACGGTATACAAATAATAAGACTTCAAAATTAAGATAATCTATTTGATATTTTACTACGTTTTCGAATTCTTCCTGTCGCCCTTTACTGTGACATTGCAGAAATGTGCAGGATGGTCAATATTGACCTTCCTTTACACATATTCTTTGGAGGGATAACCTAAATAAACCTCTTAAAGTCTACTGTTCCAATACGGTTACTTATGGCACTACTTCAGCCAGCTATTTAGCTACACAGTGTTTGAAGCACGTAGCCGACTTGCATAAAAGTTCCAAAGACTTCTTTCTAAAAACGTCTACATGGATGACCCACTTGTCTTCACAAACTTAATCAAGAATGCTATAAGAATCAAGAAAGACATCTCTTCCATACTTTTTTCCAAAGGTTTTACAATTCGTAATTTTTTTTTATATACCGGAAGTTCTCGAAACTTCAAGCTCCGAAAATATTGTTAGGTACGATAAGATAAATAGGTAAGACACTAATTCAAAATTTCTGGCAACTTGGTCTCGGTTGAGACGATTCTATTCCGGAAGACCTTGTCCTCAAATAGTCCAACTTTAAGAATCAACTAGTGAGCTTAAATAACATCCACGTTCTACGCTGCACTATCACTGCAACATTTTTGGTGTCGTTTAGCCCTCCTGCTCCGCATCTACGTACAGAATTGCTGTGTTTTTCCTGATGACAGCCTGCGCAGCAATTTGTTGTTTTCCAAATTAAAAGTTGCGCCCTTGCGTACTGTCATCATTCTTCGTTTAGAGCTTTGTGTCGCCGTGTTAATAATACAATCGTGTTTTAAAATAGCTAATAGTCTGGACATTATTTTCCAAGGCATTTTTCTGTAAACGGATTCTAAAGTAGTTTTAAATTGGATCCACTCTGCTCCGTACAAATATAATGTTTTTGATATAAATCATGTCGCAGTCATTCAAGAGTGTACAAACACTCAGGATTGGCACTAACATTTCTGAATAAATGGCCAAGCGTTTATGGTTTCAAGGCCATGAGTTCCTTCTTTAAGATGATTCCCATTAGGACATCAATTCTAAAAACATTGATATAAATGAGTCTACCGAAAGGAAGCATACAGCAACTACTACCATAGCTCAACCGAAGTATTCGATTTTCTTCTCCAAGAAAATTGCAAAGAGTCTTTACTTACGTTTTTAGGTTTATACACAATTGTCGCAGTTACGACAAACTAATTGGCTCATGGAATGCCGACGAACTTAACAATTGGTTATTAGCGCTGACTAAGCTATGTCAGCACGAGTCTTATACTATAGAAATTCAGGTCGCGAAAAATAATCGTAACTTGAAATCTTTCGACATTCAATCACTCAAATCGTTTATGGATCCCTATGGGTGTCTCAGTGTTGTTGATCGTTTAACAAATTCTGACTTTGAATATGATAAAAAAACATCTAATGTTATTGCTTAAAAACAATAACTTGACCGAACTGATTGTTCGGAATTATCACAAAGAGCTACTACACTGGGGTGCTCAACAACTGCTCTACAATATCAGAGAGCGTTTTTGGCCAATTGTTGACTTATCTCATATTAAGGAAGTTTTGAACAACTGCGTTCAGTGATTCAAAACAAAACCACATATTCAGTATCCTATGATGGAAAATTTGCCTACAACACGGCTAAAATTAGTTTACTCGTTTTAAAATGTCGTTTTGGATTATGCAGGTCCAATAATGACAAAAGACAGAAGCACAAAATGCGTTTTCGTCTGTACGGTAACGCGAAGTATCTATTTGAAGATAATTACGTCCCTGTTTACGGACGCTTTTATAAACACTCTTAAACGGTTTATTGCCCTTAGAAGCGTTCCTAACTGTATGTCAAGTGATAATGCTACAAATTTTCGGGGTGCTAAAGCAAAACTTGATAATTTGTACTTGCAAAGGATTCTCACGAAGAAATATCTAATTATTTGTCTAAGAATTCGATTAAACGGGAATTCTTTAACCCAAGATCTCCCCAAAAAGGCAGTCTTTAAGAAGGTGTTCTTAAATCGGTCAAATTAGATTTAAAACGCGTTCTCGGTAACACGAATTTAAGTTTTGAGCATTTGTATACGACCCTGACAATGATGAGTCCCAGACCACTTTTTTATTAGCCGTCCGATAAATTCCTTGCCTGAACCTGATGTTACTCATAACATGGAGAACCGCTTACAACTTTATCAGTGATCTTTACAAATGACCCAGCATTTTTGGAAACGTTAGAGTAAAAAGGTAGTCTCGGATTTCCAGCAACGGCAGAAATGTTTTAAGCATCTGCTTGATCTTCTTCATCTCGATTCCATCGTCTTGCTTCAAGAAGACAACTTGCCACCACTTCAGTGGCATGTTGGTCGTGTCGGTCAGCTTCCGTGATTCTATCCAATGGAAGCGTTGTGCGCCGTTCAGAGCATCGATTGTGCGTGAAGCCCAGTTAGTTCTTAATGCGCGCCTAAAGAATAATACACTGTGAAATGAATTGAATTGAAAAACTAGAGAATATATCACACACCGAGTTCTAAAAAAACTGGTGGTTTGGATGTGCAAAAATGTCGTGGAGAATTTTACGACAACGGATCTAATACGTCCGATATATATAGAAAAGTCCAATCCAGAATTATGCACATAAACAAACTGGCATAGTTTGTACCATGTCTAGCAAACTTTTTAAATCTTGTGAGCGTGCATTCAGTCTGATCATGTCCAGAAACAGTTAGTCTATTTGAGCTTGTACAAAAAAAATAATGTTTCTTTGTTGAATTCACTATGCAGTGAAAAATAATGCAAAAATGTACAAAAACAAACTTGAAAGGAAGTAGTCAAGCCAGATAGTCAGCTAATCACCAAGTTGTTACTTCTCTGTTAAATAATTTACCGGAAGTTGTCAAAGCTTTGGAAGAAGTTGAAAAATCTTCTCTAGCAGCAGAATACAAGTATGCACATTACGTGGGAAAAACTACGACTAGGCTGCCTATATGACTAGCATGCACAAAAATTTAAAGTCAATGCTCTTCTGCTTCGTTGTACACTAATTTCAATTTAATTATTAATTAGTCCGTCAAAGAAGTAGAAGAAATCAGAAACTTCTTTGATTTGACTTTATGTAATATTCTCAAAACGGTCTTATTTTAACGTCAATGCTAAGAAAGAACAAAATTTGTTACGTTTGACATGATCCAGTTTAAATTAGATCCAATTAAAGATAACTACAAATCCGTTTAGGCATGATCCGTATTTAAGAGGGGATTGCGCACGCTAAAAGTGGAACATCGAGGGTAGAAAGGTGCCGGCCCGCAATACAATCAGCATTGATAATATCAAATTTGTGTAATGTTTTTTTTGTGTTTTGTAAAATTTTATGGTTATGTAACCAAAGGTATTAGATAGCTAAAGTAAAGAGTGATAAATTACCCAAATTTGTAAACATAATGTATTAAAATTCCAGCGTAATAGAAACACGTTTTCTTTGTTTTGTTGAAATAAATGCATTAGCTGCCATTTCAATTTTGTCGATTTAATTATTTTCAGTACGATGTGTTTCAAAATAAATTTATGTCGAATTATTAAACGATGTTTTTCACAAATTATTAATTAAAATATATGTCTTATAAATGAATGCTTGAAATGTAATTTAAATTAATTCTTCTTTATTTCATATTTCATTTATGTGTAATTTTGAATTACGTCAAAGTTTCTTTGTTTGTAACAGGACGCTACTTAAATTTTTTTGTATATTTGTTTTGTCATTTAAATACCTATAACGTAATTAGAATCAATATGCATTAATCTATTATATTATGATATCAGAAATAAGATGACCTAAGGATATCCAAAAAAACTGACCTCGAGATGTAATATATTTTACATACACAAAAATACTACAGAACCTTAAAAAACCCCATTTAAAAAGAATCCATTTTGTTTAACAATAAGTATTAATATTTAACGATAGAGACGATTAATTTTAGATTAATTTTCTTAATTGCCTTTCTGTCCGTTATTTCGATCTTTCCAAAAAACCAACGTTGGCCATTGCCCCCTGTTTATTAGTTTACTGTTGTTAGAAGATTTTTTTCCAAAACTTCAATTTTGGAAAGACTAGCTCCTTATGAACTTCTTTGCGTTGTCCCCCATACTTTTGCGTTTTCTCTGATCTAAAATTACACATCCATTAAATGTAAACTGACTAGTTACAAAACCAGTGCAATACTTACGGAATTGTTCATATTTTGTTCTGTTTGAAGATACTTTTTTAAAGCGTCAAGTAGTTTTTGAGAGCTTTCAGATTGTTTGGCTAAACGATAAAATTTTTGTTAGAATAACTCTAACCACACTTTCGCTTACTTATATATAAAATCTAAAAGCTATTTTTTAAATAGTTCATAAAGAATACGAACGGAAACATAATTACCTACCTACCCCAATCAATATTTTTTCATTTTTTTTACGTACGCAACAATCAAGATCACAGCACAAAACGAAACAAAAGCGTGGATATAGTTTTAATGATCTTCTAAATATATCATTTTTATGATATTTCATGGTTATTGTTTAAATAGCCGGGACATACATCTATGAATTGGCAAAGAAACTGACATTTTTTGACCCTCGTTTGATTGTACGGACTTTAACTGTGTTGCTTCCTTAACTAGGACCTCAGTACCCGTCAGTTAATTGAACATTCTTCTGTTTAAAAGATTATATTTGTGCACGTGTTTATATGTGATGGGATTTAAACCTAATATCGTATCTGCGTATGCGTTTAATTGATTTAAATTTGAGGATGTTCTAACTTTTCGATGTTTAATTGTAAACAGGTTGCTCGAAAAATATAAATTATGTAATGATCTTGCATTTACATTCAGTTAGAGGACTAGAGGAGTTTCTTGTTTTTCCTCTTCTACTTAAAGTGTAACGAGTTTTACTTGAATAAAGATTACAATTTACTTTTGCTGTGTGTTTTATTTAACCTACGACAGTTTTTCCACATATCTAGAGTAAGCAGTGTACAACGAACTTAATACAACGTAGAAGGGGGGCGGTAGGTTGACGATCACAGCCACAGCAAGATGTCGCTACTTTTTTGTTCGCGGGTTTTCAAACGTCAGTTACACAGAAAGCAAAAATATTTAGCTCCAGGTTCGTCCTCGGTAGTCGACTCGCGTTCTCCGCCCGATGAACTTTCTTCGTCGTCCGGTAGCTTGCACAACTTCAGCTGGCTAACGTGGGCCGTGGTGGTAAAATAACGCTCTCCGCTACCTTCAATGGTGTTCACTCGATAAATATTACTTGGCAAGATCTCCTTAAACACCATAGGGCCTCTGTATTTTGGCTGTAATTTTGTGCTCTCACCTGTCGCAGTAGGTACTCGTCGCAGCATCACGATATCTCCGATGTTGTAAGTAACACCCTTGAATCGTTTCACATCGTAGCGCGATTTGTATTTTCTTTGCTCCTGTAGGATTGTTTCCCGGATCTCCTTCTGGATGTTTTCCGCTGGCGTTCACTCAGCATCCTCTACGAACGATGACAGTGGACCGTCCACAAATAATGGAAGATATCCGTGTAGTACTTCGAAAGGCAATTTACCTGTCGTTTTATTTGGCATGACATTCAAATTCCTCTCGATCTCCCGCAAATTGTTGTCCCATCTCGTTTCATCTTCCATCGCTATCATTATCGTTAGTATAATTGTGCAGTTGACTCGTTCCACTTGGCCGTTTGCGCAAGGCCATTGGGTCGCATTGAGAGTGTATCGAATTCCATACTTGGCCACAAAGTTAGCAAACTTCGATGATGCAAACTCGTCCCTCGGTCACTTACGATTCGATAGGAAATTCCGTACTCGCTCATTAAATTCTCAAGTGCGTTTATTGTTACCTCCGTTTTCGTGTTCGGTATTGCAAATATTTTAACATATTTGGTTAGCGCATCCACCACTACCAACAAATAACTATTTCCCTGGTCACTTTTAATAAAGGGGCGCTATGTGCGCTCCTTTGTTAAAACTGATGTGCAGCCGCAAAAATGGTCGCCTAGTTGGTTCAATCGGATTCAATTCACCTGGCCGCTTTCCTTTTGGCCATTACTCAATAAACACTCAGCACAAATATTTATACGTATCGTTTCATTTGCAGAAACCAATACAGCGTTCTAATGTTGGCACACGTGCGATCTACTCCGCCATGTCATGTCAATAGATGATGATTCTTCACAACGACACTCTTGCGCAGTGCACGTTGTATCACATACAGCTGTTTGTCGCGTCCGTTCACCTCACATGCGCGATAAAGTTTACCGTTTTTAAAAACATAACCTTAAATTTGTTCTTTTTCTCTAGCTGTTAATTTTATCTCGCTCTTTTGTAATAATTCGATTTTATTCACTAGGTCCCTATCACTTCTCTGTATCATAATTATATGATCACTTTCGTCCATTGTTTGTAACACTTCTACCTTGTCGCACAAAGTCGCCCAGCAAACACAAGGTAGCTTATTTTAGTAGTTTATTGGGTATTATAAAAGTTATTTATAAGTAATTTAATTATTTTCGTAATTTAAGAGTAGTCTAAGGTGACGTTTAGCAGTAATTTAAATGGTTACTAGTTTAAAAGTAGTATACGAAGTAGTTTAGGAGTATTTCAGTATTGTGGTAGCATAAAAGTAATTTAATCAGTAACTTAATAGTAATTAAAAAATTGAACGTTGTAGTTTAATGGTAATTGAGTCACCATTATACTACTATTAGTAATTAATTAGAAAGTAATTAAGGAGTAATGTAATGGTGCGTAGCTTAAGAATAGTTTCACCAGTAACTTAAGAGTAATTAAAAAATTGAACGTTGTAGTTTAATGGTAATTAAGTCACCGTTATACCACACAGTAATTAAAAAGTAATTAAAGAGTAATGTAATGGTGGGTAGCTTAAAAATAGTTTAACCAGTAACTTAAGAGTAATTAAAAAATTGAACGTTGTAGTTTACCGGTAATTGAGTTGCCATTATACTACCTAGCAATTCAAAAGTAATTTAGGAGTAATGTAATGCTTGGTAGCTTGAATAGTTTACTCAGTAACTTAGTAGTAATTCCAGAATTAGGTTGGGGAGTTTAATGGTAATTGAATGTCCGTTAAAATACAAGGTAAATTAATAGTCAGTAGTAAATAGAGTTGCTATATAAATGTTAAGCTTAATTATTTTAAAAATAGCCGTTATATTTGCCAAACAGTTAGATCTGCTATCAAACAATTGCTTGAAGAATGCATAGAAAGAAGGAAAGTGGCAATTATTATCGACAACTAAAAATATTGTGTACAGTTTACGAAAATATTAATATTGGAAAGTCAAATAGCATTGGTCAATCTGCGGGATCCAGTAACGCAATATAAATATAAAACAAAAGTAAATATTATAACTTATGATACAAGAATATCAATATTGCATAAAATTATGTACCTGCCGTATCCAAAAATATTCGGATTATATAAACCACTTCAAGCAACTAAGACATTAATTATCCTGATTACAGAATAACAAAAACAACAAGAGTATAATTAATACGTAGCGATGCAAATGTATATATAGGACTAATTCATCATCAGTCTGATTGTCATGTGAAATATTTAATGGTTCACGTTGAAAGTATTAAATTACGAATAAGTTACTCGATTTTGTATTCAACATATATAACGTGTAGTTAGCATATATAGTATTAGGTCATGTAGAGTAGTGGTTAATACGTTTAGGTTGCAAAGGATTTTCCTGATGTTCGTGGGATCAAACCCCAGGTAAGTACTTAAATTAAAATTTCTAATTTAAAAAAAATTCTACAATTTATCAATCATGTGCGTCAAATTCTGTAAACGAAATAAATAAAAAATTACAGAAACAAATAATTAACTAAAAAAACTATTTTTTTAAATGTGTTAGTGGTTTTAATAATAATTTAATAGTTTGGCTAGTAGTTCAAAACAGTAGTTTAACAGTAATTCAATGGTAATATAACAACAGTATTTTAATGGCAGCTTATTAGTAATTTAGAAGTCAATGAATTTTTAGTAGTTTAAGTGGTTGCTTAATGGCGCTCTTTTTACTGTTGAAATTACTACTTAAATTACCGTAATTTAATGGCAATTCAACAGTAATTTAAGTCCATCTGTGTTTGCTGGGCGGCCTCGTGTCCGTATTTTCTACAACGGGCGCTCGAGATAACGCATCCGCATGCATCATTTTCACACTAGGTCTATATCTAAGTTCCAAATCGAACTCACTCAGCAGGTAATACCACCTCGCAATTTGGGAATTTTTTCTTTTGCGCGTCAAGATACACTAAAGCTTGACAGTCTGTGTACACTACAAATTTTACTCCTATTAGAAAATTACGTAAGCTATTCACACATTACACAATCGCCATCAGTTCTAGCTTAGACGAGTGATAATTTTTCTCGACCTCGCTTGTGTTTTTGCTGATGTAGTACACGGCATGTAATTCCCTCTCGTCTTCGCCCTGTACCAATATTCCTGCTAATCCGGCGGACGATGCATCCGTAAACAACGCAGTCACGTTTGAATTTCGATCATACAGTTTCAAGATGGAGGGGTTCACTAGGGTTCTTTTCAAATCTTCGAAGACTGCATCCTCCTCGAAGCTCCATTCAAACTTGGTCGCTTTGAGTGTCCATTCGCTAAGGTATCTCACTCTCGTTGCGTAATTTTGGATAAAACGTCAGAAGTACGAAGTTAATCCAAAGAAGCGTCGCACCTCATGGACGTTTGTCGGTCGGGAAAACTTTGTTATCGCGACCGTTGTTATGCACCGGTCGTACCCCGCTTGCGCTAATTATGTATCCCAAATAATCCACTTCCTTACGACCAAAATGGCACTTGCGTAACTTCAATATAAGTTTGGCTCGTCGCAAGGCTTTAAACATCAACCATAATCTCCGTAGCATATCATTCCAATCTCGTGCTGGAATCATAATTTCGTCCAGGTAGGACATCGCTACTTTGTTTCTCAAGGGTCCCAGCATCATGTTAATGAGTTCAAACTGACCTGTTCCGTCTGATGTAATAAACGCAGTTTTCAGCTTCGACTCCTCGCTCATCGGCATTTGAAGGTAACCGTACGCTAGGTCCAACGTTGTAAACAATCTACTCCTGCTCAAATTTTCCATTTGCTCATCGAGTGTTGAAATCGAAAAGTTACTTTTGAACGTATTTCTATTTAAGGCTCGGTAGTCGACTACTAAACGCGGTTCGCCACTTTTCTTCTCAATTAACGCCCTTGTCCTTGATTGTCGCCGTCATTAAATCTGTACACCCCAATTCACGCAAATTAAAAACGAAGCAATCGCGAAATTTGGTGCACAACTTGTGTAATTCTCTTTTCACTCCTACATCCACGTTATTATCTACGTTCAGGATGTCCATCGTGATTTCCACGGGCTCTGCTACCCATTCCTCGTCTCTGGGTTTATTTTCGCATTTCAGGTACCCTACCGTTGCACCGGCTCGAACTTCCACGTCTTTCTCCGTTGCGTTCATCACGTTCTCGCACACTGCTCTCACCAGGTTGTTAGCAATCAACACGTCGATTTTCTTTGTGGTTATCTTCACGCGCTGGGTAGTTTCTTCTATTTCTAAATCCTTGAATGGAAACTCGTTTCGCTCTCCGAACACTAACTTGTCGTCGATTCTGGCATAGGCGATGTTGGCATCTTCCATAAACATTAACACTCCAATGGATTGTGCCTCGTTCGGTACCTCAAACACTTCAACTCTAGGTACGCGTGCTCCGTCGATCTCGATCGTTGCGTTAGCCTTACGATTGCAGCATATAGCTGGACTCTCCTTTCCAAACCCGTATATTTCTTGGTTGGTCGCAGTAATCTCAGAGGGGTCAAAAAGTTTGTTAAATACCGTCACTTTCGCTGTACAAATTGAACTGTCTGTATCCATCATACCGTTTACTGTTTCGCCGTTTATAGTGATTTCTCGCAGGAATTTTTTTACCGTATCTTGCGTCTGAGGTACACAAATATTCATCACACTGTTTCTGCTGGCAGGGCTGTTCCTTTGTCCGTCCGATCCGCTGGTCGCTCATTTCTAGGTGTGCTCGTTACCGGTTCTTTCGCTTGGAACAATTCTCACTGGTGTGACCCGGTTGTTTACACCTGAAGCATGCTTTATAATATCTAGGTCGCGGGCACTCACTGGCGTAATGTCCCTCCGAAGCACAGTTAAAACAACGTACACTCTGTCTCGGTTTCCACTCGTATTCTCTGTTTTTATTAGCGTTGCGTCTTGCGTTTTCTCGCTCGAACTATTCCCGTCGGAACGATTTCGATAAAGCACTTTCCCATTCGCGTCACTCTTTGTAATGCCATAATGTCGTGCAATAAGTCATTCGCGTCATGATGCTCTTTTACCATTATCCCCGATATTAATCTCTTCTGTCACAACCGGGACACTATTTGCTCCTTGCTCTCACTAAATGTCAATTTTAAAATATTGCACAATCGTAGTTTTTCATGAAAATACACCTCCATATCTTCGCGCATCTGTTGAGTACGCTTTTCCATGCGTCTCCAGGATACTGTCACGCTCTCGCATAAATCGAATATTGCTTTGAATTCGTATTCAAATTCTTCCCAAGTTTGGATCCTATTCCACTGCACATGGTACCAATCTCGTGCAGCAGTCACTAGGTGAGTTCGCGCGGTTTTTAGCTTGATTTTCTCCGACCAATTGTGTAGAGTTGCACTGGTATTTACCTTTTCCAACCACTCCATGGCTTCTCGGCGGCTTGTACCGTTAAAGTTAGAGATCGTCTTACTTAGGTCCGGCATTATTACGTACGGTCGCGATTCTCTTAAGAATTGCTCGTTATTGCGGGACACGTTTCGCAACGTCTCATAAAACATTTGCTCGCTTCGCATTCGATATCACATTACACACATAACGTAATAGAGGTGATCCAGTAACGTTAAAATGATCTAATAATAACGTGATCTGGTTGCCTGAGAAATAATAGGTTTGAAATTTTTAATAAGCAAAACAACTAAAAGAATAGTCATATTTAAATTTTTGTGTAGTTATAGTTTCTGTGTTGCCCAATGGCATATAACTTTTTAATTGAAAACACACAAATGCATTATACAATGTTAATAGCAAAAGAAAAATTGACTAACACATTCGCAATCTATAAAAAACGCTAAAATAAAAAAAAAGACATTGGAAGAATATTACAGAAGAAAATTTTGTTTCAAATAGAAAGTTTATTTAAGCCCGCAATTTTTCAATCAGTGTTCAAACTTCAGTTTAAATAAACTTTAACTTTAAAATTCTGTCATATTATTGGTTAACAAAACACCAACAACCAATAATATAACAGTATTTTAAAATTGAACTAAAACTGTAGTTTAAACAGTGTTGTGACAGGTACTCATTTTTTGGTACCTAGGTACAGGTACAGGTACATTTATTTAAAAGTACCTAAGTACAGGTGCAGGTACAGATTTGACAAAGTACCTAGGTACAGGTACAGGTACAAAAAAAATGTACCTTTAAATTTCAGGTACTTTTTAGGTACTTATTTATGATCATAGAAAATACAAATTTAGTAAACGAACTCTTATTACCTATTTGTGCGATCTCATTGAAAAACGATAGAAATAATTACAGCTATAAAATGTATGAAATGATTAAAATCAATCAACGATATGCTACTATATTAATTACAGTTGATGACACATAATAAAAATAGGATTACTTATTCTTAAATGTTTATGAAAAGTTACCTGTTATGGTTTTAGGACTAAATTATAAGATACTGAACGGAAGGTAATCCATAGCAGTTTATTGATACAGTTGACATTGGTTAGTAAGTACTTCAAGGGACCGCACGTTTTGTACTTATTATCCGAGAAGACTTACTATTCGACGTACAGGACACCTTAATTTTTGTTCAGGTCGTGCTTACAACATTTATGTTATATACCGTTGGTTATACACGTTCTACTTACGTTCTCAGCTATGTTTATGTAATTTAGTATAATACAAAGTCAAATATGTCGTTTTTAGAATAAGTCGTTAAGCACGTATTGTTTATATAAGCAGAAATACGATTCGTAATAAATTTTATTATAATGTCACTGTGTTATATAATCAGTTATAATAATTGTTTGCTTTTTCCTAGAACTCTACAACTCTTTTCCTACAAATCATCTTTTATTTTATACAAATTATTTAAGTTTGTACGTTTCGAAACTTATCGCATTCGGTTTGATACCATGGCTACTTATGTTAACAGTCCGATTGCGTTGTTGTAAATGATTCATCCGAGGGCTGTCTTTAAGTGTGCTGTCACTGCCTACATTTGCACTTTTAACAAGGAAGTTTTATACACATTAACGGTACCCTTCGGGCATCTATAAGGAAAAATTGCGTGGGTCATGTATTATTTTTGGAAGTTTAGGAATTTCTGTGATTAAGTCCGAAACAAATATGTAAAGCGTACAATACATGTACGCTTAAAAGTACCTATTTTATTAGGTACTTAGGTACAAAGGTACTCTCTAAAAAGTACCTAGGTACAGGTAAAGGTACATAAATTAAAAAGTACCTTTCTAGCTACTTAGGTACACAAAAATTACCTAGGTACTTGTACCTAGGTACATTTACCTAGGTACATCCCAACACTGAGTTTAAACTCTAGTGAAACTCTACTTTTAAAAAAAAACATAAAAAATATTCATGGTACGTAGAAGCTATAACCCTTTGATGTGTTTAATTTAATTAATTCAAGTTTTTTTTAAGATTAAAAATTACACTATTCTCAACGGTAACACGTAAAATCCCGTAACCGTGTAAAGAATCACAGCAAATATTCGTCAATATTCAATGGAGAGCGAAAAAGAAATTTTCAATAATTTGGCTGAAATCAACGTAGAACCAACGAAAAAACGAAGCGTTTGTATTCAGTGTAAGTAAGTACTTAATCCACACTATTAAATTCATATTAAATTAAAAGCCAATTTATTGTTTAGAAGACCATCGAAAGTATGCTGGTGCTCGGCTTTGCCAACACCAAGATTAAGTCCTCGTGGCCAAATAATCATCCTCCAACACCCAGCTGAAGAAAAACGCTCTTTACGAACAGTACCGATGTTATCGCTGGGTCTAGCCGATGATAAATGTGTAATATACAAAGGGAAACATTTTCGCACTAAAATTGAACACTTGGAACAAATATGCCAGTCTCCCAATAGTCTTTTGTTATATCCCAGTGCAAATGCCGAAAGCATCGAGGTAGTTACTGAAGAGTTACGCTCAAGTATTTCATATAATTTAATAGTTATAGACGGTACGTGGCCACAGGCCAAAGCCATGTACGCTAGTAATAAATTTCTAACCGAGATTCGACCAGTAAAATTAACTAAAAATTATGTTAGTAATTACACGATTAGAACGCAACCGACTGATGGTTGTTTAAGTACTTTAGAAGCAGTGGCAGAAGCCTTGTCGATTTTAGAAGGCGACGATCGGTACCGAATTGATTTGATTAAACCGTTACAGATGCTGTGTAATTTCCAATTGCAGAATGGTGCCGTTTGTCACCAGAGTAAAGAATTTCGAATTAAAAATAATACATATCCAAAGTTAATTGGTAAACGCTTAAACCGAGTATTGCGAAGTGCTGAGAAGATTAAGGACACGCAGTGACTACTACAATCTTTTGATGTATCGAAACTTGTTTATTTATTTCATAGTAATGATTTTTTTCAAGTCGGCTTTAAATACTCTGTCAAGTTGTCGAAATGACAATGTCTGTAATTCGAGTAAAATTTTCAAAGTAAAATGATAGGAACAAATCATAAAAAACTGAAGGTGAGCAAATGCCCTGTCTGTAACTTTTAATAAAACTCAACGACAGGTATTGTTTGGAGCGATATCCGGGTGGATAACGAGCATGTTGGTTTTGAAAATTGGCAAAGTTTTGGCTTTTGTCGTTGGAAGCGCAATCGTCTACATGGAGTTTTCGAAAGATGAGGAGTTTTTAAAAATAGATTGGAACAAAATCAACGAACGTTTTGTCGCCACTCCGGATAATTTCAAAGAATTGAACAACATTTGGGTGAGCACGGAAGATGATTCCTTTGCAAGCAATTCGCTGTGTAAAGTAAACGACTCCAAATTTTCGTCTTTTCTTCTTGCATTTATTGGTGGTGTTCTAATGGCTGTAGGAAGTCATTGACTAATGTGATATGAAATAAAGGCTTTTGATTTTGTGATGTTGATTTGTTTGTGTTGCGTAAAATTTGACAAAGGGTGTTCTCGTGATGTTTTGGTTGGTACGTGATACATGTGTATTTTTTAGAGGTATAGAACTTTGAAATGGAATAAAACTTCTTCTCATTTCCTTGTGCCTTTTCAGGCGTCGGATTGTGGGTCTCGGTCCTCTTTAACTCATTTCTTCCATGCTTTTCTATCTCTTGCTAAAGTTTCCATCTATTCCTTTGTTTTCCTTTTTTTTCTTCCGTGTTCTTCTATCTGGTCTAGCCATTGTTTTCTTGGTCGTCCTCTTTTTCTGTTTCTTGTTTTCCCTCCTTTCCTGCATCAACTCCGGCTTAGTATATTGTGTGTTTATTTGTTAGTCTTATCGTTACCGAGGAGGTTCGGGGAAAGCGTCGCGACGTCGGTGTCTTCCGGTCTCGGTAGTGAGGTTAACGTTGTTTGAGAGTTGCATTTGTTACGCAACACGGCAGAAAGGAATTAAAGAAAGTGTAATAACACGATTTTTAATCCTACTTTATTTCTACAACTAATATATTTACATACGATTAAAAGTCTAACCAATATTAATTTAACGCGCGCTATTTACTCAGGCGTAAGCTGGTTGGTTATCCCCCAGACACAGGGGACCATTAAGCGCGAAAGTTTTGATGCGCCAACCAGTCGAACACCTTCCGTTTCTGCCGGCCAGGAACGCTGCTTTTATTCATTTTGCGGCATCCGGGCAACCAACTCCAACATCGCGCTGCGTCTCGATTGGCTGCGCCGGAAGGGCTCTGCGCCCCCCCCTCCCGTCAAGGATGGTCCCGCGATGCTGCCATTGATCGCCGGGGTGAGCGTAGCGTCGTAGTGGCTGATTGGCGGGTGTCGCTGGTGCCCGATCAGGAGCGGCGACGGTAGCTAGAGCTGGGCCTGCGGTTGGTGCTGGCCGTAGATCGTGTACATGCACCTTGGCCCACTCGGTGTTTGGTCGCTCCATCCAATAGGCGTTGGTTCCAGCGGGTTGTATTATTTTAGCAGGTCCCATCCATTGGAGTGCAAATCGGCCACGGCCGGTATCTCGGTACCGCGTCGTCGGCGTATTGGGTGGCGGTCGGGCCGTAGTTGGCGTAGCGAGATCGGTATCTGTGCTGATTACGGTGGACTCGGCGGATTCGGTCTGGCCGCGGCTCGGCCGTATAGTTGTTGGGCAGGTGCCAGTTTCCTGGCCGTTGTAATTTGTAGCCTAGGAAGGCTTCTGACGGAGTCATCTTGGTGGCGGTAGCGAAGGCGCAGCTGTATAGAATGGTGGGCAAAACTTGGCTCCACTGGCGCGGGTTGTGTCGGTGCAGGTGGGCCGTCAGTGTTTTTTTGATCTCTTGGTTACGACGCTTCACTGGGTTGGCTTGCGGGTGCCACACCGGAGTTGTCCAATGGTAACTTCCCCATCTTCGAAGCGCTCTGCGTCCCAGTTACTTGATGTGAATTGAGGGCCGTTATCCGTGATAATGGCTCTGGGGTAACCAACCTCCAAGAACACTTCGGTTTCTAATACGTCGATTACAGTGACAGCGATGGTGGATCGGAGCGGGAACGCTTCCACCCAACGGTTGTAGAGGTCGGTTATCACTAGGATCCAGCGCTGGTCTTTGTTAGTCGGCTCGTAGGGACCCATCAAGTCTACGGATACCACTTCCCTCGGCTGCGTAGGTTCGCGAGGTGGGACGGTGACGGGTTCTTGCAACGGGCTTCTCTTTACTGCGGCGCAAACCCAACATGATCGTACGTGAGATTGTACTTGGGAGCTCGGGACCACCAAAAACGTACTCGGGTTTTTCTTCAGTTAGCGAATAAATCTTTTACCTTTAGCTAAAGGAAAAGGAATTTGATTATTATTCATTGTAAGCAAATCAAGCGAAGTCGGATAATTAAGGCCGACAGTAATTTGTAATTATACTGTTATTTTGTGTTAAAGTTGTTCCTCTTCACGGTGCTTTAGACCCTTGCCTCCACGAGGTTAAAGGTGGGCAACGACTCACAGGCTATAAGTCCAACCGTTTCTGGCAATAAACTCCTGTGAACGGCTAAAAGGGGTATTAGGTATCAGTGCATTTCTCCAGCCGGCACTCCACTAGCGTCGCGTTGTCGCGCTTTACCTCTCCGACTCCTTCAGCCTCCTCCGCCATGGAGGCTGAATCCGCCTCCACCAAGCGTCGTCGTGAAGACGACGACGATAATATTCCTTCTGATGCCTCTCCTGACAGTATCAAATCTCTATTCGACGCCGACATCCTCCGTCTGACCAAAGTAATCTCTGCTTGTAAGATCACGACTTTCCGTCAATCAGAAATGATTGACATCGTCAGCAGACTTCAGGCGACATTTCGAAAATCCTTGATCTCCCATCGCGTCTCGCAGCAAACTGCTGACATTGCTAACACCTTGGCTAATGTCCAAACAGCCTTGCAAAACGTATCAGCCAAGCTTGGCACTATTTCCATCGCTGCGCCTCCTGCCCAGCTATCGTATGCCCAAGCAGCTCGTTCAAAAATTGTTGAGAAGGTCAAAGTACCATCTGGAAAATCCCTTTCTCCCGTATCCCGTTCGACAGTAGTCATCGTGCGCAAACCCGACTCTCCTCTTAAGTCAGTCGACGAAACGAAGACGACTTTAATGAAAGTCCTTGACCGTCAAAAGTAGCGCCTTCGACTCGACCGTGTGACTAAGACGGGCAAAAGCTCGATTAGACTCGAATCAGAGAAGACTGACTTGACTAAAATTTCTTTGGACATTCTGGACAAAGCCGGCCTTGTGGTTAAGCCCCAAGGCAAATCATTACCTCGCCTATCCTTAATAAACGTTTCGACTAACCTCTCCTCTGACTCCTGAGCAGGTGAAACAAGCTATTATTTCTGAAAATTTTCATGGCGCCTCTGATGAGGTCCTACACTTGGCCAATTAAAATTTAAAAGTCCTATTCCGTTTCGGTCCTAGGGACCAACCTAACGGCAATTGGATCATTGAGGTCCATGCCGATGATCGACGATACCTTTTGGCGTCGTGTCTGTAGCGTGGAATGCGTGTAGGGTCAATGACCATATCCGTGTTACTCGCTGTTTCAATTGCCAGAAATACGGCCATCACTCAAGCGTCAATTGCGAGACGCAAAAAGACTCTGAAACCCTAACGACTCTCATTCAGGATAGGATGGGAGAATGCTTACATGGCAGCGAAGTAAAGGGAGGACTACCAAGGATGGTCTTGAAAAAAGTCGATAAAAACCTCGACAAGGACGTTCTGCTAGAAAGGATCGTTACTTGCAACGAGGATATCGGCAAAGAACTGGGCGGTAACGAGGCTTTTAAGATGTCCTTAAAAGAAAAGTATAGAGTTGGAGGACGAGGCAGTAATCCGTACGTAGACGTCATCTACGAAGTTAAAGCAGCGACGAGAAAGCTTATGGTCGGTAAGCGTATTAGCTTAGGCTGGAGCGAAGCGGAAGTGTTGGATCACTTCTCGCTGCTTCAATGCTACCGATGCTGGAATATCGGCCACAGAAGCGTCGACTGCAAGTCGAAAGAAACCGTCTGTGGATACTGCGCAGAGGAAGGGCACCGTAACACGTAATGTCGTAATAAAGGCGTCGTGAGGTGCGCTCTCTGTATTAACATGAATAAGACTCGCCGGGACAAGTTCGACACCCGACACGACGTTCGTGACGCAGAATGCGGAGCGTACACCAGCATGTGGCATAGTCAACGTAGCCGGATCGACTACGGCGACTAAATGGCTAATATAATTAGAAGCCAAGAAACGCGTAACCTTCGCTTCGCACAGGTTAATTTAGGTAGAGGGAAAGCAGCGACCGGTAACTTAGTCAAATATTTAAAGGATCAACAAGTCGACGTCTGTTTTATTCAAGAACCAAACGTTAAATTTGGGAGAGTCGCCGGCTTCACTAGCGATCAAGAAATAGTCCAAGGAGCGTTAGAAAGGCCGAAATGCGCGATAATTCATACAGAGAGCGGCGTCACTTCGGCGCTGTTACGGACGAAAACGTGACGGTAGCCGAGGTAAAAACCGCGAAAGGAAAATGTACTTTTTACGCTATATCCGTTTATCTCCCGCCGGGCGGTAGCGATGCCGATTTGTTGGGAAAAATCGAAATTTCATTGGACGCGATAGCCAACGCAAACGCGCGCGTAGTCATCGCCGGAGACTTTAACGCTAAATCGCCGTTGTGGGGCGGCGATATCGAGGACGCTAGAGAACGCTCCTTGGCCGCGATTGTGGAAAGCCGCGGGCTCGTAATTTACAACGAGGACGGCGGTCCGACGTTTGTAGGACATCGTGGCACCAGCTACGTGGATGTCACGATTGGGACCGTAAACGACTACCAGAAAGTTACCGAGTGGAAGCTAAGTACAGAGGAGGCCCTGTCCGATCACAAAATGATCGTATGGGAGACCTCTGTAAATAATTTGGAAAAGAACGACCACGACACGCACCGATTCTGCTACAAAAAAGCAAATTGGAAGTTGTTCGAGGAAGTACTGCGCGAAAAAAACTGAAGAACTCGGACAAGCACTACTAGAAGGACCCGATAGCGAAATCGACGTGGAAGATATTGCGGGAAAATTTAACGAAGCCATCAGAGGTGCTTGCGAAGCTTCGATGCCGAACGTGAAGCGTTTTGGGAAAACCGTCCCTTGGTGGACGCCAGAGCTCACGAGGCTGCGAAGGGAAGCCAACAGAATGAGACGACGTGCGCAAAGAGCTTACGACGAAGATACAAGAGCCGCTAGGAAAGCGGAGTATCGCGTAGCTAAACACGCATATCGAGATTCGATAGAAAAAACCCGAACCGAAAAATGGAAGCAGTATTGCGCTGCGAGCGCCGAAAAGGACCCGTGGGGCGTAGCGTACCGGGTCGTTAGAGGGAAAAGAAATCCTAACAACGGAATCGGAAGTGTTAAACGGCGGGACGGTAGTTGCACCATTACCGCTGCAGAGGCGGCCGACGTGCTGATGGAGACATTTTTTCCCGTCGACGGCGACCGACTGGACAACCGCCTTTACGCAATGGTTGGGAAAGCCTTTGACGACGAGAGGTCGTTAGGCGGAGCAGAAAAGGATGTCGAGATAAACGCAGGAGAAATGGCAAGAGCTGTAAATGGAGTGAATTCTGGAAAGGCACCGGGCCACGACGGAGTTCCTCCGGAAGCGGCCAAACGAGCGTTCGAGATCATTCCGGACATCTGGACGCGAACGTTTAACTTATGCTTAAGGACGGGCATTTTTCCGAGATGCTGGAAAATACAAACTATGAAGTTTATTCCGAAGCCGGGAAAAGTAGACATGACCGAGCCTAAGAGCTACCGTCCAATTAGCTTGCTACCAGTGGTCGGCAAAATCCTCGACAGGATAGTCGCCACCAGAATAGAATACCACGTTGCAAGGAGCGGTGGTTTTCACGCCGAGCAATATGGCTTTGCGGCGGGCAAAATTACAACGGGCGCCGTGCGGCGAGTGGTCGAGTTCGTCAAAGCAGAAAAAGCAAGGGGTCAATACTGCGCTATAATCTCCCTCGACATCGAGGGTGCGTTCGACCACGCGTGGTTCCCTACCATAATCTGGCAAATGAAGCGAAGGAAGCTGCCTGAAGATATAATAAAAATCAGCAAAAGCTACTTCTGGGAAAGAAATGCCCAAATAAAGTTAACAAACGAGACCAGGAGTAGAAGGGTCCTTCGGGGATGCCCCCAGGGTAGTTGCACCGGTCCGGTCTACTGGAAATTAGTGTACGACACTATATTCAACAGTAGTCTGCCAGAGGGATGCAGCCTGGTGGGGTACGCCGACGACACCATCCTCCTGGTTTCAGCTCAAAATTTTGGGACGCTGAAAGCAAGAGGAAACGAAGGACTGACAGCGCTGGAGCGATGGGCTGAAGAACAAAAACTGAAATTCAGCGCGGCGAAAAGTGAAGCGGTCTTTTACGGCAAGGGACCGCAACAGCAGGGACCGACCTTCAAACTCGGAGAAGGTAGAGTGTATTGTAGGGACGGCATAAAATATCTGGGAGTGCTTATCGATAATAGGTTGAATTGGACGCCCCACATCGAATGCGCCGCCAATAAGGGCCGGAAACTAGCTTCCAAGATCGGCTCGGCGGCGGCACTCACGTGGGGATTCAAGGGAAAAGCTGCCGCTCACGTTTACCAGGGAGCGATTCAACCAGCCGTTTCGTACGCCACCGAAATATGGCAGGAAGGATGCAACGTGAGGAACACCAGGAAGCTGCTAAGTGCTCAACGCCCGTTAACGGTAAAGGCCGCAATGGCCTACAGCACGGTCTCTACGGAGGCCGCACTTGTTTTAAGCAATTTACTGCCGATTGATTTGTTTTTGCAGGAAACGACAGAAGTAGAAAGAATGCGGAAAAAGGTCCCGGACGATAGTACACGCGCCGCGATCGAAAACATCGGTTACCGGGGGCGCCAAGTCGAAACGACAATCGAAGCCGTCGAGATGGGTCACCCAGCGTGCCTGGCGAACTTCCAATTCCAGTTGTGAGAAGACGGTGCACCGCCCTGGCGTTACTACACCGACGGCTCGACGTTCGAGGACGGGAAAACCGGAGCAGCGTTCGTGCTGTTTTCTGGAGAAGTAGAGATCGCCGCGAAGAAAATGAGACTCGCCGAAGGCTGTAACAACTTCCAGAGCGAGTTGGTCGGCATCCGAGGAGCACTGCGCCACGTTCAAGCAACGCAACATTTACCGGCGAGCGTGGCAATCATTACCGATTCGAGATCCGCGCTCGAAGCAATCGCGAGTCTGAAACGGCCAAACGGGCTAGTTTATGATATATAAGAACTTATCCGGGCGATTCACGAGACCACTCTTGAGTTTAGATGGACAAAAGCCCACGTGGGCACGGCGGGAAACGAGAGAGCCGACGCGTTAGCAAAAGAAGCGGCACAAGCCGTCGACGTCGATATCGATTACGACCAGCTGCCTTTAGCTACGGTGAAGAAGCGCGCACGAGAAAATTCCGTACGGAAATGGAACGCGAGGTGGGAAAACGCCGCAACTGGAAGACGGACCTTTCGGTTCATTCCCACCATCGAGGCGAGAAGAAAAATCCCGGTGAAACTCGACCGCTTCACGGTACAGATCGTCACCGGGCACGGAAACTTTAAAGCATACCTAAACGGGATAGGTAGATCAGAATCGGCCGAATGCGAGTGCGGAGAAAGAGACGACGTCGAACACGTCCTGTTTGATTGTCGCTTAATTCAACGCGAACGCGGTATAGCGGACGCCAGGTTAGCACGCGTCGGACTGGCCTGGCCCATGAACGAAGAAGATGTTAAGATCGTCGCGAATAACGATGAATGGTGGATCGAGCTGACTCGATACGCGAATTCTTTGGAACGTTTAAAACCAGACACTGCTGAAGTTATTAAAGCTAGAAAAATCGAAAGACGCAGACCTGCGGAAAGACGATAAGTTAAAGTACGCGATTAAGCGAGACCACGAGGTTAGGACGGAAAACAAGCTGACACAGTTGGGTGAAAGATGATAAACCACGGCACGACAGAGGAAGAGAAAGATAGAAAGGAAACAAACGCTTAGTGCAAAAGTTTACCGTATAGAATGAACGCGAAAGTGCGAGGAAGTGTTTTCATGCGAGGAAGAACCAGAGTGTCGTGGAGACATCGTAAAGGAACCCACGCGCGCGGTAACCAGCGCGGTGGCCTCTCTCGGAGAACTCGGACTATATGCAACAGCTCGACGAGACCGGCTCACCGTCGCTTCGTTAAAGACATTAAATGCGGGACAAGCTTGTAGCAAAGCGACCTCGAGTCAAAGGACATATAAGATAAGTTTTGAGATACGCTATTAGGCTAATCGAGAGTATTGTTTTCGATAGCCGCTTAATATAAATTTAGGATGTAACAAACAGGCTATCAGAAGATTGTTTCTGATAGCCGCACTAGGATTTTCATGTATAAACTCTTGTTAAACTAGAAACAAAATGTTAAGTTGGAGTGTGGAGCGAGCATCCGACAGTTACGCTAAACACACGGTGTTGTACTCCAGACATATGCTGCTGTACTGACTAATTGGCGCTTTTTATTCCTAATAAAAGTGAGTTAATTATTTGCATGACACCCAATAATGCATGCCAGACACCGCGATGTTTTTGAAAATTGAAGTTTTAATTTTAACCTAATTCAATAACAAAAGATTTGAACTTTGAGCTTAAATAGAGTAAATTGTTCGGGAGTAACATTCAAACTGACGTTTAACTTGATGTTCTTTCAAAACCCTTTGCAATAAACCGATCGGCTAACACTTAGTTCCCTGCATGAAAACAAGCTTACCGCGAACCGGAGAAGCGGAAGGAGCGCTGTCTCGAAATAAAGATTGCTGTCTTAACGCCTTTCGAACGCCTCACGAAGCCGAAACTGGAACATAGGGTTTAAGTATAACATGTAACTGGGCTGAAGGAAAAACTGCAGCGAAGCCGACACTGGCAGATTCGTCTGTCCGCGTCGACTCCGACATTGAGGTTATAAACTGCAAGATTGTAATCCGACAGTTTCCCACAGGATTAGTATAAGTTTTTATTTTTGTTTGATTTTAAGCTCCGCTTAGCTTTAAGATGCATGCACCCTTATGGTTCCTTTTCTAGATTTGTAAATATTAGGTTCATTCAGCATGTAACGCCGATTCGGGAGGAGGTGTAATACCGAAAGGTGGTGCACCTATCCCCGCAATCAGGCGATTGTGGTAAATAAAATTGTATGTGCTGAAAAGCACGAAACAAAAGCATGCTCTAACTTGGAAAGAGACGTCGTCAAACACAAAGCCATTTCCACCTGCCCAGCCTACCTGAAAAGGCTTGACGCCAAAATCTCTAATACAGATTATGGACTTTGAGGACACTCAATTAACTTTGAGGTTTGCGCAAGTGAATCTTCGCAATTCACGTGTTGCGACTTTCGAAGCAATGGGTTTCTCCTCCGACAATAATATAGACATACTACTGACCCATGAGTTATACGTGTTTAGTTCAGGTTCAGGGTACAAGCTCGATAGGGCGGCTGTACTCTTCAACAGGATAGCCGCATCCTCTTCTATGCGGTACTACTCGGCTATTGTTTTCAATAGTTCGAAGCCCGTCGGAGTGGTAACACTCAGCCATTTAACCAACAACTGCAATGCAGTAACCATGGTTACGGTTGGAAACACCTCCCTGGAAATCGTTGCGTTTATTGCCCACCGAGTGAGGATCTTCGTATTCATCTCCAACACTTAGATAAAATTCTCGATAAATTAAGAGGCACTCCTATTATCATAGCAGGTGACTTCAACTCGAAATCGCCACTTTGGCACTCCCCGGTCACCGACGAACGAGGACGATGTGTGGAGAACCTCGTGGGTGAACGCGACCTCTGTGTTGTTAATGAACCATTTCAACCTTTCACTTTCGCTAGCCATCTAGGTTCGACTAATATAGACGTCACACTAGCATCTTCTTGTTTAGCCAGGAAAATATTAAACTGGCGCGTCATTCCAGACGTAATAGAAAGTGACCACCGACTGATACGGTTTGAATTAACCGTCAAGGCCCCTAACCACGTTCTAATCCTTAAAAGAATCTTTGATTATAAACGTATTGATCCCGTTCGCCTAAATGAGGCTATTTCAAGTTTAATTCCTTCGTATCTTCCTCGTGATGCTTCGTGCCACGATCCTAAATCTGTGGACGCCTTCAAGTTGACCAGGATGATTCTCCACTCTTGCCACAATGGCTTAAACCGCATACGCTTAAAATCTAGAGCTGGTGTACCTTGGTGGAGTCCTAAGTTAGATAGGTTAAAGCGAGCGGTGCGTTGTTTACGAAAACACCACCAAAAAGCCCTTGCCGAAGTAAAACCTCAATGGCTTGCCTCTTATGAGGCCGCGCTTAACCGGTATAAACTGGCAGTGAAGACAGCGAAATATAGCTCATGGAAAAGTTTCGTGAAGAAAAGCTTGGCAACGAGTCCCTGGGGGGTTAGTTTACAGATTATCCTCTCGTAAGTTCCTGTCGATCCAACCGTGCTCAAATGTTAAAGACGGCGACAGATACACTATTTCAGAATTAGACACGATCAAAGTTATAGTTTCCACATTATTTCCGGACGACGATCCCTCGACGGACAATGCCCAAATAAGATCCCGATCTCTTTTGCAGTGTAATTCCCGACAGGACTGGGTGATCACTAGCGACAATTTAGCCGCGGTGGCTAGCAAAATTCCTAGAATCAAAGCTCTTGGACTTGACGGAATACATTGTAATGTTTTGCGAACGGTTGTTGTAGATTCTCTCTCATCAACGATCGTTGACCTGTTCAACTCTTGTATAAAAATTGGCTATGTTCCTACCAGCTGGAAAGCTGGTAAACTAATCACTATTCTCAAGCCCGGAAAGAAGGATCTCGCCAACCCCGTACCGTCCGATAACTTTGTTATCTGAACTAGGTAAACTTTACGAAAGGACACTTCTGAAAAAGATACATGACGACATTCTGCCTGAAGTCTTATTCCATCCTAGTCAATATGGATTCGTTCCTGGCAAAACGACGACTGACGCCGCCCGTCGATTAATGAAAATTGTACAATCGAACGTTTCCAAGTACAGACTAGCTATTTTCATAGACATTTCTGGAGCGTTCAACAACGTATGGTGGCCCTCTATAATCGAAACTCTCGTCGTTAAGAGAGTACCTGCAAACGCCACGCGCGTCATTCGTAGCTATTTGTCGAACAAATCGATAACTTATTCTGCCAACGTTTCACGTTCAACTTTTACGAAACGACTGACGAAGGGCTGTCCACAAGGCTCGGTTTTTGGGTCGACTTTGTGGAACTTGGTGGTAAACGATCTTCTAGACAAAGACTTACCAGCAGACTGCGACATTTTTGCTTATGCGGACGACATAACTGTCACAGTGTCCGCAAATTTCAGACGAGACTTGGAGGCAAAATCTAACACGTGCCTATAAATATTGTGACTAGCTGGGCTGGCAGCAATAAACTAAGTATTTCTGCAGACAAGACTAAGTACATGGTTTTTGGCTCTACGCTAAGACGAGATCCTTCACTGCGCCTCCACGATACTCCTGTCCGAAGGGTCTTTGAATTCAAGTACCTCGGACTTTTGCTTGACGACAAACTGAGTTTTGTAAAACATTGCGCTTTCGTGGTTGACAAGTGTAAGAGCGTCTTGCAGTTGTTCTACAAATACTCACGATTGAAATGGAACCTTCACAAAAAACATCTTGCGAATATCTTCGACAATGCAGTCATTGCTATGCTCACTTATGGCCTAGACATTTGGTACCACAGACTTCGACATTCCCACGTGGTCAGGAAGCTGGTTTGGTTATGGGTCAGAGGGTTTCGTCCATGCCCGGGTGTCCGGCTGTCGGTCCGCTGTGGTACTCTTCGATCACTCTCTCGCGGAGCTGCAGTGGTACGAAGAGGGCTCGCTTATCGTTGATTACTCGATACAAATAACCGGCGATGACCTCATACTGGCGGTGCGTCTCGGGCTCTTCGTCTTCGCGGGTGCCTTGGTTCTGAACTCTGTTCCATGCCGCGATAATGCGTTGGATTCCATCGTCTGTTTGTTGCCCATCTTGTACCCTTATTGTCAGGTTTGTTGCTTCGCCAACGATTTGGTTTAGGGCAGCTGTGTTGCCAGGAAGCGGAAGGGGTCGTTCTTCGTCGTCGATCTCAGTTGGAGTTGGTTGAGGGTGTCTAGACAGATGGTCAGGCAGCTCGTGCGGAATCACGTCGGTGTCGACTGCTGCAGTGCTAGTGGCTTCTCTTGTCTGTTCCCAATAAGCCGTGCGACGGGCGTCGGTGCCGTAGTAAGTGCACCGACGGCTTAGTGGCGAAGTGAGGCATTCGACGACAAGCGCTCTGCAGGTACTGTCGTAATTTCCCAATTGGAACGGTACCGTGGCTTCGCCAAGAACTCGCATGGTAGTTCCGGCCGCGGTGGTGGCTTGCTGAGTTTTCGAGGTTTGTACCGGGTTCGTCCAGATGTCCCGCCGTACAAAATTGTGTGTAGATCCGGAGTCAAAAATAGCTTCGGACTCTCGGTCCTCGATGCGGATTATTGTTTTGGGCAAGTTCTGGCCGATGTTCAGCGCGTTTAGGGCCGGAGCGTTGTGGTCCTCTCTCGGCTGGCTTCTTGAAACTTGTCTCTGTGAGAGATCTGGGCAGTCGCGATTAAAGTGGCGCTCTTGACAGTATTGGCATTGCGGCAGCTGCGGTTGTCTGATTGCCCGTTCGGTTACCGGTGTTGGTCGAAGCTCAGTTGTCTTGCTGCTTCTCAATGCAACTTCTACCGTAGTGACCTTTTTTACTAGCACCAACAAGTTGACTGGAGTATGGTCAATAAAGTGCATTTGGAGAGCTGGTTGTAGCTGGCTGAAGTACATTTTGATGTCTTCTTTGGGGTTGATGCCCAGGCGCCGTGCAAGTTAGTTTTTTTTTGTCGAGGAATTCGGCCGCTGGTTCGCCAAGACCCTGCTTCTTCCCGTAGTACTGTGTTTTGAGCTGGTTACCGGTGGCGACGCTGTCGTATTCGTCTCGTAACAGCTCGGCAAATTTATCTACCGTGGTGGCAAAACTGGCGTATGTTTTCCACCATTTCGCGGCGGCATTGTTACAATATTTATTGTGATCTAATGGGGAAAGGTGGAGAAAGAAACAAGGAATGAAGAACAGTATCACTTCAAAGTAATCAACCAGATGTTATCGCTTACCTTTTTGGCTAGCCTCGCCGCAGGTGGTCGTCGGGTTAAAGAAAATCCTAAGATACTTAATTAGTTCCGGTAAGCTGAATGCCCAAGTGCGCCACCTTCTCTCGAACTGTTATCCGCAGAAATTATGGTCTAGGGAAGAGAAAAGGAAAGCCTAGACCCGAAGTCTCCCCAAAAGAAAACATATGTAGTATTCACAATAATCATTTATTAAAAAAATGATTCACTATCTCCTTCCAACGGAAGCAACACAACTGCGACGGTTACGCCACTGGTAACTCCTGACAATTATTTATATAACCCCACAGAGAAAAATTATTAAGCACAAATATCAATTACAAGTACACATAATAAGTAACAATAAATAGAGTTTGGAAGCCACACAAGCTAAGATCGTTTACGTAGCTAATAATTACCGCGGCTACGGTAGCGATGATTTACTAATTAAACGCGTTCCCGCTAATTAATCGTACAGTCTGGGGGACAACTTGATCCAAGCGTCATAAGACCGGTAAATAATAATCATCAATCTAAATATAGAGATACGGGTAACTCCCAAAATTCTACCTTTGATAAAATTTAATAATTACTGTAAGTGATTGAGAAGTTATTATAAATAATTGTAATGACTTGACCATTACACAGTTAAAAATATTGAAAGAATTATTGTATAAAATAATTATGAACTATTATAAAGTTTGACGTTAGGTGATTTTAACATTTGAGAGAATTATTGTATATAAGAAGGTTATGAATTACAATAAAATTTTACGTTAGGTGATATTAACTTAAATAAGAAAATAATTATACTCGACGTCGTCTCCCACTTCCGCAATCATTTATATATATTTATACGAGGATCGATCTTAGTTGAAATAGGTGATAAAATGGCGACACGAACACGATCTTTTGTTTCCTCCTGCACGCAGCGCGCCGGCTGCTGACCGAAGGCTTCAGCGTCCGGTCGAAATCAGGTCGACTGCGAGTCTCCCGCGACTCCAATATAAAGGTGTCATAAATACCTCGAATATCGTAGTAGTTTTCCTTACTTTCCCGAACATCCGAACTGGTTTAGCGCGTTCACCATTTCCTTAGATTACAGATAAAAGCACACGTAGATCTACCTCAGAACAACAGACGAAGACGTCCAAAGCGAAGATCGAGTATCCAGCATCCACTTTAATATCACCCGTAACGTAACAAGGACAGAAAAAGACCCAAAGAAAGAAGCTAAAAATTGTGAAGATTAGTTGGTTGGCCTCCATTACTAACACGTGTAAGAATACTAACCCACTTTATGTGTCTGGCCGTCTACAAGACATAGTGCCGATTTTATTTGCACCGGAGGTTCAATCGGATTTATTTCCAAAAGGCTAAAATAAACGTCGGTGTAGAAGATGTTACCAGATGAAAAGAGATTCAATTTACCTCACCTCTCCGATGTTCCCCTGTTGTAAACCGATCCACAAACAGCATAAAAATGAATATAATTCGTCGACGACTAACAACTTTCGCGCCTCCGTAGGCGTGATTTCGAACTACGGTTCGAGGACACAGATGTTACTGTTAGTTGCCTAACTCTCAGGCGGATTTTGACTCGCAGTAGAAATTTACACGTTACAAATTCCCCCCTAGCAAGAAGTGAGACCCACGGTCGAAATCAAATCCGAACGCAGCCGTAAAGAACTTAGAGTGGAACTTGCCATGAAGTTCGTTACCAACTAACCGCACATTGAAAACCATAACCCAACCCAGGAACCAAAAACCACCGAAACCCAACCCGATAGATGAAGGAACAGAACCTTTCGAAGTTCCCTAAGATCAATCAAACCTAACTTGGACTAGAGATGCATACAGCAAAATGATACTGCCTGAGTAACCAAACTTCAAAGAACTTAGAAGGCCAATATCACGAAACTAACGTGCTCGTTAAAGCCACCAAATAGTGATTCCGGGTATGAATAAAGAACGAGACGTTATTCCAAGTACGGAGCGACGATCCAAGACAACTAAGAGAAAAAAGAAGAGGAGAAAAAGACGGAAGTTTAGACTAGCGTCAAGGACCCAAAAGCCCTAAAGTCACACTGAAATCCCAACCCCAATCATTAGCAAAACCTTGGAAGAAAATTCCCAAAGGAAGTAATCTTTAAAAGAAAAAAACGAAGAACCCCCCTAAGTAACCCCAAGGACAAAAGCCCAGTATTAGCAATCCTAAGAGAAGGAAAGAAAGAAGTAGAAAGAAGAAGTCATGATTATCTGTTGCTAATCGGACACTAGTAGATTATCAATTGCTGTGCTAGACTGTCACAATGAGACGTAGAAACCGATTAACGGAATAGAGTACTCCCAGAAAAACCAAAGCATAAGTGGCAGAAGAGATACCCTAAGAATGACTACACACATCCAGAGAAACCGACCAAGCGGGCGTACATATAGTACAGAAAAGCGGAGTGATAGTCTGCCTCAAGTTTCAGACCTACTCAACAACCAAATAATCCACTAAACCCAATCCAACAGCAGAAAGGAAACTTAGAAGGAAAGAAGAAGCATAGTTGCAGTGAACACTCCGGAGAAAAGTTAGCAGAAGAAAAGAAGCAAGTGTCCAAGCAACCCAAGAGAAAGAGAGAGCAAGAAAGAAGGACAGAAAGACAGAAGGAGAAAAGAGAGTACATGATGTTGTTGTACGGATCCAGCCTACTGCCAACCAAACCCGAAAGGCGAACCTTTAGGAGAAAGAAGAAAGAAGGAAGATATGGCAGGTAGGTGATAAGTAATCAAGAAGAAAAAGCAGAAGTAAGAAATACAAGAAAGGAAGAAAAGAAACAGACGGAGATAGATAAGAGATAGAGCAAGACGGAGAAAGCTAAGACAAGATGTAAATGTCTGATTCGTTCTTCTCTCCGTAGAAGAAACGAAAGGGAGTGACCAGCCCTTCAATGCCCAACCAACCGCCCAAGTGGCGAACCATAAGGAGAATCCAAAAGAAAGAATAATGGTTGGCACAAAGAAAAGATAGATAGACCCCAGAAGAAAAAAATAAAAAGTAGAAAAGATAAGAGATAGAGAAAGACGGAGAAAGCTAAGGCTTGATGTAACTGCCTGATTCATTCTTCACCCCGTAGAAGAATGAAAAGAGAGACCACCCTACGGTGCCCAACCAACCACCCGAAGGGTAAACCTTGAGGAGGAAGGAGAAGAAAGAAAGAGATGTGGCATGTAGGTGATCAACCAATCAAGAAGAAGAAAAAATAAGAAGTAAGAAAAACAAGAAAGGCAGAAAAGAAACAGACGGAGAAAGCTAAGACAAGATGTAAATGTCTGATTCGTTCTTCTCTCCGTAGAAGAAACGAAAGGGAGTGACCAGCCCTTCAATGCCCAACCAACCGCCCAAAAAAAAGAGAAGAGAAACGAAGAGAAAAGATATCGTAGTTAGTCATAACCGAATGTGTCCCAAATGCTGTCCCCAAAGTGAAAAGTTTATTTCAAGACTTTTATGCCGACAAGCGGAATAGGAAATCCCAAAAAAAATCAAAATTTAACAGTAAAGCAGAGAATCCTATAAGTGACATACCAATCCAAAAAAATGCCGACGAAGCGGGTACAACTATATACAATACGGAAGGGTAGTCTGTCCCGAAATAAGATGGCAAAGAAAAAAACCAAAAGAAAATTGTGAAGCAACTTAATCCAAAGAACAGCAAATCAGTGGCAGCAAATTGGAAGAAGGCAAATGGATAGCATCCGAGTTACTATAACCAAAATACCAACAAGATAATTAAAAGAGTACAATCAAAAGTCCAAATACACAAGCCAACTAATAGCTAAAGTCAACAATCCAGAGTCAACAAGCGTTGTTAGAATTTACGACGCTTGCGACGCCGATGAAAGAAAAGCGAACGATCAAGAGAAAGAAACGTCGATGCATCAGTAGAAGAAACCAAAGAACTCGATGGAAAAGAGAGAGATGCAGCTTTTACCTCTTGAGCAGGTGTAGTATCTTCCTGTCGATGGGTAGAAAACCTATTAGCAACCCTATTGTTAGAACGCTTCATAGTACTTGGCAATAAGCGAGAGTGTGATCTCATAGTATTGTTTTGTCGCGAGTTACAACAGCAAGAACGTATGTATTCAGCAACCTTAGACCTCATATGTGGCCAGTAGAAGTGCGAACGCAGACCGTCCAACGTACTTTTAACACTACGATGGTCACCCTTAGATGGAAGATGGTGATAAGAGATTAGCTGTTTGCGTTGATCTGATGGAACAACTAATTTCCATACACAAGGATCAGATCGAGCGATACGTACACGTTTACATAACAGATTTTCCACAATACACCAACGAGAGTAACGTCGCGGAAAAGTAGAAGCTTTAGCAATTAGACCTAGATACCAAGGATCGGTAGTGGGCCGAATAAACCTAGCAACCGAAGAAAAATTTGGTGGAAGCGAAGCTAAAGAACGAACATGTCGTAAAGCTTTCTCAGCTTTAGGACCACAGTGAACACAAGTAGTAGCCAAAGAAGGAACCGACGAAGTTGGAAGAGAACCAGCGACAGCCTTAGTCGAAGATATAGAGGCAGCAGTTTTGTTTGGATAACCCAAAGGTGGTTCTAGAAGTCGATCATTTTCCTCAAATGTCGAAAAGTTAAAAGAATTATTTGAGCTAAGATTAGATTCCAAACGTTTGCCTAAGGATATCAATTGCGAAAAAGATGTAATATCGATAAGTGCAAAGTGAGACTGATAAAATAAAGTCAGATTGCGACGTATGATTTTCAGTTGTGTCTTCTCCGAGATTGGGTCTAGCAATTGCATGAAAAGATGCCGGATAGTAGCAACATACATTCCAATCGATTCGTTAGGTTGCATCCTACAGTTCTGAATAGTATATAGCAGGCGTTCATCATAGTCCAACGGTAGAAATTCCGTTTTCAAAAGAGTAGCAACATCCTTCCAAGAACGCAAAGAATAGCGTCGGGCTCTAAATACAAAAAGAGCTTTACCGGACAGTACCTCAGAAGCTGAAAGAAAAAGCTGGTGGTGCGAAACACCGCGAGACATACACAATTCGTCGACTCTAGTTAAAAAGTTCATCAGTTCAAAAGGATCTTCACCTGAGAAGTTTACATCCCAATCGGCCAAGTTTATTTCCGCTTCAGAATCCGATGAAGTAAGAAATTGAAGTTCGTCTTCTAAAGAATACATGGTTCACACGAGATAACACACTAAGATTTTAACACCAAATAATCCTATGAGTAATCGGTAAGAGTATAATTAAAATTGACAACACAAGCGGCTCCCTTAAGCAAAACCTATAGCTAAACACAAAATCCCCAAAACTAAAATTAATTGTAGTAGTCCACGAAACGCGAACCCACGTAATAGTATTCGAAACTCTAGCAAAAAAAGAAAAAAAGATTTCACCCACTAGGTAGAAAAATATAAGCAAGCAACTAATGAGTAAAACTTTAGAAAGTATAACTTGAGCTTCTATACTACTAGAAAAAAATAATAACAAGCCAGAAGCAGTAATTAATAAGAAATTTGAGCAAGTAAACAGTAGCACTTATTCACCGTCAGAACCCGTTCAAGAAGAAAATCGTCGAAAGCCCCACGTTGGGCGCCAGAAATATTTGTTACAATATTTATTGTGATCTAATGGGGAAAGGTGGAGAAAGAAACAAGGAATGAAGAACAGTATCACTTCAAAGTAATCAACCAGATGTTATCGCTTACCTTTTTGGCTAGCCTCGCCGCAGGTGGTCGTCGGGTTAAAGAAAATCCTAAGATACTTAATTAGTTCCGGTAAGCTGAATGCCCAAGTGCGCCACCTTCTCTCGAACTGTTATCCGCAGAAATTATGGTCTAGGGAAGAGAAAAGGAAAGCCTAGACCCGAAGTCTCCCCAAAAGAAAACATATGTAGTATTCACAATAATCATTTATTAAAAATGATTCACTATCTCCTTCCAACGGAAGCAACACAACTGCGACGGTTACGCCACTGGTAACTCCTGACAATTATTTATATAACCCCACAGAGAAAAATTATTAAGCACAAATATCAATTACAAGTACACATAATAAGTAACAATAAATAGAGTTTGGAAGCCACACAAGCTAAGATCGTTTACGTAGCTAATAATTACCGCGGCTACGGTAGCGATGATTTACTAATTAAACGCGTTCCCGCTAATTAATCGTACAGTCTGGGGGACAACTTGATCAAGCGTCATAAGACCGGTAAATAATAATCATCAATCTAAATATAGAGATACGGGTAACTCCCAAAATTCTACCTTTGATAAAATTTAATAATTACTGTAAGTGATTGAGAAGTTATTATAAATAATTGTAATGACTTGACCATTACACAGTTAAAAATATTGAAAGAATTATTGTATAAAATAATTATGAACTATTATAAAGTTTGACGTTAGGTGATTTTAACATTTGAGAGAATTATTGTATATAAGAAGGTTATGAATTACAATAAAATTTTACGTTAGGTGATATTAACTTAAATAAGAAAATAATTATACTCGACGTCGTCTCCCACTTCCGCAATCATTTATATATATTTATACGAGGATCGATCTTAGTTGAAATAGGTGATAAAATGGCGACACGAACACGATCTTTTGTTTCCTCATGCACGCAGCGCGGCCGCTGCTAAACGAAGGCTACAGCGTCCGGTCGAAATAAGGTCGACAGCGAGACTCCCGCGACTCCAATATAAAGGTGTCATAAATACCTCGAATATCGTAGTAGTTTTCCTTACTTTCCCGAACATCCGAACTGGTTTAGCGCGTTCACCATTTCCCTTAGATTACAGATAAAAGCACACGTAGATCTACCTCAGAACAACAGACGAAGACGTCCAAAGCGAAGATCGAGTATCCAGCATCCACTTTAATATCACCCGTAACGTAACAAGGACAGAAAAAGACCCAAAGAAAGAAGCTAAAAATTGTGAAGATTAGTTGGTTGGCCTCCATTACTAACACGTGTAAGAATACTAACCCACTTTATGTGTCTGGCCGTCTACAAGACATAGTGCCGATTTTATTTGCACCGGAGGTTCAATCGGATTTATTTCCAAAAGGCTAAAATAAACGTCGGTGTAGAAGATGTTACCAGATGAAAAGAGATTCAATTTACCTCACCTCTCCGATGTTCCCCTGTTGTAAACCGATCCACAAACAGCATAAAAATGAATATAATTCGTCGACGACTAACAACTTTCGCGCCTCCGTAGGCGTGATTTCGAACTACGGTTCGAGGACACAGATGTTACTGTTAGTTGCCTAACTCTCAGGCGGATTTTGACTCGCAGTAGAAATTTACACGTTACAGCATCGCGCAGGCAGCTGGCGGCTACTTTTAACTTTTTTTCATCGGAGCTTTCTTCTTCAAGAAACGGCTTTATTTCTTGCAGAAACTTGTCGGGGTCTTCTAATTGTGTGCCCTTAAAGACCGGTGTCGCTTTTTCTTCCGGCCAGGCGGTGGCGAGGCGTCGCAGCATTTGGTGTGCTTCATCTACCGATAGCTTCGTTTCTTCTTGGATTGTTTGGGCGCCACTGGATAGTGATGTGCCGTCATCCAGTACGGCTGCTCGGCATTTTCTTCTAGCTCGTCGGAGGTGGTTTGCGCGTGGATCTGCAGCGCGTTGCTTGCTACTTCGGTGTCCTCGTTAGGGTTAGGCTTCACGTTCTCAGGCCGCCAATTGTTACCGTGGAGGTTCGAGGAAAGCGTCGCTATGTCGGTGTTTTCCGGCCTCGGTAGTGAGGTTAACGTTGTTTGAAAGTTGCGTTTGTTACGCAACACGGCAGAAAGGAATTAAAGAAACTGTAATAACACGGTTTTTAATCCTACTTTATTTCTACAACTAATATATTTACATACGAGTACAAGTCTAACCAATATTAATTTAACGCGCGCTATTTACTCACGTGTAAGCTGGTTGCTGATCCCTTAGACTCAGGGGACCATTAAGCGCGAAAGTCTTGGTGCCTCAACCAGTCGAACACCTTCAGATTTTGCCGACCAGGAACGCTCCTTTTATTCATTTTGCGGCATCCGGGGAACCACCTCCATCATCGCGCTGCGTCTTGATTGGCTGCGCCGGAAGGGCCCTTCCTTTTCCCTTCATCTTTGTTTCGCTCAGTCCCATTATTTGTATTTTGTTGTTATCCATTTCGTCTGTAATCTCTATCTCTTTCCCTTTGATTCTATTTATATTCTATGTTCCTATTCCAATTTCTACTTTATTTACTTTACTTTTTTTGTTCTTTTGTCTTCGTCGTTATTTTTCTCATTTGCTCTTTTCTCTTGCCTATTGTCGTCGTCTTTTTTTCCCAACTGGTTTTCGTTTCTTGTTAGTTTTTTGGAATTTGTTGGTTTCGATTTGTGATGTTCCTAAGTGTTTTGTTTAAATCTTCTTCTTGCGAGCCCGGCCTTTCTTTTTAGTGGGGTGTTAGTATAGTCCGTGCCCAGTTTTTCTTTTTTGGTATTGCTCTCCGGGCAGCGCTTGGTTCTTCTTCATCTGTGGATCTGGCTCTTTTCTTTTGTTTCTCTATATCGTTACGTGTTATTACTTCCGGATTTTTTTTCATCTTCTGGAATGTCTTCAATGTCCCACGCTTCTCTATTTATTAGTAGTTTATTCTTCTTAATTACTGCTGTTAGCCCTTTTTTTCTAGCGTCTTTCATGTGAAAAATTAGTTGTTTCTTCTCTTCCCTTGTCTTCTTATCTAGGTCATTACTCATGCCAGTTTCTTTGTGTTACTCAGGATTTCCCATTTCTTTAGTATTGTTGTAATCCTATTCTTTACTGGTCTGTTTTTATTTTCTTTTCTCTCCCCCAGTCTGTTAATAAAGTCTATTTCATTTTCTCCTAGTTGAATCTCCATTTTCTTTCTTATTATTTCTAGGATCTTCTGTTTCAAGGTGTCTAAGTCTTTCTCTGCTCTTTCAGGTATTCCAAAGATTAAATTTCTTTTCCTTAGCTCATTTTTTAATTTCTCGATCTTCGCTCCCTGGTAATTTATAGTTTCTTCTAATTTCTTCATTTTCTCTAATTGCCGACCTAAAAATTTTGTCGATTCATGAATATAGTTCTGGGTCCGTTAAAGAATAAAATAGCACTGTGTTATTTAGACGATATTCTGATTCTAGCCAAAGATTAGGATTATGTAACTATTAATCTTTATGTTACCGAGTGTCCCATTTAATGCTATAACATAAATTTTATGTTTTCATTAGCACGATGTATCTATTACCAGGTGTTTACATTACCGAGCGTTTACGTATTAAAGATGTTTTTCCAAATGCTTACACAAAAAAGTAAATACGCCAATTTTGGCTTTATTTTTAAACTTGGTGCAAACTAACATAAACACTAAAATAAAAAATGCTATAGTGTACTTAAAATTTATTATTAAAGCATACATTTCTTGTCTGTCTATCTTATCCGTTGAAGATGGTTTCCAAACAATCTGCTCTTTTAGGAAGAGGGCTCTATAATAATCAAGGTCAAATGTTACTTTGACCAGTGAGATAAAAGTTTTGACATCTTTCATTTAATTTTTCTTGTTTGTAATTTTGAGTCTTCGCTTTATTCCCACACTAGTAGATGGTTGTACAAGAGTTTTAAATTTACTTTGTTTTTTTCTTCTTTGTAGCAGAATAAGGTCATAGAAGGTATTCCATAGAAACTTATCAAAGATTGACTATTTGGAGACACACTCAGCTTATCTTGCACAACGCGTCGACTCCTGTAAACTTATTTGCAAAATTATTTATTAAATTCTTGTCTAGGATCGCTTTAACGGTTGAATTTGGTTAAAGAAAACACTTATAAACATTTATTGATTAATACTAAATCTTAAAACTTAAACACAGCTTTAGAAATACTGCCTTTTTTTAGTTCTTCAATAGCTTGTCGATACTCCTTTAAAGCAAAAGTCTTAATACCCAAACTGTCGTAGTTTAAATACCTATCGCCCATCGACTCCAATAATCCTAAAGTTTTTGGAAAACTGAACTGGTTCAAAAACAAACCGATTATTTGTATTTCTTTCATTGATAATTCCAAAGGTGAAATACTACAACAATGGTGTTAGTGTTGGTGCCTGTAAAAAGAATATACCCACCTCATTTTGGCTTGTGGTGACGCCATGCCGAATAAGCATAGTTTTCCTCCTTTGTTCAACAAGGAAAAAGCGTGTTCGATCGCCGGTACGCATCCACTGCAATCGATGATGACATCGAATAAATAATCTGGATTCTTTTCGTGTCTTTCTTTTAACTGATCTGGAGTTACTCTATCAAATCCAGTTTCTAAATAATTGGGCGTAAGAAGACTACCTGTTTCCGTTATAAGAAACTTACCAAGTCTTTTTAAGAGTTCTAAACGATTGACGTTAGGTTCTGACACGGTCACTCTTCTGTGACCTTGTAAGTGTAGTATAGACACCCATAGATTACCGATAACGCCAGCACCAAGAATGAGAATCTTTTGACCAACTGTGATTGGCGCTATACGATCCCACGAGTGTGCTAAACACGAAATCGGTTCGGCCAAAACGGCCTGTTCCAAAGTGATATCGTGAGGAAGTTTGTGTACTTGCCGTTGAAGGACGTTGATGTACTGTGCCCAAGCACCATCTTTAAATATACCTATGTAACTGCTAATACCGCCTCGATTGCAATAGTGTGGTTCTCCGGAATTGCAATAGTGACAAGCACCACACCCACTAAAAACAAATCATTACCCGTGCCTAAAGCAGAAAAAAGACTTACATATTAGGATCAACTGTGACTTTATCTCCAGGCTTAAAATCAAACACTTCTGAACCAACGTCTTCAACTATACCAGAAAATTCATGACCCATTGTAAACGGTTCATCTTTGATGCATGGAAACGTACCCTGGAACAATTTATTTAGAGTGAGACACGAAAACAAGTTAAAAAAATGGTTAAAACAGATCAGTGAACTGATTTTAAAAATAACGGAGATCACGGCCGTTCAAACAATTTACATTTGCTAATAAACACCTGTATCTGCATGTGACATCTGATACACGAACTGGTTCTAGTATTTTCTCCAATTAGAAAACTAAAGTACGTTAATGTCAAAAAATTTGTAAACAAATAAAAACAAAATTTTCCATAAAAATGATTCATAAATAATTATATACGTCACTCAAAGAAAAATGCGCAAAAATTTGCATTGTTTAGATAAATTGTTAAGCAATAATACAACAATCGGCTTTGTATAACAATTAGTAATTACAAGTTCGATTGATAAAAATCATCTGGTACTTTTCCATCAGATTCGAACTGTAGGTTATTGCCAGGTTTTTTTTACAAGGTCGTATTGTTATTTTAAACAAAAATTTCTGAATTATTTAAAAACAAACTGATTACAACGAGGTTTATAATTTATTTTTAAATATAACGCCTAGTCAACCGGGATCGATATGTTAAGCATCATCTGGCATCCATCAAAAACCGAGTTGACGTATGCTAAAAATGCAACAACAAAAAGGAAAAACATAATTAAACAAGTTTAGCAACGTCTAATGACCGAGTAAGTTATGCAGAAAATAAACAACATTTAATAATAATTTTTAATAAAAACGCAATTTTCTAATAAATAAGAAAAGATTGTCTGCTGAAACGTAAACGTACAAAAATACAAAAAAACCGTCTAGTCAAATAACAGTGGTACCCATAGAGGTGGTACCCTTAAAAAAGAAAAAACAACAACAACGGTTTCTAAAAGTAAAGTCAAATTATGGAAAAAAAACTTACTCTAGAAAACAAAAAAGCACAAAACAATAAAAATTGTAAAAATCAGAACTTGCAGACATTTAAATTGCAGTAATAAAAATTCAATATTAATAAAGCCAATACAAAACAGCCTACTCTGATAAAAATAGTATTTTCAGAGAAAAAAAAAACAAAAACCAACACAAAAATTGTCGCTACAATAAAAAAACAAAACAACAACAAAAGCTTGCTAGGATATAAACTAAAACCATAAATAATACAAAAATATTAAAAATCACAACAAATCCAACACAATAAAAATCAAATATATTTACAGGTGACATTCGTAAAAACAAAATTTAGACTTACATAAATAATATAAAACTAACGGAAATATGCACTATTTTTCAAGAATAAACAGAACACATAAAAATAAAAAAGACAAAACTATAGAGAAACAAATTATGATGAATAACAAAATCAACGAGGGGTAAAATTAAGCAAAAATAGATAAAACTAACAACAAACCAAAAATAGTTAAAAGTAGAAACGAATCGATATACAGTGAGCTCGTAAAGTATAGAATAAATTCATTATTTCCTAAATGATAAAGTTGGAAAAAATTTCTTCGAATGCGAAGAGTTTGTTTTCCAAATGGAAATAATAATGAATAATTAAATGCACAGCAAAAAATCAAAATAAATGTTCGAAGTGATCTCCTTCAAAATATTCCATATGTCACTAAAACTTCTGAAGAACCTCGCCTGAAATTGCCCGTCCTTTATGACGAATTCTGTCCTCTAGTTTGTCGATGGTATATTCAAATAGACTTTACTTTTTAGATACCCTCATAAAAAGTAGTCGAGGCGAGGTAAGATCAGGCCATTCCATAGATCTCGTACGACCAATCCATTAGTTAGCAAATACTTGGTTTAAATATTCGCAAACTATCTTCGCAAAATGGGGTGGCGCATAATCATGTTGATACTCTTACGGATTTATTTATTAAAAACTAATTTATTTAAAACGACTAAAACTACGTTTACTTATTATAGAAATATGTATACTTTTAAATTAACCGAACTAATAAAATCTAATAATAAAAACACTTACACTATAATTTATGTATAACCGTTGTATAACGCTATGACTAACACGAGATAAGATAAGGTCCTCGGATATCACACTTGTTTACACTAATTATCACATACACGATTATTCTCGATTTATTTATGTAGACACACGTGCGAACGATTTATTTTCACTTGATAATCTTCTTAATACAGCTGCATTCGCGTTTCGATAATAACTGACCTACGATTTCCATCTTCGGCTTTTATAGACATCGGCGAATTCTTCTCGATCGTTCCTCACTTTTCGCTATATCTTCTAGAAACTAGATAACAGTTCTAGAAGGCTCTTGCATTTGCAAGTAATTTCTCGGAAGTTTCAATACCATATCGTGTTATTGGGCATATCTGGATTTTCTTCATTTGAGTAAAGTACTGCAAGTGCAATGACTAATCGTCTCTTAAAAATTCGAGGTATCTTTCACCTGCTAACGCGCCCCCAAAGAAAAATGAACCCCATAACACGGTTACCGATAATGCCAGCCGAAACGTTAATTTTTTGTGGAAACTAACTATGAGTTTTTATTTTGCAGTGTTGATTCCCAAGAGACCAATTGACTGTGCCGTAGAGATGAAAGGTAGCCTTGTCGGAAAATACAATATTTCCTAAGAGTTCTTAGTCATCATTCAGGCGTTGAACCATGGCTTCGCAAAACTGCGGTTAAGATCATCTTTATTGAGTTCTTGGGCCATTTTATAAGGGCGCCATGACGGAACTTTGAACTATTTCGTTGTCTGCTGCCACTTGGCGTGAAAATAAATAAAGATTTTCTTAAAACTCAAGTAGAACGTTTAATTTAACATCTGTTGGATAGCCCATTTAAAGCGATCTCTCACATTGCCCACTTCCAAAAATTTTTGCTCGTTCTTAGTAACGGTGAACTGTGTAATTGGTGTAATAACGAAGGCTTCCACGGCCGGCATCTATACTAAGATAAGAATGTCTTCCGGGTTTGGATCGTGTCATTGCTGTTGTAACCGAAGTTGCCAACGTTTCGCCCACTTTTGTAAGATTCGTGAGATAAATCGCAAAACTCAAACAAGCAACTAAAATCTGACTAAAAACTTCTCAAAAGTTAGATTATCCACTTGTTAAACAAACCATAAATTAAACTCTGAAAAGGTAAGAAAGAAAATGATCTCCGTGTTTATTTCCATTTCTTTTTTTTTTCATGTATTTTTCCAGCGTTTTCATCATCTCTCTCATTTCCTTTTCCTACTTAGCCACCAACACTATGTAATCCGCATACGCAAACGACCATACCTTCACTTTCCCTACTACTATCCCTCCTGTCTGTTGTCCTCTCATTGTCTTTTCCAGATCCCCCGTATATACTGCAAACAGGCTTAGGCTCAGTGGGCATCCCTGTCTCAACCCTCTCTTTGTAATGAATTTCTCGTAGATTTCCTCAATTCTTTCTATTAATCTTTCATTTTTTTTCTTCATGTATTCTCACAGTTTCTCCCTGTTCATTCTGTCAAAAGCGGCTTTTAGATCTATGAATAGTGCCACCATTTTTCCCCTTTTTTTCTAGCTTTCTTTTCGACAAGTGTTTCAGTATATATATATGTTGTCTAGCACTATTCTTCCTTTTCTGAATCCCGCTTGTCCGTCTGGTACTAAACCTTTTTCCTCTATTTCCTTCAGTAGTCTTTCTTGTAGCACTGTCGCATATAACTTGTATGTCGTGCTTAATAATGCTACTTTACTTTATTTCTTTCTCCTTTTTTATAGATTGAGCATATTATTTCCTCTCTCTGTCTCTCCGGGAATCCTTCCCCTTTCCATATTTTATTTAGTATTTCCGTCATCCTTTTTGCTACATTTTCTTCCCCGTATACCCACTCTTCGCCTTGTATCCTATCTTCTCCTGTCGCCTTTCCTTTTTTTATCTTCTTTATTGCCTCTATTACTTCGTCTTCTTTTATTCTATCTGTATCTCCTTCTTCCCGTCTTACTACTGCGTCTTTTCTTTTTTCTGATTTTGTTCTTCCCCTCCCAGCAGGTTCCTAAAATATATCTCCCATTCTTTAATTTGTATTCCCTTTGTCGTCGTTTTTTTCTTCCTTTCTTTCTTAAGGTACTTCCATACATCTTCTTCAGTTTTTATTCCTTCGATATGCTTCTCTTGTTTCTTTTTGTTTTCTTCCTTCTTTCTCTCGCATGTTTTCTTGTATATTTTTACTGCTTCTTTGTATCCTCCTTTTTATTTTCTCCCTTTTTTCCACTGTCTTAATGCTCTCCTTGCATTTTTCTTTGCTTCCTTGCATTCTCTATCCCACCATTTCTTCCATCCTGACTCTCTCTGTTGCTTTCTCCATCATCTCTCTCGTTGCCTCCACACACTCTTGTAATCTCTTCCCTACCCATACCGTTTTCCCTATTCTCGCTTTATATCTTTTTATACCCTCTTCTGCCCACCTTTTTTTTGTTATGTACTCCTCATCTTCTTTTCTCTTTCTCTTTCTCTTCCTTCAATTGTCAATTCCAGTGGTTGGTGGTCTGACTCTACCCTTTCTCCCACCTTAAATGTCTTCACCTTTTCTCCAGCCTCTTCATTTGTCATTACAAAATCTATTATTGATTCTCCCCTTCCTCCTATGTACGTATATTCCCCCATTCCTTCTTCTTGTCTGTTACCATTTATTATTTCCCACCCTTTTTCGTTGCACATTTCCAGCAGTTCTTCTACCTCTTTATTTATCACTTTGTCCTTTGTTTGTCTCTTTCCCGTCCCTGTTCTTTCTTGTATTCCCCCCTCTTCCCCTATTCTTGCGTTGAAGTTCTCTCCTACTTTTATCAATCCCTCCTCCCTCTCCTCTATCATCTCTTTTTTGTTTTTCCTTGTCTCTTTCATTCTACTGCTATAAACAGTCACTATTTTTATTTTTGTTTTTCCCCACTGTATGTTCCTTTCTAAAACTCCTCTTCTCTGTTGCACTTTCTCTTTCTTTTTCTGACTCAAGCATTATTCCCGATATTATACCCCCCTTTGCTCTCCCTTTACTATTCTATCTTTCTGCATGTTGCATCACCCACTTAAATTCCTCCGGCAATTCCCACCACTCCCATTCTTTATCTTCCATTCATGTCTCCTAGAATCTCACTATATCCTGCTCCTTGATGTACTTCCAAAAATCCTGTTCCTTGTTCTTTATTCCCGCTTCCAAAACAATAATCTTAGCTCACTCACCTCCCTTTGTGCTTCTTCCTCACTTTCTTTTTTCCTCCTTCTTTTTCTTTTCCTATTCCATCACTCATTATTCCTTTTCTTTGCCATTTCGTCAACCTTCTTCCTTTTATCGCCCTTTAGTTTTTTGCCCTTTAGGTGCCTATTGTCTATCCCCTTTTTCTGCTCAGGCACCTATCCCTGTCGTTCCATATGTATCCTCCGTCTATCTCCATTTTCCTGTATCCTGTCCATACTCTTTTCTCTTCCGCTCTTTTTTCCACCGCCATGTTTATTATTTTTCTTTGTACTCTTCTTTCTTTCCATGTCATATCGTAACATATATATTCTTGTATTCTTTAATTTCTTTTTCTCCGTCATCACCTTCTGCTTTTCCTCCCATTGCCGTCAAAACCATCTCATTTTTCTTGCCTTTATTTATTACTGTCACCTTTTCACTTCTACTTTTTCATTTAATTTTTCTCCCAGCATTAATGCTAAATCTTTTTATGGTTCTTCATTCTTCTTTTCTCATCTTCCGCTTTTCTTTCCAGTTTTTCTATTCTCTGCACCAGTTCCTCTTTTTCCTTCTTCCACTTCTTTTCCCTTTCTCCTATTTCTTTTTTCATTTCTTTAATTTTTTGCCTTATTCCTTAAATATTTTCTTCCATCTGTTTCATCATTTCCTTCATTAATTCTTTTAACTCCTCCATTTCTTTCCTTCCTCCTGTTCTTGAGGTTTTTCCTTCGATTTCCTCCGTTATCTTTTTAATGCCCGGTGATCTTATTGTTTTCTTTCCTCTTTCAAATATTTGTTGTCTTTCCTTTTCCTCTTCCTCTCTTTTATTTATTTATTAAAAACAATGCGTTTCAAAAATAGCACAAAACCAAAATAAAAGACAACTATTTTAGTTAAACCGTTAAAACCAAACAATGTTTTTAAAGACTAAAATTTGTGCCTGCTATCATGAAAATAAAAACAATCGAGTATGCTGCAAATAATGTTTATTATAAAAAATGACGTTTTTTAAATGAATAGTGCAACTAAAAAATGAATTTGAAAAATTTTGATTTTTTCCTTAAAATTGGCACGCAGCTTGCGATCTATAGGAACGGCAGTGCTATCATACCAAAATCTTCACATTCGTTATTCAAAAATAATCAACAAAATAAAAACAGTAAAAATATACGATAGATTAACAAAAATCAATAAAAAAAGAAAATCAAATTTTTTTTATAAAATACTTACTTAAAAAAACAAAAAACTATAAAATATAATACACCAACATAGAAAATGAATTACTTGTACAAAAAATGAATAAAAACAAAAAAGTCTACTTGTTATAAGAATACAATGAGTAGAGGCATTTCATTATATCGTGAACCGTGACCTTGAGTCGAAAATCGGAATTAATATACTAAAAGTCAAAAATTTGACAAATCTATCTGAATTCCAAAAACGTTAGTTTATTTAAAAGGCACTCACGTCAATAAAAATTAAAAATATTCAGATATTTATTTATAAAATAAAAATTAATTTATTTTTAATTATACCTAAATACTTATTAATAACAAGTACAACGATAAAAGCAAAGATAGGTTAGAAAAAATGTACCGGCGAATGTTTGTAAGACGGATAATAACAATATTTTGACATAAACAGACTACAGAGCCACAGTTCACGAGATCTTGAAAGACGTCTAACAATAAAACAAGAGTAAAAAAAGGTCAATATACGTAACGGACTAATATATACTATACTACTATAAAAATGAAAACAAAAAAAATCGAAAAAAAACAAAACCTACTGGACTAAGATAAGAATGTCTTCCGGGTTTGGACCGTGTCATTGTTGTTGTAACCAAAGATGCCAACGTTGGGCCCTTTCAACAAGCAACCGAAATCTAACTAAGAACTTCTCAAAAGTTAGGTTATCCACTTGTGAAACAAGCCATAATCTAAACTCTGAAAGGGTAAGAAAGAAACCGATAACTTGAAAAAGCAAACGAAAATCTAACAAAGAACCACTACCGAGTTAGGTAATCAACTTGTAAACCAAGCCAGATTCTAAACTCCGTAGAAGTGACTTAAGAAGAAATAGTCTCCGTATATAAAGCAAAAAGATCGTCACGGATGGTTAAGCTCGACTCTGATTGGGTTACGGTTGCTAAGGCCTTCTCCCAAAGACAAATTTCCTACAATTTCATCTCAAGGTGTATACCAAATTCCTTGTTCATGTGGTTTAGTCTACATTGGTGAAACCGGTCGTTCCGTCATTACTCGCATTTCAGAACATGATCATTGTATAAGGAAAAGGTATATTTCCAAGTCTGCGGTTGCTAAACATCATTTTACTAGAGGTCACAAGATAGGTTTTGATAATGTTTTGTTGATTGCCAAATCTCCATTCTTTTTCAACATGAAATTCCCAGAAAGCATAGATATCATCAAACACCCCCATAACTTGAATCGCGATCATGGTTTCTTTGGTTCCCTGTCATTAATCATTTAACGAAAACACGCCCCTTGGCAACCGTAACCCAATAAGAGTCGAGCTTAACCCCAACAAATCAATCAAACTTCTTCCCAAACAAGTTATAGCCACCTTAACCGCGATTTTCAACGCGTGCCTAAGACTCCGTCACTTTCCACATTAGTGGAAAACCGCGGACGTCATAGTCATTCCCAAACCCGGAAAATATCACGTCATGCCGCAAAACTACCGTCCAATTAGCTTACTTCCGACGCTTGGTAAGCTATTGGAAAGAATAATCCTAACCCGATTACAGGAACAGGTCGACATTAACCAAATTATCCCACAAAATCAGTTCGGTTTTCGTAAAAAACATTCAACGGTCCACCAAGCCCTCCGCGTCGTTGAGCAGATCACCAACGGTTTCAACCACCGCAATGTCACTGGCGGCGTTTTTCTCAACATCGAGAAGGCGTTCGACAAGGTCTACTCTACAAGATGCACCGACTAGGCATCGACGTTCCCATGGTACAACTCATCAGGTCCTTCCTCAATCGACGCTCGTTTGCGATCAAACTTCGCACCGCCAAATCAACTCCACGTCACATAGAAGCCGGCGTCCCTCAAGGATCTACGCTATCCCCACTTTTATACAACATCTTCACCGCAGACGTTCCAAAAACGGACGGACTTACTTACACTTTTTACGCCGACGACACCGCCGTCTTGGCAACATCCCGCTCGCCCGCTCAAGCCAAAAGAAATCTTCAAATGGCTCTCACCTCGCTCGACAACTGGTACGACGACTGGCGAATAAAAGTCAATCCGACGAAAAGCGCCGCCGTCCTCTTCAACCGAAGAAACATCGAACCCGCAAGCCGCCTCCACATCAAAGGCAACGACGTCCCCTGGGTGAACGAGACCAAATATCTCGGCCTCACCCTAGACAAAAAATTGTTATGGAAATCCCACATCACCCAGAAGCTCGCCTCTTCGAACGGCCTACTGGTTAAGTTATATCCGATGTTGTGCCGCAACAGCCGCCTCAGCATCGACAACAAACTTTTCATCTATAAGACGATCATCCGCCCTGCCACGACATACGCAGCACAAGTATCGTTCTACGCTGCCAAAACTCACACCACCAGGAACCAAATCTTCCAAAACAAGATCTTCAGAATGGTTGCTGATGCCCCTTGGTTCTTCCGAACAGACCGGCTCCATCAAGAACTCGACATCCCGAAGATCGCAGATTTCGTCCGCCAATCCGCAGCTGCCCTCCATGCAGACCTCGCGGCCCACCCCAACCCCCTCGTCCGGTGGCTTTGGGACTACGACATAGATGGCATGCCTAGGCACAAGCAGCCTAAGCATGTCATCCTAGATTAAGTTTAGAATGAAATGTACAACCCAGCGGAAAAGTTTGAAACCAAAGAGGTAACTCGGAGGTAGAAAACCGATCCAACGGGGCTATGTAAGCAAATTATGTTTTCACTTATGATTAAGCTATAAAAATTGTAAAATCGAAGTAGCAAATAAACATGTATGAAATCTGAATCTAAGTCACTTCTACGAAGTTTAGAATCTGGCTAGGTTCACAAGTTGATTACCTAATTCGGTAGTGGTTCTTTGTTAGATTTTCGTTTGCTTTTTCAGGTTATCGTTTTTTTTCTTACCTTTTTAGAGTTTAGATTATGGCTTGTTTCACAAGTGGATAACCTAACTTTTGAGAAGTTCCTAATTAGATTTCGGTTGCTTGTTAAGTTTTGCGATTTATCTCACGCCCTGATGAAGCCCCTTACAAAAGTGGGCGAAACGTTGGCAACTTCGGTTACAACAACAATGACACGGTCCAAACCCGAAAGACATTCTTATCTTAGTATAAATTTCGACAGTGGAAGCCTTCGCTATTACAAAGCCTACTTTTTTAGATAAAAAAAACACAGAAAGTAAGTACATTAACAAAACTTGCAACAAAAGACAAATAATAACGCAAAAATTATACAATTTTTGAAAATAAGCCTACTGAGATTAGACAAAATTAAAAAGGATAACAAGCACAAGATTCAAAACAGTGTTTTTCAAAAATAGCACAAAAATCTAGAGTAACACAAATATTGTAGCTACCATTAAAAACATTAACATTAAATTTACTACCAAGCTAAAATCTCAATAAGGTTATAAAAACAATTAAAAAAACAGGTTAATTTCGTTATGAAAAAAAAACCCAACAAAATAAAGGTCAAAAAATATTATTTAAAAAATAGAAGAAAAACAAGAAACAAAAAAGCCTACTTTTTATAAGAATACAATAATTAACATCAAAGGAAAGTAAAAAAAAGTTCTGCAATTAAAATTCTAAAAAAAAAGATACAAGAACGTTTAAGGTAATATAATCAGTCAACTCAAAAACATAAATGTCATAAATCATAGAAAACAAACAAAAAAGCCTAATACGTATTTTTTTAGATATAAAGAAAAACACATAAATGACCGAAATAAAAAGCAAATTAATAAAACAAAGCTAACACAATTTTTAAAAAATCCTAATGAGTTGAAATAGACACAATTCGTTAGCAAAAAAAATATAACAAAATAATCCTAGGCAAAGAAAGCTTCAGCCTACTAGAACGGAATAAATTATATTTTCAAAAATCAAAAATATCCATTTTGAAGAAATAAAGGTCGAGTCATTCGACACTTTCGCTTTTGATTTAAAGCGCATTTTCTTTTATTTACATTATATAGGAGCAACGAACTTAACTAAATGTCGAAGGACTTTTAGCCTAATGTAGGTTATGGCCGAACACTTATAAATACGCAATTGTAACGGTCACGCATGTAAACAAATAAAATTTGCATCCGAGGAAACTGGTTACGCCTGTTTCCTATCGTTTCCAAAACCTGAATGGAAAATTCCACGTCGTGTCACTTTTGCAACGTTTGTTTTGAAATGCAAACACCGCCTTTAAACGCATTGATTACATAGAATGAACGAAAAAAAACCACACGACAAAACCAAGATTTTAAAAAATAGTTCACAATTTTGTAATTAAAATTTTACACTTACCTCCGTGATGTGAAGATCTGTTCCGCATATACCAGCGTACGCGACTTTGATTAAAATTTGATTTGGTTCGGTCACTTCTGGTATTGGCTTTTGTACCAAATGCAATGATTTGTTTTTTAAAGAAAATTCGACCGCCTCCATCGTGCGTTTTACGAAGACGCTCACTTTCGGTGTAGACACTGAATGGCAACGCGCGCCTGTCGTCCTATTTAAACTGTGTTTGTTTACAAAATTATTAATGATAAAAACCACCGATATTTAAATTCGTAGAGAATTCCTGTCGGTGCCTATCACGCGCCTACCACGCTGTTATGATTTCTTGTCGTTACTTCTTGTTTTTGTAGTTGTTGGGCGACTGGTTTGTGGGGGAGATTGCGTGCCATTGATATTTTGCAGGCACCTTGCTTTTATAAAGAAACCACCAGAAGAGAAAGCCTTTTACACCAAAAACCAAGGCGATGGTAGGATCAATTAAACCAACTGTTTTTAATTACCACCTGGAAGACAATTACTATAATCGTTGACAAAACACCAGCAATAATAGTATTCTGATTTTTTCAAATCTTTAGATCCACAGCAACGCTAATAAATCTATCTTTAGTTATTATATCGATTATATCTAAGCGTGATAAGAGAGTAAAGGTCAACGTAGTCAATTTATTAAATGTTTAATTTTGTTTACACACAGTGCGTTTCCATAAATTAGGTGTTTGTTAATTAAACACCTTTTCGAATTACTCAATCTCAATAGTTTGTATTCGTTTGAACTAAAAAAGATAATAGTCAGGTTCTATTCATACGGAGATAATTACCAAATCAAACAAGAAAAGATTTAACTTATAATTAACACCACTCAAGTCACGCGTCGTAAAATGCATAATTTGGAAAATCAAAACCACCTATGTAATTAATGTTAATTAAAGTGTCGTTTAACCGATAGCTCCACGAATTTGAATCGAGTTAATTCAAAAGACAAGTAAAATGATCACAATCAGATTCAAATTAGTTCGAATTTAAAAATCTTACAGTTACATAGGCAACCCTCCGTACAGATCTGTATTCAACGTTGTTTTTATAAAAAATTTTTCTGATATAAAATATATAAAATTATCATTATCATATCACATAAACAAAACTAAAATTTAAACTGAAGACTTATTAGTTTCAAGACCTGTTGAAAAAGTAGAAGATTTTACTATTTTACATAAATTCCGTGTTATTATCTATAGACTGAGGTTTTATCTACGCCGCAGTCAACATCTTCAAAACAGAAAAAAATAAGAATAAGTTAATATACAAAAAAAACTATGCTTTTTACGCTAAAAATTATACATCCAAGTTTACAAATAAACGTTTAAAATAAAAGCGCCTAGGCGTTATGCAACGATACTATAATTGCTCATACAAAAATTTGTTTGATTAGGATTTAGCTAATTTAACAAAAAACAGATTCCTGGATGCCTATTTTAAAAAGTACACATACTTGTAATAATATGCTTGTGCAACCGTACTTTTCTAATGATATTGTTAAAAGCAATAGAAATAAGCAAATCTAACATTTAGTTTGTATTATACAGGGTTCGCCATTACTCCGGCCTCGGTTTTAGTGTAGAAATGTCAGCATAAAATATTTAGAAAATCATTTCTATCGAAATGCATGTTTTAAAAATATTTTTGTTTACACAGGGTGCTTAGTTTTCGCTGGGCAGCATTAAGTTACACTTTTTTAAACAGCATGAAGGCTTAATTTAGATGAAAAATACTATACGTTGCCATTTGAGTCATAAGAATGCCATATAGGTTTTTGTCCGGCATGCGTGTGGAATTTCTAAGACGTCCGGAATTGCTACAATTTAAGCAAAAAAATAAAAAAAATCAAGTAAACTTAATGTTTTTTTATTAAAAAGTCATTGTTATATACTGTAACGAATTTTATTTTATTAAAACTAATTTATTAATTAAATCAAACTATCTAAGAATAAAAACTTACGGTAATTTATATAAAATACGCTGTCACTAATAGGTCCACACTTGTTTACTTTAAAAGTCACGTTCACTTCCCTCGATGTACACTTTGTTTATTTAAAACTTCGCACGTGCTAATCACTTATTTATTTTCACCGTAACAACACTTTAACTTCATTCACTACTTGTTGCTACAGAACTGACCTTCCGCGTGCTCGTAAACTTCTTATGCATTCATGTTACCTCGTTCTAGAACATTCGCAACCTTTCTGCATTTATCGTTCGCTATCTGAAATCTGACTTTATCGAATCGTAGATTCGACGTTATTCGCGAATGTTCCACTGCCCCCGTGTTAAGCTTGTTCTGTCCCAGAACAGGAAGCTGGATGCGACACCGGTAGAATGGATCGTGGCGATAGCGACAGCTCTCTCCATTTCGGCAACGGCCTTAGGCATAAAAGTAGCAGTTAATGGACTTGTCCTGACCCGATAGTTCACTTGGGTGGTAACTGCAGACCAACACTTGAACGTCTGTTCCTCGGAAGACGACCTCCAGCATATTTCGAACTGTCCTCCAATCCAATTGATCTAAGCCACAACCAAGCTTGGGTACTGTCAATTTTTTAATTTTGTAGAACTCCATTTCTCTCTTGAGATTCCATAATATTCGCAACAGATTTTTGTATAAAGGCTTGCTGTGTGAGTATTTCTTTGTGACCAGATAGAAAACGAAGCGTCTGTCACCGCGTAGTCTTAAAACTTTTCCCATTGCCGGTTGCTGTCTTCGTAGTTCATTTAGCTGCCCAAACTTCTTTTTAAACACGACTGCAACCCCTCTGGACATGTCAATATCTTCGCTCTCGCAATGTGCGATGGCATAATGTTTTTGTCTTGTTGTTCTTCGGTGGTAACTTGGAACCTAGCTTTTCCAGAACCTCCATATAAGTTCATAAACCTCTCGAACTCCGTTTCTTTGATTTGATTCGGACCTGAACTTGCGTATTGTGGTTATCGACAGCAAACGGGAATAGACGATCGACGTAAACCACTTTTGGCTTGCTTCTGGGCGGCTTTCGGATGCGATATATGACGTCATTAGCTTCGGCGACAAACTGTTACAAGCTTTTTGCTATTTTACGAACCTGCACGGCCAACTCACAATAGTCGGTGAGAGGGGAGGGTTCCTAGATAATAACGAACAGATACTTAAGGGCGCCAGAGCTTATCCAAAATCACTTCTGTCCCGCTCAAGACAGGTGGTAATAAACTTGTAACAAGATGTTAGGTTCGTAATGCTGAAAGAAACGAAAAAAAAAACAAACTAAATCGTTAATAACAATTTCACTTTAATTCCTCTATAATGATAAATAGATTAACGTTCGAATTGATAACAATTGGATAACATGACCAAGAATAATTTTAGTTCGAGTATAACTAAATATCCGAAGTATCGGCAACACACAACACATACGTAGATTACATTGACATGACTAGCGAAGAGTAGATGGTAGTAAATTTCGTCTGCATACAATATGCGAAGTACACAAAATAATTTAGTAATATGGCATTACTGACAATCAAACACAGTGATAATAAATTACTACGTTAATGTTAACTCATCGTAACAAAGCGTGCGGAATTAATATAGCACTAACGTTAATCAATCGTTGGTAGTACACAGCATGCGCAACTCAACATAAGTAAAAATTTACTACCTAGCTGGTAAACAACAATATCGATAATTACAGAACTAATAGCAAAAGTTTCGTGAGTGACCCGGTTGACTACGAAATAAAACATATAAAATCACTTACCATAAACACAGGAATTTCCACTGGTGTGAAGAAAGTACTTTCCCGGACACGTAATCCTGTAAGCAATTTGAATCGCAAATCGTGTCAAACTAATGTCTCACGAAATCAACATCTACAACAATCGTTACTTAAGGTACAAGAAAGTATAAATAATATAACCCGGTTGTCGAATGCTGTGGTACCCCTTGTCTTTGGTTTAATTAGTTATAACCATAAGCCTTATAAAGAAAAAGTTAGCATCGTCCCATCCAAATATTTGTCGAGGTTCATCCCTTCGTAAACTGGTATCGACTACTGAATATAGCGGGACCACAAATAGGTGGTTAATACAGGTCACGGCGTGTCATCCACGTGTAGCACTCTTTGCCCTGGAAGGCTCCGCAAGACCCCAATTTCGTGGCGTGGAAATCGCCTTACGCTGGTGCCCGTGTACGGCAACGTGCTGACGTATTTAGCAGTCGTTTACGATAGCCATTTATCGATAAGGTACCAGATGTAAAAGGAAGGAACGCAAAATGGCTGTTAAAAGGAAGAAAGAATTACGAACGAAATTGTTACTAAAAGACGACAGTAGCTTACCCTGTAACGCTTTGAAGCAATTAGATCATTCACTAATTATAATTGGTTTTCCAGATGGTAATAGATAACATAACTATTCAATGCGTCCAGACCATTTTATATCATTCACGTGTGACGAATTTCCGCCAAATGAATCGCAACGAGAAACGAACGTTAGAGGGCGTCAACCCGAATCTAATTTCACGTTGAAAATACATAGGCGTACGTAAAGAAAATTTCGTCCGTAACAACATAGGCGTACGTAAAGAAAATTCGACCGTAACAAAACCATGTCTCCTTTGAGGATTATACAACCAGAGCATATCGCCAGGTTGAAACACGCCATTTTGCGCCTAGACGTCATATCTAGTTTTCATCCTGTCGCTGACAATTTGTGTGTTTTTACGGACCTCTTTATGTACTTCGTCTAGCCTCTTGGCCAGCTTGCTGACGTAATCTTCTCCAGCAACTTCTTCGCCCAAATTGGAGGTCGCATGGCAATCGTATTTCGCGACCGAGCATCACACAGGATGGTGTTTGGCTTGTGCTTTCGTGAACAGATGATCGATATGCCATTAGGAAAAGGTGCAAGTACTGATCCCAGTCTCTTTGGTGTTCGGACACTACCTTGGCTAAGTACTTGCCCATTGTTCAATTCACCCGCTCAACCATGCCATCAGATTGAAGATGGAGAGGCGTCGTCCTAGTTTTCTTAATTCCCAACAGTCGGCAAACTTCTTGAAACAGCCTAGACTCAAAGTTGCGGCCCTGATCGGAGTGTAATTCCAACGGGTCTCCGAACCGACAGAAAAACTCTTTTACTAATACGTCTGCGACTGTAGCTGCTCCTTGATTCGGTATCGCGTAAGCCTCGGTCCATTACGTGAAATAATCCATCGCCACCAAGATGTATTTATTCCCGAATCGGATTCTGGGAACGGCTCTGCGATGTCAATCGCTACTCTTTCCAAAAGGCTTCCTACGTTGTATTGCTTCATGAGTGCTTTGCGCTTTCTCGCTGGACCATTTCCTAATGCGCACACCGTGCATTTACGGCACCATTTCATGACGTCCTCTTTGCAGTTCATCCAGTAGAATTGTTCTCGCACTTTACCCAACGTCTTCTTAATGCCAAAGTGTCCTCCTGATGTCCCATCGTAGAAATGCTTCAACACTTCTGATACCCTGCTTTTTGGCACTACCAACTGTAGTCTGTTTCCCGTGCCTTCGGCACTTTCTAGGGATCGTTTAAAAAACCGTCTTCTACTATCAAGGAGTCCCACTGCGCCCAGTACGCTTTGATGTTTTTGCCCAAAGCACTCTCTTCTTCCCAGGTTGGTCGTCGGCCGCTTTCTTTCCAGTTCAGGAGTAGTCTTATTTCAGGATCGTCTTCTTGTTCGCGACGTAACTGCTCAGGTTCTCACTCATCATCAATTATAGCAGATCTCCGGAGGCATTCAACGTTTTCTTTCAGTCGCGAACAATGGCTGCAGTCCGCCGGACATGGTCTTCTGGACAAGGCATCAGCGTTCCGATGACTGCTTCCGGCACCGTGTTCTGTGTCATAGTGATACTCTTGCAGTCTCTCGATCCATCTTGCCACTCTTCCTTCTGGGTTACGGAACTGCAGTAGCCATTTTAAAGCGGCGTGGTCTGTTCTCAGTAAAAATTTTCGTCCATACAAATATTTGTAGAAATGTTCGATGGACTTGACGACTGCTAACAGCTCCCTTCTAGTCACGCAATAATTTCTTTCTGGCCTGGACAATACCTTCCTAAAATACGCGATAACTTTTTCTTGTCCATCTTGAATCTGCGAAAGAACCGCGCCTATGGCCAGATTTCTTGCGTCGGTATCCAAAACAAATTTTCCATCCTCTCTTGGATAACTCAGATTCAGCAAAGTGACTAGGATCTGTTTTAGTTGATGGGAAGAATTTTCGCAGTCTTCATTCCATCTAAATTTTGCTCTTTATTCCGTCAATTTCGTCAAAGGTTTGGCAATATTAAAAAATCCGGGTACAAATCGTCTATAATAGTTGCGCAACCCAAGAAAACTTTGAACCTAATGTTTGTGTTGACCATGCTTGCACTGCTCAGATTTTTTCTGGGTCAGCCTTTACTCCATCTCTAGATACCACGTGGCCAATGTATTACACTTCCTTCTTAAATACGTGGCACTTCTTTGGGCTCAGTTTGAGATTAGCCCTACGTAGTCGCTGGAACACTTCCTTCAACTTGTTCAAGTGTTCTTCAAACGACCTTCTAACCACGATCACGTCGTCCAGGTAAACCAAGACAATCCGCGCAAGATGGTCTCCATCAAACGCTCGAACGTTGCAGGAGCGTTACACAGACCGAATGGCATTACAGTAAACTGCCACAAACCAGTTCCAATCGTAAAAGCTGTTTTTTACGATCTTTGGGTTCCAATTCTACCTGCCGGTAACCACTCTTTAAATCTAACGCGGAAAACCACTGGGATCCTGACAGGGTGTCTAGCGTATCGTCAATTCTGGGTAATGGGTAGCTGTCCTTTTTGGTCACGTCGTTTAGCTGCCTGTAGTCTACGCAAAACCTTGTTGATCCATCTTTTTTCTTTACGAGTACCACTGGGGATGCCCATGGGCTACTTGAAGGTTCAATTACGCCTTCTATCTCCATATCCGTAATTATTTGTTCGGCTTCCTCTCCTTTCGCCAAAGGAAGTCTGCGTGGATGTTGTCGTATCGGCCGAGCGCCTCCGGTATTAATTTTATGTTTCACCACGTTAGTTCTTCCTTTGGAGCCACTCTCCAACGCGAACACGTCTTGATAGTCTTCGATCAACACTTTAACTTTAGCCAGCTGGTCTTGGTTGAGGTTTTAGCATTTGGTGGTAAGATTATCCAATAGATGTTGTGGACATTTCTTCGGCGACGTATCTTCGTTTAACTTCACGCATCTCACAATTTGTGATACTGGCGTGCATTGGCCTACCACGGTCTTCTTTTTCAAGGTTACAGGATCTGAGTATATGTTTAATATCCTTACTGGCATCGTGTTCTTTACTCGTACTATAGTTCTGCCAACGAGAAGTCCCTTTTCAACTAAGCCGCCCTCCATTGGTTCAATCCCGCGTATGTAGCCTTCCTGGAGATTTCCATCCAGGCGTGCCGTCACCACACTTTCCGTCCTTGCAAGCAGAAGCACGTCTTCACTCAATAAGGCGCGCACGGCTGCCTTCTCTGACGAATGAAAAGGAATTTCTTCATTGTCGATTTTCAGGACATCGTTCATCGTATCCAAATGGAACCCAATACTTCTTTATCACGTCCATTCCCAGGATAACTTTTTTCGTGATGTCGGCTACCAGTACTTGATGGTCGAGTACTCCATTTCCCAAACCAATGGTTACTTTGACTTGTCCATGAGTAGGTATTTCTTCGCCCGTCGCCGTTCGAAGTCGTACTGTTACTGGTGATGTCTTCTCGTTTTCGAATAACATGTCAGGACGAATGATGGCCTTCGTCGCTCCAGTGTCAACCAGTAACTGAACACTTCTTCCATTGATCTTACCATCGAGATAAATGCTATGCAATTGCTCAGGCGACGCCATTCGGATTGTAATCTCCGGGGCCTGACTAGACGAGATTACCTTTTGTCTCTTTTGGTCGCCTTGTTCCAAATTTTCGAGCGCTCTTCTTGACCTCTTTGTAGGTTTAGTACGATTCCGTCGTACATGGCCTATTTCACCGCAGTTCAAAGTTGTCACTCATTTTTCCCGAAGTATTCGTCGCGCTATCTCCTCGATGCTTTCCAGTGTCTGCGCGGGTATTTCTGCAGCACAGAAAAGTTTATGACCGCCTCGTTGCGATGCTTGTTTTGCTGTATCAAACTCCAAAGCGTGCACCAAAGCGTCTTCCAATGCCTTCGGTCGAGCTAACCGGAGAGTCTGCTGCGTTTCGTTGTCACGGAGACCGTCTACAAAGGTTTGAATAGCCAACTGCTCCAAACAGGTTTCTGGTGCTGTAGGATACGCAAGCCGTGTTTATCTGGCGATGTCGGCCTCAAACTCATAAAGACTTTTGACAGCTTCTTGAACCCAACTTTTAATTTGAGCCTGGTACACTTGTTGAAGATAAGCATCTCCATATCTCATTTCTAAACGTGAAATTAAAAGTTGTTACATGCCAAAGTTAACACAAAGACACTGCCTGAAATGAGGTAACATAAACGGAATTGTGCCACTAGCTCAATGGAGATGGGGTGGGTTGTATTTAAAAGTTTCGTGATCGAAATGGATTAACTTGACGAAAACACAAAATCGAAAAGTAATAATGTCGAAATCAAAGGGCGCCAGGAAAGAGTAAAGCTTATTGGACTTCTGACCCTTGCCAACCACAAGTCCGCTTCTGTAGAATACACCCTAAACGGACTTACCTTATAGAGTGTATTTCGCTAAAATCTGAAATAAGCTAACAAAGTTGCACACGCGGAGGCCGACGGAATTAAAAGCTCTTTACATTTAACAAATTTAACATTTATTGATTGAATAAAACAAACTGAATAAAATAATTGAATTGAAAGTATCAAAATTAATTACAAAAAAAAACAGTAACAATAGATACGTGCATGCACGTTTGATCAAAGCAAATTTAAAGTTAATGGGATAAATAAACAAACAAAATAATAAAATACAAAATACAGAATTTAACGAAATAAATCAACACAATTTAATACATCTTAATTCATCTAAAATCACGGCCGTGTGCGCGTCGAAATAACTCAAAAAAAATGGAATAAACTTATAAACTAATATATATATAATTTGAATCGATAATTCGGTCCCGTTTAATAAATTTTTAACTCGGGATTATAACACAGTTCCGCCAAATACGGATATTAATTAGTTACATTAACGTTAACTACGAGACACTTGTAATACTTTTTCTTAAAATTCAAAGCTTTTAACACTTAATCGCGTAAATAAAAATTTCACATATCAATAGATGGTGCAAAATAAATACCTTGAATTATTTGTAGCCGGGCTTATGGTTAGCGTAGGCCAGCAGACGTCCGGAACCTCGATAGGGTACCAAATCCAGATGAATAATTTACCAACGGAAGATTTATTATTGATCCGCCCCCAAGGCGAAAGATGTGAGATTGCGAAACAAACTCACGCACAAGTTCACTTAACGATACATGCGATATTAATTAGGAAAAACAGTGATCTCAATGAACCGTAATTACGAAAAAGAAAGTTTTATTTTCCACTTAAAGAATCACTGAACCATTTTCATTTACTTCCGCGGTAACTGCTAGAAAAGGTGAATTATCACCCGCGATAACTACATTCTGACGACTGCCAACCAACTAACTTCGGACTCTCCGCATTTTCCAAAATCACATCTATATATCAATTTTTTTTTTTCGACTACCCTTTCCACAAAGGCTGTGTTCGAAACTTCATGAACGAAAACACTCTAATTAAGAAGTGCAATAAAGAGGCAATCAGTCCCCATTACATCATATTCGTAGCATTTGGACACGGCCTTTCGCTTATACGTGAAAATGTCAAATTGACAAAATATTATATTACAAGAATTTAAACTGCCTAATAAATTAAGATAATGACTTAATTTTTCCACGTAATCTAAACGATTGACACAAAGAAATCAAAGTACGACTGTACTGAGAATGCACTTGAACAAAGAACTTTTGAACCAACTTAAAATAAACAAACGACGAAAATATATTTAATTACGATTATATCTCAGAAAGGAAACATAAATTACAACTGGAATTCTCAACAAACCAAGTGAAATACTTAATAAACAAAATCGCGAAATCAGATGGTTCACGGCGTAACAAAATACAAAACTTTATCAACAATTTAATTTGTAACTTTGAATCTAAAAATGTAAAATAACTTATTAAACTCAATCTAAAATCACATTAACAAATTCAGAATACTGTGTCCATTACCAAAGATTACTCAAACAACCAATCGATTTTAAACGATAGTACACCGAGCTAACAAATCGAGAAAGAAAAAAAAAAGAAAACGCAAATTCAGCCAGCTGAATCTATTTATGCGGTCTGTCATAAAAGAAAACTGCTGAATTTCAAACGCAGGTCACAAAGTTCGTAATTTCCTTGTAGGTGGTCAGGAACAGTTTATCAATTTTCAAGGGCTTCTCCGCGTAAGGAGACTATTAAAGACGTCGCTTTCTGCTTGTTGCTCCAACCATTGGCTGTAGATGTGGCTTCAATCTGCTTGTAGTGAGTTGACCATGCAACTTTACCATCAAAATTTGGTGGAACAACTTTAAACTTGTGTGCGGTTTCTTCCCGATGGTCCATTATTAAATCTTCACTCGTGACGCTTCGTTCACCGTGACAATTCAGTTGGGTCATTCTTTCTTCAAGCGGTTGTATTCTTTCTCTCAATTTTTTTTCTAGCTTTTGTTCTAATTTGTCTTCTACTTCTTCTATTTTGTCATTCACAGATTCGCAAATTTCTTTTTTTAAATTTAACATATCTGCTTGGGTTTCTTCTTGAACAATTTTGATTTGATTTTCTATGTTCGTTTGTATTTCTTCTTTTAATCGTCTAGAATTTTCCATCAACTTTTCATCTATTTTCTGGGTGTTATCAAATAATTTTTCTTCGTTTTTCTGAGAATTTTCTTCTATTTTCTGCGAATTTTCGTGAAACTTTTCTTCCATTCTTCTTGAATTTTCCGACAGTTTTTCTTCAATTTTCTGTGAATTTTCGCCCATTTTTCTATTCATCGATTCGAGAATTTCAAATATTCCTGAATCCATTTTATCTGCTTGCAAACGCGTCACCGGCATAAATTTAAATATAACACGAATAAAACGTTTAAATACGCTACTTTAACAAACTGGTACAGCTACGATTAAACGCGAACTAAAGTTTTATTTATTTACGCAATCAATGTGTTTATTACGGGAGCGATGTTAATTTACTTTATGGTATTTACACTAAAAAAATCGCGCACCGTGACACCACTTGTAGCGAATTTTATGATTAAAACTACTAATTTATTTAAACGACTAAAACTATGTTTTACTTATACTAAAAATATGTACACTTTTAAATTAACCGAACTAATTAAATCTAATAATATTTAATAAAAACACTTACACTAATTTATATCACTTACACGAAGATAAGACAAAGTCCGTGGACAGCTTGACACACGTGTTTACACTAAAGTCACGTACAAGATTATTCTCCGTATATTTATCTACACACACGCGCTAACGAATTATTTATTTAGACTTGAATAATCTTCTTAACACTGCTGTCTTCGCATTACCACATAATAACAACCATAAGGGACACTCAGTAGTTTCGCAAAAAAATTGAGAGCGCATGTGCTAGTTTGCACACATAAGAATATGGCGGTCGTGAATCTATTGTTTCTGACAAATTCGTTTATATTTGGAATTCTTTTTATTATATTATTTACATCTTTTATGATAAATAAACGTCAAGGATTTACAAACGCAGTAATTGAGTGCAATACAAACAATTATGCTTATGATAAACAATTTCGTTTGTTGAAAATTATAGTGACAAAAATAATGTCATTACTCAATTTATATTTATGTTAAAGTTCGTATTGTTAGCTGCACGGTGTAATCAGTTAAAAACATAAATAATACCAATAATACAGAATAGACTAAATACCACAGCATTCTTTTCCGATAAGAAAATTGTAGTTCAAGCATTTGTTAAATCGAGTTTTTTTAAATGCATAACAATTAATAATTAAGATGATAAAATCATTTGAATTACTTTGCAAATGTGGTCAGCTTAAACAGATAACTAAACTATATTTCAATTATATATCTAAGTTAGTTAAAATAATCGATGTGTTGTCTAAAAAAATTCATTCTACTAAAAGAAATTAAATCTGGCGCTACAACACTATTTTCAAAATGGCCGAAAATCACTCATTTTCCGGACTGCAATATCAAAGGTGCCGACAGAAGTGTCCCTTATGGTTGTTATTATGTGGCATTACGGTAATAACTGACCTACGATTGTTTGTTCCGTATATATACACATTTTGGAATTCCTTCTCGAGTGTTCCATATCTTTCGGTATACGTTCTAGAAGATGGATAACAGCTTCGAGAAGGCTCTTGAATTTGAGAACGTTTCAATACGTAAACAGAACAAAAAAATTAGAATGTAAAATATTGGCAATAAAAATAAAAAAAAGTAAAAGTGAAAAAAATTCCAATAAAAGAAAAAACTAAACCAAATTAAGATAATGAAAAAAAAATTAAACAGAAAAAGTAATACAGTAAGAAATAGAGATATGTACCTGAAAACAAGAAAAAGAGTAAAAATAAAGCCAAACGAAAGTGAAGAATATGTCAAGACCGATAGAAAACAAAGATAAAAAAGTAATATTTCTATAGCCTTTTAAAAATTAAACACAATTTTAACTTATGAATTTGTTTTTGTTTATTTATTTCAATATTATTATTACGACAAATTTGTTTTATTTACGAGTGTAATTCTTTAATAATATATTTATTATTTTAATTAATGCAGTTTTTGGATATTTATAATAAACCACCTATAAGTTATGCAACTTATTTTACGTGTTTTAAATATTTGATTGTAATTTCGTTTAATGAGAGAATTATCGATTAAATTTAACCGACATTAATGCAAACCCAATTAAATCATGTAATTAATTTGAAATAAACAAACAACGCGTTGTAATATAAAATCTCGTTTATTGTTTGTCTAAAGTTTAATTAAATTTTTTGATAGAATCAAAGCGTTGTTTATTGTTTTTTTTTGCAATTTCATATGTTGTTTATTGCATTCTTTTACTGTCGTTTCGTAAAAGAAGAAAACATTTTTTTCAGACGCGCGACAACGTGCAGAACTTTTTCAACGAGATGGAGAACAATATCGAGTAAATGCCGAAAGGGCGCAGTTTATTTAATTAAGTACCAACCTATTGTACTCGCGTTATTTTGATCTTCCTTTGGATTTTCATATTACATTATTTACTCGACTATAGATAGTTTATTTAATTTTAGATCTGGTCTTTAATTTCGTGACTCACGTTTATTGAATAGACTGTAATTTAATTATACTTGACGTGCTACTACTGTTTGAACGAAAATGCTTTGCGAATTCCCATTTTCCCTTTATCGTTTTTGGGTCTATTCGCGAGTTGTAATCTACAAAAAAATGGAAAAAATTACCTTTTCGAAAAATACATTTAAGTCCCAAAAAAATCGTATCTCCACTAATTGGGGATTGTAAAATCAAGACCCCTTGACTAACGCCCGCACCCACTTATTGTCTTCGTATCAGGTTACGCGAACCACCCTATTCATAATTGTCGAGTATGTTGGGAACGCTTTTATTGAGTTAGGTGTATGTAGAGGGTAGTTTATTTCGTAAAGTTGTTTCAAAATTATCTTCCAGATTAAACGGCTTTCAAACTTTCGACAGATGTTTGTTATTTTTTTAAAGACGGAATGTACAGTCGATTAACGATTTAACGATTCAATTAACAAGTAGGGTGAATTAATGTCTAGAGATTTAAAGGTTAATCGTTAGTGCGTCAGCCACCACATAATGTTATGATAAATGTCAGAAAATGTCGCGTACATTACTGTTGCGAAACATTTTAAAAAGCAGAATTTCATTCGGATGACACTTTAGAGTATCGCTCATAAAACGTTGTCACTTGATCCTCTACATCTAACGCAAGTTCTCTTATCTTTTCAAAGTAAATGCACTAAGCATCATTGAGCTGTTGTACTTACAGCACAAAGGAAGCCTATAGACATAAAGGATTAGCGACAATGAATTTTTTATTCCTCTTTCACAAACAAAGAACTTACTAATGACTGCCTTAATAAGTTTAGTCGTTGACTTTTTCGACAAAACTAAATTGCGTTGGAATTAAACAATAATTACGAAACGATAATTAAACGCTAACGCAAATAAATATTACAAAAAAAGCAACAGTTGCCATAACGATATGTACAGAATAATACATATAAAACGTAAAAAGTTACGATGAAAGCTGGTACGAATGGAAAATTTCGAGTGTGAGAGTAAGCGAGCGTGAGAAAACGTGCTTATTGTTGATTGAACTGCTTATCTATCCGTCTACGTAAAAATTATTTTCTGTTTTAGCAACTACATATAAAAATCCAAAAAATGTGTTTCAGTAAACAGCAATAGAGTGCTGAACGTCAAACCAGAAAAAGTAATGCTGTACAAAAAAAGAAAACTTGAGTGCACACCATTCAAAGCAATTGTACTACGACAAGTGCGACCTCTAAGATCAAATAAAAAACCAATTGTGCGAACCATGTATAAAAACGCACATAGAAGCTTTTGAAAAGTTGTCTACGAAAAAAAAGAGATTTAGTTGCTTGTAAAGACAATTATATACAGTTACGTTTCGGTTATCTGATATCAAAAAAATAAAAAGGAAAAGTAATGTTTAAATATATTCTTAAACACGCAAAACCCAACTGTAAAATAGGCTAAGAACAATCTATAATTGTGAAAAACATCAGAACTAGCGGACTGCTGTTTCGCTTTTTTGGAACTTGTCAGCGCTAGGATCACGCTACGATACACCAATGTGTTTCCACAACCATACCAACAAACAATCGTAGTCTTTTATTTCGTGTAGACATTACCAACATATTTGAAATGTTTTTGGAACGCCATCTTGTGGTAAAAATACCATGTATGATACATAGAAAACTATGGATTAGTACGAAAGATAGAAAAGTTGTCATTGGATTTAATGACAACGAAAGTCAATAATTTATTGACAAGTAACGCTGTATCCTAGCGCTGACGAGTTCCAAAAAAACGAAACAGCTGTCCGCTAGTTCTGATGTTGTTTTTCACAATTACACCGACATTGTTTTTAACCTATTTTATAGTTGGGATTTTTGACAGCGTTTCATGTCAATAGATCATTGACTTTCGCTGTCATTAAATCCAATGACAACTTTTCTATCTTCCGTACTAATTTATAGTTATCTATATATCATACGTGGTATTTTTACCACAGAAAGGTGTTCCAAAAACATTTCAAATATGTTTATAATTGACTTTGACTGTCATTAAATCCAATGACAACTTTTCTATCTTCTGTACTAATTTATAACCCAAAAATGGAAGGAATACTCACTAAAAACGCAGAGAAATATCCATGAGAGGTAGCATACAGAGTCGTAAGAGGGAAAAAGAACGGGAAAACCAGCTTAAATAACATCAAGCTTCCGGACGGAACATACACGATAACCGCGGCCGAAACGGTGGACGCTTTATTAAACATTTTTCCCGACGACGACGATCGACAGGACGACCGCGAACTCGCGGCAATAAGAAGAGCGTACGACGAACCAAGAACGAATAACGAACCCCGACGCGATAAAGAAATCACGATAGAGCGCTCGGCAGAATGAACCCGAAGAAAGCTGCTGGACATGACGAAGTACCACCGATAGCAGCAAAACAAGCATTAGAGATAGTCTCACACATCAGGACTCGAACGTTTAACCTTTGTTTAAAGAAAGGAATCTTCCCGACCTGTTGGAAGATCCAAACGATCAGGTTTATTCCGAAACCGGGAAAAAAAGACATGATGGAACCTACAAGCTTCCGTCCTATCAGTCTACTTCCGGTAATCGGTAAGGTCCTGGATAGAATCGTTGCTACGCGGATAAAGCACCACGTAAAAAAAGACGGAGGATTCCATCCCGATCAATACGGGTTTGCGGCCATAAGACGAGTGAAAAAAATCATTACTGCACCGCGATCTCTCTGGATATCGAAGAGGCATTCAATAACGCGTGATTCCTAACGATATTAGCAGAAATGAAGCAAAGAAACATTCCGATCGAAATAACCGATATAACGAAAGATTACTTCCGAAACAGAAAATCTTAAGTAATACTGGCTAACGAAATGAGAAGCAGAAGAGTGGAAAGAGGATGCCCCCAAGGCAGTTGCACCGGACCAGTCTACTGGAAACTGGTGTACCACATAATTTTCAGCATTAGACTTCGGGAAAACTGTACCCTCGTGGGATATGCAGACGACACCATGCTCCTCGTAACCGCGCACAGTTTTAAAGCATTAAAAGCAACTGCGAACGAAGCTCTAGCAGAAATAAACGAATGGGCAGGACGACAAAAGCTAAATTTTAACGTTGCAAAAAGCGAAGCGGTTTTTTACGGCAAACGACTACAGCAAGAGAAGCCGACTTTTCTTCTGGGACACGGCAGAATATATTGCAAAGACAACATAAAGTATTTAAGAGTTTTAATCGACAATAGATTGAACTGGAACCCCCATATCGACTACGTGGCCACCAAAAGCCGAAAACTTGCAGGCAAGATCGGCTTGGCAGCCTTGTTAACGTGAGGTTTTACAGGTAGGTCGGAAGGAAAGATTTAAGAAGAAGCAATTCAACCTGCCATTACGTACGTGTGCAAAATATGGCAGGAAGGTTGCAAGGTGAAAAACGTCAAAAAACTTCTAAGCGCCTAGCGAATATTAGCAATAAGGGCCGCACAGGCTTACAGCACTAATTTTGCGCGATTTACTGCCGATAGATTTATTATTACAGGAAACCGCAACGCTAAAACGTATCGAAAGATCGAACCGGGACATCAGAGGGCGAGGGCGAATCGAAATCGATGACATCGGGTGTATAGGGCGCGATATAGAGGGGATAATAGCAATCGTCAAGATAAGCCACCCCGCAGACCTGGAATCCTTTCGATTTTAACTTGGAGAGGAAAAGATCCCGGCCTGGCGGTACTACACAGACGGATCCGTATTCGAACAAGAAGACGCGGGAGCAGCTTTCGTGCTGTTCCAAAACGATAACAAACAAACCGCAAAAAAGATGAAGTTGGCGAACGGCTGCACGATTTTCCAATGCGAATTAATCGACATACGAGGGTCACTTCAGCATTTACTGGAGTAGACGTAGAACGTACCGGAGAGAGCGGCAATCGTAACCGACTCGAGAACTGCGCTTGAAACTATGACGAGCGTCTACAGGCAAACGTAGCTGGTCTTCGAGGTCTGGAGACTTATAAGACAAGCAAACGACAAAATGCGATTAGAGTTTTGCTGGACCAAAGCTCACGCGGGAACAGCGGGAAACAAACGAGCCGATAGACTAGCGAAAGAGGCAGCCTTAGCCAACGACATCGACGTTGAATATAGCCGAATTTTGAAAGCCGCCACTAAAAACTGACTTCGCGAGCGAACAAACGCGGCATAGAACGAAAGATGGAGAAACGCGAGCACGTGTACACGTTTATACCGACGCTAAAGATTAGAATGTCCGTACCCGTGACGCTCGACAGCAACACGGTACAACTAATGACTGGCCACGATATCTTCAAAGCATACTTGAGCAACATCGGGAGATTAGACACAGAGCTATGCGAGTGCGGAAGCAGAGATGACGCTCATCACGTCCTCATCAACTGTCCACTGACACAACGGCAACGCGGACGCCAGGCTAGCACGCATCGGACTAGCATGGCTAACGAACACGCGAGAAATCGGTCCAATCCAATCGGTCCGTCGCGCGAAAAATGGTGGCGGGAGTTAAAACGGTTCGCAAACGTCCTCGACAGATTAAAACCGGATTCGACGGAAGTAATACGCTATCGGAAACGTCAGAAACGAGCGCAAAATGCGCGACGACGACGACGACAACGACTACAACCGGGGGGAGGGGGGCAGACTAGACAAGACGGAATAACATGGAAGGGAACAGGCGCGTCGAAATTAGATAAGATTTAGTCAGTAATTAGTTAGTAGAAATAATTTATCAAATAGAGAGACGGATCGGCGCCCACAGGGCAACACGGGAGGGCGGTATATTAAATTAGGTTAGGTTTAGGCTTTCTTACGGGCCCGACTCAGCATCGTGTCGCTCGTCGCCCACAAAAAGGGAGAGGAGTGCGGCCGACGCCGTGACACGCGATCGCAAGCGAATGGAACGAGACACGAGCACTGCCCGGACGGGACGCATGGCGCAAAGCTGGTCTCTTTAAGAAAGCAAGTAGGTTAACGGGGCCGAACCGCATCGCTTCCGACGCGATCGGGATAGACACTAGATCTTTTCTTACCCGAGAAAAGATCGAACCGAAACGCCGCGGACGCGATCGATGTAGAGACGGGGTGCTAGAGTTAGGACTCGACGGAAATCGAGCTGCAAAAATCATACATCGTCGCCCACTCGAGGGTGAGGAGCTGCCATCGGCGTCTGAGGGATACGGCCCGGAGAAGGGGGGAGGCACGCCGCCTAGACGGGACGCCGTCGTAACTGCTTGTTTCGAAGGAGAGTCAACTAAAAATTAATTTAGGTTAGGCAGATCGTAGAATGTTCAACTGCACCAAAGGACAAGAGTGACACGAACGGACGCTAAAGGTGGATTTATAAACTTGACGTTGCAGTTGCGTTTCGTCGTTGCAGTTGCCGTTGAAAGTTAAAGTATGCGAAAAAGGTGTTTTCATTTATAAACGCCGTTTGCGTCGCAGTTGGCAGTTCGTGCAGTTCGTGGACGACCTTGGGTGCAGTTCGTAGTTAACCAACTTTTAACTTTCACCGTTGCCGTTCGCGTTTCAACCAATGACACGACAGCAAGATCACGTGATAATTGTTATTGTCTTGTCACAGAGTAGGAGTAGGAGGTTATAAAACAGATCAGCTGTTCAAAGTTCGTTGACGTCACAGTATCCCTACTCTGTGGTTGACGTTAACGTTCAATAGTTTATAAATCGACAAAAACTTGCACCGCTGCCAACTGAACGGCAACTGCAAACGTCAACGGGAGCGAAAACGCCAACGTTAAGTTTATAAATCCCCCTTAAGTGCGGGTAGCGTCACGCGGATGCCAAAGTGCGGCAGTGAGACCACGGGGCCTACGAAGTGTTGAGTGCGTTGGGACAACTTTGCTGAGGTCTTAGGTTAATCAAAATGGATTGGAATTTAATTTTTATTTTTGTTGTTTAAATTTATTTTAATTTTATTTGTTACGTTTGAACGTAGCCAATAAGCATAAGTTAGGTCAGCATATAAATAGACGAGCTGGAAGAAAATGCAAGGAAGCTAGATACACTAAAAGGAGCATCTAGCTTCGACCTGTAAATCCGGAAAGTTACAACCAAAAGGACTGGAGCAGGTTAGGGTTAGATTTAGTTTTCAAATATGTAATTTTAAGAAAGAAATTTAAGATTAAGCAGAAATGTAATGATTATTTGTTATTGTTATACCGATTTAGGAGGAGATGTAATGCCGAAAGACGGTGCATCTGCCTGCTGCAATCAAGACGATTGTAGTATATGGAATAAATAAATTGTATTGTACTAATTTATAGTTTTCTATATATCATACGTAGTATTTTTACCACAGGATGCAACTTCAATGTTCGCTTACAAATCCACGTGGATAGACACATTTCATTAGTTTTTACGGTGTGTTTTTATTGAGTTGTTTTTTTTTTCTTGTTTGCTTTATTAAAATTTTTTTTAACATAAATGGACAAATCAGTGTCAATATCAACTTCAACTTTTATGGTCCACCGTCTCGTGCTGCTGCTTCGACGCCAATTGATACCGTTGATGAGCCTCATAGTAAGCGTGCTAGACTTTGACTTAGCAACCAATGGGTTTCGTTAAAACTGTACGTAAAAATTGTAAACTTATGCCAATAGAAATGCTTCCTGCACGTGCCAGAGAATTAGAATCGACAGAGTCTTTGTTCCACTATTTTACTTCTTTCAACTGTTTATTACGACGAAAATGCATCTAGTTTAAAAGCCAAACCAATGCCATAACGTTTTACAACCAAACCAGGAGTGGCGTAGACGTTGTAAACCGTATGGTCAGCACCTACACAACCAAACGCAAAACTCGGCGTTAGCCGTTAGCATTTTTGTATAACATTTCAGAAACACTGAAATGAATGAATCTGTTGTCTATTATCAGAACAAAAAATAATGATGCTCGCCGGAAATTAATTTTCTTCTGCGTGTGATGGGCGTTTCTAGCACTTGGAGAACCGTTGAGCATTTTACCGATGCACCAGTAAATCGGGTAAGCAACTTTACTCTATCTAATTACTTTTTTTGATATACTAACATTTTTCTCTTTTCGCTTGTTTTTTCAGGTATTTTCATCAGGTGTTTCGTCCACCTTAGAATCGGAGGCAGTAGAAAATCCAAGAATCTCAAAGATAAAGAAGTATTGCGTGTTTTGCCCAACAGGCCGTAGCACGTTTTGTTTGTTTATATCCCTAGTTCATATCTTCTTGTAAAATTGTAAGGATTGTATTATATCAGCCATGTCCATAGAATATCTTTGTGTGGATGTCTCTAAGACATCTTTGTGTAGATGTCATATAGATCACAACTTTAGATCTGGACGTTTTATGAATGTAGACCGGAAGTCTATAATGCTTAATATGAATACCGAAGTATCGATATCAAGATATCCAATGAATGTTTTATAGAGGTTTTTGCGCTATATCGGTATTTAACGGGCATAACAGTTATCGCGTCTGAGTAAAAGAAAGAAATAAATTTATTGTGAGTAGAGATATTTTATTTTAAGAAAAGTTAAGCCAGTGTGCATACGTAAAATTAAAAAGAGATAAAGGTTTAAGATGGGAAAATGCAAAAGGTCTGAAGAAACATTAATTGAAATATGAAGAGTCTGTGAGAATAAAGAGAATGTCAAGAAGTGAAAAAAGAAAAAATCCAATTTTCCAAAAATTTGATAAACCGTTTTATTTAAATTGGCAAAACAAAGTACTATAAGAGCTATGTTAAGTATGACAGAAACAGAAAACAAGCATTTAACTCACTCAGTTTGATATTTCAACAGCATTTTGACTAAAGAGTGCCATTGAATTTTTTTGATTTACAAGAATTTTGAGAAGAGATGAAAATAAGAAAATGCAAACAAACATTTATACTACCAACTGCAGTTGATGTAACATAAATTGTGTATTGTACTTCTAAATCTATCCGTAAGTATTACAAATTTAAAACCAATAAACTTTAATTACTACCATTGCAAAAAAAATCATCTATCGAAGTAGAACGATGCACTTACCGACATTGAAACTTCCACTAGAAAAATAAACGTTTATATTATGCGTTTATTTATTTTGAAATGCAATGACTACATTGTAATCACGTTCTAAGACAAATTTGCATTTTCAAATATACCCCAAACAACGATAATAAAACCGCAAACACCAAAATCTAATTCGCACGTGCGACTTATTTGTATTACATTATTATTCTAATAATGGTAACAACATACCAAAGATAAATAATAAATAAAACAAATGGATTGAAAAAAATGGATTTCACAATTGGCCTCCCTTTTCCCAAATTTCCGAAATTAATTACACCAAATTTTTTAATGCGGATACGAAAAAAGAATTGTCTAGGATACCTACGCCACCGACAACACCACACGATATGAAAAGACGCATAAGAGACACTTTTGAAACTGACACATCGCAACTATTATTTATAAAACAAGAATATGTAAGTGTCTAGAAATAGACAGTTAACATTTCAAACATCTGTTATAAATATTTTGCTTTTGTTTTATGTTATCTTTGGTAACGTTATCAAAATACAAACTTATTTTGAGCAGAAAACCCAAAAACGCAATAATATACAGAGGGTTTCATTAAAATAACACAACCTTGATACTTTTACATCTTTTACGACACCCTGAATAATATGAAAATAATTTTAAAAAGTAACCATAAGAGACTTTTATTTTGGCTACAATATTCTGAGCCGTATAGCGTGAATAACCCTGTATAGTTACCTTCCCTCTTTAGATATTCTTGTTGTATCATCTACTATTCAGTGCCGCTAGAAGCACATACGTACGGGTTACGTCGTCACCTCCGCAGTACAAATATATATGTGTCGCAAACTGGTGTCCTATTTTTTCTTGCTACTATGCCAATGACCATACTCCGTAAGCTACTAAGTTAGTTGTGGTTGGGTTCCATGAATCGTAACCAATTCAGTTCAAAATATCTTAATAAATCAAAGCATACGTAGCAAATTTAAATTGAGTACAACTACATTCAAAAAAAGTTTCATGTAAAATCCGCTTTTAAAAATGTTTGGCAATCGTGTTTTTATGTGACATGGACTCTAGTTATCAAACTATCTACTATTTAATACTTACATTACTAACAAAGATAATGAACAACAAAAAATCAAAACAATATCATATTAGCGAGGAACACAACATATCAACAACTAATGCCATATTTATTCTAAAGCAAAAAATTGAAAAAAATTCTATTTACTGGCGCTTTATTAAAGTTTCAAAAACCTTCGAACGAACGGATACGGAAACTGTCAGTACCAGAAAAATTTTTCGCTTTAGACAAGTTTCCACTTTGTCAGGTATTACCAGATTGCGTTTTTATTACATCACTACGTTATTAGAATACCTTTGTAACGTATCCTACATAACCACGAGTACTTTTTTCGTAACGAATCTGAGTACGTGAACCTCGATGTCAGCAATACAATAATTTATATATACAAGTTTTTATTTTAATTTAGTAATTTATTAAAACTTACAAGAATTACAAAACGGTAATAACACAAAATGGCGTACAGTTTTTGGTACTGTTTAAAATTTTTAATCTATCACGGAGAATTTAAGCAAGTAATCTTAAATTCATATATTTGCTTATCAACGAGGAAATTTTATGTAGATAAAAATTGCTTTTTACACATTACTTGGACAAGCAGTTTATATTTGGCGATCGTGTTATTTAAAAGCCAAGTAAAATACGCTTTCGTGTAAGCGGGTGACGAGAAAAACAAGGAGCAAGGTGCGTTCGTCTACGAGATAAGTAGATACGCACCGTACGTACGTGTTGGGAACAGTGTAACAGTGTTAGGGTTGACAAAGTGAAAAAAAGCGGGATGTTCAAAAACTATGTACTATCTCAAAGTTATTAAATAATGGGAACCGTGATAGAGCAAGCTTAATTGACGCAATAAATCTTTAGCAGAATTGCTATTTCTACCTGATCACAGTCATAGATTCATTGTTCAGCAAAATAAAAGTTGAAGAAACTGTGTGTTACTTTAGTTAAAAAAATTATTCTTTCAATTTGAGTAATCACGCCAAGAGTGTGGACATTGCACACATCAGCGAATCTATAGAATGAGAGAGTTGAGGATTCTAAGAGCAACAAGGATAAATATACGAATTTATCAGATGACAAGATAAATGCTGGTGAGAATGAAACCAGCGCGTGAGTTCAATGAGAGAAAACCAATTATCAAAATTGTTAGAGACAGTAAGCCAGAAAGAAAACAGATAAAAATAAAGTATTGCTTATAAGCATAAAAAAATTGTTTTCTAATTTCTAAAACTTTTTTTGATCATCAGTGGAGCACACTTGAAAAGACAGAAATTTCAAAGAAAGAAGTAATAAAACAAAAGCTAAAAAAAGAAGAAAAAACTCTACAATTAGTAAAGTAATGTAAAAGCAAAACTAAAATTAAAATTAAGAGTAGTAATCAAAAATTAGGTAAGCATAAAGACGACAAAATATTTGTGAAACGTATAAAAGACAGAAACGTTGTTATACGTGGGTATATATCGCAATAGTACCCACAACGCCAAACATTATTTTTGCGATGTTGTCAAATTAAAATTTGTTAGGTACTTGTATGTAATTAATAATACAATAGTATGATAGTTTCTTAAAACAATGTAAGTATAGTAAAGATCGTAGCTTTGGTAGAACTTTAAAACAACGCACGTGTCTCACGAGCCTTTAACGGTGTATTAGAAATTTCACGTACGTGCTTAATTTTAAAACGTCTTGTATTTTTTATTTGTCACACACGCCTGACAGTCTTCGTTCTCATGTTTTAATTCTAGAGCTTTATCTCTCTACCCGTATGTAAAACTACTAATGAGGTTCTTCAGCTTGTCACATTGAAGTGAAAACCTTCCAACAAATCTCTTGACGTCCGCCAAGATAAAGCACGATCGGCGTCGTGGACGAGGGCGAAAATTTGCAAATTAAAGCAAACACGTAGTAAATATTTTAACATTAAACTATTCCGTCTTTTTCCTCGCTTCGATTCGCGAGTTTTTTCCATCGAGTGTACGCCACAAATTGCCGATAACGAATCCTATTCTTCTTTAATTTTTTCAATAACGGCGCAATTTCGCGCTGAACGAGAAGTAGTCGAATATGAAATTGAAAATCATCGATTTCTTTATTTCCCTGATATTTTTGTACTTCGAAGATATATTCAATCAGAAAAATAAGTTTTTTTGTTACTGTCTTTATTTTTTTTTCAATTACAAGTGCTATAGTACAGGTAAGAAACTAAAAGTTTTCGGATATAGTTACATCAAAGCAGAAACAAAAGTGGCGCCTTTTGCTTCCGCATAAAGTTTCTAAACACAAAGAAAAAATGGAGTGCCAGAACAAAAGAGTAAACGATCCTTTCAAACAAAAGACTTGCATAAGTAGTACGTTAATCCAACGTATTATTAGTTTTTAAAAATGACTTAATTTGTATAGCCATCGTTAGACGAAATAAAAACCTTGTCCTCATTATAAATATTATTAACATTATCGGTATTATTCAATATTTTTAAGTAAATAAAAAAAAAATCGAAGTTGGTTCGTGCCTTTGAATTTTCATAAAAAGACATCAATTTTCCAACCTCGAAACGTGCATTTGAGATTAAGTCAAAACTTTTTTCCTTTAATACGCCGCATATTGCTGTAAATACCCAATTTAGCCTGCTACACAAGGATCAGGATATAATACAATCTGCTGTGCTATTGGCCCGCATAACAATACCGGGGTTATTAGGGGGTTAGTTGGGGTTCGGGTGCATGACGCACGATCCTGATTGGACTTTCTCGTTCCGCCCTAACTCCGTTTCTATGGAAATGTAATCTGTAGCTTTAATATACCTTAATGGGAAGATAAATCGCCCTAAACTTGTGGATCTAAAGGTAGATAATTCCATTTGTAGAATCACGATCTCATTCTCTACTACGCGAATGATTATTAATTGGTCGTAATTGGACAACTCGAAGTTTGAGCTTCTGTTAGCATCCAATTTCAATTAATCGGCGTCTAAGCACGTTTTATACAGAATTATAATCAAAATAAAAAGTTTTACTGGCTCGAAGGACCACGACGATAATACTCCCTAACAATAAAAGCAAGCATTTGATTACAATAACACATTAACATTGTAAAGTAAACAAGTATCGCAAAAAAAAGCTTTCACGCAACTGTAATAGCCACTATATATGCTACAATCTAATAAGAATACACCAAGTGCACTTCGTAAACACAATTTCCTCATAAACCGATGTATTCTGATTTATAGTGGCTTTTATGCTACGTAAAGTATTGAAGTATTAAAATAAAAAGTCTAGTAGATACATTTATTAAAACAGGCACAGTTAAAAAAAAATTAAAATAATTTTTCTCAAAATGATAATTTAAACAAAATTCGAATGTTGAAAAATCAAAAAATCTTTGAAATAGTTGACAACTTTAAAAAAATTAAAATCTTAAAATCCAGCAGTTGGTAATACTTGCCACGTATTTTTTAAATTTAAGACTTTAATCATTACAAATTAGAAAACAAAAAAACGTGTGATAGTTTAATAGATGCAACAGAACACTGCAATACTTATAAGATTTTGGAGATTGTTTCTAAAAATGAATTAAGTTTAAATTAAAAAAATTTTAAAAAATGACGAAAAATTTTTTTTAATGAAATGTCAAATTCTAAGATTATCTATAATTGTTATTTTTACATTAAAAAAATATTTAGCGTTCAAAAAAAAATCTAAAAAATAATACAAAATTAGAAAAACACTTAAAAACAAAACAAGCATCCCATTGGTATTCAGCGTTACATAATCTACAAATATCAAAAAAATGGTGAACAAACTTTAACCAAACTAAAAAATCTAAAAAAATGTTTTACCAAGGCGTTAACAAAACTCCTAATAAAAAACAGTGTTTCTAAATCTAAAACTGGATTTTAAATTAAAGAAATTTTTGATTGCAAAAAAAACAAAAAACCAGATTTGATTATTTCTAAATTTACAAAATTGACTTTTCTAACTGTTTCTTGATCACAAATTAACACAAAAACTAAAAATAACAAAAATTTACTTTTTAACGAAAAAATTGTATCATCGATATCAAAATTTAGTAAAAAAAATCGAACAAAAATAAAGTAAAAAAATTCCCAAAATTAAATTAAAACGAGTGACAATTTCTTTAAATAATCAAAATATTTTGTCTAAAGTCAAAATTGGATAGAAAAATGCCCGACAATCAAATAAGCAACGTAATTTTCCTTTCTATTTATTTTATCCACCCCAAAATCCAACAATTGCCATAGTGTAATAATTAACTTAGAAAATACAATTACCCTCAATCAATCTCGTCACACTGTATTATCTCTCCATTTATCCACTCTCACGCTCAATACTTATTTCCACGTGTTAAGGGTTGAAGTGCTTGAGGGCGGAACAAGTTGATAGCAGATCACGGTTGCCGTGTACACCAGATGGTAATTGTTTGTCACGCTGAATTGTTGGTGGAAAAAAATTGTTGAAAGTGTCATGTAGTGAATTTTAATTTGTGCCGAAATACATAAAAATGGAGACGTTCCGCAAAGACATAGAATCGAATGTAACGACGAATTATACTAACCGAACGTCGTTTTTAATCGAAGACATTTTATATCGACAAAAGTTAAATGAAGACGAGATTGATTTGAGTTCTACTAAACAATTGGAGAACAACCACCAATCGACTTCTTATAAACCAACTCCGGTTAAATACGAAGAAGACAAAGTGTATTCGTCGCCCAAAAGGTGCGAAAAACCTGGCTACGCTTATTTTCAACCGCATTTGCATTCGGGTATAAGTGGATGCGTGCAGAATCTGCAACATTCAGAAAATGGGTACATACAAGTCATGGGGGCTCTTGGTGCTTATTTAGGAACACCCTACAAAAGTATATCTGAACATCCGTATTTTTTGGCACAAGGTGAGTCGAATAGTTTTTGTTTTGGCATGCTTGTTATCCGTCGGACTTTTTATTACGTAGAGTGCTCTAAAGAAAATCTAAGTAGGCAAATACAAAGTGTTTTGAAAAAGTTTTTTTTCCGTAAAATTTGTGTTTACCGAAGTGTGCTATGATTTAAGTTAAGCAACGCCAGCTTTGGTTCTTTTTGTAGCTGACATTAAACGCAAAAACGTTACCAAAACATAGTATTAACAAAGTCTAAAAAATATATGTTTTAACTAAATTTAAAATAAAATTATATTTATTTTGTTAAAACAACATTTTTTTGGAGATTCTGCCATAATTTTTTCCTATAGTTTCTATAATATACCGTCGCAGTAAGTATTCAAAAAGTTAGTCTGTTAGTTTTTCTCGTCACAAACACAAATGCTACGCACTATAATATTCTTTTTGACAACATAAAAGAACTACTAAACAAAGTTGCGATGACTGAGAGAATTTCTTTTACTAACGTGTTAACAAAGATTTGATCTTTTTAATTAAAAGAAATTATGGTAACATCATAATAACTGTTAATAATATAAAAAAAACCTAAGAATACAGTAGAACATAAAGAAAAAGAGATGTTAGAGATGTGTACCTAGAGAAAAAAAGAAAGAATTAATTTTGCAATAACAAATACAAGACCATTTAAAAAAATTTAAAAATTGACAGTGTAGAATACTCATAAACCTTTAAAAAAAGATATTTATATAGACATCAAAACACAAAATATAATTAAAAAAACTAAGAACATTCTAAAAAAGAAGAAAGTGCACATAAACTAAAAGCAAAAAAAGTAATTGTAAAGAAAAGGTAAAATAAAAAATGTAATAAAGCAAAAAAGTGATAAAAAGTTTGAAAAAACGAAAAAAAACTTCAAAAGAAAATTATAAAGGAGAAAAAGTTAACAAAAACAAGGTAACCGTAGAACAATTAAAAAAAAGAGAATTAAATGCAAACTGAAAAATTAAAATGGGAAAAATACTTAACAATTTTGGAGAGAAAGTCAATAGAATGTTATTGTTACACGTGTCCAAAATAAGAATACACAGCGTGGGGTTTTTATAAACGGTAAAAAATAAAGTGATAAAGGGAGGGTTAAATTAAAAACAAGTTGAGTTATTTAAAGTATGTCTAGTAGTTGCAGAAATTCATTATTGTTTATAGTTGTCCACAAAAAAAGAAACACCCTATATTTGGTAGAATTTTTTTTTGAATTCAACGATGTATCACACATTATAGTTCTAAAACTAAAAATAAATAAATATGAACTTTGGTATTTCCTTACTCTTTAAGCGCTTTAAGCTAGTAGGCGTTGGAACAATTGCAATAAAGTCTTGTCGTTATTAATATCACTCATTTGTTTGTTGTTTTGTTTTTGTTTAATTTATTCGTAAGTGTTATGGCGAAAAGAAAATAATTATCTTGAACGAAGACAACCCGAGAAATCCATTTTTAAACGTTTGGTATCTAATTTGGTTCATTTAAAAAACTTGTTTTATCGCACAAAAAACAATCCAACGAAGAAAAAACATATACCATTCTACTCAGTTCTTGAAAATCCTGAAATATCAACAAGACTAATTGAGCGTCCGTTTTTTGAGAATGGTATACCAAAAAATTGCAAAACATATAGACATCAAAACTTAAAATATATCGTAAAAAATAAGAACATCATAAAGAAGAAAAAAGTGCACAAAATAAAGAATACAATAAAGCAAAAAGGGTGCAACAATTTTTTCTTAATAAAAAAAACGGAAAATTTCAAAAACAAAAGTTAGCAAACGCCATCGCTATTACTGCATTTTAATAATCTTGATTAATAAGCATTGCTGACGCAATTACTTTCGATTTTCTCGACATTTTCCAAATTCGTAACTTTCCGGTATCACATAGGTACTACATATGTACTATTGTACGTTTATGAAAAAAATTCAAAAACACAAAAGTTAGTAAACGCGACCGCTATTACTGCATTTTAATAATCTTTATTAATAAGCATTGCTGACGCAATTACTTTCGATTTTCTCGACATTTTCCAAATTCGTAACTTTCCGGTATCACATAGGTACTACATATGTACTATTGTACGTTTATGAAAACATTTCAAAAACACAAAAGTTAGCAAACGCGACCACTATTACTGCATTTTAATAATTTTTATTAATAAGCATTGATGACGCAATTACTTTCGATTTTCTCGACATTTTCCAAATTCGTAACTTTCCGGTATCACATAGGTACTACATATGTACTATTGTACGTTTATGAAAAAAATTCAAAAACACAAAAGTTAGTAAACGCGACCGCTATTATTGCATTTTAATAATCTTTATTAATAACCATTGCTGACGCAATTAGTTTCGTTTTTCTCGACATTTACCAAATTCGTAACTTTCTGGTATCAGAAAGGTACTACGTATGTACTATTGTACGTTTATGAAAAAATTTCAAAAACACAAAAGTTAGCAATCTTTATTAATAAGCGTTGCTGACGCAATTAGTTTCGTTTTTTTTAACATTTTTCAAAACCGTAGCTTTCCGGTATCACATAGGTACTACGTATGTACTATTGTACGTTTATGAAAAAATTTCAAAAACACAAAAGTTAGTAAACGCGACCGCTATTACTGCACTTTAATAATCTTTATTAATAACCATTGCTGACGCAATTAGTTTCGTTTTTCTCGACATTTTCCAAATCCGTAGCTTTCCGGTATCACATAGGTACTACAAATGTACTATTGTAAGTTTATGAAAAAATTTCAAAAACACAAAAGTTAGCAAACGCGACCGCTATTACTGCATTTTAATAATCTTTATTAATAAGCGTTGCTGACGCAATTAGTTTCGCTTTTCTCGACATTTTCCAAATCCGTAGCTTTCCGGTATCACATAGGTACTACATATGTACTATTGTACGTTTATGAAAAAATTTCAAAAATTCAAAAGTTAGCAAACGCGACCGCTATTACTGCATTTTAATAATCTTTATTAATAAGCATTGCTGACGCAATTATTAGTTTCCTTTTTCTCGATATTTTCCAAATCCGTAGCTTTCTGGTATCACATAGGTACTACATATGTACTGTTCTACGTTTATGAATAAATTTCAAAAACACAAGTGTATAATCAAAAAATGTACGAGAGTATTTTTCGCAAAGGTTTCCTCAAAAATAAATTAGAACTCACAGTAAAGTAGTTTGGCTAGCCCGATCGCCAAATTTCGGTCTGTTGATTTTTTTTCTCTAGAGTTAAGTAAAAGTGTATGATGCAACTTTAAAAAAAAATAATTATTGATATCGGCTGTAGCAGCTAATCCAATCTCGTCCGAAATCTTAGATCCTGTTTTAAATTCTACTACTGCAATATACCTACTTTAACTCTCATATTAATTTTTTGACATTTTGTTTCAACGTCAAAAAGTAACAAAATATTAAAAATTATTTTTGAGTGTGATGCACCGTTGAATTTTTTATAAAAAGTTTTCTTTTTTTGTGGCCGTATAAAAGTTGATAGTCTCTCGAAGATGCAACGTCGGATAAACAATTACAAAACTCAATTTTGTGACAAGTGACAATGATCAAAGTGCTGTTAGTTGGTTTTTAATCAACAAAACAAATACAAAAATTAAAAAATTTTAAAAATTTAATCAAATCTAATTAAGTTTTTGCGATGTAGAATTACTTTAAATACATAACTTTTTTCTTAACTTAAGCCACCCTGTATCTTTTCCCTTCTACAAAATTCTCATGTTCCCATTTTTATCTGGTACACGTATGCTCAATATAAAAGAAAAACGAACATAAAAGTTTAGAAGTGAAAATTAAAAAACAAAGAAACGAGGCTAGATAAAAGAGCTAAGAAAATAAGAAGCAATAAAGAAAAACAAAATATAAAACATACAGAAAAAAGATTTTTTTCGATATGTAAAAAACATTTAAATAAGAGAAGAAAAAAATGCACCTACATTCCGCTGCGGAAGCAAAGAAAGAGCAAACAGATAAAAGACGAAAAGCGTTAGCACGTAATAAAACAACAAAAAAACAAAGTAAATATTTTTTAACAAAAAGGATCAATACTTTTAACAAGACTTTAGCTATTGTTATTAGTTTTCCATAGTTTTTACAAGAACTGACGTTTGGTTTTTTTTTGTCTTTTTTTGTCAAAGAATTTATAGAACGAAATAAACTCACGATACCTACTGTTTTTCTAAAAATGAAATTCTTTGTTGATTCTACATATTTATAAAAGACTTAAAAAAGTAAAGTCGTTATACGCTTTAATAGCAATTACTTTGATTTTTTTGAACCTTGACAAAAGCAATGTCGAAATTTTCAAAATTATGTTTTTAAAGAATAAAAATCAGTGTTTTATTTACATTAAGATTTTTGTTTTTATAAACGCACTGTTAGCACAATCACAATTATTTTTGGATTATGTTGTGTTCGTAATCCATGTTGGCTACAAAACAAGAACTGTTTTGTGTTTTGTTAAACAAAAAATGTACGAATCTGTATCTTCACACAAAAATATGATGCCGAGTTTTTTAAAAAAACAAAGGTTTTTTTATTTTTACAATTTATGTAAAAAAAAAACATTAAAAAACAAAGTCATAGCACACTTGAGAAATAAATCTTCGTATGTTTCAACAATTTTGTTAAAAACTCTTAACATTTAGTCTTTCGATAAAAAAAAGTACCTATTAGTTTTCTGGAATTAGGATAACAAACCTAACAAAAAATGACATTAGATTTTCCTAAAGTGGAGACACATCAATATAAATTAATTATGAATGTCTTCTGCACAAAAAAATTTTATTATCATTTCTTTTAATGAAGTAGGTTTTTTAATTTTTTTCGGCTCATTTTCATTTATTTTTATAATTTGACATTTGCCATTTCAATTTATATTTTTAATAAGTCAATTTTAATTTTGTTAGTTTACATTTATTTCAAGCTTTGTAGATGAAATGATGCTGATACAATCAAAATAAAAATAATAAAGATATTGATAATTCATTTATGTTTTTAGCTTCGGTTTTAGTCAAATTTTGGTTTAAACCACAATTTTTTGAAAAATATGAAGTTTTTTGCTCAGTTGCATACAGTTAACTATGTTGTTAGCTGACACTGTAGTTAACTGACGACGTCAAATATTTAAAATCGTAGCTATTCATTTGACAATGTTGTCAGCAAAACCATTGATATTGTATTTGATGACGAATAACGACACTTAACGACATAATTACATAGTTAACTACATCGTCAAAGTTAACATTGGTTTATGCAACCGGGCCTAGTCTACCACCTTATTTCAAAAAATTTTAATTATGGCGTATCCATTGTAATTTTTGTAAAAACTTTGTAAACATTTTATTGCTGTTGCCATTATGCCATTGCACTTTAAAATTAAAAAATAAATAAATGGAACAATCTGCATAGTCTTTCATAGTTTCGTCATTACGTAAGTGTGCTGTTTTAAATAACAAAAAACGGCAGTCTTACTAAAAGGTTATTTTATTTTATGTGCAACTGTGACACTGGCATCATCTTTGTAGTATTGTTCACAGTCAATATAATTCTGTTTCTTCCTTCTTTTTAGCTTAGAATAATAATTTTTGTTTTATGGTATCGTCCCGTATGTGGTTTAGCTTCTCTTTTTTGGTTTTAATAGGTCTTCGCAATTTTGATTCTCATTTTTTTCTTGTGAGCTTTTTTTATTGTAAACCGTGTGTTTCGGTGTATTTGTTTCTCCGCAATAGTGACATTTGACATCGTTTGATTTGAGTGTTTCCTTTACTAGTTTTGTTGACCACGGACTTACGTCTAGTGCCCAAGCTTTCTTCCACGTTCTTAAATCCAATCTTTTTGTTTTCTTTTTTCTGTTATTGACGTGTTTCCCATATCTTTTTTCTTTTACTAACAGATGTGTTAGATTTTCTCTGTCATTTTCTTTGTTCGTCTCTATTAATGACTTCCAGTCTGGTGCTCTATATGTTAAGATCGAGTTTGCAATATTCTTCATCATTTTTCTTTTTTTAGTTTTGGTCCTTCGATATTGGACATTAGTTTGTGTATTGCGACAATAATTTTTTTAGCTTTTTCTACCGTTTTTTCCACACTTAAGTATCTGATACTTCTTTTGTCATCAATTTCCTTGTTGCCTATTTATGTTTTGATTAATTTTATTCTGTTTCTGTTTAGTGACAGTAGAAGAAGTAACCTTGTACATAATGGCAATAAACATGCTCCTATTCCATTTGCTCACTCTACATGTATGAAAAAATAATATAAAGTAATTTCAGTTTCAGTAAAAAAATAAAACATGTTAGATATAATTGGGTGATCCGTGTCGACTTGAAATTGGTTAATTTTTTGTTGTGTCAACAAAATACTCTTGCTTTGTTTGTCTCTAGAATAGTCGAGACAAATGAAGTCATTGGAGACACTAAAATTACGTAGACATTTTTTGGAGCCATTGCACAATAATTCCTCGAAAATTACAAAGCTGACAACTATATAGAATTAATTGAGGAATTGCTGCTTAGCTGCAAAAGTTTAGGCGGTATTATGAGCATCTCTATAGTCTTATAGATCACTTTTAACATAATTTTGGCAATTCTAACAAAGAACGCTTCTATCAAGATATAAAACAATGGAGAATATGTATTAAGACAGATTGCCCAAGACAATTTCACATAAGAAAATCACTTAAGAGACAATTTATTGATGCGTAATGATAAAACAAATCGATATTTTTTATTTTAGATTGATTTTTTTTCTATCCCATGATCTAGAACCGATACCAAAAAAAAACAATAACATTTCTGATATCACTATATAAGACATTTAAAATTCTAAGCACAAAAATTTGTATAGGTCAGTGTTATTAATACAACGAAAACATTTTTAAGTCGTTTGCTTTTTAGTTTTGTTAGATCAACTACTTTTTTAATATCGTCATTGTAGATACACTTTTTTTGAATCCATATTGAGTTCTTTTATTTTCTTTTTATCTTTTTCAGAAGTCTTTCATTTATAAGGTGTGCAAAGAGTCGATCTATGGTGCAAAAAGATAGCTAATGATCTGTGTAATATTGTTTTTAAAGTTTAGTGACCATAATGATCCAAAACAAAAATATTTTCGGGTTTAAACTTCGCGAAACTTAATTACAAATTAAACTTGACGTTTTGACAATTATGTTGCTTTCTTTTTTCGAATACTAAAACTAAAGATATCAGATCCTGATAAGTTTTTACATTTCGCTGTTCTGCAACATCGTCCCTGTTCACCAGTTTTTTTTTCCAAAACATGTTTTTCCATACTGGTGCTAGGTCAATGCCATTATTCCTATTGAAGTTATTACACTTCCTGATTTCAATGACTTTCCTATATAACTACAGTCAGAAGTTACAAGATTTGGCTAAAATTGTTGTCTGTTCAAATTTTATAGTGTGTTCAGTGTTCAAAAAATGCTTTAAAGAAACCGATCTAGTGTTGTGTCTACTTGTGTCCGCCTTGTTTATTCTTATCCGGGTACCGATGTTATGTCATGTTTGTCCCATATATGCCATCCCGCACGTGCAACAAGTGTGGTAAACCCTTAGTCCCTCGAATAGGGCGGTCGTCTTCTTCGATTTTGGAAAACTGGTGGCTAACTTATTTGTCGCTTTGAAGACCACTTTGATGTATACTAGCTATTTTGTCCGCGCAGCTATTTATGCATGGAAGAAAAGTGGTTGCAACGGTGTCATCTTTCTTTGGTAGTTCTTAATATTGTCTACATATTGATTGCTTTATCTACGTCTGCATGCCTATATCAAATTATAGCAGGTTTTCAAGCAGTTACTCTTATATTGGTCTTTTTTATTTCTTATTTTTTTTTCGGCAATTTTTTATGAATTTGATCATTTTTCGGTTATTTTTATCTTTGTTTCATCTGATAAGGAATTTGGTTGTTTATGCACTACTTTTGTGCTGCTTCGTTTAGATACACAAAAGTAATTCGCGGACATGATGATAGTAATATATAAATTAATATAAGTGTTTTTCTTAAATACCGGTGCATTTTATCAGTATTAGTTAAAAGTAATTATAATAAATTGTATAAACAATAGTTTATAAATAAATTAGTTTTAAAATTGGTAACTCGTTGATAAAACGTTGTTATCATGTAAATAAACAACTGTTTAGTTCGCGCTTTGCTTGTGTTTGTGTATAAAATGTAATCATAGTTGTTCCAGTTCGTTAAAGTAGTGCATTTAATAATAAAAAATCAAACTTTATTAAAACATGTTTTATTAAATTTTTTTTTTTATTTTATTTTTATTCGTGTTTATTAACTTATTATCAGAAAACAAAAAAAAAACGAACAGAAAACAACGTCTATAATAGTGGTATGAGTATGAAGATAATCATCTTCAACAAGTTTACCAAGCCCAAATTAAAAGTCGGACTCTGCAACTTGCGTATCCTACAGCACCAGATACCTTCAAGGAGCAGTTGACTATTCAAAGCTTTGTAGACGGGCTCCGAGACTGCAAATCGCAACAGACTCAACGGTTAGCTCGACCTAAGACGTTGAATGACGCTTTAACCCATGCCTTGAGGTTAGAGGCTGCAAAAAAAGCGAAGCGCCAAAGCAACCATAAGCTCCGCTATGTTTTAGAAGCACCCGCGCAGACACAGGAAAGTATCGAAAAAATAGTGCGACATGTATTCCGCGAACAGGTAGCTCGGGGAAGAGAAGTAACGTGCTGGAACTGCGGAAAATAAGATACATACGACGAAGCTGAATTAAGCCCAAAAAAACACCAGAAAAGCGCTCGGAAAACTAAAACGGTTCTACTGACTGGGGTGACAGTCGACTTCAACGAGGCATGCTCCTAAGATTACAATTCAAACATCATCGTCTATGAAACAATTGCACACCAGTTATCTCGATGGCAAGATAACTAAAACAAGTGTTTAGTTACTGGTTAACATGTAACCGACAAAGACCATCATTCGTCTTGACATCTTATTGGAAAACAAGAAGACATCACTAGTAACAGTACGACTTCGAACGGCGACGGGCGAAGAAATACCTACTCACGGAAAAGTAAAAGTCACTATTAGTTTGTAAAATGAAGTACTCGACCATCAAGTACTGGTAGTCGACATAACGGAAAAAGTTATCCTAGGAATGGACGTTATAAAGAAGTATGAGTTCCATTTAGATATCTTTTCATTTGCCAGAGAAAACAGCCGTACAAGTTTTATTGAGTAAAGTCGTGCCTCCGTCTGGAAGGACTAAAAGTGCGGTAATGGCACACCTGAATAAAAATCTCCAAAATTGCTACATTCGCGCTATTGAACCAATAGAGAGCAACTACTCGTTGGTAAGACATTAGTACAAATAAAAAACACGATGCCAAGATCTTGAATATTAACTCAGATCAGTAACGTTGAAAAAGAAGACTGTGATAGGCCAATGCACGCCAGTATCTCAAATTGTGCGATGCGTAAATTCTAGTGAAAATACGTCGCCAAGACCAACTGACTAAAGTTAAAGTGATGATCCAGCAGTATCAAGATGTGTTCGCGCTGAAAAGTAGTTCCAATAAAAAAACTAACGTGGTGAAGCATAGAATTAATACCGGAGACGCTCGGCTGCTACGACAACATCCGCGCCGACTTCCTTAGGCAAAAAGAGAAAAAGTCAAACAAATAACTATGGATATTGAAAGAGGTGTGAATTAACCTTCAAATAGCCCATCGGCATACCCAGTGGTACTCGTAAAAAAGAAAAAAGTTTTGCGTAGACTACAGACAGCTTAACGGCGTGACCAAAAAAACGGAAAAGCTACCCTTTACCGAAAATTGACGATACGTTAGACACCCTGTCAGAATTTTAGAGATTTTTCACACTGAGCTTAAATAGTGGTTACGGGTAGATAGAATTGAAACCAAAGGATCGCAAAAAAACAGCTTTTACGATTGGAACTGGTTTGTGGCAATTAACTCTAATGCCCTTCGGCTAGTGTAACGCTCCTACAACGTTCGAGCGTTTGATGGAGACCATCATGAAAAATGTGTTTGCTTTATCTAGACGACATGATTGTGGCTGAAAAGTCGTTTGAAGAACATTTGAACAACCTGAAAGAAGTGTTCCAACGACAACGTGGGGCAAATCTAAAACGGAACTCAAAGAAGTGCCACGTATTTAAGAAAAAACACAATACTTTGGCCACGTCGTATTTAGAGATGGAGCAAAAGCTGACCCAAAGAAGGTTCGAGTAGTACAAGCATGGCCAAGACCAATTGACAAACATCAGGTTATGTGTATTTGGATTGTGCCCCTATTATAGATGATTTGTACCCAAATTTGCCAATATCATCAAATCTTTAACGAAACTGACTGAAGAAAGAGCAGAATTTAAAGGAAGTCACTTCGCCAATTTGAAGTTATCCAAGAGAAGTTGTTTTGGATACCGATGCAAGTAATCTGACCATAGGTGCAGTCCTTTCACAGGTGCAAAGTGAACAAGAAAATAATCGCAAATTTGAGTAAAGTTTTGTCCAGGCCAGAAAGGAATTATTGCGTGGTTAGGAAAAAACTGTTAACAGTCAAGTCCATAAAACATTTCTACAAATATTTGTATGGATGAAAGTTTTTACTGAGCACACCGCGTTGAAATGGACAAGTGGCAAAATAAATCAAGAGACTTCAACACTATAACCACGACACAGTGCACCATGCCTAAAGTAATCATCAGAACGCTGATGCCTTGTCTAAAAGACCATGTCCGACAGACGCCATTGTTCGCGACTTGAAGAAAAGATCAAATATTTCTAGAAAGCAAACGGCCGACGACCAACTTAAGCAAAAGTTAGTGTTTTGTGCAAAAACATCAAAGCATATTGAGTGCAGTGGGACTCTTTGAAAGTAGAGGACGGTCTTCTTAAGCAACCCCTAGAGAGTGTCGAGGGCACGGAAAACAGACTATAGTTGGTAGTGCCGAAGAGCCGAGCATCTGCAGGACACTTTGGCGTAAAGAAAGCAATGGGTAAAATTTGAGAAAGACCCCATACCCAGTTAAAAAACAGCTACAGTTGCAGACATATTGTGACAAGAGTTTTTCTGTCGGTTTGGAGTTCCGTTAAAATTGCAATCTGACCAAGGTCGCAACTTTAAGTCAGCATTATTTTAAGAAGTTCACCGACTGTTGGAAATTAAGAAAACTAGGACGACGCATCTCCATCTTCAATCTGATGATATACTTAAACGGATAAATCAAACAATAGAAAAGTACTTAGCCAAAGTAGACTAGGATCAGTACTTGCACCATTTCCTAATGGCGTACTGATCATCTGTTCACGAAAACACAAGCCAAATACCATCCTGTGTCATGCTCGGTCGCGAAATACAACTACTATGCAACAAATTGGCAGCGACAGAATAAAGAACAAAAATGACGGCAAAGCACTAAACGATGAGTTTTAACCTGGCGACATGGTGTAGTTGTATAATCCCTAAAGAAGACGTGGTTTGTCACCGAAGCTGCAAAGGCAATGATAGGGTTCTTATAAAGTCGTGCAGCGTATTAATAACGTTATATATCGTAACCGAAAACCACCCAGATGCAAGCCAAAGGTAGTCCACATCGATCGTCTAGCCCCGTTTTCTGACGATAACGTTACGCAAGCCCAGGTCCGAACCAGAATTATTACAAGCAGAACCAGAAGTCAAGTCAATGGAATATCCTTCGATAAGTTTATGATCATGTACGGGAGTTCAGAGTTACAACCGAAAAACATCAAGAACTGTTCCAAACAAGAAAAGATTACGCCATCGCACATTGCATGAGCGAGGTCTTGAAATGTCTAGAGGGTTTATAGTCCTATTTAAGAAGAAGTTTGAACGATTAGATAAACTACAAAGACAGCAATCGACAGTCGAAAAAACTACGCGATGACCAACGATTCATTTTCTATTTGGTCACCAAGAAATACTCACATGCAAAGCTGTTATACGAAAAGCTGTGGCGAGCATTATAGAATTTCAGGAGAGAAAGACAGCTTCATAATATTAAGAAATTAGCAGTACCCAATCTTGGTTGTAGTTTGAATCAACTAGATTGGAGAACAGTTAGAAATATGTTGGAGGTCGTTTTCTGATGAACAGACGTTCAAATGTCGGTATGCAGTTACCATCCAAGTAAAATATTGAGTCAGGAAAAGTCCATTGACTGCTACTTTTATGCTCCAGAAAGTTGCCGAAATGGAGAAATTTGCCGCTATTGCCATGATCCTTTCTACCGGTGTCGCATCCAGTTTCCTGTTCTGAGACAGAACAGTCTTAAGAAGAGAACAGTGAGACGTTCTTAAAGTTATTGTCAGCTTTAAGATAATAACCGAGGGATGTTGGACATTGTAGACACAGATAACAAACTATATAAAAGCTATTCAGAGAAAGCTGAAGTCAGTCGCAAGAAGACTTTGTCGGCTTAAATAAATATACGTGCTTTTAATATAAACAAATATCGGTTTAGGTAAACATAAAATAATGTAAGTGTTTTTATTAAATGCCGTTGCATTTTATTAGTGTTAGTTAAAAGAGATTATAATAAATTGTGTCAATATTTAGTTTATAAATAAATTAGTTTTAAAATTCTTAAAAATATAAACTTTTGAACATTAAACACCATGTTGCAATTTTTTATTTTAATAAACGTAAACGTCATTGCTTATATCCTCTTTGTACTATAAACAGTCACAGCTTACTTTTTATTTTTCAATTAAGTTTTCTATATTCTTTTTTTTGTATTTTTGACAAAATGGTGCTAAATGTAAAGTTACAATTGCGGAATTACATTTTTAAAAAAATCTTATTTTAAATTACTCAGTTAAAATTCTAATTCAAAAACTTTAAATTTTAGGGTTGCCTTTCCATCCAGCGCTCTTCGGCAGTTCGCCAAGCGAAATTTCCTTAAACGCGTTAAAACACTGTCGGAGACGGAAAGCTCGAACGGTGTTTAGCGATCCCCAATTAACAGGTAACCTCTATTAACAAACAAAAGCCTTTCTTTAGCAATTGCCTTCAAGGTTTAGAAAAACGATTCGCCGCCCAAAGATATTTATCGACGCCCGAACGAGTCGAACTGGCCGGCGCCTTGAGCCTAAGCGAGACACAAGTTAAAACGTGGTTTCAAAACAGAAGAATGAAACACAAAAAACAAATGCGAAAAATACAAGAAGACAAAGCGACAACGTCGTCGTCGACAAATAAATCAACAGATAATGCCGGTAAGTTTTGATCGTATTGTACAAAAGATTGCTCGAGAGTGTACAACTTCTTAAACATCAATTAAGGCAAGTTCAGAACTTGACGAACTAAATTATAACATAAGATGGTGGGTGAGAAGGTAATATCGGCCACTTAGAAACATGACTAAGTTAGTTACGTCTTCCAACCCTTGAATACCGCAAATACTTATAATACGTAAGAAACTAACTTAATATGCATGTAGTTCCTTTCAAAGTTAATAACTTCACATACACTCGTTTAAAATTATGTTAGACGACGCAACATTCCTTTCTTATACACGATAAACTAATTACGACGAAATTTTAAACATGTAAGGTTATGTCGCCCATGCGGTGACATATAGGTGGCGCTGTACTCGACCTCAATTTTTTTTGTGTGTATGTACTTCTAAAATCACGTTTTTTTCAAATTATTTTATTGGGATTTTTATAAATAAAATAAGTGACATTCTATTATAGACACAAACACGTTGATTAAATGTGTAACAATTAAACAGTTTTTTTAATTGTTTTTATTTTGATTTCATGAAAATTTAAACATAATGAAACGTTCTTAAATTCAAGAGCCTCGAGAACGATTTCCAAAATGTGTATATTTACGGAACAAGCAAATCGTAGGTCAGTTATTTCCGTAATGCAAATACAGCAGTGTTAAGAAGATTATTCAAGTCTAAATAAATAAGTCGTTAGCGCGTGTGTGTAGATAAATATACGAAGAATAATCTTGTACGTGACTTTAGTGTAAACAAGTGTGTGAAACTACTCGCGAACTTTATCTTATCTTCGTGTAAGTGATATAAATTAGTGTAAGTGTTTTTATTAAATATTATTAGATTTCATTAGTTCGGTTAATTTAAATGTGTACATATTTCTAGTATAAGTAAAAATATTTTTAGTAGTTTAAATAAAATAGTTTTAATAATAAAATTCGTTACAAAGTGGTGTCACCGCGTCGGGTTCGCGATTTTTTTAGTGTAAATACTATTAAATAAATTAATATCGCTCCCGAAATAAAAACATTGATTGCGTAAATAAATAAAACTTTAGTTCGCGTTTAATCGTAGCTGTTCCAGTTCGTTAAAGTAGTGTATTTAAACTTTTTATTAGTGTTATATTAAATTTATGCCGGTGACGCGTTTGCAAGCTGTTAAAATGGATTCAAAAATATTTGAAATTCTCGAATCGATGAATAAAAATATCCAAGAAAAACGGTCCGAAAATTCTCAGAAAATGGAAGAAAATTCTAGAAAAATGGAAGAAAAATTTTACGAAAATTCGCAGAAAATGGAAGAAAACTCTAGAAGTTTAAAAAAAGAAATACAAGCGAGCATGGAAAATCAAATAAAGACTATTAAGGAACAAATACAAGTTAGTGTAAGAAACCAAATCAAAATTGTGCAAGAGGAAACCCAAGCAGATATGTTAAATTTAAAAGAAAAAATTTGCGAATCTATGAATGAGAAAATGGAAGCAATAGAGGACAAACTAGAAGACAGAATGAAACTGCTTGAAGAAAGAATAAATCGAATGAATGGTCACGGCGAAGGAAGCGTCACGAGTGAAGATTTAATAATGGACCATAGGGAAGAAACCACTCACAAGTTTAAAGTTGTACCTCCGAATTTTGATGGTAAAGTTCCATGGTTAACCTACTACAAGCAGTTTGAAGCCGCTGCTACAGCTAATGGTTGGAGCAACAAGCAGAAAACGACATCTTTTAATAGTGTCCTTACGTGGAGAAGCGTTTGGAATTTTACAGACTGTTCCTGACCACCTGCAAGAAAATTACGAACTCTTAATTTCACGTTTAGAAATGAGATATAGAGATGCTCATCTTCAACAAATGTACCTAGCTCAAATTAAAAGTCAGGTTCAAAAAGCTGCCGAAAGTCTTCAAGAATTTGAGGCTGACATCGCCAGACTAACACGGCTTGCGTATCCTACAGCGCCAGATACCTTTTTGGAGCAGTTGGCTATACAAACCTTTGTAGACGGCCTCCGGGACAACGAAACGCAGCAGAATCTTCGGTTAGCTCGACCGAAGACGTTGGATGACGCTTTGGTGCATACTTTGGAGTTTGAAGCAACAAAACAAGCATCGCAACGAGACGGTAATAAACTTTGCTGTGCTGCAGAAGTACCCGCGCAGACACTGGAAACCATCGAAGAGATAGTGCGACGAATACTTCGGGAAAGAGGAGTGACAACTTTGAACTGCGATAAAATAGGCCATGTACGACGGAATCGTACTAAACCTACAAAGAGGTCAAGAAGTCAGACCCCGGAGATTACAATTCAAGTGGCATCGCCGATAGAGCAATTGCATAGCATTTATCTCGATGGCAAGATCAATGGAAAAAGTGTTCAGTTACTGATTGACACTGGAGCGACAAAGACCATCATTCGTCTTGACATGTTAGTGGAAAACGAGAAGACGTCACCAGTAACAGTACGACTTCGAACGGCGACGGGCGAAGAAATACCTACTCACGGACAAGTTATAGTAACCATTGGTTTAGGAAATGGAATACTCGACCATCAAGTACTGGTAGCCGACATCACGGAAGAAGTTATCCTGGGAATGGACGTGATAAAGAAGTATGGGTTCCATTTGGATATGAAGAACGATGTCCTGAAGATCGACAATGAAGAAATTCCTTTTCATTCGTCAGAAAAGGCAGCCGTGCAAATCTTATTGACTGAAGACGTGATTCTGCCTGCAAGGACGGAAAGTGTGGTGATGGCACGCCTGGATGGAAATCTCCGGGAAGGATACATACGCGCGATTGAACCAATGAAGAGCGGTTTAATTGAAAAAGGACTACTCGTTGGCAGAACTTTAGTACGAGTAAAAAACACAATGCCAGTAAGGATCTTAAACATTAACTCAGATCCTGTAACGTTGAAAAAGAAGACCGTGGTAAGCCAATGCACGCCAGTATCACAAATTGTGAGATGCGTGAAGTCGAACAAAGATACGTCGCCGAAGAAGTGTCCACAACATCTATTGGACATTCTTACCACCAAATGCCAAAACCTCGGCCAAGACCAGCTGGCTAAAGTTAAAGTGTTGAACCAAGAGTATCAAGATGTATTCGCGTTGGAGAGTGGCTCGGTACCGATACCGATACGACAACATCCACGCAGACTTCCTATGGCAAAAAGAGAAGAAGCCGAACAAATAATTACGGATATGGAGAGAGAAGGCGTGATTGAATCTTCAAGTAGCCCATGGGCATCCCCAGTGGTACTCGTAAAGAAGAAGGATGGATCAACGAGGTTTTGCGTAGACTACAGACAGCTAAACGACGTGACCAAAAAGGACAGTTACCCTTTACCTAGAATTGACAATACGTTAGACACCCTGTCAGGCTCCCAGTGGTTTTCTACGTTAGATTTAAAGAGTGGATATTGGCAGGTAGAATTAGAACCCAAGGATCGTGAAAAAACAGCTTGTACGATTATTATTTATTGTTAATTGTATAGCCATTCGGCTTTACAATAGGTTACGTTACCCTTACATCATTCTCTTAACCTAATAGTATAAATTGTACAGAAATTTAAAAACTAAAAAAATAAAAAACTTTCTCCCCTAAAATCTTCCCATCCCCATCTTACTATTCTAATACTTTAGACCTAACCCTCCCCTCTTATCCTTCTCTCCATTACTGCTTTCATCCAATCCAATCCCTCCCCCTCCTCCCCAAGCAAAGCCTTCCTCCCCTCATTTCTTCCCTTAGCTCGCCACACTCCTCACTCATGTGTTCTATGTCCTCCCATCCCTCCCCACATAATCTACATCTCCTCATTACATCCTCCTTCCAATACTTATTTAAATTCTCCTCATTTCCGCATCTAAATATGGCTATAAGTCGTTTCTCTCCTAAGCTTCTCCTCCCCATCAGATACTTAGGAACCCCTTGGCCACTATATTCCCATACCTTCCGTTATACTTTCCTTCCCTCTCTTGCACCTACGAATCTTTATCTCTTCTTACTATCTCCCCCGTATTTAACCTCCCTTACTCTCTCCTTCTTTCCACCTCTTCTCTTGCGAAACCTCCTCGTTGATAGTACAGTTTTCTTTCTTCCTGCCCATATATGTTTTTGCTATCTTTTACCGTCCTCCAGCAACATTGCAAGATTTTACATTCTCTCCTTTCCTTCATTTTCTCTTCATAACCCATCGCCCTTTTCCCTGCTTCTATTCTAATCTTCTCTAACTTCCCCTCCTCCTCTATTATGTACCATCTTCTCTTCTCGATCTCCTTCCCAAATACTCTTTCTCCTAAACTTCATACCTGTCCTAATATCCTGTTACTTTTCTTTGCTAACTCCCTTATGTGCGCATCATCTTTATTATCATACCTTAGCCTATATCCCAAATATGTCACTTCATTCACTGCCTCTATCTTCTGTTCTCCTCAACTTAACTCCTCCTTTTTCTTCCCTCCTCTCCTTTTTTGAAAAACTACCATCTTAGACTTTCTCACATTTAAACCCAAGTCTTTCCTTTCCAGATACTTCTTTATCGTATTTATCACACCTTTCATCTCCAACTCATTTTTTGCCACCATGACCATATCGTCTGCATATGCCAACACCCACACTTTAATCCCTCCCTTCATGACAACTCCACCACACTGACCTCCCTTTAACACTTTTTCTATGTCCCATATATACAGTGCAAATAAAATAGAGCTAAGAAGACACCCCTGCCTTAGCCCTTTCCTCGTCCAAAACACTTCACTAACACTATTCCCTATTTTTACCCTGTTTTTAGTCTCTTTTATATCCCTTCCAGTTTCCTCACTAGTTGTTCCTCTATACCCTTTTTCCTTAAAACCCTCCATAGCTTTTCCCTATTCACATTATCAAACGCAGCTTCTATGTCCATAAAGAACGCATATACCTTACCCCTTTTCTTATCTAGCTCTCCATTCACTAAGCGTTTCAATATATAAACATTGTCTGTTGCCCTTCTTCCCACTCTAAATCCCATCTGCCAATCTGGTCTTTTTTCTTCCACTTCCTTTTCCAACCTCCTTTGTATAATCATATCATACAATTTATAACTTACATTAGTGACACTAATCCTTCTATAATTCTTTACCTCCTTCCTATTCTCTCCCTTATAAGCCGGCAGAATTAAACTTTCTTTCCAACTCCCTGGCAATTCCTCCCCTTTCTATATTGTATTAAAAATTTTCTTTATATTTCCTCTCACTCTCTCCCCTACATATTTCCATTGTTCTCCTTGAGTACCGTCCGTTCCTGCCGTCTTCCTTAATTTTATTCTATTTATTGCTTCCTCCATTTCCTCTTTCGTTATCTCCCACCCCTCCTGTATTGTATTTACCCCTTGCAATATCACCTGCCCTGGTCCTTCTATTGTTCCCTCCAAACGCTCCATACAATAACCCAGCCACACCTTTATATCCGTTAAACCTCCTCTCCTCTTATCTCTTCTTCTCTCCTTGTTTAGAAATTCCCACACTTCTCCTTCTTTCTCTTATTTCCTTTATTTGTTTCTCCATTTCCTCTTTATACGACACCTTTCTCTCAGAACATACTTTTTTAAAATTCACTTTCTTCTCCTTATACTTCTGCACATCTATTCTACCTTTCTTCCATCTTCTTCTAGCATTTCTCATCTTTGTTTTTGCCTCTCTACTCTACTGCCTTCTCCATTTCTGCAGTCAACTCCTTTAGTCCTTCTTCCCCCCTACATCTCCCCAAATCACTTGCTCTAACTTCATCTTATATTTTTCTATGCTTTCCTCAGTGCACACCTTTTTTACTCCCTATCCCTTCTGTTCCTCCTTAATTCCTTGCTCCTTTCCTTTTAAAATCACTTCCAGTGACTGATGATCCGATTCCTCTTCATCCCCCACTTTAAAACTTTCTATGTCCTCCCACATCTCTCCACTCACCATCACGTAATCGATCACCGATTCCCCTCTCCCTCCCATATAAGTATAGTCACCTCTGTCCCCCTCCTCTATATTTCCATTAAAGATTGACACATCTTTTTTCCTCACACATCTCCACTAACATTTTCCCATTCCTATTAACTGTCTTATCCATGCTTACTTCCCCTCCTATAATCACTCCTCCCTTTTCCCCTGTTCTCGCGTTAAAATCACCCCCTCTAATAATCTTTTCCTTTTCCTCCCCCTGTACCATTTTCTCAATCTGTTCACTTAACAACCTCATATCCCGCCCATAAACTGTTAACACTATATATTTTTCCTTTCCTTCTCTGACCATATAATTTTTTACAATCCTTTTCCCTTGCTTCTTGTTTCCCTCCTCTTCTTCAACTGACCAGTTCCTTTTTATGTCCGTTAGTATCCCTCCCCTTGCTCTACCTTTACTTTATCTTCTAGTTGCAAATACCACCTTCCAATTATAACCCTCTGGTAATTTTTTCTTCCATACTTCCCAGTCTTTTTCCTCCAACCATGTTTCCAAACATTCCCATCATATCAAAGCCCTCTACGTATCTCCAGAAATCCTCTCCCCTATTTTTTATGCCTGCCACATTCCAAAACAATAATTTCATTTGATTCTGCTTTTCCATGTCTTTTTCCTTAAAACTTGCTAATCCAACATCATTTGATCCATCCTTCCCTCCCCCAACTCTTAGTTTTTTGCCCTCTTCTTTACTAGAGTTCCCCTCTCCTCATCCCAAAATCTTTCTCCACCTTCCACCCACACTTTCAAGAATCCTATTTTAACACTTTTCCCCTCCCCTTCATCTTACTCGCCTCATATCTTATCTTCTTTTGTATATCTATTTCCCTTCTCGTCATGTCATTGTCTAAATAAATGCTCGTACCTCTTAACCTTTTTTTCCTTCCATACATCTAACTTATCCTCAAATGTACCCATCCTTACTAACATTACACGCTCTGCTAACTTTCTAGTTTCTACTACTGTTTTCTCAATATTTAAATCCTTCTTCATCCAATTTTCCACTTGTTCCTTTTGCTCCTTCTTTCCATCTTTCACTTCCATACCTCTTATGATTATGTTTGTTCTCCTTTTTTCTTTTTCGGTTTTTTCCCAGCTTCTTCAATCTGGCCTCCAACTTTCTGTACTTTTCTCATATTTCTTCAAATTTCCTTTTCAATTCTTCATTTGACTTTCTTAATTCTTCTTTCATCTCCTTTACCTCTTTATTATTCTCTTCCAACTTCTTACCCTTTTTAATTTGTTCCTCTCTTATACTCTTTACCTCCTTTAACAGTTGTTTACACATCTCCCCATCTTTCCTCTCTTTTCCTTCCGCTACCAGTGATTTCCTTACTTTAGTGCTCTTCCTGAACACCTCCTCCATCGTAGCTTGCCTTTTTCTTTTTCCTTCTGACCACCCTTCCTCGGAATCCGACATAATTTCCCTTCTCCTCTACACTTTACACTAATTAACTGTCTGCCCTTTTTGAATAACGAAATGTTAATTATATTAAAATCACCAAAAAAAATTAAAACAAAAAAGAAAAAACCACGTATTTTATGACTTAATTTAAATCTCTAAAAAAACCACTATTTTAATAATATAAATGCAAAAGGTAAACACGCCGGAAAAACCACGTTGATCATAATAGTATCTAATCTGCACGCCGCACCTTATATCGTAATCAACGACTACGTTTTAAAATCACTACTGCATTTATCTACGTTTAAAAAATTTTTTTTAACTTTTACCATTAACACGCGTTATTTTAAAAGTTATAAATTAACGTATCCGTACAACCTTTCACTTTCAACGCCAAAACGTAACTGAATTCTAATAAAGCTACGTCGCCAAAAAAGTGCCCACATCTATTCAACATTCTTACCTCCAAGTGCCAAAACCCCAGCCCAGACGGCTAAAGTTAAGGCGTTGATCCAGCAGTATCAAGATGTGTTTGCGCTGGAGAGTAGTTCCAAAGGAAGAACTGACTGGTAAAGCATGAAACTAACACCAAAGACGTTCGGCCAATAAGACAACATCCACGCACCGAGAGAAGGTGTTTTACGTAAACTACAGACAGCTTAACCACGCTTTCCACGTTAGAGTTAAAGAACTGTTACTGGCAAATAGAATTAGAACTCAATGATCGTAAAAAAACAGCTTGTACGATTGGAACTGGTTTGTGGCAGTTTACTGTGATGCCTTTCGGCCTGTGTAACGCTCCTGCAACGTTCGAGCGTTTGATGGAGACTATCTTGAGCGGATTGTCTTGGAAGACGTGCTTGGTTTACCTGGACGACGTGATCGTGTTTGGAAGGTCGTTTGAAGAAAACTTGAACAACTTGGAAGAAGTGTTTCAGCGACTACGTGAGGCTAACCTCAAATTGAGCCCAAAGAAGTGCCACGTATTTAAGAAGGAAGTGGAATACCTTGGCCACCTGTTATCTAGAGATGGAGGAAAGGCTGACCCAGACAAAATCCGAGCGGTGCAAGCATGGCCAAGGCTAATCGACAAACATCAGGTTCGAAGTTTCATTGGGTTGTGCACCTATTATAGACAATTTGTACCCGTATTTGCCAATATTTCCAAACCATTGACAAAATTGACGAAAGAAAGAGCAGAATTTAGATGGAATGAAGACTGCAAAAATTCTTTCCATCAACTAAAACAGGCCCTAGCCACTTCGCCGATTCTTAGTTATCCAAGAGAGAATGGAAAATTTGTTTTGTATACCGACGCAAGCAATCTGACCATAGACGCGGTCCTTTCGCGGTTTCAAGATAGACAAGAAAAAGTTATCGCGTATTTTAGCAAGGTTTTGTCCAGCCCAGGAAAAAATTATTGCGTGACTAGGAAGGAACTGTTAGCAGTCGTCAAGTCAATCGAACATTTCTACAAATATTTGTATGGACGAACATTTTTACTGAGAACAGACCAAGCCGCTTTAAAATGGCTACTGCAGTTCCGTAACACAGAAGGACAAGTGACAAGAGGGATCGAGAGACTGCAAAGGTATAACTATGACACAGAACACCGTGCCGGAAGCAGTCATCGGAACGCTGATGCCTTGTCCAGAAGACCATGTCCGGCGGACTGCAGCCATTGTTCGCGACTGGAAGAAAAAGTTGAATGCCTCCGGAAAACTGCTATGGTTGATGATGAGTGGGAACCTGAGCAGTTACGTCGCGAACAAGAAGACGATCCTGAAATAAGACTACTCCTGGACTGGAAAGAAAACGGCCGACGACCAACCTGGGAAGAAGTGAGTGCTTTGGGCAGAAGCATCAAAGCGTACTGGGCGCAGTAGGACTCCTTGATAGTAAAAGACGGTCTTCTTAAACGATCCCTAGAAAGTGCCGAGAGCATTGGAAACAGACTACAGTTGGTAGTGTCAAAGAGCAGAGTGTCAGAAGTGTTGAAGCATCTCCACAATGGGACATCAGGAGGACACTTTGGCATTATGAAGACGTTGGGTGAAGTACGAGAACGATTCTACTAGATGAACTGCAAAGAAGACGTCATGAAATGGTGCCGTAATTGCACGATCCGCGCATCAAGAAATGGTCAAGCGAGAAAGCGCAAAGCACCCATGAAGCAATACAACGTAAGAAGCCTTTTGGAATTGACATCGCAGGGCCGTTCCCAGAATCCGATTTGGGAAATAAATACATCTTGGTGGCAATAAATTATTTTACGAAACGGACCGAGGCTTACGCCATACCCAATCAAAAAGCAGCTACAGTCGCAGACGTATTAGTAAAAAAGTTTTTCTGCCGGTTTGGAGTTTCGTTGGAATTACACTCCGATCAAGGCCGCAATTTTGAGTCTGGGCTGTTTCAAGAAGTTTGCCGACTGTTGGGAATTAAGAAAACTAGGACGACGCCTCTCCATCCTCAATCTGATGGCATGGTTGAGCGGATGAATCTAACAATGGGCAAGTACTTAGCCAAGGTAGTGTCCAAACACCAAAGAGACTGGGATCAGTACTTGCACTTTTCTTAATGGCATACCGATCATCCGTTCACAAAAGCACAGGCCAAACACTATCCTGTGTGAGGCTTGGTCGAAAAATACGATTGCCATGCGACCTTTAATTTGGACGAAGACCGAAAGAAGAGGTTGCTGGAGAAGATTACGTCAGCAAGCTGACCAAGAGGCTAGACAAAGTACATGAAAAGGTCCGTAAAAACACACAAATTGCTAGCGACAGGATGAAGACTACATATGACGTCAAGGCACAAAATGGTGGGTTTCAACCTGGCGATATGGTCTGTTTGCATAATACCCAAAGGAGACGTGGTTTGTCGCCGAAGCTGCAAATGCAATGGGAGGGCCCCTATAAAGTCATGCAGCGTATTAATGACGTCATATATCGCATCCGAAAACCGCCTAGAAGCAAGCCAAAAATGGTCCACGTCGATCGTCTAGCCCCGTTTGCTGGCGATAACCACAATACCCAAGTTCAGGTCTGAACCAGAGTAATAAGCCGCAGAACCAGGAATCAAACCGAAGAAATGGAGTTCGAGAAGTGTATGAACTTATACAGATGTTCTGGGTTACCACCGAAGAACAACAAGACCTGTTCCAGACCCAAAAAGATTACGCCATCGCACATTGCGTGAGCGAAGATCTTGACACGTCCAGAGGGGTTGCAGTCGTGTTTAAAAAGAAGTTTGGGCAGCTAGATAAAATACGAAGACAGCAACCGGCAGTCGGAAAAGTTTTAAGGCTACGTGGTGACAGACGCTTCGTTTTTTATCTGGTCACCAAGAAATACTCAAGTATCAAGCCATTATACAAAACTCTGTGGCGAACGTTATGGAATCTCAAGAGAGAAATGGAGTTCCATCATGTTAAAAAATTGGCAGTACCCTTGGTTGTGGAGATATTGGAGGACAGTTCGAAACATGTTGGAGGTCGTCTTCCGAGAAACGGCGTTCAAGTGTTGGTCTGTAGTTACCAACCAAGAAGAATGTCGGGTCAGAAAAAGTCCATTGACTGTTACTTTTATGGTCAAGGAAGTTGCCAAAATGGAGGAAGCTGCCGCTATCGCCACGATCCTTTCTACCGGTGTCGCATCCAGTCTTCTGTTCTGGGACAGAATAGACCTAAGGAGAGGAGAGTGAAACTTTCTCAAATTCAAGAGCCATCTCGAAGTTGTTATCCATCTTCTAGAACATATACCGAAAGATATATTTTATATATTTATTTACTAATTTAGCACCACAAAGCTTACAACTCAATCGCCGGAATAACTGAGTTAGTCGTCGCTGTTTTAAGAAAAAAACACGTAACAAACGAGAGAAAGAGAGGTTAAAAGATAAGCGAAGCAGAATTACAAAGATAGTAATAAGAAGAATAGAAGTTCGCCAATAAATATCACAGACAGTAATCGTTGATACAAACCCTGGAAAGTAAGCAACACATCATACATAAAATTGTTGTATAGCATGACAGCATAAGTTAAATAATCAAAAAATTAAGCTTTGACACGATGCGAAGCTAGTAAATTCGCAACCAGAAGCAAATCGTACTTAGAATAAATTCAAACCGTAATTATATCAACGTTCTCAAATTTAAAAGCCTTCTCGAAGTTGTTATCCATCTTCTAGAACGTATACCGAAAGATATGGAACACTCGAGAAGTATTTCCAAAATGTGTATATATACGGAACAAACAAATCGTAGGTCAGTTATTTCCGTAATGCGAAGACAGCAGTGTTAAGAAGATTATTCAAGTCTAAATAAATAAGTCGTTAGCGCGTGTGTGTAGATAAATATACGGAGAATAATCTTGTACGTGACTTTAGTGTAAACAAGCGTGTGAAACTATCTGCGGACTTTATCTTATCTTCGTGTAAGTGATATAAATTAGTGTAAGTGTTTTTATTAAATATTATTAGATTTAATTAGTTCGGTAAATTTAAAAGTGTACATAAGTAAAAAAATTTTTAGTAGTTTAAATAAATTAGTTTTAATAATAAAATTCGTTACAATAACAATAAAGTTAAAAAAAATATTTCTTTGAAAATTCAAAACACAAATAGTAAATCTTAGTTGAAGCAAATATTTCCATTATTTATTAAACATCTTTTTCATTTATCTAAAAATGATGTGTACTTTTATAAAGAAATCACAAACTGCGACAAAATGTTAAAATTTTTATTATTTTTTATGATTAGTACGATTTTTTTAAACTTAAACATTTTTTAGTTTAGGCGTCGTTAAAACTACCATTTTGTTTTTATTTAAATAAATGCAAATGGTATAAACCTTCGATCATTTGCTTTTTTTTATATGTAATATTGTTTGTAATAAAAAATTACGAAATCGACTGGGAGCTTTTAAATACTTGCTCCGATTTGTGAAACATTTAGGCGTAAGTTGGGTCTAACTTTATTACGCAACATAAACGGTTGGCCCCCTTTACATACACGGCGAGGGTTTGGGAAACAACATCCGCTAACGCTAGCTGATCAATTACTGTAATTGTGTATTAATTTGTCAGTGAATGTCAGTAGAAATCGGCGATTGTCAATGTAATACTATTTTAATGACGTCCCCGTGGAGTAGTTAGTTACTCGAGCCGGGATTGACGTCGTTTCGTCTACTAAGAGGATTTCTTTTGGTCCTAATGAATTTAATTACTAATTTGATATTGTCTAATTACGTAAAATACGCTTTTAACATTTTTTTTCTTAATAACGGTTCAACACGACGGTGTTCCCCATTTATTTGTAATTTCAATACCCACGCTTTGTTTGAGAAACGAGTAAAATAGCATCCTATGAATGAAGAAAACAAACTTATTTATTAAATTATTTAATAATTGTTCTATATATATTAGAATACAAATAAGCTGACAAAAGCGTGCACACAAAAGGAAAACAAACGTTAATAGAATAAAAATGTGAACGACAAGATGAAATTCAATAAAAGACTTTTTTTAATAAAGACCTTAATAATAGCTGGATTTTATTTAAAAATAAATAGCTGCCGATCGACAGAAAAAAAACAAACAAGCTGGAGTAAGATGAAAAGCTCAATCAATACGAGCCATGATTATTAAAATGTACTTTGTTTTTATTAAAGCTTGTTATTTTGCGATTCAATTAATTGACAGGTTAGATATTGAAAAATATACAGGGTGCGTTTTTTTTCGGTTGCAGATACTCCGGTTGATTTTTCTGGACGAATTCAGAACGAAGGCCAAGGTAGTTCGCGAAGCTCGTCGTCGAAGCCGTACAATAATTCGCAAGAATCAGATTTGAGCGAGTGCGACAGCGACATCGACATCGTAGGGGATTCAAAATCTATTGCTTATTCATTCAGCGGTGCTTAGTACAAAGATCAGAAGAAGAAGAGGAAAGTTTTTTTTTAAGTTGTACTTAGAAAATTAATTTATTTTTGTGTATGAAATTGATATTGTTCCAATTCTAATTAATTGTTAATAATTTAGTGATAAAACACAGGGTTAAATTTTTGTGTAATTTATGTTATACATGTATTTATTGCATTTAAAATAAAGTTAGTAGTCACGTGTTATATATTTTTATAGTAAACTATTAGTTTGTGAGTAAAATAAAATTAAAACATTTATTTAAAAAAATTCAAACCCAGTTAACTTGTACATAAAAAAGAAAGAACTTTAATAAAACTTGTGCCCATAGTAAGAAACCACTCTTGAAATTTGGTTTCCGGGCTGATTTGGCAAATTTGACTTCTTGACGTTTTGGCCATTATCGCGTTACCTTCTTCAGAAGATTCCTGAAACTGTTTTGTTTCCGTGACGTTTAGGTTAACCGGCCTCTAGGAGGAAGGAAGTTCTATTCCGTTGTTTCTATTAAAATTCTTGCCATCCTTTTGGATCTCCATCGCTTTCCTGTAGATTATTCCGTCAAAATCGACTGCATGATCTGTGGTCTAGGAGTGCTACTCATTCTCCTATCTGTAATACGCTCGTTCAGTCTGGTGTTTATCTTCCTTCCGGCCTGCCCTATATATACCTTCCCACAGAAGCAGAGAATACAAGATATTGGATACTTTGGTTTTCGAAAACAGGATTGACATCTTCTCCTTAGCACTGAAGAGTACTTTCACTTCATTTCATTCTGGTACTTTATTGTCTCGGTCTGTTCGTTGGTTGTCTTTGGAACGCGTTGAGAATGTCTCTCCTGTAGTATTTATTTTTTAGTAGAGCAGTTTGTAGATGTTTCATTTCCCCCTCCAAGAATTCTAGTGCACATAGCACTTTTGCCCTCCTCGCCAAAGTGTAAAGCACTCCTAGCATCTGCATTGAATGCCCTTGCTGCTTACAAAGACATCTAGAAACGGTATGCTCTAACCATGGTCTCAATGGCACTAACGATTACCTCTTTCGAAATATTCTTCGGGGCTACGGCAAAGTTCATTTTTTTGGAGAATGCAACAGTAGATGGTTCGTTCAGTGTCAGCGTGAAAAAGTTGATGACGGTCTTGGTAGGTCCTGAATGTTGTTCACTCTGGGAAAAGACTGAGTCCTGTACAGTGTGTTCCAGATGTCCTGATCCAAGCTGTTGAGCAACGAGAGAGGTTTTTGTGCGGTTAAATACAATTGTTTTTTGGTGTCGTGAATACGCTCCCTCAATGAAAGATGTTCTTGCCCGTTCTGTGCCTGTAGTTTTAGATTTTGAGCCAGTAGTTTTAGATTTTATTGTTTGCAAAATAACGGAAAAAGCAAATAAAAAGCCGTCAGCAATAAATGTATAAATTCTAATCCTAAAAAGCTAGAAATAAATCATCTGATATCAACAACCCATCGCCATCTTGAGTCAAAGTGCATTTCCATAAATTTGTCAACTAACTTGCTAGAGTGACATAGTACTACAAATTAACTTAAGTTGAAGCAATTCTTTTTCCATGGCTTCGTTTTCAATTTTATGTGTCAGTCAGATGGCATCAGACAGAGTTTTTTGTTTTTCAAATAAAAACTCCAAACACTCGTATAAACTAGGAGGAGACAAAGGCATTAAGTATCAGAAACTGAACTTTACTCTGTGCCAAAAAGTACAGTAAAGCACCGTGTAAAATTATCTTCTGACGAAGAAAAAGATGCATCTAAACCTTGCATTGCTAACAAAGAAACATTTCAAAGAACGTTTGATTAACAAATAAAACGAATTCTATACAGTCAAATGACTAGATTTTTCGATCATCTGTCAACATTGATTGAGAGACAATTTTATTCCTTTACCAATTTAGACTTTCCTGTCTGTATCATGAATAATAAAGTGATGCCACTACGCCTAAAAAGTTGACAAAGAAGCTGCTCCTAGACCATTTACAAATCAAGACTCCAACAATCTATAAAACCTAGGCTTATGAACTGAACTTGTCGTCAAATCTTGCAACAGAAGCAATAGCCCACAAGTGTCGTAAAAAAAGTAAAAACATTAATTTGATTGAAATTTAAAAAAACTAGTAAAATTCAATAAAAAAAATTTTTTTATCTGAAAGAAAAAGTCAAGAATCAGAACAAACAGAATGAAAATGCTTCAAAAACAGAAACCTCAAAGAATCAATAAATTTAAAGTGGAAGCTTGAAAGAAAGAAACATATGGAAAAAACTTTAAAACTTAAATGGCCTAGCAGCAGCAATCAAGCAAATGATGGTCAGGCATCTACTAACTGCATTATTTCCAGAGAGAACTTTGTTATATTTAAAAGAGGAAATATGTGAGATTCTAGAAAACGGAAAACAATCTATGAATGATAAAATAGAAGCAATAGAGAACAAATTAGAAAACATAATGAAACTGCTTGAAAAAAAGATACATCAAATTAACTGCGATGGTGAAGGAAGTGTCACGAGCAAATATTTAATAGACCATCAGAAAGAAACCACTAATTAGCAAGTTTAAAGTTTTTCCCCCAAATTTTAATTTCAAAGTTCCATGGTCAACCTACCACAAACAGTTTGAAACCGCAGTTGTAGATAATGTTTGGAACAACAAACAGAAAGCGACGTTTTTAATAGTGGCCGTACGTAGAGAAACGCTTGAAATTTTGCAGACTGCTTCTGACCACCTCTAAGAAAATTACTATCACGTAATTTCACGTTTAGAAATAAGATATGGAGATACTCATCTTCAACAGGTGTACCAAACACAAATAAAAAAGCGTGTTTAGAAAGCTGCAGAAAATGTTCTAAAGTTGAAGACCGACATCGCCAGATTGACATGGCTTGCGTATCCTACAGCATCAGATACCTTCTTAGAGCCATTGGCTACTCAAACCTTTGTAGACAGCCTGCGGGACCGCAAACTTAATTAATACCAACATTACACGCCGTAACCCTGATACGGCATTTGTGGAGCGTAAGCAGCTTGGGCGGGGTAACCTTGAGCAGTTACGTACGGCTGTGGTGGAATGCCCATACCCGGCCCGGCGGTTAGCATGAGCTGCGATTCGGTTATCATCATGGGTTTGTGGGTCTCTTCGGCGGATACGCTCTCGCGCTGCGCCTCGCACTGTTCCAATTTTTCGACCTTCGACGACAGTTCCCTTATCACTTGGATCATGTAAGGTATGGCGTAATCCATAATGTTGTGTCGCCACGGTAATTCCAACACGACGTCGGGTTTGAGGAGATCGTAACAGTGATACAAACAAACGGTGAAACGGTTAGCTCGATCTAAGACGTTGCCTTGAAGTTTAAGGCAGCAAAACAAGTGTCGCACTGACGCAGCCATAAGCTCCGCAGTGCTGCAGAAGTACTCACGCAAACACGGAAAAGCAATAAAGAAAGAACACCGTACTAAACCTAAGAAGAACAAGAAGAGCACTCGAACAATTAGAACGAGTTGGGCAAAGAACACAAAAGTTAATCTCGTCTAGTCATGTACCAGAGATCATCATTCAAATCGCCTATAGAGAAACTGAGATTACAATTCGAATAGCGTCGCCTGAGCAATTGCATAGCATTTATCTCGATGGCAAGATCAATGACCGAAATTTTCAGTTACTGGTTGACACGGGAGTGACAAAAATCATGATTCGACCTGATGTTATTGGAAAATGAGAGACATCATCAGTAACAGTACGACTTCGAACGGAAACGGGCGAATAAATGCCTGAGGTCGTCATTCGTTTAGAAAATAGAGTACTTAATGTAATAGCGAAGGCTTCCACGGCCGGAATCTATACTAAGATAAGAATGTCTTCCGGGTTTGGACCGTGTCATTGTTGTTGTAACCGAAGCTGCCAACGTTTCGCCCACTTTCGTAAGGGGCTTTATCAGGGCGTGAGATAAATCTCATAACTCAAACAAGCAACCGAAATCTAGCTAAGAACTTCTCAAAAGTTATGTTATCCGCTTGTCAAACAAACTTCGCCACAAACTCGTCAAACTTTTGTGCAATTTAACCTTTCTTAGTCGTTGTCGTGACCACATCATTCCTGCATTCCTCAAAATCAAGTTCCACATTCAGACACGTTCTTCTAAAAACATCCTACACCGTGCTAGTCTAGCGTTGATACGCGAACGAATTAAGCAAACTAGGCAAGAGTTAGACACCATTTCGAAACAACGCTTTTATCTTCATCTTGAGTTGGCCAACACTCTATCCCCGGATGATTGGAAACTCTTTGACAACATTACTTACCAGCAGTCTGATACCACTCTACGACTAACCACTAAAGGTCATCTCAAAAAGTTTCAATTATTGGAATCCAAGAATCGTAAAGTTTCATCCACTACTAACTCCTTAAAGACGGTTGTCAATTTATCTAGTTTGGTCCTCACCTCAGAACAGGAATCGGTGCTCTCTAAGGGTTTGAATTTTGCGATTGCTCCCAAACGTATTCCTAAAGAAGATATTTTATGTGCTGTTGAGTCTTCTATAAGACATCTTCCTCGCCACATCTCAGATCCCATTCGTATTAACACTAGCAAAATCCTTGAATCATCTAAAATTCCTAAATCCAACATTTCTAAGTTGGAAGAGTCAGCTCTAAAAAGTCTTCGTAAGAACCCTGATATTATTGTTCTTCCAGCCGACAAAGGCAACGCCACTGTAGTTTTGAACCAAATTGATTATGTTACGAAAATCAATTCTATTTTGTCTGAGGAAACTTACGTTCTTCTAACTCACAACCCCACTTCGAGGATTGAACGTGAGGTCAGCCAAATCATCAAATCTTTCAATCTACCTCCTAAAACTAAACGTCGACTTATCCCATCAGACTCTAAACCACCTCGTCTATACGGACTTCCCAAAATTCACAAACAAGGTATTCCCTTGCGACCTATCGTTAGTACTATCCAATCTCCCACCTACAAGCTAGCCAAGTTCTTGTCCAAAATTCTTTGCAAGTTTACAAGTAAAACCTCTTCTCACATCCTCAACTCTCAGCATTTTATTCAACGTCTACATACTATAAAACTTGAACCCTAAAATCTTCTTGTGAGTTTTGATGTCACTTCACTTTTTACTAAAGTTCCTATTAAGGATTCGCTTATTATCATCGAACAGATTCTGTCTCAACATGGCAAAGACTTGAGTTTGGTTCCTCTTATTGATAAGTGTCTATCCTCTACTTATTTCCAATTTGATAACAAGTTTTAGGAACAGGTTTCTGGTGCTGCTATGGGCTCTCCTCTATCACCTGTTGTAGCTAACATTTTTATGGAATCCTTTGTAACAGTTGCTTTGTAATCATCAATATTAAAACCTAAAGTTTGGCTTAGGTATGTTGACGACACGTTTATTGTTTGGCCTCATGGTCATTTCGAATTGTCTAAGTTTCTTGATCATCTTAACAATCAACACTTGGATATCAACTTTACTATGGAAATCGAAAGTAATGGTTCTCTTCCATTTCTTGACGTTCTTGTGACTCGTAAGCCCAACGGACTTCTGGACCATTCTGTCTATCGTAAACCCACCCATACTGACAGATACCTTTATGCTTCGTCTCATCATCATCCTGCACAAAAACGTTCTGTAATTGAATCTTAGGTTCATCGTGCCTTTTCTATTTGCCAACCTGAGAATCTAAACTCGCAACTCCGTCATCTTACTAGAACCTTAGTAAACAATGGTTATGTAAAGCGAGTTATTCATAGAGTTTTTAATCATCGTCTACATCCACGTACTCAATTACCTAAGGACCTTTCTACTCCCGAATCCAGTCCGAAATTGGCCTTTTTAACATACATTCACAAGGTTACAGACCAAATAGAGAAACTTCTTAGTAAAAATGGTATTAAACCCATATTCAACTCGACAGGCAAAATCCCTCAGATTCTTCCTTCTCCCAAAGACAAATTTCCTACACTTTCATCTCAAGGTGTATACCAAATTCCTTGTTCATGTGGTTTAGTATACATGGGTGAAACCGGTCGTTCCGTCATTAATCGCATTTCAGAACATGATCGTTGTGTAAGAAAAAGGTATATTTTAAAGTCTGCGGTTGCTGAACATCATTTTACTACAGGTCACAAGATAGATTTCGATAATGTTTCGTTGATTGCCAAATCTTAATTCTTTTTCATCAGGAAATTCCGAGAAAGCATAGAAATCATCCAACACCCCAATAACTTCAATCGCGATCATGGTTTTGAGCTATCCCCTCTTTGGTTCTCATTGGTCATTTATCGAAAACACGCCCCTTATCAACCGTAACCCAATCAGAGTCGAGCTTAACCATTCGTGGCGATCTTCTTCTCCTTCTTCTTCTTTATATACGGACACTATTTCTTCTTAAGTCACTTATACGGAGTTTAGAATCTGGCTTGGTTCACAAGTTCATTACCTAACTCGGTAGTGGTTCTTTGTTAGATTTTCGTTTGCTTTTTCAAGTTATCGTTTTCTTGCTTACCTTTTCAGAGTTTAGATTATGGCTTGTTTGGCAAGTGGATAACCTAACTTTTGATAAGTTAGATTTCGGTTGCTTGGTTGAGTTTTGCGATTTATTTCACGCCCTGATGAAGCCTCTTACGAAAGTGGGCGAAACGATGGCAACTTCGGTTACAACAACAATGACACGGTTCAAACCCTGAAGACATTCTTATCTTAGAATAGAGTACTTGACCGTCAAGTACTGGTAGCCGGCATCACGGAAGAAAATATCGTGGGAATTAAAGTTATAAAGAAGTATGGGTTGCATTAGATATGTCCTAATGATCGACGGTAAAGAAATTCATTTTAATTCGTCAGAAAAAGTAATAGTGCAAGTCTCATTCAATGAAGTGACTCTGTCTGGAAGGACTGAAAGTGTGGTGATGGTACGCCTGGATAAAAGCTACATTCACGCTATTGAACCAATAGAAAGCGATTTGGTTGAAAAAGGACTATTAGCTAGCAGAACATTAATATTAGTGAAAAACACGATGCCAGTAAGGATTTTGAATGTCAACTCAGATCGCCAGTATCTCAAACTGAGAGATGTGTGAATTGTAATAAAGCTACGTCGCCAAAAAAGTGCCCACATCTATTTAACATTCTTACCTCCAAGTGCCAAAACCTCAGCCCAAACCAGCTGGCTAAAGTTAAAGCGTTGATCCAGCAGTATCAAGATGTGTTTGCGCTGGAGAGTAGTTCCAAATGAAGAACTGACTGGTAAAGCATGAAATTAACACTGAAGACGTTCGGCCAATACGACAACATCCACGCCGACCGAGAGAAGGTATTTTGCGTCGCAAGCTTCATCGTTTTAATGACGTCACAAAGTGGCGCATTCCGGTTCTCACTAAAACGATCGTATTTCCGTAACCACTGGACCAATTTTAATGATATTGGGCTCTATCGATAGCTATTGACGAGCTCTACAACAACAACAACAAGCTCCCGTAGACAAAATTAGGTATTTTGATATGATGTTCAGGGAGTCGAATACTATCACTTAGCAAAAATTCAGCTTGTTTACAATTTTTGCCGGGTTTTCCCAGTATTCTATCTAAAATTACTGGGCTATATTGCAATTTCGTATTCGGAAAGAACGAGTAGCAAGATAGATCGAGAGATTGCAAAAGTTTGACTATAACACAGAACACCATGCCGGAAACAGTCATCGGAACGGTGATGCCTTCTCCAGAAGACCATTTCCGGTAGACTGCAGTCATTGTTCGCGATCTAGAGAGTGTCGTGGACACAGAAAATAGACTTCAACCGAAGAGCCGAGTGTCACAAGTGTTGCAGCATGATGGTAAATCAGGAGCACACTACACCATACCCAATTAGGAAAACGTTTTAATAAAAGTTTCTCCGCTGGTTTAGAGTTGCGTTAAGATTACATTCCGACCAAAACCGCAACTTTGAGTCGGCGCTGTTCATCGGGTCAGAAAAAGTCCATTGACTGCATTTTTATGCTCAAATATGTTGCTGAAATAGAGAGAACTGTCGCTATCGAGACGACCCTCTTTACCGGCGCTGCATCCAGTTTCCTGTTCTGGGACAGAACAGTTTTCAGGAGGGAGCAGTGAAGCGTTCCCGAAGTATTTGGAAACTTCTGAACGCTCATCGAAAAGAATGGAATATTCTAGATTCCGATAACGGAAGAATATAAAAAGTGTTTGAAAGAAGTGGGGGTCAGTTTTCGAATTAAGTTAGAATAAATGTTAAAAAAACTTCAATTTGTTTAAATAAATAAGTAATTAACGTGTGTGCTAAGATAAATAAATAAAGTGTCCGTTCTAGTGAAAAATAAATACAGCGTGTAAGTGTACGTGCTTTTAATATAAACAAATACCGGTTTAGATAAACACAAGTTTGTCTGCGAACATTTATTTTTTAGTGATAGTAATATATAAATTAATGTAAGTGTTTTTCTTAAATGCCGTTGCATTTTATTAGTGTTAGTTAAAAGTAGTGGTAGAGAGAAATCGATAGCACTTCGATAGTTAAAACCATCGTCGCTATCGATAGTTTGAAGTTTACTACCGATAGTGAACAATAGTGGTAAAGATAATGAAAACCCAACAGTTTTCCAAAAGTTTATAATAAAATACGTAGTCGAGCAAACTGTGCGTTTAAAGCTTACGCGATTTGGTCATTACAAAAACCTACCATGACATAAGTTGGTATTTTGCTATCTTTGGCGCACTATTAAAAAAGGTTTCTATGTGTGACTACATCTTCGATCCCATCTGAAACCAAGCTGTCGATAACTATCGACGGTGTCGACTATTGATATTTCTCTACCACTAGTTAAAAGTAGTTAAATTAAATCGTGTAAATATTTGCAAATAAATTAACTTAAAATTCGTTACAATATAGTTGTTTGATAAAAAGAATCGTAACTTTTTTAAGTTTTAATTCCACCACCCAGACTGCATGTCGTTCCACAAGATTCTAAGTTCCATGATTGTTATTGAATTTTTCATCAAGTGGCCAGTAAAGAAATTCATTTTTAATCCAGGAATCAATCCGCAACACCATTTCTGCTTTGCTCCTTTTAAAATCAATCACAGACGTTTTTTGAGCTATATGCACAACTTTAACTGTAAATTTTTGACCGTTGATGTTATTCAGAAACCTAGCTAATAAAACTACAAAAAATAAACAGCAGGAATTAAATAGACTAAAAACCAATAAAAGCTAGTTATAAAATAAAAATAAACAATGACCTAAAGCAAATAAAAAAAAACAAATACACACACAAAAACTAAATATTGGCAAAAATAAACTAAAAAACTATATTTCTATAATACATAAAATAATAATCAAATTCAGAATAATTTATGCTTTTCTGACGATAGTTATTATGTAAATAAACGAAACGTCGAGCTAACAATATTTTTGTTAAAATAGAAATCTTTCAAATGCTATTATTACATATAAGTTTATTTTTGCTTTTGTTAGTCGACGTTTAAAGCTTCCTACGTCAAATATAAATAAAAACGAACCCACACATAAGACACGGAAGAATTTAATAACAAAGTCAATTAGTATTTGATAAATAAAACTGATTGAACTGAATGGCGTGTAATTAATTGTATTTACTAACAAAATACTGTGCATGTGCTATTGTTAAGTGCACCATTCAATGCGTCTTCGTATATTAAAAGCAACACAAAACGCCACCGGCAAGGGGTGCCAACAAAGACTGCAGTCGCACTTAATTACATTAAATAACGTCCAATACAACAAGGTTTTTGATCTCGTGTACCGACAATTTAATAACGGAATTTTATTAAACACTGCCGACGTCCTCAATATGCTTTTTTTGAATATCGATTAAAACATTTGATGGTATAATACCTATAAAGAACGAGGAATCCATTAATTCTTAATCTTAGCGCGGAAGTCGCATTCTGTGTATTCGTATAGAATGCGGGTCATTTTAAAGAGCAAAAAAATTATTACTGTGTGTAGACATTAATTACAGTATTTATTTGCCGAAAAGACCATCAACAAAAATAAAACGCGCTTCAGGCGCCATCTCTTTTTGTTTACAGGCATTAGTATAAATGAGACGGTTTTTTTTCTATTCGGGTACACTTCGATCTTGTTGTTTTTCGACATAATTTTGGGATACAATTTGGTGATAGATTAAACTAGAAGGGAATCGATTTTTATAAATTGATTATCAGAAGAACTCCCAAAAAGAATCAATTTTGACGTTAATTCTTTAAAGTCTGCAGTTCTTCCTATTTCGCAATATCTTTGCTAACACAATTAGCAACAAAAAGTTTCGCTTGCAGTAAACTGATAGCCTCATCTTACAAAACAAAACTCAGATTTTGGAGTTTTGCTAAAAGAGTTCCGTTAAAAAAGCTTTAATAACAAATAAAATATTAAGAAATTAAACAAAAAAAGAAAAACAACAGACAGATGTATAGAATTTGATAGACTAATTGATGTAAAAATATAGATTATCTAGAAAATACAAATAGAAATAATGCGGAAAATAATATATTTCCAAGAAAAGTAAATTCTGAAATAGCCATAATTTAAATTTTTGTTCAAAATAAAAGCGGTAAATTTAAATATATAGTTACGTATTTTATTATTAAAACTAATTTATTTAAATTACTAAAATTATTTTTACTTATTCTAAAAATATGTACACTTTTAAATTAACCGAACTAATTAAATCTAATAATATTTAATAAAACACTTACACTAATTTATATCACTTACACGAATATAAGATAAAGTCCGCAGATGGCTTCACACACTTGTTTACAATAAAGTCACGTACTTCGTAGATTTATTTATAACACGCGTTAACGACTTATTTATTTAGACTTAACACTGCAGTCTTCGCATTACGGAAATAACTAACTTACGATTTGTTTGTTCGGTATTTATACACATTTCGGAAATCCTTCTCGAGTGTGCCATATCTTTCGGTATACGTTCTAGAAGATGGATAACAACTTCGAGAAGGCTCTTGAATTTGAGAACGTTTCACTGCCCCCTCCTTAGGACTGTTCTGTCCCAGAACAGAAGACTGGATGCGACACCGGTAGAAAGGATCGTGGAGATAGCGGCAGCTTCGTCCATTTCGGCAACTTCCTTGACCATAAAAGTAAGAGTCAATGGACTTTTCTTAACCCAATATTCTTCTTGGTTGGTAACTACAGACCAACACTTGAACGCCTGTTCCTCGGAAGACGACTTCCAACATGTTTCGAACTGTCCTCCAATTCAGTTGATCTAAGCAACAACCAAGCTTGGGTACTGCCAATTTCTTTACATGGTGGAACTTCATTTCTCTCTTGAGATTCCAGAATGTTCGCCACAAATTTGTGTATATCGGCTTAGACCCGAGTATTTCTTTGTGACCAAATAGAAAACGAAGTCGTCTGTCACCACGTAGTCTTGAAACTTTTCCGACTGCCGGTTGCTGTCTTCGTAATTCATCTAGTTACCCAAACTTCTTTTTAAACACGACTGCAACTCTTCTGGACATGTCAAGATCCTCGCTCACGTAATGTGCGATGGAGTAATCTTTTTGGGTCTGGAACAGGTCTTGTTGTTCCTCGGTGGTAACCCCAAACCTAGCTTTTCCAGAATCTCCGTATAAGTTCATAAACTTCTCGAACTCAATTTCTTCGATTTGATTCTTGGTTCTGCTGCTTATTACTCTGGTTCAGACCTGAACTTGCGTATTGTGGTTATCGCCAGCAAACGGGGCTAGACGATCGACGTGGACCACTTTTGGCTTGCTTCTGGGCGGTTTTCCAATACAAGGTATGACGTCATTAATACGCTGCATGGCTTTATAAGAGCCCTCCCATTGCCTTTGCAGCTTCGGCGACAAACCACGTCTCCTTTGAAGATTATACAACCAGACCATATCGCCAGGTTGAAACCCACCATTTTGTGCCTTGACGTCATATCTAGTCTTCATCCTGTCGCTGGCAATTTGTGTGTTTTTACGGACCTCTTCATGTACTTCGTCTAGCCTCTTGGTCAGTCAGTCGGCAAACTTCTTGAAACAGCCCCGACTCAAAATTGCGGCCTTGATCGGAGTGTAATTTTAACGGAACTCTAAACCGGCAGCAAAACTATTTTACTAATACGTCTGCGACTGTAGCTGCTTCTTGATTGGGTATAGCGTAAGCCTCGGTCTATTTCGTGAAATAATCCATCGCCACCAAGATGTATTTATTTCCCGAATCGGATTCTGGAAACGGCCCTACGATGTCTACTCTTTCCAAAAACCTTCCTACGTTGTATTGCTGTATGGTCGCTGGACCATTTCCTGATGCGCAAACCGTGCACTTACGGCACCATTTCATGACGTCCTCTTTGCAGTTCATCTAGTAGAATCGTTCTCGCACTTTACCCAATGTCTTATTAATGCCAAAGTGTCCTCCTGATGTTCCATCGTGAAGATGCTTCAGCACTTCTGACACCCTGCTCTTCGGCATTACCAACTGCAGTCTGTTTCCCGTGCCCTTGACACTTTTTAGGGATCGCTTAAGAAGACCGTCTTCTACTATCAAAGAGTCCCACTGCGCCCAGTACGCCTTGACGTTTCTGCCCAAAGCACTTACTTCTTTCCAGGTTGGTCGTCGGTCGCTTTCTTTCCAGTCCAGGAATAGTCTTATTTCAGGATCGTTTTCTTGTTCGCGACGTTACTGCTCAGGTTCCTACTCATCATCAACAATAGCAGTTCTCCGAAGGCATTCAACTTTTTCTTCGAGTCGCAAACAATGGCTGCAGTCCGCCGGACATGGTCTTCTGGACAAGGCATCAGCGTTCCGATGACTGCTTCCGGCACAGTGTTCTGTTCCATAGTCATACTCTTGCAGTCTCTCGATCCGTCTTGTCACTTGTCCTTTCGGGTTACGGAACTGCAGTAGCCATTTTAAAGCGGCGTGGTCTGTTCTCAGTAAAAATTTTCGTTCATACAAATACTTGTTAAAATGTTTGATGGACGTAACGACTGCTAACAGCTCCTTCCTAGTCACGAAATAATTTCTTTCTGGCCTAGACAAAAACTTGCTAAAATACGCGATAACTTTTTCTTGTCTATCTTGAACCTGAGAAAGGACCGCGCCTAGGGCCAGATTGCTTGCGTCGGTATCCAAAACAAATTTTCCATCTTCTCTTGGATAACTCAAAATGGGCGAAGTGACTAGGGCCTGTTTTAGTAGATTAAAAGACTTTTCGCAGTCTTCATTCCATCTAAATTCTGCTCTTTCTTCCGTCAATTTTGTCAATGGTTTGGCAATATTAGCAAATCCGGGTACAAATCGTCTATAATAGGTGCACAACCCAAGGAAACTTTAGACCTGATGTTTGTCGATTGGTCTTGGCCATGCTTGCACTGCTCGAATTTTGTCTGGGTCAGCCTTTACTCCATCTCTAGATCCTACGTGGCCCAGATAGTGCACTTCCTTCTTAAATACGTGACACTTCTTTGAGCTCAGTTTGAGATTAGTTCCAATCGTAAAAGCTGCTTTTTCACGATCCTTGGGTTCTAATTCTACCTGCCAGTATCCACTCTTTAAATCTAACGTAGAAAACCACTGGAATCCTGACAAGGTGTCTAGCGTATCGTCAATTCTGAGTAAAGGGTACCTGTCCTTTTTGGTCACATCGTTTAGCTGCCTGTAGTCTACACAATACCTCGTTGATCGATCTTTCTTCTTTACGATTACCACTGAGGATGCCCATGGGCTACTTGAAAGTTTAATCACGCCTTCTTTCTCCATATCCGTAATTATTTGTTCGGCTTCCTCTCTTTTCGCTAAAGGAAGTCTGCGTGGATGTTGTCGTATCGACCGAGCGTCTCCGGTATTAATTTTATGTTTCACCACGTTGGTTCTTCCTTTGGAGCCACTCTCCAGCACGAACACATCTTGATACTCTCGGATCAACACCTTAACTTTAGCTAGCTGATCTTGGCTGATGTTTTGGCGTTTGGTGATAAGAATGTCTAATAGATGTTGTAGACACTTCTTTGGCGACGTATATTCGTTCGACTTCACGCATCTCACAATTTGTAATACTGGCGTGCATTGGCCTACCACGGTCTTCTTTTTCAACGTTACAGGATCTGAGTTGATGTTTAAGATCCTTACTGGCATCGTGTTTTTTACTCGTACTAAAGTTCTGCCAACGAGTAGTCTTTTTTCAACTAAACCGCCCTCCATTGGTTCAATCGCGCATATGTAGCCTTCCCGGAGATTTCCATCCAAGAGTGCCATCACCACACTTTCCGTCCTTGCAGGCAGAATCACGTCTTCACTCAATAAAACTCACACGGCTGCCTTCTCTGACGAGTGAAAAGGAATTTCTTTATTGTCGATCTTCAGGACATCGTTCTTCATATACAAATGAAACCCATACTTCTTTATCACGTCCATTCCCAGGATAACTTCTTCCGTGATGTCGGCTACCAGTACTTGATGGTCGAGTACTCCTTTTCCCAAACCAATGGTTACGTTGACTTGTCCGTGAGTAGGTACTTCTTTGCCCGTCGCCGTTCGAAGTCGTACTGTTACTGGTGATGTCTTTTCGTTTTCCAAGAACATGTCCGGACGATTGATGGTCTTCGTTGCTCCTGTGTCAACCAGTAACTAAATACTTCTTCCATTGATCTTGCCATCGAGATAAATGCTATGCAATTGCTCCATTGGCGATTCTATTTGAATTGTAATCTACAGAGCCTGACTAGATGAGATTACTTTTTGTCTGTTTGGGTCGCCTCGTTCCAAATTTTCGAGCGCTTTTATTGTCCTCTTCTTAAGTTTAGTACGATGCAGTCGTACATGGCCTATTTCACCGCAGTTCAAAGTTGTCACTCCTCTTTCCCAAAGTATTCGTCGCGCTATCTCCTCGATGCTTTATAGTGTCTGCGCGGGTATTTCTGCAGCACAACGGAGCTTATGGCTACCTCGGTGCGACGCTTGTTTCGCCGCCTCGAACTCCAAAGCATGAGTTAAAGCGTCATCCAACGTCTTCGGTCGAGCTAGCCGTAGAGACTACTGCATTTCGTTATCTCGGAAACCGTCTACAAAGGTTTGAATAACCAACTGCTCCAAGAAGGTATCTGGTGCTGTACGATACGCAAGTCGTGTTAATCTAGCGATGTCGGCCTGAAACTCTTGAAGACTTTCGGCAGCTTTCTGAACACGACTTTTAATTTGAGCTTGATACACTTGTTGAAGATGGGCATCTCCATATTACATTTCTAATCGTGAAATTAAAAGTTCGTAATTTTCTTGTAAGTGGTCAGGAACAGTTTGCAAGATTCCACGCGCTTCTCCGCGAAAGGACGCAATTAAAGACGTCGCTTTCTGTTTGTTGCTCCAACCATTAGCTGTAACTGCAGCTTCAAACTGCTTGTAGTAGGTAGACCATAGAACTTTACCATTAAAATTTGGTGGAACAACTTTAAACTTGTGAGTGGTTTCTTCACGATGGTCCATTATTAAATATTCACTCGTGACGCTTCCTTCGCCGTGAGAATTCATTTGGGCCATTCTTTCTTCAAGCAGTTGTATTCTTTCTCTCAATTTTTTTTAGCTTTTGTTCTAATTTGTCTTCTACTTCTTCTATTTTGTCATTCACAGATTCACAAATTTCTTCTTTTAAATTTAAAATATCTGCTTGAATTATCACGGTGAAGGAAGCGTCACGAGTGAAGATTTGATAATAGACCATCGGGAAGAAACCACACACAAGTTTAAAGTTGTTCCATCAAATTTTGATGGTAAAGTGTCATGGTCAACCTACTACAAGCAGTTTGAAGCCGCAGATACAGCCAATTGTTGGAGCAACAAGCAGAAAGCGACGTCTTTAATAGTGCCCTTACGTAGAGAAGCGCTTGGAATTTTACAAACTGTTCCTGACCACCTACAAGAAAATTACGAACTTTCAATTTTACGTTTAGAAATGAGATATGGAGATGCTCATCTTCAACAAGTGTACCAGGCTCAAATGAAAAGTCGGGTTCAGAAAGATGCCGATAGTCTTTGAGAGTTTGACGCCAGATTAACACGGCTTGTGTATCTTACAGCGCCAGATACCTTCTTGGAGCAGTTGGCTATTCAAACCTTTGTAGACGGCCTCCGAGACAACGAAACGCAGCAGACTCTCCGGTTAGCTCGACCGAAGACATTGGATGACGCTTTGGTACATGCCTTGGAGTTTGAAACAGCAAAACAAGCATCGCAACGAGACGGTCATAAACCTTTCTGTGCTGCAGAAGTACCCGCGCAGACACTGGAAAGCATCGAGAAGATAGCGCAACGAATACTTCGGGAAAGAGGAGTGACAACTTTGAACTGCAGTGAAATAGGCCATGTACGACGGCATCGTACTAAACCTAAAAAGTAGACAAGAAGAGCACTCAAAAATTTGGAACGAGGCGACACGGGAGCAACAAAGACCATCATTCGTCCTGACATGTTGGAAAACGAGAAAACATCACCAGTAACAGTACGACTTCGAACGACGACGGGCGAAGGAATACATACTCACGGACAAGTAAAGGTAACCATTGGTTTGGGAAATGGAGTACTCGGCCATCAAGTACTGGTAGCCGACATCACGGAAGAAGTTATCCTGGGAATGGACGTGATAAAGAAGTATGGGTTCCATTTGGATATGAAGAACGATGCCCTGAAGATCGACATTGAAGAAATTCGTTTTCATTCGCCAGAGAAGGCAGCGGTGCGAGTCTTATTGAGTGAAGACGTCACTCTGCCTGCTAGGACTAAAAGTGTGGTGATGGCACGCCTGGATGGAAGTCTCAGGGAAGGCTATATACGGGCGATTGAACCAATGAAGGGCGGCTTAGTTGAAAAGAAACTACTCTTTGGCAGAACTTTATGACGAGTAAAAAACACGATGCCACTAAGGATCTTAAACATCAACTTATATCCTGTAACGTTGAAAAAGAAGACGGTGGTAGACCAATGCACGCCAGTGTCTGAAATTGTGAGATGCGTGAAGTCTGACGAAGATAGGTCGCCGAAGAAGTGTCCACAACAAATTGGACATTCTTACCACCAAATGCCAAAAGTGATCAAAGAATATCAAAATGTGTTCGGGCTAGAGAATGCTTCCAAAGAAAGAACTAACGTGGTGAAACATGAAACTAATACCGGAGAAGCTCGGGAGATACGACAACATCCGCGCAGACTTCCTTTGGCAAAAAGAGAAGAAGCCGAACAAATAATTACGGATATGGAGAGAGAAGGCATGATTGAACCTTTAAGTAGCCCATGGACATCCCCAGTGGTACTCGTAAAGAAGAAGGATGGATCAACAAGGTTTTACATAGACTACAGACAGCTAAACGACGTGATCAAAAAGGACAGTTACCCTTTACCTAGAATTGACGATACGTTAGACACCCTGTCAGGATCCCAGTGGTTTTCTACGTTAGATTTAAAGAGTGGATACTGGCAGGTAGAATTAGAACCCAAGGATCGTGAAAAAACAGCTTTTACGATTGGAACTGGTTTGTGGCAGTTTACCGTAATGACCTTCGGCTTGTGTAACGCTCTTGCAACGTTCGAGCGTTTGATGGAAACCATCTTGCGCGGATTGTCTTGGAAGACGTGCTTGGTTTACCTGGACGACGTGATCGTGGTTGGAAGATCGTTGAAGAACACTTGAACAACTTGGAAGAAGTGTTTCAGTGACTACGTGGGGCTAATCTCAAACTGAGGGTAAAGAAGTGCCACGTATTTAAGAAGGAAATGGAATACCTTGGCCACGTGATATCTAGAGATGGAATAAATGCTGACCCAGACAAAATCCGAGCAGTGCAAGCATAGCCAAAACCATTCGACAAACATCAGGTCCGAAGTTTCTTTGGGTTGTGCACCTATTATAGACGATTTGTACCCGGATTTGCCAATATTGCCAAACCTTTGACGAAATTGACGCAAGAAAGAGCAGAATTTAGATGGAATGAAGAGTGCGAAACTTCTTTCCATCAACTAAAACAGGCTCTAGTCACTTCGCCGATTTTGAGTTACCCAAGAAAAGATGGAAAATTTGTTTTGGATACAGACGCAGGCAATCTGGCGTATCGCGTATTTTAGCAAAGTTTTGTCCAGGCCAAAAAAAAATTATTGCGTGACTAGAAGGGAGCTGTTAGCAGTCATCAAGTCCATCAAACATTTCTACAAATATTTGTATGGACGAACATTTTTACTGAGAACAGACCACGCCGCTTTAAAATGGCTACTGCAGTTCCTTAACCCGGAAGGACAAGTGGCAAGATAGATCGAAAGACTGCAAGAGTATAACTATGACACAAAACACCGTGCCGGAAGCAGTCATCGGAACGCTATTGCCTTGTCCAGAAGACCATGTCCAGCGGACTGCAGCCATTGTTCGCGACTGGAAGAAAAAGTTGAATGCCCCCGGATAGCTGCTATGGTTAATGATGAGTTGAACCTGAGTAGTTCCGTCGAGAACAAAAAAACGATCCTGAAATAATACTACTCCTAGACTGGAAAGAAAACGGTCGACGACCAACCTGGGAAAAAGTGAGTGCTGTGGGCAGAAACATCAAAGCGTACTTGGCGCAGTGGGACTCTTTGATAGTAGAAGACGGTCTTCTTTAGCGATCCCTAGAAAGTGTCGAGGGCACGGGAAACAGACAACAGTTGGTTGTGCCAAAGAGCCGAGTGGCAGAAGTGTTGAAGCATCTCCACGATGGGACATCAGGAGGACACTTTGGCAGTAAGAAGACATTGGGTAAAGTGCTAGAACGATTCTGCTGGATGAACTGCAAAGAGAACGTCATGAAATAGTGCCGAAGTGCACGGTCTGCGCATCAAGAAATAGTCCCTTGGAATTGCACTCCGATCAAGGCCGCAATTTTGAGTCTGGGCTGTTTCAAGAAGTTTGCCGACTGTTGGGAATTAAGAAAACTAGGACGACGCCTCTATATCCTCAATCTGATGGCATGGTTGAGCGGATGAATCGAACAATGGGCAAGTACTTAACCAAGGTAGTGTGCGAACACCAATGAGACTGGGATTAGTACTTGCACCTTTTCCTAATGGCATACCGATCATCCGTTCACGAAAGCACAGGACAAACACCATCCTGTGTGATGCTCGTTTGCGAAATACGATTGCCATGCCACCTTCAATTTGGACGAAGACCGGAAGAAGAAGTCGCTGGAGAAGATTACGTCAGCAAGCTGACCAAGAGGCTAGACGAAGTACATGAAGAGGTACGTAAAAACACACAAATTGCCAGCGACAGGATGAAGACTAGATATGACGTCAAGGCGCAAAATGGTGGGTTTCAACCTGGCGATATAGTCTGGTTGTATAATCCTCAAAAGAGACGTGGTTTGTCGTCGAAACTGCAAAGGCAATGGGAGGGCCCCTATGAAGTCGTGCAGCGTATTAATAACGTCATATATCGCATCCAAAAACCGCGCAAAAGCAAGCCAAAAGTGTTCACGTCGATCGTCTAGCCCCGTTTGCTGGCGATAACCACAATACGCAAGTTCAGGTCCGAACCAGAGTGATAAGCAGCAGAAACAAGAATCAAATCGAAGAAATGGAGTTCGAGAAGTTTATGAACTTATACGGAGGTTCTGAAAAAGCTAGGTTCGGAGTTACCACCGAGGAACAACAAGACCTGTTCCAGACACAAAAAGATTACGCCATCGCTCATTGCGTGAGCGAGGATCTTGACATGTCCAGAGCGATTGCAGTCGTGTTTAAAAAGAAGTTTGGGTAACTAGATGAATTACGAAGACAGCAACCGGCAGTCGGAAAAGTTTTAGGACTACGTGGTGACACGCTTCGTTTTCTATTTAGTCACCAAAGAAATACTCACGTACTAAGCCGTTATACAAAAATCTGTGGCGAACATTATGGAATCTCAAGAGAGAAATGCAACTCCATTTCTCAAGAAATGTCAAGAAATTGGCAGTACTCAAGCTTGGTTGTGGCTTAGATCAACTGAATTGGAGGACAGTTCGAAACATGTTGGAAGTCGTCTTCCGAGGAACAGGCGTTTAAGTGTTGGTCTGTAGTTACCAACCAGGAAGAATATCGGGTCAGGAAAAGTCCATTGACTGTTACTTTTATGGTCAAGGCATTCGCTTCCAAGATTCATACGTTCGAATGACCATCATCTTATGGAAGTTGTTTTTAGGAGTCAATACAATATTTACTACTTTTTGTTTTCAATAATAAAATTTGTAAATTCGTTTATATTACTTTTGTAGGAGTTACTTCAATATTCCAGTTTCCAGTCAAAACCAATACCTTTAATACTAATACATGATTTGCAACTAAACACAATTATTACTATATATAAACACAAAGAGAACTTCTTATCATATATTCTAACCATCCTACATATTCTCCATACATAATACCATATACCAGAAAGGTTATATAATGAAGCGTTCCCGAAGTATTTCGAAACGCCGATCGAAAAGAAGATAAGAAGTTTGGAAGAAGCTGGAGTCAGTTTTCGAATTGAGTCGGAAGTGTTAAGAAAACGTTGTCGGTTTAAATAAATAAAGTGTTCAATAAAAATGCATCAAGTGAAAATAAATACCATTGTAGATAACAAAAATTGTGAACACTAAATACTTATTATAGCGATAGCGATATATAAATTACTTGTAAGTTGTTTTTCTTAAATACCGTTGCATTTTATTAGTGTTAGTTAAAGTAGTTATATTTATCATATCTAAATTAAACTGTGCAAATAAACGTGTATATAAATTTAGTTTTAAAAATCATTGCAGTGGTGTCAAGTGTCGAGTTACAATGTTAACGTATAAATAAACAAAGAAGTGATTAGTACGTGCCAGGGTGTGTTTGTTTATAGACTGTAATTATATCGGTTCCAGTTCATTAAACCGGTGCTTTTCATAATAAAGAATCGGGCGTTATTAAAATTTGGTTTTATACTAAAATCATATATTATGTGACGGTAATTTTCATTAAGTACGCCTTTGTTGTTACGGTTGAAATCTTCGTTAGGTACGCCTATGGATTTTTGACGTGAAATTAGGTTCGAGTTTTGACACCCGCTAACTATCTTTTACGCGTGACTGTCATTTACGACGTGCTCTTCAACTTGGAAACTACTTGAAATGGTCGGTGGATTGATAAGTAAACGTTTTCTACATTTATACACCATCATGGTGACCAATCTATAAGTGGAACACACTTAAAATTTGTTTGCGTCGACACCGGGTAAGATTGGAACTTTTCATTTATTAAAACTTTGTTGTAACTTCCTGTATTTTGACAGCCATTCCGCCACGTGCGCATAATTAGTCCTAATTGTTACTTATTAATGAGGAGTCCGTTTCGTATAACTATTTCTTCAAACAAATCTTCGAAGGCCGTAAATTAACCTTGGTGACGATCACCTTATTCGGGAGATTCTAATTATCGAATACGAGGGAATTCGAGTCGAAGGCCGTAACTTAACACCGATGACTATCACCTTATCCGGAAGATCCTAATTATTGGATTTGAGGGAATTCTATTCGAAGGAAATTGTTTAATACCATCATATTCGTAACCGTAATGTAACAGCATACGATAAGTGTCGGTTCGTTTACTGTCCTTTAAATGTGTCTTTATTTGTAGTTTGTGAGTCGCCAGGTAGACACGTCTATATTTTTCAGGAAGTTTAATTGTAGGAGGCCGTAGGAAAAACGTTTTTCTGACAGCACTCCGGAACTTGGTAAGTCAATTTTTACTTATTTATACGTGATCGCTAAGGTGTAACTCACGACTTATTATATTTGCTAATTGTACGTGCTAATTGATTTGTTACTTGTGTTTGTTACTAAATTAATTTAGATAAATTACTTATCGCTTGCTGCTTATATCCACAATTACTTATCTTTGTTAATGTTACTTATTAAAAAATTTTATACATGTTATATTACTTACACGCTTGTTTGACGTGTAGTGTAAGTTGCCGATCCTACTGTTATGCTCTTTTCTATATTCTATACAGTCCCGGCGTATATTTGATTATTTAAGTGTTAGTAGATTTAGCGTTATAGAGAAATTAAAGTACCATTGTTGTTAATGATCGAGTTTCTTTTCCATTTTAGTCGTTTCTTTCAGCAGTTACGAACTTAACATCATAGTTACAAGTTTATTACCATTTCTGTGGTGAGCAAGCAGAAACTGACTTTGGATAGGCTCTAGCGCCCTTAATTATCTTTTATCTACCTCTAGGAACCCTACCCTCTCTCCGACTGTTGAGAGTTGGCCGTGCAGGTTCGTAACCAGCTAAAACTTGTAACAATTATTTTATTAAACTCTTTATGCCAATACCGCGTTTGCAAGCAGTGAAAATGAATGCAAAACTATTTCAATTCTTGAATCGATAAATAAAAAAATGGACAAAAATTCTAGAAAAATGAAAGAAAAACTTAGCAAAGTAAGTGGAAGAAAAGAGTAAATGCGTACTACTATTAGAAATCAAATAAAAACTATAGAAATACAAAAACAAATTACTGTAGAAAACTTGAATAAAACAGTTCAAGAAGAAATGCAAAGCGGTATTTTAACTAGAGCAATAAGTAGAAAGCAACGTCGTTAATAATTACTTTACGTGAAGAAGCGTTTGGATTTTTGCAGACTGTTCCTGATCACCTCCTAAGAAATTATGAACCCTTAACTTCACGTGTAGAACGAATTGACCAAAAGAGACAAAAGTTAATATCATCTAGGCATGTACCTTTCAACTGGAATCACCTATGAACCAATTGCACAGTAATTATCTCGATAGCAATATCAATGGAAGAAGTGTTTAGTTACTGGTTGACACGGTCGCAACGATGACCATCATTCGTCGTTAAAAAAGAAGACCGTGGTAGGCCAATGTACGCCAGTATCTCAAATTGTGAGATGTGTAAATTCTAATAAAACTACGTCACCGAGAAAGGACCCACAGCATCTATTGGGTATCCTTCTCTCCAAGTGCTAAAACCTCAACCCATACCAGCTGGCTAAAGTTAAGGTGTTGATCTAGCCGTATTAAGATGTGTTTGCGATGGAAAATAGTTCCAGGAAAGGAAGAAATAACGTGGTAAAGGACAAATATAATACCGGAAACGCTCGACCGATATGAAAACAAGAAGAGAAGAAACCAAAACAAATAATTACTGATATGAAGAGAGGAGTGATTGAACCTTCATATAGTCCATAAGCGTGCCCAGTGGTACTAGTAAAGAAGAAAGAGAGATGAACAAAGTTTTGCGTAGAATAGAGATAGCTGAACGACGTAACAAAAAAGAATGGCTACACTTTGCACTATTGTGTCCTTCAATCTGTGTAACGCTTCTACAACGTTCGAGCATTTAATGTCGACTATCTTGCGAGGACTACCTTAGCGTGCTTGGTTTGTCTAGACGACGTGATTAAAGTTGAAAAGTCTTTTGAAGAACATTTGAACAACCTGAAGAAAGTGTTCCAACGACTACGTGAAGCAAATCTAAACCTGAGCCCAAAAAAGCGCCACCTATTTAAGAAACAAGTACAATACCTTGGCTACGTCTTATCTAGAGATAGAATAAAGACTGACCCAGACCAAGTTCGACCAGTGCAAGCATAACCAAGACCGATCAACAAACTTCAGGTCTAAAGTTTTATTGGGTTGTGCACCTATCATAGACGACTTGTACCTGGATTTGCCAATATTTCCAAGCCTTTGACAAAACTGGCCGAAGAAAGAGCAGAATTTAAATGGAATAAAGACTATGAAAAGGCTTTCCATCAAATAAAACAAGCACTAGTCACTTCGCCGATTTTAAGTTATCCAAGAGAATATGAACAATTCATTTGAATACCGATGCAAGTAATCGGGCAATAAGTGCAGTCCTTTTACACAAGATACACATGAATAAAAATTTTTAGTAAAACGTACCACGCCGCTTTGAAATGTCTATTGCAGTTTCGTAATCGGGAAGGACAAATGGCAAGATGAATTGAGAGACAGCAAAAGTATGACTATGACACAGAACTCCTATAGCTGATGATGAGTGGAAACCTGAGCAGTTGCGTCGCAAACAATAAGACGATCCCGATACAAAAGTACTCTGGAACTGAAAAGCAAACAGCCGACCAACGTGAGAGTGCCGAAGCCATACAAAACAGATTGCAGTTGGTAGTGCCAAAGATCCGAGTGCCATTTGTTCTGTAACTTAATTTCAGTAACTTTCGATGAACATCTGCAAAACCTGAAGTTGGTGTTTAACCGTCTCAAGGCCGTAAACCTGAAATTAAACCCGGAGAAATGCCAGTTCGGACGTAAATCATTGAAGTATCTAGGACACCTGGTCAGTGCAGAAGGAGTCCGGACCGATCCAGAGAAAGTGGAAGCCATCTTGCAGATTCCGACCCCCACCACCGTCAAGAAGCTCCGTCAGTTCCTAGGAGTAGCCTCGTGGTACCGTCGATTTATACCGTCTTTTTCTACCACCGCGGCTCCGTTAACCAAGCTCCTACGGAAAAAGCAATCTTGGAAATGGGGTACCGAGCAAGACGACGCTTTCGCGCTCCTCAAGCAACAACTAACCGAATCTCCCGTGCTGACTTGTCCGGATTTTGGAAGACCGTTTATTCTGCAAACCGACGCATCTGACCACGGCCTGGGGGCGGCTTTGATACAAAACCATTCCGACGGCGACCACGTAATAGCCTACGCTAGCCGCACGCTGACAGCCCCGGAGAAAAACTACTCCGTTACCGAGAAGGAGTGTTTGGCGATTGTATGGGGTATCGAGAAGATGAGGCCGTACTTAGAAGGTTACCACTTCACCGTCATAACGGATCATCAATCGCTGCGCTGGCTTCACGCAATTCGAAGTCCAAGTGGTCGCATCGCCCGCTGGAGTATCTTCTTGCAACAATTCGACTTCGAGATCAAGTACCGGAAGGGCATTCTGAATAAAATAGCAGACACCCTATCTCGAGAACCGTTGCCAGGACCCATTGATACTTTAGCTGCTGTTGAATATGGGGGTTGCAAATGGTATGAACGGCTGGTTGACACCGTCCAAACGAATCCTCAAGGGGTACCCGATTATACCGTCCGCGATGGAAATTTGTACCGACACCTCGTGCCTTTGAAAAAAGCTATTAAAGAGGACCTAACCGAACCTTGGAAGCTCTGCGTACCGACCCCACTCCGATCACGAGTGTTAGCGGAGAATCATGATCTCCCTACCGCTGGCCACACCGGGATAGCCAAAACGACCGCCCGGATAGCTGAGAGATATTATTGGCCAGGCATGTACCGCGACATTGCCAAGTATGTCCGCAGTTGTCAAACCTGCCAACGATATAAGGTAGAAAGTCAGAACCCCGCGGGATACATGCAACCTTCCCGCAACTGTGAACCCTGGGACACCGTTAGCATCGATTTGATCGGTCCTCTACCCAGGTCAAAGAAAGGTTGTTCCTTCGCCGCGGTCTTTTTGGACCGGTTTACCAAATGGGTGTGTTGCCGTCCGCTCCGTAATGCCACAGCCGCCCATATTGTCACCGCCTTCTACGAAGAGATCGTTACCAAATTTGGAACACCTCGTACCGTCATCACCGATAATGGGACGCAGTTCACTAGTCTCGCGTTCAGGCAATTACTTCGCGAATTTGGAATCCAACACCGATTGACTCCCCCGTATACTCCGCAAGCCAATCCCGTAGAGAGAGCCAACCGTACCTTGAAAACCGTCATTGCTCAGTACTGCGAAACCGATCAGCGCACTTGGGATCGCCACCTTCCCGATGCGGTTATGGCTCTGAATACCGCTCAACACGAATCCACGGGGTTTACACCGGCGTTTCTCAACTTTGGACGCGAATTAGTGCTTCCGGCAGCTCTACACCGCGAAGTAGAGCCTATTGAGCAGGATGACACCGGCCATTCTACCGACGTTCCGCCCCGTTATCTTAGCCGTTTGCAGCAATTGCAAGAAATTTTTCCCGTGGTCCGCGACACTCTCACGAAAGCGTTCGCCAAGCAAAGTAAGCATTATAACCTTAGGCGACGTCCGTGGCGATGCTACGTTGGTGACCAGGTGTGGAAGCGCGAGTATCCTCAATCTTCCGCTGTTGAAGGATACGCTGCCAAACTCGCCCCTAAGTATGCAGGTCCGTTTACCGTCACTAAAGTCTTATCCCCGGTGGTATACCGTCTCCGAGATGAGCAAGGCACCGTCCATCCTTCCGTCCACGTTAAGGATCTTAAACCGTACCAGCCTAGAGTGACCGAGACACTTTTACTTACAGACCAAAACATGCCGAAATTGACTAGCCCCCCGCCGTCGACACATTCCGTCAGTATCCGTCTAGCCCAGAAAGCCGAAAGAGCTCGCCGGATCAATGAAACGGTTGCCCGCCGGAAAGCGACCGACCACGAGATGAACGTCGACGATCAACAGACACGGCCCGTAAATACCGCTATCGCCGTGAGCAGGTCCATGCCTGCTTCTTCTTCCGCCCCGCAGTCGATACCTTCGTCCAGTCCAACCAGCACCGACACAACGTCAGGAGTGACCGAGCCCAGTGCACTCTGCTGGCGTTGTGGTCTTACCGGGCATCGCCGGGATCACTGTAACCGTCCGCCCGTCCTGTTCTGCTCCCGATGCGGTCGCCTAGGGGTGATGTCGCGCCACTGCCGCTGTTCCTCCCGTTCTACGCCCCGGGGGGGCGCAACCCATCATCGACGGCAGCGAGGACTTCATGCCTTCCTCCCGAACAGAAGAGCTGAGGCCTGCAGCGACGCGGGAATCGAGTAACATACAGGGTCGCCCTAGCGATAAAGACGCTCTAAGTGTAGTAGTGTAGTGTTGTGTTGTGCCCCGGACGAACAGTTCTTTTTTTTTTGTTTGTTTTTTTTTCCTCCCCGAAGTAAGAGGGGAATGTAACGAAGCGTTACTGAAATTAAGTTACAATATAGAACTTTATGTTTGATTTATTTTATTTTGTTAGTTAGAACCGTTGTTTAATTATTATTGTTAAGAATTGTACTTTATTAATTAATTAAGTTAAGTAAGTTTCCGTCCCCGTGTAAATAAATAAGGGATTTCCGCTAGTACCGAACGCGCAACTAGGCTCGCGCTATCCCCGCTTACCGGCGCTTCATCCGTCAGAGCGCATGTTATCCCCGCTTGAACCGTTCTCCCACTTCCGGAGTCGCAAATAAAAGCGGAACCCCGACGCAGGAACGCCAGTTCCAGTTGGAGCTCGCTTCTAAGAAGATTCCGGGGTTTCAGTGCACCAGCTGGAGTTTAGGGTAAGCCGTTTTGCTTTTATTAACCGGACCTCCGGGGGAGATACCGCTCCCCTCCTTGTCTGCTCTTCCCTACCCTATCCTTTACCGGGCGTCGTATTCGTAGTGTTTGGCTTTGGCCTGCGAATACGCCGTCAACACGTCGTCTCCGTAGTGTTTGGCTTTGGCCTGCGGATACGCCTTCCCCATCCATTACCGAACGTCGTATTCGTAGTGTTTGGCTTTGGCCTGCGAATACGCCGTCAACACGTCGTCTCCGTAGTGTTTGGCTTTGGCCTACGGATACGCCTTCCCCCATCCATTACCGAACGTCGTATTCGTAGTGTTTGGCTTTGGCCTGCGAATACGCCGTCAACACGTCGTCTCCGTAGTGTTTGGCTTTGGCCTACGGATACGCCTTCCAATACCGTGCCCACGTCCCTTCTCCTCCCTCTTAAGTACGAATCCGAATAAACCCCGTCTACCGATCCAACCAACGGAGGTTGCTACCCTAGTGCATGCTTGCTCGCTTAGTCACCGACGTCACCGCTTGTCGAACGCACGCTAATCACTCATTGGTTTATAGATCACCTTCCGCTTGCTTGGTTGTGGCCGCCGTTTATGCACCGTTCCTTGTTGGTTTTGAGAATAAATAAAGTTATTTTGATTTACTATTGTGTATTTTATTTCCGTCGCCTCGCTCCGCTTTTAGGTCCGTTTGAAGCCCTGGACAACCGTTTCTTCACTGTAGTTACCCGGACAGTGCCGTCGAATAGGAGAGTAAACTCCTCGAACAAATCTGGCGCCCGAGAACCGTTCCGTCCACTAGCTTTCTATTACAGCGAAGCAGTGCAATCCGGAGTAAGCGTCACAGTTCCAGCATCTGCACGATGGTATATCAGGAAGACACTTTGGCGTGAAAAAGACACTAGAAAAAGTTTGAGTCATGGAATGGTGCCGTAAGTTCACGGTTTGCGCTGTTTCATAAAGTTTGACGACGCCTATCCATGCTCAATCTGATGGCATGATTGAACGACTGAAATGAATAATGGGAAGTACGTAGTTAAAGTAGTGCCCGAATAGATTGGGATCAGTACTTGCACCTTTTCCTAATGGCATACCGATCATCTGTTCACGAAAACACAGGCCAAACACTATCATGTGTAATGGTCGGTCGCAAAATACAATTGCTATGCGACCTCCAATTTGAACGAAAACCAGAAGTCGTTAGAGAAGACTACGTCCGCAAGTTCATGAAGAACCTAAAAGAAGTACATAAGGCGGCCCGTAAAAACACGCAAATTGACAGCGGCAGAATGAAGACCAGATATGACGTCAAGGCACAAAACGGTGGGTTTCAAGCGGGTGATATGGTGGAGTATAATACTCAAAAGAGGCGTGGTTTGTCGCCGAGGCTGTAGAGGCAATGGAAAGACCCTTATGAAGTTGTACAGCATATTAATGACGTCATAAGTGGTCCCTGGACCCTAAACCAAGCGGGAACCAGAGTAATAACGAGCAGAATTAGAAATCAAATCAAAGGAATGAACTTCGATAAGTTTATGAGCATGTACGGGGGTTCTGAAAAGGTTAGTTTCGAAGTTACAACCGAAGAGCAACAAGATCTGTTCCAAATACAAAAAGATTACGCCATCGCACATTGAGTAAGCAAAGATGTTGAGGTGTTCATAAAGGTTGCAGTCGTATTTAAGAAAAAGTTCGGACGGCTAGATGAACTACGAAGATAGCAACCGGTGGTCGACAAAGTCGTAAAATTACGTGATGACCGACGCTGCGTTTTCTATCTGGTCACCAAAAAGTACTCACGTGCAAAGCCGTCATACGAAAACGTGGCGGGCATTATGGAATCTCAAGTGAGAAATGAAGTTTCAGAACATTAAGAAATTGACATCAAGCTTGGTTGTGGCTTAGATCAACTGAATTAGAAGACAGTTAAAAATATGTTAGAGGTCGTCTTCCGAAAAACAGACATTCGAGTGTTGGTCTGCAGTTACCACCCAAGTAGAACAACGGGTCCGAAAAAGTTTATTGACTGCTACTTTTACACTCACGGAAGTTGCCGAAATAGAGAGAGCTGCCGCGTCCAGATTTTTGTTCTGGGACAGAACAGTCTTCAGAAAGGGACAGTGAATCGTTCCTAAAGTATTTCAAAACTTCGGATGCTATTTAAAAACTAATTTAAACAAACAAAATTCTTAAAAAAAACAAAAAAGTTAAAAAATATTTGATAAATCTCCTGATATGAAACTATTTAATAAGAAATACGTAAATAAAACAAAAAAAAACATAAAAAGATAGTATATTGCCAGTGCACAATTTATGTCAACAAGACCCCGGCCTAAAGCCACGAGTTCAAAAAGAGTAACATGCTTCAGAGGGTTGTAACTAGTAACTGTAAACCTATAAACGTTTACATATCAAAGAACAAAGAGTCATAGAAAACGAAATTATTTACAAAAATGAAAAAATACTTTAAAAAAACTGGTGTGGTCACCACACGACTTTCCTATAAGGAATGATGAAAGAATAATAAATCCATTGTGACTTTAATAAAAACAATTAACACGTTTAATTATGTCTCTTTACTGATAAAAATTAATCGCCGTTAATTTAAAATAATAATATAATTTAAAAAACGTAAACCGCATTGGGATTTGATCCTTCGTACGTCGCACATTAGGCTGGATTTCGGAAAAGTGGGCAAAACTAAGAAAATGCGGGTATTTAAAATGTGACAAGTGATTTTTTAGTTTTTGAACTCGCTGATTTCAAATCTGGAATAAAAATTTTGAAAAAACAAAATTGCGGACCGGAAGGTATTATTTACGCTTTAAATTATAAATCAAATATCTAATAAACTGTTAATGTTAGAAAAAAATTTTATTTGAATAAATTGTTAGGAAAGATTAACTCTATAAGAAACTGTAAAAATAATTCGAATAATTTATATACTTACAAAATTATATAAGAAAAATTTGATAAACATGGCGGATACACCCACTTCCGGTTTTTTAACAGACCCATCTTTTGATAGAACTGAGAGAATATAAAAACCCAGCTCCATACCAAATTTCAAGGATTTTGGTTCAAGAGTTATCGTGGGTACATTGTTACACACAGACATACGCACGCACAAACACACACGCGCACGCGCACACGAACACCCATTGCGATTGCTATACTTTCTTTATAGGAAAGTAAAAACTGCTCTATTAATACTAGCCGGTGTTCCCATGTGATGATGTAAAGTTCACTTAATTTCTTAAGAACCTTCTGACGAAATGAGGGGCGTTCTACTCTAATACTCGATTCACAGATGTTGTTTCGTTGTAGAATTTGTGTTGTTTGCTAAAGTTTTGAAATTTTGATTAGTGGTAAAACGTGACGTAAGTCTGCAAGTAAAGTATTTGCTATATACGCCACTGTTTGCAAATTGTTAGATACACTTTTTATAAATATCAGCACGGTGAGTTTGTCCTTTCTTTGCTCATCATTAAGAATATTCTGAATTATCGTAGTGTTCGCTAAAATGAGAAATTAGTAATGACCAAACCCGCCGAATTAAAGCAAACTTATTTGAAGATCTATCTGTCGTCGAAGCACAAAGACTGACCACATTTGAACAGTACTGCCATCTTTCAGGCAGCCGTGTGTAGGTCCAACAAACCTGCAGTAGTCATTATAGTTTCTTCTTGGTCAATCAATTTCTATATTGGTATAAAATACGATAGCAGTTATCATACCCATATAGCACACTTCGTCCATTATACGTACATTTGTCCATGAACGTAATTTATACGTACACTGTACATATGATAACGTACGTTGCGAACTGTGTTGGTTTATTAAATTTTATAATAAATTCAATGATTGGTCATAGTAAACTGCATTGAATTGCAGCTCTAGAAGTTTCTGATACTGCATAGTCAGCAAAAGAAATCAAACCATGACTCGTGAATAAATGCCATTTATCAGTATAATTTAGTTGGCCTAGACCAGTAACAAAGAAAATTTGCATCGAAGTTATCAACTTTGAAAATTTAAAAATTTCTTTTTTAACCTAAATTAGGATTTAGTCATACTTTTAATAGTCGTACAAATATTTAAATTCAGAGTTATTTTGAAGATTAAGCTTACCTTATATAACGCGTCTTCGATCGTAGCAATAATACCTCAGTCATCGAAAGTATTTATTAGTATTGCATATCGCACCCACCTCACATAATCACAATTCGCACTTTAATTTATAATTACAATTATACTAATTCAACCCGAATAAGAACAAATTCACGAAAGTAATGTAATAACGCACGCAAGTATGAACACGCATCAACTACTAAAAGATCAGGGTTGCTTTGAACGTATTTTAACTGACCAATCGCATTTTTTTCTTATTTGATGCATAAAATGTTATCAACGCTAACGTGATAAAATTAAACTTTTTTATACATTCGTCCAAGTAGAATATTCTAAAGTTTTCTTTTAAAATATTACTTGTTATTATCGCTTTCTTATTTATATTTGTTACAGACTAAAATATCTCGTAGTCTCTTTTAAATTATACTTCAGTTGGTTTATCGGATTTACGAAGTCCTGCAGTCATCTATTTACCACATAATTTTGTCTCGTTTTCTTTTAGATTTATATTTTCTGTCAACTCCTCAGGGTAGAGACGTTTTCTTTTTTTCCATTTTGTCTATGTATATCATAAGAACCTTATGACCGGTAAAAAATTGAGTCATTCTACCAAAAATACAAGTAGATGTACATTTTTTGTTTGATAAATGTCAAGCGGTATCAATTCTGCTATTATTAGATCATTTGTTATTCAGTAAGAACAAGTTCTGATCTTTCAGGTAGAAGTGATATTTTAAATTCCGCGCCATTTTTTGAACTGTCAATATATAAATGTCATTGGGATGACATTTGACAAGTAAAAATTAAAAGTATGTCCAGGTGTGTCTCCATACTGTAACGAACCGTTACTTAAATTAAGTTTAAATATAGAACGTTATGTTTGATTTATTTTGTTTTGTTATTTAGGACCGTTGTTTAATTATTATTATTAAGAATTGTATATTATTAATTAAGTTAATTAAGTTTCCGTACCCGTGTAAATAAATAAGGGATTTCCGCTAGTACCGAACGCGCAACTAAGCTCGCGCTATCCCCGCTTACCGGCGCTTCATCCGTCAGAGCGCATGTTATCCCCGCTTGAACCGTTCTCCCACTTCCGGAGTCGCAAATAAAAGCGGAACCCCGACGCAGGAACGCCAGTTCCAGTTGGAGCTCGCATCGAAGAAGATTCCGGGGTTTCAGCGCACCAGCTGGAGTTTAGGGTAAGCCGTTTTGCTTTTATTAACCGGACCTCCGGGGGAGATACCGCTCCCGTCTTTGTCTGCTCTTCCTACTCCATCGTTTACCGGGCGTCGTATTCGTAGTGTTTGGCTTTAGTCTGCGAATACGCCGTCAACACGTCGTATCCGTAGTGTTTGGTTTTGGTTTGAGGATACGTCTTTCTCTATCCATTATCGAGCGTCGTATTCGTAGTGTTTGGCTTTGGCCTGCGAATACGCCGTCAACACGTCGTCTCCGTAGTGTTTGGCTTTGGCCTGCGGATACGCCTTCTTCCATCCATTACCGAGCGTCGTATTCGTAGTGTTTGGCTTTGGCCTGCGAATACGCCGTCGACACGTCGTCTCCGTAGTGTTTGGCTTTGGCCTGCGGATACGCTTTCCAGTACCGTGCCCCCGTCCCTTCTCCTCCCTCTCCAGTACGAATCCGAATAAACCCCGTCTACCGATCCAACCAACGGAAGTTGCTACCCTAGTGCATGCTTGCTCGCTTAATCACCGACGTCACCGCTTGTCGAACGCACGCTAATCACTCATTGGTTTATAGATCACCTTCCGCTTGCTTGGTTGTGGGCGCCGTTTATGCACCGTTCCTTGTTGGTTTTGAGAATAAATAAAGTTATTTTGATTTACTATTGTGTATTTTATTTCCGTCGCCTCGCTCCGCTTTTAGGTCCGTTTGAAGCCCTGGACAACCGTGTCTTCACTGTAGTTACCCGGACAGTGCCGTCGAATAGGAGAGTAAACTCCTCGAACAAATCTGGCGCCCGAGAACCGTTCCGTCCACTAGCTTTTTATTACAGCGAAGCAGTGCAATCCGGAGTAAGCTTCACAATACGTACGTTAAGAGATTTTCGGCTATGGATAGATACACACTCGCACGAGGCACTGATACTGTAAAAATCCACTACAAAAATTGTAAAAATATCGTTAGTGACGTGCACGTAGAGACACTTAGGTCGTAAAAATCTTGGGCACCCCTTTGCGCTTCGCAAATTATATCATTATACGTTTTGATCAATGAAAACTTAATAAACTAATTTTATTAAACAAAACAAACATTGATAAACAATATATTGTTATTGTCACAGAACGCGGGGCCCATAGGCCGGTGCTTACTTGGCCAATTGGATAATTCGGGACTGTATATAATGAATAAATTCGTCTTAAACAAGTTAGTGATGTGACGACTTCAACTCGTGTTTGTCCGGTTAGATCAGCTGAAAATATCACCGCTGTAGCCGCGAGAGGAGCTGAAAACAGAAGTTTGTTCGTTTCTAGATGATCCCAGAAATTAGAGATATCGGTTTGCACCCTACTTTGTATAAGGATCTTACCCTATATGTTAAATTGTAGGGAACATAAGATTTGAAGCTATCAGATCCTACCCAACAAGATTACGATTTTAAACAAAATTATTCGCTGAGAAAAGCTAGTTTTTATCTGTCCGAGTACGTATATAAGCAAAACTGTCGCATCTGGGACAAAACCTCAAGAGAGAGTCTAGTACGGTTCTTAGTCTGACAGTGCAATCGGGACAAATGATGCTGGTTCGGCCGTTACAGTAAGATGTTGACTGACTTCCATCGTCATAAAATTGATGCTATGGATGTGAATGACTTTTTTCATTAAGACAGCGCTTCCTGTCACACAGTTAGTGAAACAATGGTCCTTTTGCGTCTATTCTATTCCCAGACGTGTGTTCTCGATACTAAAACTGTAATTGCCCCCCCGATATTCCCTCAAACACTGAAGGAAAACAAGTTGCAAAACAATTATAACAAATACATTTATTTGAAAAAAGAGTTAGAGGTTAAAAACAATGTAGACCTATAGAAGATAGATAGAAATTGAAAGTTCGTCAACAAATATCACAGATCATAATAATGATGTAGACCTTTTAGATTAGGCAACACTTCGTACATATAAACAAACCCATTGGTGTAATATTACATTTAAAATAAATTCACGTTTGTAAGAGATTTTTTAATGAATTTAAAATAAATACTCACACTATGTACATTATTTATTTACACAAAGAAAAAATGAATCCGACATACTTTTAACAAAAACCGACATTAATAACTCAATAACTAAAAGGCCAAGAGAGGGAAGCAAGCATCCCTCTGGCTTATATAAGCAATTATTTACAAAAGCGCATGAGCTCCCTACCTAATACAACTAACAGTTATTAAACGTGGTGGTAAATTTAAAATTTTAAAATATTCTTCCACACGTTGGTAAATACAACACAAATGTCAAATATCACAAGCTCAAGCAAAACAGAGCGCAACGTTTAATTTATTAAACAAAAAAGTTTTATACTTAGTTGCGACAACAAGCGGAATATGCACCGTGTTTGCATACGACTGGTAAATTAAAAAAAATTTAAATAAGAAACAATGTACTTTTGCGTTCCAGAATATGCAATTAACTAATGACACATCCAACACAAATTTCTTAAAATTGCTGGAAAGGAATCTATTACATATATACACCGTTACCACAAATAAATAATAGATATTTCAATAAATGTGCCCTCCAATTTGGTCGTAATGTTGTTTGCAACCATATCAATCGAAACGGTGGTTTCAATGTCCCCATCTAACATAAGTTCGCAGAATAAACATCCGGAATAATACTCAATAATCCATGCGTGCCTTAATTGTTCATAGGAATTTACCAAGATAAAGGAACATGTGCAAGTATCCCAAAGTTAAAAGACATATGCAGTTAACCCAAGTTAAAAGATTACGTGCAAGTAACTAAACTTGCTAATGATAAAATGGAAAAACGCTGTAAAATAAAAAGACATCTTACCCCAGCGAATTTCTCACAACGACCACAACCTAAACCGCAATTTATTATTCAAAACCAGCGTAGATGATTTAAGACACTTAAAAATGTAGACACTCACGAGCTTGACACTAACACATACGTGTGACTTTCTTAACGTACAAAATGTAAGTGACTTTACTGGTTTCCGGTGTGTAAAATGACGTATCATAGGGCAAAACTCCTGCAGTACAAAAATATTTTTAACAAAATAGTAAATTGGAAATTTTGTATTTTTGTATAGAGTAACGATGATTAATTTTCATGTTTGTATTCCGTTACTTCAAATCTCGTCAAGTATCGAGTACTCGAGTAAGTTACTTCTCGTACATCACTAAAAACCACCTTACTATTGATTTTCGCGGCACGTGCTGCTACTGTAAGGAAACACACCCCACCAACTGCATAGAATGTTCGACCCATCCGAAGCACAGATCCGCAGCCCCTTATAGACAAGTAGGCCAAGGAAGGAGCTTCGCTAGAGCTACCGCTTCGCAGGTTACAGGACTGCAAGAATTTGCAAACAGGCATAGCTTGGACGTTATTTTAGTTTCAGAGACACCTTAGGGCGTGTCGCGATCGTAAGATACCCAACTACATTATTTACCGGAATGACCAAGCCAACGGAAAAAGCGGTAGCACCACGATCTACATCAAAAGAACGTTGGACCATTACCACAAAGCAACGCCGCCGCTTGAAAGCCTCGAAACGACGATTGTCATAGTTCGTACAAATTCGACGGACGAAATCGTCCTTTGTGCGGCCTACAACCCACCAGGAAACCCGTTACGAGAATTAGATTTCGACGTCGCTTCCAACACTAACATCGCAACGATCATCAGTGGAGACCTCAACGCAAAGCATCCATCTTGGAACAACCTATGTTGTTATAGCAGACTTACCATTACGCAAACTATAGACCGCACGTGCTAGACATCGCGGTTATGCAGAAAGGCGGGCTTAACCACGAAATTTAGACAGTGCAAGAACTGAGTTCAAAGCACAACCCTGTGTTAGTCCAACTTAGCGAATCCACTGCCGTTCAGCCCGAAGAGAACAACTTCGTTGTATGGCCAGTCTATGAGATCAAACGCTTCTTGCCCAAGGAACAAGCGGTAAGCGACTTAACTCTAGATATTTGAAGTGCCGTAGAAGTCGCATCAAAGACCACCACCAAGGACAGGTCCGACCCGCAACTCCTACTTTTACGTATTCGAGAGATACGCGTGAAGAATCGACAACGTTGCAGATGACAACGCACGAGAAACCTCAAAGATCGCAAGATTCTCAACAAAATGCAGTCCAAAACGAAGACGGAGATTGCCAAGCATCGCAATCGAACATGGAAAATGAAGCTAGAATCGGTGAACCCCGAAGACGACAGCGCCTAAACGATGATAAAGGCGTTAAAAAATTCTGGTGCGTAAAAGATCCTTTTACTACGAGAACCCAATGGCTACGTAACTCGAACGACAAGACAGAACTGTTCGCAGACACGTTGGAAAAACAGTTCAGTCCTACGTACGAAGACATCGAACCGGCAAGGACTCACCGCGTCAACAGATTAGTTTGGAATGGATTATCCGAAGCTCTCACCACGCGAATCGATCACACAACGCCGGACGAGGTAAAATAGATTATTTTAAGGTTAAAGAAAAGGAAATCAACCGGACCAGACGACATCGGCAAACGAGCGATCCAACACCACTCACCAAGGAGCGTAGCCATTTTAGCCGCTATTTTCAACGCGTCTCTCAGACTCCGCCTATTTCCGACCCAATGAAAAACACTCACGTGATTCTCCTCCCGAAGCCGAAGAAAAATCTCGCAATGCCGCAGAATTACCATCCGATCAGCTTACTTGCAACGTTAGGTAAGTTAATGGAGCAAGTAATAGTGATTATATTGGAGAGAGAAGTCGGCGCCCACAAAATGATTCCGAAAGAACTTTAGCTTTCAAAACTCCCATTCGAAGACGCACCAGGATTTACGAGTCGCCGCGAAGATCGACACGGAATTCAAAAGAAAAATTCACACCGGAGTGGTTTTTCCAAAAGACGTTCGACAAGGTTTAGAATCAGGGACAACGGATGGTTTAGCTTATCCGTTCCTACCTCACCAACCGCACGTTTCGAATGAAGTTAAACACATCCAAGTCCGACGGAGCACATACGGATCGATTGTAATAAGAGAAGAACGCAAAACCTATGCAGACCTCCTCAAAGATGTCAAGAAATCGCTCTATAATAAAACGGAAGCAGAAGCGCTTAAAGCGGTCAAGAAGACCAGAGATGGTAATCTCCTCCTAATCACGGAAGATATAACCAAAGCCCGATCCATAGACGGAATCCGAGCGAAAGAAATGACCAAAGCCGACACCAATGTAACAGCGACGAGCAGAAACAAAATAGTCTTACACATTAAGGACATCGACGAAGTGGTCACACTAGAAGAAGTGGATACAGCCATACGCCAAAGAACCAACAAGCCAGACACGAGCTCGCTCAGAATAAACAAGCTTAGACCGAGTGCTAATGGAAAACAAATAGTAACGGTTGTGACGGATCAGAAACAGGAAGATTCCTATTAGGGCTGAAAACAATAAGAATTGGCATAACTCCGTGCAGGATCGCCGAAAGAAAAGCAGATGATAAATGCTCAAGATGCTGAGAAACCGGTCATACAGTCAATAACTGTCGGGGAACCAACAGAAGGCACTGCTGTTACAACTGTGGTAAAGAGGGCCACAGCGAAAGGGAGTGTAAAGACAGCAAAGGATGCCCCCTGTGCAAAGTACAAGACTAGACACTGTGGACGTCGGCCTGCCCTAGATTCAGCAGAAAGGGCAAGAATGCCGATAAGACCGAACCGGGACAATCCGCTGCAGAAGGAACAGGCCTGATTACTTCATAAATCACGGACAATAAATTACGTATTATCCAAATCAACATAGCCAGAAGAAAAGCGGCACACGATCTGCTACTAGCGACCGCCAGAGCTAACAATGTGGACCTAATGATGATCTCTGAGCCCAACATAAAAAAATCCAGGATTGACAACTGGCTAATGGACCCTGAGGGCTTATCGGCCATCGCCATTCTGAATAGATCAATGATCATACAAAGATGCGAGACAATGAGGGAGGCAGTCGCAGTGGAAATTAACAACTCGTGGCTGTACTCGTGTTACATTTCGCCAAAAGACACCCTCGACGACTTCCTCACTTAAAACACACAACAAACCCCCCATTGTATCCGGTGACTTCAATGCTAAATCGCCCGGGTGGGGAGAACACAGAGAGGACGAAAAAGGCCAAACTCTAATGGAGTGGCTAGAGTCACAGGACATGTGCGTGATAAATGTTGGCAACACTTCCACCTTCTGCTCACGCGGGTCCACTTCTATAATCGATGTTACGTGCGCGAGTGCCAGGGTAGCCTCCAAGATCAAGGGATGGAGGGTGATGCATGACGAGTCGCTAAGCGACCACAATTACATCACTTATGAAATAGCCGCAGATATGCCTCTCCATAACCACCGCCACTTCCTCCCATTATGGAATATTAATAGACTGAACAAAGAGAAACTCATGAACACCTTTAACCGTCTCATACACCTATGCAAATAAGTAACACCGAAATCCTTGACAGACATAATGACCCAATGCTGCGATGCCAGCATGCCCCGACGCAAAGAAAACAAGCACAATGCAACTGGGATCTACTGGTGGAACGACGACCTAGCAAATCTTAAAAGGGAATACCTGCGCGCCAGAAGATCATCGGCGAGAGCCAATAAGAAAACCAACGGCCGATTAACCACAGAAAACCACCACTACAGAGAGTGTAGGAAGGAACTCCGCAGAGCCATATATGCCGCCAAGCGAACGGCATGGCTGGAGCTCTACAAAAGCGTAGACCGTGACCCTTGAGGTAAGGGGTATAGGATAGCAACGAAAAGGTTGAGGAAAACACAGCCCGGTGCTCAACCCAACCAGCAGCAACTGCACACAATAGTTAAAGAGTTATTCCCAGAGAAACCTTCAAGAAATACCTCCAAGTCTCCGATCGCATACCCCACATCCCCATTCACAGATGAGGAAATAATTGCCGCGGCCAAGAACTTAAATAATAGAAGGACCCCTGGCCCAGACGGCATTCCGGGTAGAAGCTCTGGCGGAGATCGTTATTAACAGCCCTGCATCAATTGCCCAACTAATGAAATACCTATTGCAAACACAAACATTCCCGGACATACGGAAAAAGGCCAGGCTCGTCCTACTTGACAAAGGGAAAACAACCTCTAATAAGGCTATCTCCTACAAACCCCTATGTCTATTAAACACATTTTCCAAGATGTTCGAGCATCTTATACTTGAGAGACTAAGATCCAGCATCGATGCGTCAGGGGGGCTATCTGAGCACCAATATGGCTTCATGCGAGGCAAGTCCACCATGGATGCCTTAGAAAGGGTTGACCGATGGGCCAGAACGACCCGAGCACGCACCTGGAGAACAAGAAGACTATGCGCCCTGACCACGCTAGATGTTAAAAATGCGTTCAATTCACTAGCGTGGCCAATCATTGTAGAAGCCCTTAAGAGCAAGAAGGTAGATACATATCTTGTGAACATTATAGAAAACTACCTGGAAAACAGGATTCTAATGATACAAGGGCCTGATGGCGTGAAATCTGTCCAGGTGACCTGCGGGGTCCGGCAAGGGTCAGTACTAAGGCCTACCCTATGGAACATCACGTTTGATGCTCTATTGAGGCTGGACTTGCGGATGATGTCACACTCATGTCCAGTGCAAGATCCGAAGACGAACTCACTGTAACAACTAACACGGCGATAGTTCGGATCGACAGATGGCTCTCAGACCACGAGCTAGAACTGTCGCTAAACAAGACGGAAGCAATAGTCTTCTCAGGCAGACGCCGTGTGAGCCCCATCACTTTTACCGTCCACAATCAGAGTGTCGTGCCACAAAACCATGTCCGCTACCTTGGCGTCTACCTAGACAAGTACTTAAACTACGGACACCATGTAAAGATGGCAGCCATCAAAGCTGCCAAAACGGCGGCAGCTATATCTTTCATCATGCCAAACGTAGACGGACCGAGTATGTCGAAGCGGCGTCTCGTATCATCCGTTGTAACATCAAGCATACTACATGCAGCGCCCATATGGGCCGGGGCGATGGAGATAGGAAAGTACCGGGGTATAATCCAAAAAATACAGAGAAGAGTTTGCATTAAAATCATTGTGTTATAGAACTACCGTCACGAAAGCAGCACAATTACTTGCCGGTACTATCCCATGGGACCTCCTAGCTAAGAAAAGACGCAGACTGAGGGAAAGCCTCGGTACCAGAAAAGAAGCTAGAAGGGAAACGCTCCAACACTGGCAGGCAAGATGGCGAAGTGGCGTAAGACCAAATGGACCCGGCGCTTGATTCCCAACATTGTTCCGTGGCTAGAGAGAAACCACGGGGAATTAAATTACCACCTATCGCAAGCGTTGACAGGACACGACTGCTTTGCCAACTACCTGCACGGTATTCGAAAGAAAAGCGACCCATTCTGCATTTACTGTAGGGAGGTGGACGATGTAGAACACACGGTGTTTACCTGCCCACAGTGGACCAGCCTAAGGTACGACATGCCGGACATGACACCGGAACTCCTAATCCTACAGATGCTGAGTTGCAGTCAAAAATGGGAAAGCATAAACTCAACAATTGTTAGAATAATGGGCATGAAAGAAGTAGACTACCTTAGGCTGGAGAGAAACGAAACTACCGCGGGCCAAGAGTAACAACGACTGGGATTCAGATGCCGTATTAAAGAGCATCAAAATACCAAGTACGCTATCCCACATAAAAGATTTTAATGTGACCATTAAGTAATCAACTTTATGTTTGTGTTCTTCTTTATGTTTGTACCATCGACTCATACACAACTATATACAACCATTTTAAATACATGTACAAGCTTTTTATTATACTTTACTTTTATCATTGAGCACAGGACTATATACAATATTTTAAATACATGTACAAGCGTTTTATTATTATATTTTACCTATATTAATGAGCACAGGACTGATTCCATCTAGCTAGCAAGCCGGTAGAATAACTGGCGATGCAGCTATAGCCTCTGAGCGACCGACGAAAAAACTTGACTGTGTTCCGATCGCTCTCTAGAACAGGCTGAACCAGGAAAAAAAAAAAGTCCGACCCGAGAAGAATCTAAGCCGGAGTACCTCAACGATCAGTCCTTGATCCTCTGCCGTACAACATCTTCATTTCTGACATCTTGAAGAATCCAAGAGCGGAGTAGGCGTTATGCGCCCACGACACCGCGGTAATGGTAAGTTCAAAATAGCTTAAACAGATCGTCAATTTGTTGCAGGTCGCCATGAAACATATGTCATGTTGGTAGGTCGATTGGAAGATCATCGTAAACTCGATGAAGAGCACCGCAGTACTCTTCACGTCGAGTCAGTCTGAAAGGTGCTGACATGCCGTAGATAGTACCTAGTCCACGTTTTGGACAGACGCTTTTCATGAAAAAAACATCTCCACAACGTCACAGCTCAAGGAACTACTTCGCAAAACGGCACAGAAGAAGGTCGAAGATATACCGACACATCCCAACGAGAAAGTCAGAAAACTATGTTGGTACTACTCGAGAATCGAGAGTAAGTACAGGACACCGAAAAAAATATCAGATTTAATATAAAACTTCAACTATAACTATAATATTAATGCCACTTATGTTCACTATTGATTGTGCTGTTATTGCAAGTACTCTTCTGTTAGATTTAAATAGTTGGCGTTATGCATTCTCGTCAACATCTTGGTCTGTTATCTTAGACTTCTGGTTTACTATGTGAAATGATGAATTTGTAAAATTTCCAAACAGTTTTGTCAAGTGTGTTTAGCCTATATGATACAAATTATGAATGAATAAATTTGTAATCGAATATATTACACCGGCTTTGACCAAATCTTGTACAGCTAGAGCACGCAGAAGCTCGCGCAGTGTTTCTGCATCTTTGGTACTATTTGTAGTAACCACCTTACCTGCATCTCTTTTGTCTTTATCACAATCGCTTTTTCATCTTGCCGCAAAAAATTCTTGTTATGGAAGTTTTGAAGTACTGAGATGAGGAGGACGGTTTGGTCAGTCTAATATAACCGGACATTTGTATAGGTGCTATTAGAATTTAAAAAAGTACGTACCTGTAAAGAGTTTTGTTTTTTGCATTGGTTTTATAGGTAAAATTGCTACAACCTTTTGATGGTTTCATAATACAAAAAATGTTAGTCCGCTTTATGGCACAAATAGGACAAGCTCCACCGAAAATTTTAGTGACTATCTTTATTGTAAATAAAAATACAAAAAAGTTGATTCTGTGACGTGTTTTATAAAATGGCGTTACAACACGCACACAAGATGCTGTTGTTTTTCAGCGCCATCTTAATGTTATTCTCTCAGTACGCCGAACTTTCATCATAATTTAAATGTTACATTGTTACAATACACCCTGTGCAAACGTAAGTTTTGGAGAAAAAAACAGCTTATGTCATTCTTATTTACCGCACCGATTAATTTGGCGTGCGAATGCCGCATTCCCCAGCAAAATAGTGGGTGGAAATACCTTAAGCCTTGACTCTTCAATAATTTAATTTGGTAATTGTTGCTTAACGACATAATGACTTATTCATGCGGACAACTTCTATTGCAATTGTAGTGACACACATTTGAAAAACTAAAAAAAGACATCGCGCGATCTCTACGATGATAATAATTTTACTAGTTACAATTTTTTCATTGCAAACAGGTACGTACTTGCGCTTTAACAAAATAACGCAATTAATCGTTGAAAAACGCAGCATCGGCTGATATCTGCACGACGTCAGCATGTCGAAAAGCATCAAGCGACATCCTCAGCTTTATCGATCCATCCGTCGATCCTTGCCAGGACTTTTACAAATTCACCTGCGGAAGCCTTTTTAAAAAAACCTTCGACACCAAGCCAGTGTCTTTAGAGGCACTAGTCAGTAAAGAAGTCGAAGAACAAACCACGAAGATGTTACAAATGCCCGTAGAGTACAACGAACCCAAAGCGTTCCAAGCTTTAAAAAAATTCTTCCGTTCTTGTCTCGACGAAGTTGGTATTGAGAAAGAAGGAGTTGACACAATAAAAAAGGTCTTAAACAGACTAGGCGGATGGCCGATTTTAGATGGGAGTAAATGGAACGACAAGAACTTTAGCCTAGAGGAATTGTTAATTAAACTGCGCCAGGAAGGTTACGACTACATGCAGTTGTTTTATTTTGGAACGACTGTGGGAGAAGACGATAAAACGTTGCTGGTATGTAGAAAATTTGTGTTAAAAGACGTTATTGTGATCTAATTGTGTAGATTGGTGAACCTATAATCAAGAACATTGAACCCGATTACGTGGATTCTTATTTCGAGTTTATCAAAAAAGTTGCTGGATTGCTAGGTGTCGACGTTGAGGCGGAAGCGTCTGAGTTAAATGATATTTTAAACTTTAAACTGTCACTTTTACACGTAAGTCATTCTTCTGTAATTAAATCACTTCTACACACATGTAAATTTAGGTGGTGGAAAAATCAGGTCCTTTCAAAAAAACCACCATCGGCAGCATTCAAAACGAGTTCCCAATCATCAACTGGTCCAAATTTATCAAAAAATTAGTTTATCCAAACAAAGAACAGCCAATGGAGCAGATAATGTATTTTCCATCAGTCGAGTATCTTAAAGAACTGTCAGTTTTGCTCAAGCACACGCCGAATCGGTAAGTTGAAGATGGTACGTACCAGCAGGTGCAAAAACAAATTTTAGCACGCTGACCAATTACATCGTCTGGAAAGCGATTGAAAGTGCGATTCCATTTCTTCCGCACGAGTTTAGCGACTTAAAAGAAAAGTACCCGCAAGCGTTTTACGATATCAACTACAACGGAGTTAAAAAGACGCGCGTGGCTTACTGCAAAAACGAAGCTAAAAAAATGTAAGTCCAACTTAATGTGTTGACGTTTTTGCGATTGTACCTTGTAGTTTTCCGCCCACTTACGAGATACTATACATATCTGAGTATTTTTCCCGAGCGAAGCGGCAAAGCATTAAGGATCTGATCTCGGTGATACATATGGAACTTATTAATCTTTTAAACGAAACCGAGTTGTATGATGAGAGTACCAGGAGGATTATGTTGGAAAAGGCTAAGGCAATTACGTATCATTTTGGCGCACCCGAACGACTATTCGAAGACGGATTAGCTAATAAGTTGTTTTTGACTGATGAAGTAAGTTTATATCGATGAATTTTCCGAGTAATTGGTTGTATAATTGTAGAATTTGGACACGAGTAACTTTTTGACGTTAGCCTCAATTTTGTCGCGACAAAAGAATCATTTCAAATTTAATTTAGAAGTGAGCGTCAACAGGTACGATAACTACTACGAGGAGACTACGCTAGTCCATAGTTTTTACGAAACGTACCGCAACGCGTTTGGTAAGTACGTAAAGACTTTGTAATTGTGGAGCTAAAACGTACGTTACAGTAATACCAGCTGCAAGCCTTCAAGGTCTATACTTCAACGAAAATCGCCCACAGTATATGAATTTTGGTACAATTGGTACTATAGCAGGAATCGAGTTGATACGCGGTTTTACCGAAGCTGGAAGTAAATTTGACAAAGACGGAAATCGCGCTGAAACTTGGACTAAAAACACCGAAAAGATCTTTAACAAAAAAGCTGATTGTTTGGTTCGCGAAGCTAGTTTCTTTGAAATTGAGGATTCAGTGTTGAGGGTATGTGTTTTGTTTGGTTTTGTATAGATGTCAACGGTTTCTCGTTACAGATGGACGGGAGACTGATTTTAGAAAAAACTACTTGCGATTACACTGGCGTTGAAATTGCTTATCGCGCTTATAACACTTGGATCAAAATTTACGGGAAAGAAGCCGAATTGCCCGGTTTAAACTACACTCCACGTCAGATGTTTTGGATTTCAACGGCAAGTTCGTTTTGCGATACGGTGTCTTTGGACAATCTTAAGAGGTTTATAGTTGACGAGCACCAAGTGCATCCGACGTTTCGCGTTTTTGGGTCTTTGACGAATAACGAGCATTTCGGAAAAGACTTTAACTGCACGGTCGAGTCTCCAATGAATCCGGCTATTAAGTGTAAAGTGTTTTGAACACCTTTATCGGACGGCTTAAAATGAAGTACAAACGATGTATCACATAGTATTGTATTATTTATTCATTGTATCTTTTTTGATGGTATTTTCAAATCAAATAAAAAAAGCCATAACACCAGCTGAATAATCCTAGTCCTGATGAAGTTTGTTTGTTACGGTAACTTTTGGTGGTAACAAAATTTAAAATGCTAAGGCACGGTGGCTCAGTACCAGTAGGCAAATATTGGGAGTGGGCGTAAAGAATAGTTAAGAGAATGGGCGCCACGTACTTGGTGACGAGAAGAAAAAAGGGAAAAGATAATATTGAAGTATAGCAAATGCGTAAGTACGTACCCGTCAAATCCGGCGTCAGTTAAGCAACGATGCGGCACACGTGGTACTTTCGAAGTCCAAATATCCGTAAAGGAATACGTCTGGTGAATGTCAGCAGATAGCAGAGGTCTTCGACACACAGCAGTTATTTGAAACATCCACTTTATATCCGAATAAATCGAGTTTTATAGAAATTACGGAGGTTTCAAGGCACAACGAAAATGGCGCACGTTTAGCAAGTTGACACCCCCTTAAAAAGTGAAGCTAGGAAGCGTCTAGAAAGAGAACGCTGAGTAGCGAAACCAAAGAAAATATTTGAGGAAATAATCCAAGAGACCAAACAAGAAGCATAATATTAGTACAAACAACAACAAACCAATTATGAAGAAGAGCGAGGAAAGTGTTCCAAGAAAAAGAAAGGTTTGCGCACTACCCTACAAAGAAACCGTCACAACGTCCTCAGCCAACCACCTATAAGCTGTTGGAAAGAAATAAGAAAGCAAAGGGAAAAGAATAAGAAAGTTACAATTTTTGACGTTTATGTCGTTTTCGAAGATTATATCGTTTGAGAGAAATTGCATCAGAAGATATCGTAGAGTGATCAGCAGAATGTCCAATAATATTCAAGTTATCAGAGTAAGCAGGTTTCAAATCTTTAACGTGAAATATGCTTATAGATTCATCTAAAGAATCAGCTAATTCATAAGTCCAAGTAGACATAACCTTTTTTATTTTAAAAGGACCTAAAAATTTAGGAGCGAGTTTAACATTCAGAAATTTAGAAGCGTCAGATAAGACAAAATTTCGTTTCCACACAGAATCACCTTTCTTATAAATTATATATTGCGTAAATTATAGCGATCTTAAGTATGTTTCGTAGAACGTTTCATTTTAGCAAGAATATCAGTATGCAAATTTTCATAAAATTCTTCAGTACCTTCTTCTTTCATATGTCCTTCTAGTGGCGAGCACAGGCTATGGCCCTGTCGGTGGCTGCGGTGAGATCCTCCATGGTGCATTTTTCGTCGAGGAGTCGGCAGATCGGAAGATGTTCCATGGTCTGTCTTTCCCCGCAGTCGCATAAATCGCTGTCGCTAGAGTACCCCCACTTGGTCATGTTGACTTTGGATCTGCCAGTTCTAGTGCGTAGGCGGTTTAGGCTTTTCCACGTAGTCCAGTCCAGATCACCGCCAGCGGGTAGGTGTTCTCCCACTTCTAGGCTGGTACCGTCGATTGCGTCGGTGTTTTTAACGCGTTCGCGCCATGAATCCAACCTCGCTGCTTTAGCTGTTGAGTCCAGGGGTTTCTCAGGTATGAAACTTTTTCGGGATTTTAGGCGTTTGTCGACGTTGGTATGGCCGTACAATGGATGTTTGGGGTCCTCTAGTTGCCTCAGTTTTTCCCGCCTACTTGCTACATTTCTTCTTATGTCTGGTGGAGCAATACCGGCTAATAGGTAGAGGCTGTTGATGGGTGTCGGTTTCAGGCATCCCGTGATGTAGCGACAGCTCTCGTTGAGCACCGGGTCGAGTTTTTTGGCATGAGATGACCGCTCCCAAACTGGGCACGCAAATTCTGCTGTGGAGTAGCAGAGTGCGAGTGCAGTAGAGCGCAGGGTGGTCGGGTTGGCGCCCCACTTGGTGTTGGCCAGTTTTCTGAGGATATTGTTCCGAGCGCTGACTTTCCCCTTCGTCTTTTCCACGTGGGCCCTATAAGTCAGGGTCCGGTCGAGGACGACTCCGAGGTACACTGGGTTCTGGTGGTGTTCTATTTCCGTACCATTCCAGGTGATGCGTAACTTCCGGTTTGCTTCCCGATGGCGCAGATGGAAAGCAATTACCTGTGTTTTGGTCGGATTTGGTCTCAGGTAGTTCTTGCTGTAGTAGGTTGAGAGGTTCGATAGAGCAGATGTAAGGACTCTCTCGATGGTGGTGAACTCTTTCTCCTGTGCTGTGACGCACAGATCGTCAGCATATAAGAAACTCCTGCAATTAGGGTGGATGGGCTGATCGTTGGTGTAGATATTGAAGAGGGTCGGTGCTAGCACACTTCCCTGAGGGAGGCCGTTCTGTTGCCGTCTCCAGCGGCTCTTCTGCTTGCAGAGTTCTACATAGAATCGTATGTTTTCCAATAGCGATTTGATGACTTGCACTAGGTGGTAGTCGTGTGTCATGTCGTAGATCTTCGAGAGGAGCATCCTATGGTTCACAGTATCGTATGCAGCTGAGAGATCTACAAATACTGCGCCTGTGATTTTCCCTTTTTCAAAACCATCTTCTATGTGCTGGGTGAGGTTGAGTGTCTGTTCCGTGCAGGATTTGCCCGGGCGGAAGCCAGCTTGTTCTGGGATTAGGTGTTCTTCGGTCAGGGGAGACAGATGGTTCAGGATGAGACGTTCATAGAGTTTGTGGAGGTGGCAAAGAAGTGATATTGGTCTGAAGTTTTTGGGGTCCGAGGCGTCTTTGCCCGGTTTTAGAAGGGCAATGACGCGTGCCTGCCGCCATAGCTTCGGGATGTTATATGAAGAAGAGCAGTTCTTAAACAGATCTAATATCTACTCTCTTGTCCTTGGTCCGAAGTGTTTTATTTGTTCTGAGCAAATGTCGTCCATTCCAGCCGCTTTACCATTTTTCAGGTTCTTAATACAGATGTTGAGCTCTTCCATGGTGAAGGTGGTATTGAAGCTGTTGTTTTCTTTGCCAGGTTGTCGCTTGATTCTCATCTTAGGTTGTTTAGTTGGTGCTTTCCCGTTTAGAAGGAGTTGGCTTGCAACCTGGTTTGCAGTGACATTATGGTGTTGTTCAGCCTTTTTGGGGTCGTTGCTTAACTTCTTGATGGTGAGCCAGGCTTTCCTACTGCTGTGGGTCATGTCCACACTTTCAATCATGTTTTGCCATGACTTCTGTCTTTCTTCCTGTATCTTTAGTGCTAGTTCTGTACCAGATGCAATGGTGCTATCCGAGAACGGATTTGCTTGGAATAGCTGTTGGTACTTCTGATATTCGTCTATCATTTCATGGGAGAGTCCTGGCACGTAGCTGGTTCTACATCCTCGTGGTATGTTCTTTCTGGATGCAGTACGTACGGCGTCAACGAACAGGTTGTAGTTGGTCTGTGACAGTTCGATGTTTGCCACTTTCGTGTCCAGGTCCTCTGCAAATCCTGTCCAGTCTACTTTTTTGAAGTTGAAACGGCGGCGGAATGGGGCCGTGATTGGTGTGACTGCTGATGATGCGCTAATGGAAATCGGCCTGTGCTGTGTGTGTGGTATGGGTTCCAGCACGGCTTTACTGCAGAGGTCAGCGATGTTGTTGCTTACGAAGGCTAGGTCTGGGTTGTACCCCCGTTTCCATCTAGAACTGTTGAAGGACTTCGGGAGTTTGGGGTCGTGGATTAGACTGAGGTGGTTTGCATCGCTCCACGTCTCAACCAAGTCGCCATTTTCATCTGTTTTGGCGTAGTCCCAGTTGACGTGGTGACTGTTAAAGTCACCGATGATGATGTGAGTCTTGTTCCGATCGAAGTTTAGCGGTTTAGCGAAGTCAAACCGTTCCCCGGGTGGCTTATAGACCGAGGTGATAGAGATGCTGTCCAGTTCCACTGTCAGGATTTCGATGTTGTTGGCTTGAGACATGTTGGCCGTCTTGACGATGAGATCGCTCTTCGTGAAGATGGCGCTACCGTATTTCTCGTGCTGGCACTCTAATATTAGCTTCATACCAGGGATCCGTGGGCGGTTGTTGTTTTGGCCTCGGTGGGTCTCTTGCAGACAGAGCACATGACATTTGTGGTCTGTGCAGATTTTTGCCATAATGTCTTGTTTGGCTCCTGTGAGCCCCTCGACGTTAGCAGAGATGACAGTCAGTGCCAGCCCTGGAAAGGGCCCTTTGGGGCGACACTGATGCACTGTGCTGGTATGCATAGTAACGCTGTTTGGTTAAGGTGAGTAGTAGGATTTGCAGATTAAAGATTTGACAGGGGTCGCGACGAGAACGCTCCTACTTTGACCCCCCTTCAGTACCTGTAGTAACAGTAATTAGTATCTATGGAAGAAATTTCATCATCTAAAGAAGTTTTAAACAAAGAGTATGTGTTCTCGACCACAGAACGCGAAGTAAGGAGTATAAACAGTTATCTCATGTTTTGAAGTCCTTATGGCACAGCCAATTTTAGATAGGTTAACATCCCATGTACGTTGGTTTTCTTTAATATATGAAACAATCATGGTTTTCAAAACCCTACTAACCCGTTCGGTAGGATTAGCTCTAGGATATTTAACTGTATATAGTATTTCTGTTTTATAGTTTGAACATAATTTAGAAAATTCTTTGCTACGAAATTGTACACCATTGTCAACGATGAGATATTGAGGAGTACCAAATAATAAGAATATCTGTTCTTTCATAATCTTACAAATTTTTGAGGCAGTAGCAGTACGAAGTGGATAGAAACATGGAAATTTGGTAAAATAGTCAGCGACAACGGAAATATAGGAGTTAGCTTTAAAGGAGCTAGGTAAAGGACCGACAATATCACAACTTAACTTGCCATGGGCGAGTGGTAGTAGCTCTAGGAGAGAATAAACCGGGTTGTGCTTTTTGTTCAACTTTGTGAGCAGCACAGATATGGCAGTTACGAATATAACTAGCAATATCGGCACGAAGTAGAATTTATTAATGCGACTTAAAGTCTTAGTGACACCAGAGTGACCGCAAGTAGGAGGATCGTGATATTGGCGAATGATTGCAATACGTTAGTTTTTAGGAACAACTACTCTCCAATTTCCCAATGAGATATCAGCGAAATCAGAAGAAGTAACATGTTTGTAAAGCAAATTATTTTCAAGAGGCCAGAGAGGAAACTTTTTAGGATTATTAGAAACATTTCCAATAATTTTTAATTACCAGGTATCAATAATAGGTAAAGTAATTGAAGGTATAGTATTAGTTATGTTAATTTCGCAAAGTTGTGAAAGAAACTCGGAAGATAATTCAGGTACAGCTCGGGATAGAGTATCAGGAACAACTTGATTCTTTCCTTTACGATGTAGAATAGAGAAGTTATACTGTTGGAGGCATAAGGCCCAACGAGCCAGACGTCCAGTAGGATTCTGTAGTTTATTTAGCCAGATAAGTGAGTGATGGTCAGTTATGACTGTGAAGTGAGCACCTTCGATATAGGCACAAAATTTCTCAACAGCCCACAGAACAGCAAGACATTCTTTCTCTGTGGTAGAATATTTGGTTTCAGGTTTAGTTAATGAGCGACTAATGTAGGCCCAGCAAACACAAGGTAGCTTAATTTAGTAGTTTATTGGGTATTGAAAAGTAATTTATAAGTAATTTAATTTTTTTCGTAATTTAAGAGTAGTCTAAGATGACGTTTAGCAGTAATTTAAATGGTTACTAGTTTAAAAGTAGTATACGAAGTAGTTTAGGAGTATTTCAGTATTGTGGTAGCATATAAGTAATTTAATTAGTAACTTAATAGTAATTAAAAAATTAAACGTTGTAGTTTAATGGTAATTGAATCATCATTATACCACCCTGTAATTAGAAAGTAATTAAGGAGTAATGTAATGTTGCGTAGCTTAAGACTAGTTTAACCAGTAACTTAAGAGTAATTAAAAAATTGAACGTTGTAGTTTAATGGTAATTGAGTCACCGTTATACCACACAGTAATTACAAAGTAATTAAGGAGTACTGTAATGGTGGGTAGGTTAAGAATAGTTTAACCAGTAACTTAAGAGTAATTAAAAAATTGAACGTTGTAGTTTACTGGTAATTGATTTCCCATTATACTACCCAGCAATTCAAAAGTAATTTAGGAGTAATGTAATGATTGGTAGCTTGAATAGTTTACTCAGTAACTTAGTAGTAATTCCAGAATTAGGTCGGGGAGTTTAATGGTAATTGAATGTCTGTTAAAATACAAGGTAAATTAATAGTCAGTAGTAATAGAGTTGCTATATAAATGTTAAGCTAAACTATTTTAAAAATAGTCGTTATATTTGCCAAACAGTTAGGTCTGCTATCAAACAATTGCTTGAAGAATGTATAGAAAGAAGGAAAGTGGCAATTATTATCGACAACTAAAAAGATTTCGTACAGTTTAAAAATATCAATATTGCATAAAATTATGTACCTGCCGTATCCAAAAATATTCGGATTATATAAACCACTTCAAGCAACTAAGACATGAATTATGCTGATTACAGGATAACAAAAACAACAAGAGTATAATTAATTCGTAGCGATGCAAATGTACATATAGAACTAATTCATCATCAGTCTGATTGTCATGTGAAATATTTAATGGTTCACGTTGAAAGTATTAAATTACGAATAAGTTACTCGATTTTGTATTTAACATATATAACGTGTAGTTAGCATTTATAGTATTAGGTCAGGTAGAGTAGTGGTTAACACGTTTAGGTTGCAAGGGATTTTCCTGATGTTCGTGGAATCAAACCCCAGGTAAGTACTAAAATTAGATTCTGATTTTAAAAAAATCTCGCAATTTATCAATCATGTGAGTCAAATTCTGTAAACGAAATAAATAAAAAATTACAGAAACAAATAATTAAGTAAAAAGACTATTTTTTTAAATGTGTTAGTGGTTTAATAATAATTTAATAGTTTTGCTAGTAGTTCAAAACAGTAGTTTAACAGTAATTCAATGGTAATATAACAACAGTATTTTAATGGTAGCTTATTAGTAATTTAGAAGTCAATGAATTTTTGGTAGTTTAAGTGGTTGCTTAATGGCACCCTTTTTACTGTTTAAGTTACTACTTAAATTACCGTAATTTAATGGCAATTCAACAGTAATTTAAGTCCATCTGTGTTTGCTGGGGGAAATGATCTTTTCACCATCAGGGGTTTCCTGACTTAAAACAGCACCTAAGCCCTAATTAGAATCATCAGTTTGAATAGTGAAAAGCAAAGTGAAATCTGGACAAGAAAGTATTCGAGCAGATATAAGCTGTTGTTTTAGAAAAAAAAAGACTTCTTCACATTCAGAAGACCAGACAAATGGAGTATTTTTACGAGTTAATTGAGTTAATGAAGCTAAAGCAGTAAAGAAATAAGGTATAAAGCTACGGTACCAACTTGCCATGCCAAGTAATCTGCGAATTTCAGAGACCGAAGAAGGTTGAGGAATAGAAATAATAGCGCTGACTTTATCAGGATCTACAAGTAAACCGTTCCGATTTACAACGTAGCCAAGATATTTTAATTCGGGGAGACAAAAATGACATTTGTTTTTTTTTTAAAGTAACATCAGCAGTAGACAATCTATCAAAAATTTGAGTTAAAACTTCTAAGTGTTTTTCAAAAGATGGGGTAGCAATAATAATATCGTCAAGATCTGCGAAGCAATACGGATCTAAATCAGCGCCAAGAATTCGATCTATTAAACGTTGAAAAGTAGCGGGAGAATTTTGTAAGCCAAAAGGCATGCGATTAAATTGATATAGGCCTCTGCCAGGTATGGTATATGCAGTTATGGGTTTAGAATTTTGAGTTAGGGGAATTTGTAAATAAGCAGAACGAATATCCAGAGAAGAAAGAAATTGAGCATCACGAAGGCGGTCTAAAATAGTATGTATGTAAGAAAAAGGGTAAGCATCCGCTTCAGTAACTGCCTTAACGTTTCGGTAGTTTATACAAAAACGATAAGATTGATCCTTTTTTCTAACGAGAACAATTGGACTAGACCAGGGGCTTGCAGAAAAATCAACAATTCCTAGAGTGGGTAGTAACGCTGTTTGATAGGCTCACTGGTTGTACGTATATGGTGTTCTATTAAGCTAGTACAGCCAAGTTCAGTAGAATTTAGTACAGGAGAATTGAATAATGATTGTAGAGATTGTTCTGTCTTAGAGAGATTAGATCTATCAACTAGATGATCCGTAGTGGATAAGGAGCAAATTTTATCAGAATTTCCAAAAGTCCATGTACCAGTCTGAAAATTAGGGACAAAATCTATTGCTTTCCAAAAATCAATGCCTAAGATAAGTGGTTGAGTAACTTCAGGAATGACTAAGACTTCTAAAGTGACGGTCTTATCTTGTAGTGATAGGAAGATTAACAATACCAAGAATATAACAAGTTTCACCATTAGCAAGCAAGCAGAAGATGATTTAGGAGACGAGCGATATTTCTGTAACAAAAGACCTAAAGTATTTAAGAGGTTCTGGCCTGATTGCCCTAAGATAGTTTTAGAGCATCCAGAATCTAATCAACTTTTAAAAGGGTAGTCAAAAATTGTGATATTAAGATAAGGACGTTCATCTTTGCGGACATTAGCTAGTAAGAATTTTAATACGTATTTATGTTGGTCATGTAGCGTAGCAAAAGGAGTGTCCGAGATAAGGGATAGTGAAAAGGACTCGACTCGGTCCGAGAACTCTGTTTAAAGAAGCGTTATTGCAGTTTGGACATTTTGGTTTAACGACATTTGATTTCCCGCAACCATAACAATGAATGGTTTGGGGTTCCGAACAATTTGGAGAGACATGCAGTTCCAACAAGTAATCGACGAGTTATTAGAAGTAGAAACAGATGCGGTCGATAGTTTCGAAGCAAATTTTTGTTTAGATTGGGCAGTATTATTAGCACCAGTAGAAGAGACGGTTTTAGAAACAGTTGCAGTATCCTTTCTCTTAGGAGTAGACACTACAAAAGCACCAGAAAGTTTAGAAGTATTTGAATTACGTTTAGAAGCATGTGAGCTACTAACATCAGTATCGGAAGACGAAGAAGCTATACTTAAATAGGCGAGACTAGGTTCAAGTAAGTGTGATGATTTTTTTGAAAGTGGAGGTCCAAATCACCAGAGAAGGTTAAGTCAAGTTTTGAGATATCTAATCGTTTAGTAAAAGAAAGTGATTCAGAAATTGAAGCTAGAGCATGTAAGGGTTCACTTGGTTCAAGTTCATCCTCACTAGAAGAAAGTAGTGGAGGAGTAGAAGGATTAGAATCACGATCAGTGAGTTCAGCTGCATTAGGATCATTTGACCTAGTTGGTTAAGAACTAGATGAAGGTAATTTGTTAAAATCTGTAAATGTGATACGGTTCAGTGTTTTAAGTTTTTGTATTAAATTTGTTTCAGTATCATCGGTAGAATTCATTAACGAGCAACGACGTTCTATGTGAGGGAGTAAACTATTCAAGCGGAGAAAGTCCCTTGATTTAGAACCGTTTGTAACCCTATCGGTTAAAGTTTCGATTTCTTGAATACATTGAGTAACTGCAGTATTATCATCAGCAAAAGGAATAGAATGAGTAATGGCAGTTAAAGATTTTTCTAATTCAAGCAGAATAGCATTTCGTGCAAGTTTTCTCAAATTAGTAGTAGTAGTAGGTGGTTTAATATCTCGGAAAGCAATTTCATATTCGAGTTCGGTTGTATGTAAACGGTTGATATCTAATTTGAATGAGAACATGTTTAGTGAACAATAAGAAGGCCCCCCACGTTAGGCGCCAAAGAAATTATGTTACGGTAACTTTTGATGGTAACAAAATTTACAATGCTAAGGCACGGTGGCTCAGTACCAGTAGGCAAATATTGGGGGTGGGCTAGTAAGTCTAGATTTTTTTTAAGTATGAGGTAGTAAGCAATAATTGCGTAAAGAATAGTTAAGAGAATGGGCGCCACGTACTTGGTTGATTAAAGCGTTCAGTTGCAAGTACGAAACAACTGATAGCGTAGAAATGAGCGACGAAATAAACACGCAAAAATAGGGTTAATTAAATTATAATCAAAAAAACAAACTGAATAACATAAATATAAGCGGGACAAATAAAATATGTACCCAGATGTTGTATGGTAATATAACAATTATTACAATAGGAACGACGTATAATGAGGATGATTGAATCTAATTTACCTTATTGAAAATATTAAACAAAATGTTCAGAGTCAGTTATGTTATAGTTGCAAATTATTCAGGATTCGATTTACTCGAGGTGCGCAAGCAATTAAGTAAAAAAACAATCTTACCTTGATAATTATCCTTCGGTGTAGTTTCCTTGCGCAAGTAACGTTGGCCGAAGCGATGCGAGCTAGATGGAAAAGTAATAACAAGTGGGACCATAGACAATAAGTTGGTCCGTATAATGAATACGTTAATTACTTACTGAGTACCGATAAGTTCGAATGCGGAAGTTGCGATGCGGCACACGTGGTACTTTCGAAGTCCAAATATCCGTAAAGGAATACGTCTGGTGAATGTCAGCAGATAGCAGAGGTCTTCGACACACAGCAGTTATTTCAAACGTCCACTTTATATCCGAATAAATCGAGTTTTATAGAAATTATGGACGACATAAGCCCCAATAAATAAAATAATAGCTCCGCCACTAGATGGCGCTCTACCACCTTGTTCTATAAGAAAAATATTTCGAACTACGTATAAAAAACCTAAAAGGATTCAAAAGACGGCTAAGGATCGTAAGTACCAGGAAAAGGCAAAACAACATCAAATGTTGTATAATTTATTAACAAATAGAAACATTGCCATTTTAAAGCGTACATTATTTACAATCACTATTCGGAAGTAAAATAAATAACAAAAATATTGTAAAACATACTCATCGAATCGCAACCAAATTCTGAACACATTGCATTCGTTAACCAAATTTTCAAAAAAAAATCTCAAATACATTTTTATTGTCTAACCATCGTATCCGCATCCGAAGAGCATTCGTCTAAAAACCATGCGATGAAAAAAAGAACCGTGTAACAATAGTCGATCTACATCAGTCTTTGCCAATTACCAAAAAAAGTCCCCTGACAATTTTGGAAAATGATAATACACAAAAACCAAATTTTAAAAGTAAAAGCTGTCGAAAACTCACTCGTGTAATAAAACTAACAACCGTCCGTCGTACCGTAATCTTAAATAATACTTCTTACCGAAACTTCAGGCTTTAAAAGCTAAATACATTATTAGATAATTTAATAAACAATATAAGTTGTTTTTGGAAACAACAGCTCCCCCCCTCCCCATTCAATATACAAATCTTACCTCTACAAGTCTCGAAACATTCAAACTGCATTGAAACAAAACCTACATTCTACAAAAATAATTTTTTTACATTAAAGTGCACTTTCTGCAGACTAATTTTTTTAAATGTTTTATTTAAAGATATGAAGAAGGAAAGCGTTAGGAAATTTTGGCCCCAAAAAGTGCACGCGTAATTTGGTCAATTTTATTTTACAAAATTCTACCTATAGACACCACTTGGTAATTATTGTTGTGACTTTGATTCGAAAATTGCTTTCATGTCCTTGATACAGTACGAGGGTGATTTTGTTTCTTTCCTGAAAAAACAAAAATTAAGACGCCTGGCAAGTGGTAGTGGGATTTATTGAAGGAAACAACTGGTTGGTCTACGTGGATTAGGATTGGATAAAACGCAACTCTGATTGGGTTACTGTTAAAAATAGGCGTGGCGTAAAGAGACAAGTAACAACCAGGCACGTAGAGTCAGTTGAAAGTCATGTCATAAAAAAATCGAGTTGGAAAATTGCCTATGAATTGGTTAAATCTACATAGTTTCAAAATCTTACATTATTTCTATGTTGAAAAATCATGACTCGGCTTGTCCTGATGGGCTGCTAAGAGGAAAATGAATTGCCAAAATTCAAAACTTAGTGTTGCCTAGATTTGAACGCGAGTCATAAACGCACTAAGCAAGCAACTGTGAATAGAAGCAGAGAAATAATAACGTCTCATATTGTCTTGTACGAAAAGAGACCCGAAAACTGAATTGTTGGTATGGTCTTCTTGTGCAACAAGCGCCATATAATCCTAATTATTGTCCTAGTCGGGATTTAAACCAAAACCATCAACGTAATACGTAATAACAGAAAAACTTTTCTTTTGACTAGCTCGTAGCAGACCACATTCGATAAAAATTTATAGTTCCCTCCCAGGATCTGGTTTTTACAAATTTGACCTTGGTTTTTAAAATGTTTTTTTCGCAGATTACCTTCAGTGACAACAGTAGCTGAATTCTAATTGCTGTTCCAATCAGAGCTTAAACCCGAGCCATAACCGTAGTAGGCGAGCAAAAGCGATTTGTAAAATAAGGAAAATATTTGTTATGTTAAAAGTATTTTAGTATGTTGTTTGTCCCCTGTATAAGATTTATTCTCGGAACGCCCACTTGTCGTCGCATTGGGTAGGGATAAAATGTCAAATTTTAAACACAATTTTCAATTCACATCCATGCGAATATGGAATAGAATATTGTTGCTATTTGAGTCAAAGTCTTTATTTGGGGTAAGAATTTGTTTTTTGTTTGTGGCTTAATTTAATTCTTCTGTAATTGTCTGTAGCGGGTTTCCATACCTCCACACGTGTTCTTTGTCTGTGAAGATAAGCAGATTTTGTTATTGGGAAAATTTCCATAATGACGTCATATTACAGTAGCTAACACCATCTACACCTTCGAACGAAGTTAATTTGAGAGAAACTGCGCATTTGCTTATTTTCAGTGATCGTATGAATTAAATGGGTTTACCTGTGATAACACAGTATGTACGTCTTTGTTAGATTTCAATTAAGTTTTAGGAAATGCTGGAAAGAATCCACTAGCTAGTCGCATGGTTTGAGGAAAACGAAATGTAAGTATTATACTGCTTATTCTAATTCTTAGTATTTTGGTGGTCAGTCGATTGTAAGGACGACTGTACGTACATGTTAGGTTGTTACCACAATTAATTATACAATCGTTTTGTTGTGTCACATATTATTATATGGTGCGCTTTGATTCTCTAGATCTTGGAGATTCGTATTGATGTATTTTAATTCACGAACTAATAGTTAGAACGACAAGGTCACTTTGTTATACGACGTGTTGCCTAGCCGAAGGCTTCTTCAGTATTTTGTCTGTAATACCGACCTACGTTATAGTGTTTAATCAAATTTATCTACATCTAAGTTTGTATCTTCTAACGTGAACTGCTGTCTGAGATCAAATTGATATATTCTGTGTTACCACTTCTGTTTTATCATTTGTTCTATTTCAGCTTCGGGTAGATTTTAACGGTGTCTCCCACCCTATTCTTTCATCGTTTTAGCGCCATTTTAAAATCTATTTTATAATTTAGCACCATAACACTTACGACTCAATCACCGGAACAACTGAGTTAGTCGTCGCTCTTTTAAGCTATCTTATTACTTTCGAAGTCATAGTTTTCAAGTTAATCTTAATCAGAAATTCAAGGAGAAAAATATAAAAAAAAATATAGAAAATATTATTAGTTTAAATATGACTCTGCTGGCGACATCAGCACCATCTTGTATAGTTCGTAAAATGCCCACAAGATTTTCCATTCATTACATTCAAAGTGCAATAAAACCAAGCAAGAATATTTCGCTTTGTATATATGGGTAAACAAGCTTGGTGAAACCCCAGTTTTTAAAAGACTTCGTGAATAAAGATGATCACAAAAATTTACTTTCAAAAAAGTAACCCTAAACAAATCACCATGCGCTATATAACTTTTATCACAACGATACACTGGCCTTAAAAAAACCATTGGATAAAATTTCCTCGATCGTGTTTTTATAAAATTATAAACTGGCACAAAGTAGAAACACAACGTAGCATAATCGACTCCGATAAAACACGGACTCAGCCGAATGCGCCATGTAACCTTTTGATTGGTGGCACACGCTTGCACGTGATTAGTCTGAACGAAGTAAGACACATTAAATCGTTCAGCGGCATTTAAGCAGGAATAAATTTCAAGGAAGCACGAATGAAAGGATAATAAATCGATAAACCAAAAAGAAAGAACTTACCTCACGCTGCGATTTTCCAAACTTATCCTCCTGATTCGATCATTATCGGCTTCTTTCTCTTGCTCTTTCCACTCGTACGTGTGTCTTCTACGTTCAGCCTTACTCAAATCCTCGTCCCTTCTTTTGTTTCTAATAAAATCGTTCCCCGACAAAACGTCCTCCAAAACCATATCCTTCTCCTTAATACCAACTTTTTTCCTAACACTAATAGGCGACTTAAACTCGGCGACTTTTTTGGCACTCGACTTATTATTATCGTTACCAGTAACTTTACCGATTTTAGGATCGGGCGTTTTATGCTTACTCGCTTGACACTCGAACAAGGCCGTCTTATACTTAATGCTCTCTCGAAAATCGTCGGATAATCCTTTCGCATCGTCTTTTTTATCAACGCAGGTACTTTTTTGTTCTAATTTATTATCACAATCTTGAGACACTTCGGTTTTAGTTTCCGATTCGCTATATTTTCTTCTAGCACCCAATTTTGACAACTCGGACGTCGGGCCTGGATCGCTACAACACACCCTTTCTCGTTTCTCTCCACTCTCGCTTTCATTACTTTTCAACTTGACAGTTTTCTGTTTCAACCGTGTGAGTAAAGTGTCCTTATCCTCTTTGAAGGACTCCGACCTATATTTATCGTGCAAAAATTTTCTACGTTCTTCTTTGTATTTTTCAATCCGCTCCCTATTGAGTTTTTGCTCGGGTAAACCCATCGAAATATTATCGCTACTGTGAGCCAAGTGCAGATCGAGCTTCTGTCCTTCGAGCGGTATCGGCTTCGGTTGATTCAAACTCTTAGGCAATGTATTCAACTTTGAACCGAAATTCTCGTCGACGGATTTACGCCTTTCGATGCATTGCAAACTCCCGAACTCTTTCGCGAACGCGTCCTCATCCAAAGACCTAGTTTTAATAGCGTTCTTAACGTGCCTTGCCCTTAAACACGGTGGTAAACTACTCCTATCGTAAATTATCTTTTGAATCCTATCTAAACTACCCGTGTCTTTAGTTTTTGTGCAGGTTTCGTCGTGTTTGTTAACTGCAACGGCAACTGGTTGTTTTTGACTTCGTAACGAAATGTTCTCGTAATCGTTACGTCTACAAATCGGAGGTTTTTGCGTGACGGTGTCCTTAACTTCAAATCGACTCGTAAGACTTCGAACGTTCGGTTTGTCAGAATCTTCCTCGATTGCAATTTTGGGCGCGGTGTCGTTTTCAACGTTTTCGTATATGTGCACGTTTTCAATTTCTAACGAATCGTAAGTCTCAATTTCCGAACTGTTTTCTATTATTGCATCGGCCCGTTCTTGATTCGGTGGGTTTTCGACCGTCGCTGGTTTGGTTTCTTCAACACTTTGTAAATCTAAAAGAGCGTTGATCTCGTGGATTGATCTTCTAAAATATTTTACCTGCAAAATTAAATGTGCAAGTTAGACACATAATATATTAAAAATGAAGATCGGCACTCGTTTGACTCGGAAAGTCTGATTTTTCGCATACTCCGTACCTTCTACACAAATAGACTATGAGTACTCTGACAGACGCTGGGATGATTCAAAACATTGATTCACTCAGAAAGTATGTATTGGTTTAGATATATCACGAGTGAGACTAAAATATTGATGTTCTAGAAAAGACCTCAAAAATTTTAAAGTGTCCTGGAAAACACCCGCCGTAAAACAGTTATTACTGATAAATCCAACGTTCTGACTGCAAAAATTTCGAAAACTTGATACGGTTTGGCAAACTGCAATTGGACTCATAGTGGTTGCCAAAGAAATTTGACTGAATGTTATTGGTTGAGAGAATAATGTCAATAAAGAGTAACTGGGTAGAAAAATTAACTCTTCACTATGAATAATTTAACGAACTAATATAGAATGTTGCTCACTCACCTGTTGATAAATACTGTTTTCATCGTCCAACGATTCAGTTTCAAAAGATTTCCGTTTGTCGTTTACTGTAAGCTTGCTGGCATCACTAATAGACTCCTCGTTCGGACTAAACTCAATCAAATTGACACTTATTGGCCGCACATCTTCAATAGGCAAATCCATCGCACTGTCACCAGTACCATTATTGTAGATCACCATTTGCTCTTTATCACAAGCAACGACGTCTTTTCTCAATAAATTTACACCAGTCTTCAATTCAGTAGGTCGTTTAACACACTCAGTCAAAAAATCTACCTGCGTTTTCATACACCTCACAGGACTAATATCTTCTTCGTTCGAACTAATGTTGTTATCGGTTAGCTTGAGATACTCGGGATTCCCGTCCCTGACGTCGCTCCGTAAGCAAACTAAATTTTCACCCTCCTCGCTGTGTAAACTAGCACTGGATTTATTATTAATCAAACTACTGTTACTACTATGATGCGTTTTCATCTCCAATAAACTGGCAACACTCGGACTTAACGATGTTAAAATATCTTCGGATAAAGTCTTCATCCCGTCGCAAAACAACATGGGACTTACGTTAGGGCTCAAAGAATTCTTGCTGTTGCTCAATGGAAAACTAATGGAGCTGGTATTAAGATTTTCCGTCGAGCTATGCAAAACCTCGCTTAAGCTCAACGAACTTTTCGAAACCAAATCTAAGCTTCCACCTTTATCGGAGAACGGTGACAAATTCTTGGAATCTGTCGTTAAATCTTCTAAAGCGCTTAAACTTTTAGGACGCTGCTCGTAACCCTCTTTATTTGGTATCGCCAAAGTCAACTTAGCAGGTAAAGACGTTAAACTATTATCTTCGTCTTGAAAATTCGGCTGACTAGCCTGTTGTAACGGTAGCGACGCAGAAGAAGTCGGCACAACCGCTTGTTCGGGGTTTAACACGCACACGTCTTCGTAGACCGAATCATCAACAGTCTTCGGACTTTTACTCGGCGATCTATAAGTGATGCTGATTGTGGTTAAAACGTTTTCGTAAGTAGGACTAGATTTTTTGCTAACTGGACTCACGACCTCACACCCGGTAGTTTTTTCATTTTCATCGCTTGAAAATTTATCTACAGATTGACAGTGTAAATTTTGATATTCAACTTCGGCCGATGGACTAAAATCCGGCGTAATTAAAGGCGTCGTATTCGAGCTGGAATTATCAAGTTGTTTGTAAATCGGCGATTGGGGCGATGTAAATGAACTAGATTGATTCGAAGGGATTATAAGCTGCTTCTGAATGTTGATTTCGGTGAACGATTTCGGAATATTTGGTTTCTCTAACTTTTCCACATCGAGCGATTGTCGCTTGTCGATGTCTGAATTTCTAGGGGATTTGTTTTTAGGTTGGTAAGATTCGATGAAAGATGGTTCAGGTTGTGTGTGAATGACCGCGGTCGTGGATATAACGCACACGTTATCCGGAGTGTTGCAATCGATGTACTGTATGTCGGAAAGTTGATCTTCTAACCTGGTTCTTTTTCGTGACGACGAATCCGGTGACATAACCACACGTGCTTGCTTCTTCGGAGACGGATTATTGGAATTATTTGTACTGTTGAACTCTTCTGGTCGTGCCCGGGTTAATATACGGCGATGGACCTAAGTTAAAAGCAATCGGTAATACGAGATGAATTATTTTTTCTTTGCGGTAGATTTTGAAGATTCAAGATTAACCGCCTTTAAAAAGTACTTACAGTCTCTTTTTGCAGTCTTGGTGAACTGACTAGGCTTTCGTCTTCGGAAAAAATGCGCATCTCAGACTCCTCCAAATCGAAGTTGATTTGTATTTCGCTTAGATCGTATAAGGAACCTTCGGAATTGTGTTGCGAGTTTTGAAGTGTGTCGAAGTATGAGTCGTGCGACACCGATCTGAAACAAAGTCATTGCTAACAAATTCATTAAAAAAGGTTGCAAAATTACAAATTGTAATGCGCCGCCCACAGCTTTAAGCCACACCCCTTTTTAAGCGTAACACAATTTTTCGATGATTAACATTATGAAAAAGCCCTTAAACCAAAAACCCATCTACAAACAACCCGAATCATCTCATTGGTTCTCACTCAAACCACTCTCATTTCCGATTCAAAACTACTGAAAAAATTGACTTGTTCTTCCTATAGTGTCTCAGTACCCAAGATTTGCAATACAGTTTGCGTTGCTATGACTTCATTGTTTTTCGTTCCCTTCTTTTAGCTGAAATCACATCTGTCCTAGAAATCCGGTAACCTCTTAAAGATAGGACCTTGGGTATACGGTTCATTGTCCTGCAAAATGCTTCTGAAGGTCAGTATTCTTGCAGGCCACGCCAGTATTTTCTTTCGAACCAACTTTAAACACTTTTACAGTTGCAACGTTCTATCTTACAATGCGTTGAACTCCGCTTATCATTATATATAACGGAACTTACCGGACGAGTATTAGTTTTAGAACGACTAGAATACGAGTGAAAAGAAACATATCAAAGGTCACGTAACCTTCATAGCAGCGCAAACGAAAACCATCAATTAACACAAAAGCAAATTAAATATAGCAACTCTGTCTTAAAAGCGTACCTGTTATGACCTGGTGGCTTGTTTAAACAGTGCAAAGGTCCTAAAACGTCTTCGGTGCTTGCCGGTTCCGAATGACCAGAAGTTAAACTTTCCGCTGACTTAACCGGTCTCAATTTTCTTTTCATTTCGATCAAGTCAATTTCGGTGGCAGATTTTTCCTGTTTAAATAAAGAATTTACAGTTTTGGAGCAAACTCGTACAAAAACTTACAGCTGTTATATTTCCAGGCGTCGACGATTTTCGACTTTTAGTCAAACTCCCTTGCGACCTCGAATTATTCCTGGACTTAGAAAAGAACGATCGCCATCCGGACGGTGATCGTTTAGGTAAGGTCCTCTTCCTATGGCCCGAAGGCAATTCGATGATGGTGTGATACTTCTTAGGCAAATTATTAGGGCCACCGCCGACTTCTATGTAACCGCTGTCGTCGGATTTGTTTAGTAGATGCTTACTTCTCGCTTCCTCTAAAGTTATCAACTTAGTTGGAGTCGAAATTGCTAAACTCTTAGGCCGATTCCTCTTAGGCGACAACGAGGAATCTTCCATGTCGAAACTGCCGTGGTTTAAACTTGGAAGGTGGTCGCAGAAGATTAAATCAGCGTAACAGATGAGAAATTCGGTAACGACCGCTTGGACGCCGACTCCTTGTAACGCAGCTACACCACCCACTTCCAATTCGGCACAACGAAGCAAATTCGGTGCCCAAACTATAGCGATATTACGCGTTGTCATACCAGTACTAGAACCATGCTGAGCCACCCGAGTTAAGTGCTTCATTAGGTATTCGAGAGTCCTAAAATTAAATATCAAAATTTAAAACTTAGAATTACCAACTCAAACATTCTAGTTACATAATTGACACTTAATACAACTCACCCTGTGTATATAAAACTAATACTCACCGATAGTGTGGTGGTGGTAGCTTCTGCACAGCTTCGCGCATTTTAAGCAGCCTATCATGATCGGTGAATGAATTACGGTTAATACTGTTACACCCTTGCACGGCAGACACAAAACTTTGATACAACTGATAAGTGCATAAAGGATTCGGCAGTTCTCGGAAGTACATTTTGAGTAGAGAAGCTACCGAATGAATATCTTGTAAAATTTCTTCAGTGTACAAATCGGGTATCCGATCCTCATCGAACGCGTTTCTCAATTTTTGTATATTCGATGTAACTCCAGATAACCTAAAAATGTCTTAATAAATAATTTAAGCACCCGACACTAAACTAACCTATAAATGCCATCGACTATTCCATGCTTTTCTATAAATTCGGTGCAGCATTTCAAAACAGTAGGAATATTGTGACCAGAATTCAACAAGTGTTCCCCTAAATCGCATCCAAATACCCTTTCTTTTAATATACCCGATTGCTTTAACCTACGTCGCGAAGGCCGGTTTAATATGAAACTACGAAAGAACGCTATTAATTTTCCATGCTTCCTCAGCACGGGTTTCACTGGTGTTATAGCTAAAGACCTTTAAAAGAATATTTTACAACGTTGCAGTTTATCGATAGAATTTTACCCAACGACTGGTGGTGGTAGAGGCATGTTTCTTGGTACTTTATCACCGATGATGTGAACACAGTGCTGGGGAAAGAATCCAACTTGAAAACCACGTTTGCCTTTCCACCATATCGATTCAGCAGGACTTGCCATATCGATCACCGAAATCATATCGCCTACTTCTAGATTTAGTTCGTCGCGAGCCTGTGAAACGTATCTTCGAACACTATAAGCCGCAGCAACAGCAGGAGTGTTAATCGAACGACTTTCCTCGCTGGGTACCAATAACCGATTGCCTTTATTATCCATTTGAAACCAGTTGAGAACTGGTCCACAATTTATGGAATTATCAGCAATCTGGGAAAATCGGTCCAAATAGTCGCTGAGTAAAGTCTGTAACAAGTGTTATGTATTTTTATTGATTTATAATCGGTGGCGAAAATCACCTCGACATTTTCACCGTAAGACGGATGACTAGAAAGGTCAGGTAGTTGCGAAAACTTTCTGTCGTAAATGCACTGGTGCAACTGAGCATCGAGCATCTTGAAGTTTTCGTAACTTCTTTGTACTAGCCAACATTCGTCTGCGGATGTCACTTGAACCATGTGCCAATCAACACTATCATCGTCGTTGGCTGCAATCAAAATTTGTAGCAAGGTTACAATTTAGTTACGTAAACATACTGTGCTGGGAATACAATGACTGATCCATGTTGGTTTGTAGCATAACGGCGAGTTGTGGCAACTGGACCCTCTCATAATGGAAATGGGCGCACTCCTCTAATTTTGGAAATCGACAAGGTTCAACTCCTGCTGCCGGGACGCCGCCCGCAGCCTCCGAAATCTGCATGTCGTATACTTCAGTGCATAATGCCTGCAAAACACACAAAAATTTAATTACGCCTTAAAAATGTCTCGAACAGAATCAACTGCGACAACGCTCTCTTGTTTATAAAGATTATGAAACTTACACGTGTTGAATTTAATCTTAAATATAATTCTGTTACAAAAAACTATACATTAGATCGTATAGCAGATGTTTCATAATGGTGTATATAACACTTGTGGATTAATGTTGTCATTTCAAGTTTGCAAGATGCAATCCAAACCGCGATGCAAATGACAAAAACTGCATTGATCTGAATTATTCATACGCCGTAATTGCTTATTTTCAAATTCAAACAAACGCAACCTCGACGTTTCTTCATGTACAAAGAAATGAATTAAAAATAGTTTCTCTTACTTTCAGTTTTGTAGAAAGTCCGATATAAAAATAAAATTTAATTACAACCTTTTTTGGCTAGACGTCGTCGTCTACATTGCGAGGTCAATAACAATGGTCTTCTTGTGAGTAGTTGAAGAAATGCTGGTCCAACGCCATAAAAACGTATGTCCAGTCATGGGCACCGAAGAGAACGTCGTGTAGCATGCATTTGCGCTCGAGAAAATAATGCCCCCAATAATTTAAAAATCTTCAAAAGAAAGTCGAAGAACTAGATTACAAATGCTAACGCGCATTCAAATCTTCTAAAAACTCGTATCTCAAAAATGAAATAAATTACTACTCCTACTCCAAACATTTTTGAAAAAACGCTTTAGATCCCAAGTTACTCAAAAAACGAAAATAATTAAAAAACAAACACAATAATTATTAAGTCTCACGCATTAAAAACTAAAGAAAAATTAATTAAACGGTTAAAACCAATATTTGAATATTAGGGTAATAAGCATTTGAGTTTAAATTAAAAACAAAGAACCACAAATGGTTAACAAATTTTATTATCCAACGGAACATAAAATTGTCTTGTCATCTACGTTCCATCAAACAAAAAACATTTTGAACCGGAAGTACAATAAAAACAAAAATCCAAAAGATGTTTTCCAAATCTTGAAACTACTTTTATTTTGTTAAATTAAAGATCGAGCTTGAAAATCGTTAGAAAAATGATATCTGAATTTGATGGATTATATTGCAAAGTAACTCATAATTTAAAAAAACGCAATTAGATTAGAGAAAGCAATTGCTTCGTTTGGCCAAAAAACAGTCAAGTTGTATCAGAACCATATTTTTTTTAAATTAAAAATACAAAGAACATAAAAGCTCGTAAAAATATTACTTAATTAGATATTTTGTTAAATGAAAAAACCAAAACTACCCTAAAAAGGCTCTGTACTTGTTTTTTTTAAGAACAAACTTTACCTACTAAAACCTGAGGGGTGGCACCCTACCAGGCGCGTCCCCAGGTGGCGGATAGGGGAACGGCCTAAGTGAATGATCGTATGTGATGCTTAGGTTAATGCTAGGGGATAAGGTTGCTCGTCGCTTATAAACAGAAACTCGCAGCAACCAAAGACAGCTCGTGGACCAGCTACTCCACCCGGACCAATTAGAAACAAAAACAAAACCTTCCGCCGGGGCACCTGGTACTGGTGAGGGTAAAAAACTCTCCGGGGCAGCGCGCCGGAAATTAAGAAAGGCGATGAGAGAACCAGAGGGCTCTAAGCAACCTGTCCTTTCATCGCCCAAAGAGAGGAAACCAAGCACCTCAAGAATAAAGCTGTCTCTAGGACTGGGACGCAAAAGCGACACCGGTCTGACGACAGCACTCCCAAAGGAGGTACCTTAAAAAAGGCAAAGGCTGGAACCAAAAAGGACACCAGAACTTTTAGCGAAGCAGCAACAGGCTTCAAAATGGCTTTTGTCCATGACCTGGAGTGCACGCTGTCGGAGAAAGAAACAGGGCAAATTAAAACCTGGATCCTTGATAGAATCGACAATCTGTCCATTGGGGCGGATTCGCCCAAATTCACGGAGTGTCGCCACCGAAGGGGAGCGCTGTTAATCACATGCGTAGACCAGGTATCGGTGGATTGGTTGAGAACGGAGCTAGGGAGAGTAGCTCAGTGGAAGGGTGCTAAGCTTCGATTCCTCGAGACGAAAGACCTTCCAAAACCAGTGCGAGCACACGCCTGGATCCCCGGGGCCCATGTGGAACCGGTAAAGATTCTGAAAAGGATCGAGATCCAGAATGCTGGTGTTGTAACAAGCAAATTGGGGTGTAGTGGACAGGAAGGAGGAGCCCAAGGAACAAACATTGATTGTCCTTATGGACCAAACTTCCTGGGACAAGATAGGGGCTATTTGCAACCATAGTCCCTACGTCAACTTTACTAGAGTGACGTTTAAACTCCTCTCCAAGACGAAGGTGGGGGGAAAGGAGGCGACTAGTATGGAGTGCGAAGAGAAGACAGTGGTTGAGGGGCCCTCAAAGGAACCACAGCCCACTGCGTCATCCATTGCACCCCAGTTGGTAGGTACAGGTTTAAATGGTTAAACTCTGTGCTTATATGAATATACATCATATTGATGTAGCCCTGGTACAAGAACCTTGGACTTTTAAAGAGCAAATACGAGGTCTAGGATTGAGAGGAGCGCGGCTCATTACTGAGCTAACCGAAACCAATCCCAGATCGTGCATTATAGCTAGAGATAGCGTTAAACTACTGCCACTTTGGGAATTCTGTTGCAGAGACCTGGCGGCAATGACGCTGACAATGAAAAAGGATGGGAGCGAGAGGGAGCTAGTGCTCGGATCCGCATACCTCCCCTACGACCAACCAAATCCACCACCAACCAAAGAAGTCTCCAAACTGGTAGACCACTGTCAGCGGAAAGGATGGCAAATCCTCCTCGGATGCGATGCCAATGCGCACCACACTGTGTGGGGCAGCACGTACATCAACAAAAGAGGTGAGTCTTTCCTAGATTATATTAATAAAAATCTAGAGGTGGCCAACGTAGGCAACGAGCCGTCGTCAATATTCGACGAAGGGAGGTAATTGATATAACATTTGCCTGCAGCTCAATACACAAATGGCATGTGTCGGAAGAGCCATCGCTATCTGACCATAGATATATTCGCTTCGACATTGAGTCAAGCGAAGCGGCAATGGCCGTATACAGAAATCCGAGAAGAACCAATTGGGACATCTATAGAGAGATCCTAAAGGTTAAGCTCGAGAACTGCCCCGACGAGGTCAATGACTCGGCGGGATTAGAGGCTATGGAAGAAAACCTTCACATGGCCATCATAGATGCCTATGAGGCAAGCTGTCCCGCGAAAGAGAAAAGAACCTCAACTAAAACGCCCTGGTGGCATGAGGGACTCTCTCGATTGCGGTCTCAGACAAGAAAGCTCTTTAATAGGCCAAAAAACACCGGGGAATGGGATTCATACCGAATCATACTCACCGAATACAATAAGGCCATAAGAAAGGCAAAACGTGACTCGTGGAGGAGGCACTGCGAGGAAATCGAACAGATTCCAGAAGGTGCGAGACTCCAAAGAGCTTTACAAGAAGGAACAGAGGCTAGAATCGGTTCCTTGAAGAAAAGTGTGGGGGGTTACACAAAGACCGTAAAGGAGACCTTGGAGCTTCTGCTCCAGTCACACTTTCCGGGATCAAAGACCCTCACCAAATTTGACGCTAGCGTATCAACAACTCTGGAACCCCTCTCGAGGGGGAACATGACAGATTGGGTCCTAGCTCGTCAGATAGTGAACCTAACCAAAATTAGGTGGGCAGTAAAAAATTTTCATCCATACAAATCCCCAGGGATGGATGGAATTTTCCCTGCTCTATTACAACAAGGCTTAGACCTGCTAGCCTCCACACTATGTACATTACTAAGGGCAAGCGTTGCCCTGGGATACATACCTACGGCGTGGAGGGACGTAAAAGTCGTATTTATACTTAAACCTGGGCGGGACTCATACACCCTAGCTAACTCGTTTAGGCCCATCAGTCTAACGTCATTTCTACTCAAACTATTGGAGAAACTCATTGAGCGACACATTAGAGACGAGGTGCTGGGGCCTGATCCCATCAGTAAATACCAATGTGCCTATCAAACAGGTAAATCCTGTGAACTTGCCGTCCACAGAGTAGTGGACGCAGCCGAAAGGGCGATCTCCTGACATTTGATAATACCTCTCTAGAATCGATTAGAACTGCTATAGAAAGCAAAGGGGTACATACTACCGTGGGTAGATGGATTGATACCATGCTAAGACATAGAAACATTACGGCCTCGCTTAATAATGACTCTGTAGCGGTCCGAGCTGCACGAGGATGTCCGCAGGGAGGACAAGCCGACGACATAGTGATTGTGGTACGTGGCAGATTTGAAGAGACCGTATCAGTTGTGATGCAGGGAGCCTTAAATCTAGTTGAACGGTAGTGTAGAGAAGAGGGCTTGTCGGTCAATCCGGCAAAAACGAACCTCATTCTCTTCTCACGAAGGAAAAGCCCGAAAAAGCTAAAGAGCATATCAATGTACGGAGCCAAGCTACAGGTAGTTAGGGAAGGCAAATACTTGGGCGTAACATTAGACCAGGGGCTAACCTTCAAACCACAGCTAGAGAGAATAGCGAACAAAGCCACAAAGTCCTTGTGGGCTTGCAGGCGAGCGTTCGGAAGCAAGTGGGGCTTATCTCCAAAGATGACCCACTGGATATACACTCGAATGATCAGACCGATCATTACATACGCGTCACTGGTGTGGTGGCATAGGACCTTCACCCAGAGAGCCATACAGACACTCAGCAAGGTACAGCGCAGAGCTTGCCTTGGAATAACGGGGGCAATGATAACCACCCCGACGGCAGCCATGGAGACTCTTCTGGACCTGCCGCCACTACACCTAGTAATTAGGGCGGAGGCACTTAGAGGGGCATACCGCCTGAGAGTCAACGGCGAGGAGGGATCGTCAGGGTGGGGCATTTGACCATCTTTGACGAGATCTCTAAAGACAAAAACCTCAGTATGATAACTGAGAGAATACCCAAAACAGTTTGTCCTATTAAACTGTTTAAGACAACAATCCCCACCCGTTACGACTCGGAGAACAATTCCAAAAAAACAAAACTGAATGGAATCGTGTAGTACACAGATGGCTCAAAAACCACCAAGGGCACTGGCTCTGGAGTGTACGGAAGCAATGGACAGGGCTGCAGAATCTCTGTAAGCCTATGTCAAAAAGCGACGGTGTTCCAAGCCGAGGCATATGCAATCCTGACAGCCTGACAACCTTTTAGAAAGGTTCTCTTTTAATAGTTGAGCTATTAAAGGAGAACCTTTCTAACAGGAAAATCTTTATAGTCACAGACAGCAAAGCAGCGATTGCAGCATTAGAATCATATGTGGTAAACTCAGGGCTAGTACTTGAATGCACACAAATGCTAAACGCACTAGGTAAATGTAATACAGTTACACTAATGTGGGCACCTGGGCATGCGGGAATCGCGGGTAACCAGGTTGCTGACGGGCTTGCCAGGGCGGCAAGCGCGAAACCACTCATAGGCCCTGAACCGGCTTGTGGGATTACATAAAACACAGCTAAACAGAAGATTCAAGCAATACTCACGAAAGAGCACTGCAGACACTGGTCAAAAGTCCCAGGACAGGATCATTCTAAGGTCTTTCGGGAAACCCCCGACGGGGACTTAGCAACGTCCATCTTAAAGTTAAGTAGGACGAAGATCAAACTTGCTCAGAGATGGCGACATAAAATGGGACTGACTGATAGCCCGTTATGCAGGGGTTGTGGTGAAGAGGAAGAAACTCCATACCACGTCATCTGCCACTGTGAAGCATTCACAAGGGCAAGGGAACGCCTACTTGGAAATGAAAAGATTACACAAGAGGAAGTAACGAAGATTCGCCCTATTGAAATCCTGGACTTTATCAAAGATACAGGTATTCTAGAAGCATTTCTTCAGTCTTCGCCGTCCCAAAACCCAACCAAAATTAATTTTTTCAAAGAAAATTCTAGCTGTGAAATTTTAACAACAGTTAAATTTAAATTTTGAAATAAACGATTAACTAACAAAAAACTAACCAAAAAACTTAATTTACCGAAAAAATTACAAAAATATTGTTTTTCTGCCTTCCTGCATTTAAGATAAAGCTTTATTTAACCAAAACATCCCGTGGGCTGAGCTACCTATTGGGCGTGTCTCCAGATGGTGGATAGGAGTGTCAGGGTACGCAGCTTCACTAGCTGAGGCGGGACAACCCAGTTTACCTTGGAAAGTGTTGGACTCGCGGCCTAAAATCCGTACGTGTCTTGGGAGGTCTTGGTTTAATTGTCTGGAGCAACAGGAGACAACCTCATTAAAAACCTAAATCTAAGGTAGGCAGAACCAGGCCGATAAATGTGTGACTGCGTAGAAGACAAGTCGTCACTGGTTCCAACCTCGGAGCACCAGGCGAACCCCGTTGTATATAGCCTTCCGTGCGTATTGGGCCACTGTGCACACTGACCTTCATTTCCTCCGTACTCGTGGGATATATAGGGAATCATCTTTACAACAATTAAAAAAGACGGGTCTCTGAGCAGAACCCAAAAATATCGGCTGATGCTAAGCGTGAACCCGAAACACTTAAAAATGTTTCGAGGACGGCAAGGCGAAAACTGAAAAAAAACAAATAGAATAAGAAGCTCAAACAACCGGTTCCTATTCAACGGCAGAGACGCGTGAGCAAAACCCATCTATATAAGAAATAAAAGGGGGCACGTCGGGAACGCAATAGCGATTCCAGACGGAGCACGCAAGTGTGCCATCTGCCGGAACAAAAGAAGCGCAACCGTTCCAGCAGTTGCACACCGGCGTACCAAAAACGACTGGTAAAGCGAAGTCGAAGAAACCCAAAAAAAGACATTCAAGATTACTCTGACGGGACTGGCCCTTGCAATCATACTAAAAGGGTTCCCTAAAAACACCACCAGTCCTGAAGAATCCAAAGCCATAAAAACTTCGATACTCGGATGGATTGAACCATAAAAGAGGATTCCTGAAATTATCGGGCACAGACGAGGAAACTAGAAAGTGGCTAGTCGGCACGTCAAACAAAAAGCAAATACTGGGGAAGATGGAGAACTTAAGATTATTTATCTCAAAGACCTTTTTGCACCCAAAAAAGTTATCACTTGGGTCCCGGAAACAGTACTGAAACCGGTCACCCTACTGAAAAGAATATCGGTACAGAACAACATCAGTACCGAAACGTGGCGGGTGGTTAACAGTAAACCAGATCCAAAAGGAATCCAATACGTCTTGTTTATAGACAAAGAGTCCTGGGAGAAAATGCATTAGCCAACCAACTGGACCTCGGATTTTCGAGGTTCACTCTCCGGCCGCTGGCCGACTCCAAAAAGAACAGCAAAGAACCAGATGCCAGGTCGACAAGGCAATGGATGTAAATCCAGAGTCGGAAAGAACGCACTGACGGCAAGTCTCATGCTCAGTCGTATCATACACAGAACAATAAAAGGGCAAACTATCCAGGTAGATGGCTGCTTGTAGCCGAACTTGTAGACAACCCTCACACATGCATCATTGTAATAGAATGCACTAAACTTAACGCCATTGAGGGATTTATGTTTTGGAGACCTAGTGTCAGCTAAAATCTGTAGCAAAGAAAAGCATCAGGAGAGAGTTCATTAACGGATTCGGTTACCTTCCCTACGACCAGATAGGACCACAGCCGCCAGAGGAAATCCAACAGTGGGACCAACAAACTGCTGATTCTAAGATGCTATGCCAATGCACACCCCCCTTGTGAGGGAGTACGAACACAAATCCAAAGGATAAAAAGTTTTTAGAATTTATTCTAAAATCTAATTTAGTCATAATAAATAACGGAAACGCGCCTACGTTTATAACCGATTGACTACACTTGCTAGTGGAAAGACGTGAAAAGTGATAGAAATGTGGTATGTATCAAATAAACCTTTATCTGATCATAGGTACATTCGATTCAACATTGAGTTAGATGAGAAACTCGTAATGGAGTACAGAAACCCGAGAAAAACCGAATGGGAGTTGTTCAACGAAACTTTAGCCGGCCAAATCAGGAACTGTCGTTCAGTTACAAGATCAATGCACAAGCTAGAACCAACGAAGAACAGAATTCATTAAAATCCGCATTTGAAGTAAGCTGTTCAAAAACTGTCAAACGAACCCCCAACAAAGTTATTTGGTGATATAGTAAGGGCACACACAAGAAGGCCATTTAACACAGCCAAAAAGAACGAAAACTTGGATGAATACAGAGCCAGCCTCAAAACATACAACAATGCCATTAAAAAAGCAAAGAGAGAAACATGGAAAAGGTACCGTAGGTACGTACAAAATGAACTAATAAGTTCTTGCCTCCAAAAAGCTCTGAGCAAAGACCGCACTGGAAACATCGGTTCTATGCTGACCGAAAGCGGTTGAAGGTACTATTGCAAAAACACTACCGGGTTCATCATTAACTGAAGCTCCAAAGCACCAGAACCTAGAGGTAACAAATAAACGGGCAGCGAAAAGAAACTGGAAATTAGCGAGAAAAATAATCAATTCTAAAAATCTAGAATGGAGAATCAATACGTTTAAACCCTTTCAGTTTCCAGAAACCGATAACATTTATCCTGTCATGATGCAAAAGGGATTTGCTGCTCTGCGAAACGCAGTATGCGACATTCTCAGAGCCAGTTTAGCACTTTCGCATATATCAAACAGTTGGCGGATTGTCAATGTGGTATATATACCAAAGCCAGAGAGATCTACTTACGTCCAGCCAAAATCTTACAGACCGATCAGTTTGACTTCCTTCATATTAAAACTACTTGAAGAAGTAGTCGACGTGTATATACCTACGAGACGGTGCACTAAAGGCACTATGCGTACCAATCCAGAAAATTCACCAACTACAATGATGTTGCAATGGGTGCTTTTCTAGATATTGAAGGAGCATTTGAGAATACTACCTAGAAAAAAAGCACCACACCTCTAGTGCGAAACTGGGTCAACTCAATGCCCACGAATCGGACGTTAACAGCTACTTTGTACAGTGGCACAGTAAGAGCTGTAGTAGCTGACGGGTGCCCACAAGGAGGGGTGCTGTCACCTCTACTATGGTGCCTCATCATGAACGGCCTACTACAAGAACTATAAGACAGGTGTATTCGCTTTAGGATACGCGGAGGATCTCACCATTATCATAAACGGCAAGTTTGAGGCAACTGTATGAAACATAACGCAGAGTGCACTAGACACCGTCGAAAAAAGATGCAAAAAAGACTATCAGTGAACCCAACCAAGATGGTAATCGTTCCGTTTACCAAACGACGGAAAACGGGTGACATAAAACTATCTACGATGTACGGAGTCACGATTTCAAAAGAAGTCAAATATCTAGAACTCACTCTTGATACCAGACTGACTTTTAACGTTTATTTAGAAAAAGTTAGAACAAAACCCACCAGAGTTCTTAATACAATCAAACGAATAGTCGGGCGCACATGAAAATTGAAACCCTCAATGACCAAATGATTTTATACTGTGCTGACAAGACCCATTATCACATACGGTGCGCTTGTATGAGATGAAAAAACCAACCTGAAAGCCAGTTTCAAAGCGATAGGAACCACGCCCACAGCAGCCATAGAAGCACTACTTTAACTTCCACCATTACAACTTGTTGTAATGATGGAAGCAAGACAAACATACAGTCTGCAGATTAATAAACACAAGTCATTTACCGGGAAAAACAAACCAGGTATATACAATGCGCTGCGTGAAGTAACAATCTTAATTAAGAGATCCGAATTCAAAAGAAATTTAAAGTGATGATACCGTCAGGAGACGAGTGGACAAAAAACATTTACCCGGTGCGGTTAAACGAACTATCTGGTACCCACATGGGGCACCATGAGAAGCAATTTTCGGTGACCTTATGTAAATATCCGTCCGTTTTTCAAGCCGAAGTTGCTGTTATCGACTGGTGTGTCAGGAACTCGAAGTTATACGCTAATAGTCCGATATCGATCATGTCAAGCAACACGACTGACACTAAGATCGCCAGTAATAAAATCCAAACTGATTATGGCATGCGTAAACAGTCTGGAAATATTGGCAACTCGCCAACAAATACAGCTCATCTGAATACCAAAACACCAGAGTGTCAACGAAAACCTAATGGCGAATGCGCTAGCTAAAAAGGGATAGCAGGACATATATCGGAGTTGAACCCGTTTTCGGAATCGCCTACTAGACCGAAAAAGAAATAATTCGCAGCATAAAAAACTATGGAAAAACTCTTCAGGGACGAGACAAACAAAACTCTTTCTTACAGAGCCACAATCAAACACTCTAAATGCACTATCAAGCATGAGTCGACAAATGTTAAGGACTAATAACAGGACACACAACTATACTAACAATTTTTTCACTTTATTATTACCGTTGAGGTAGTTTATTTAACCCTTTGAAGTTATTTTTCGTGTACTTGTCTTATATCTAAGGTCATTTTAGGTGAGACATATAAAACCCAGTAGTCCCGAAAACAATTTTATTTCCAGTGAAAGAATATTGAAAAACGTAAAGTATTATTGTAGACACAAAGTTTTGGTTCTTACTTCTTTTTGCAGCTGTGCGTATCTACAGCAGCGACTTCTTGAAAAACCTTCAATAGTAAATCATCGCCCACATTTGAAAGTTTATGTTTTTTGAACTAACCTAAGGATTTTGCTGATTTTCTTTTTACATTTGCTCCATTTCTTCCCAATCAAATCTTCTGCTATTGTAATTTGGAATGAAGATTTTGTACGTATTTTATCATAGTAGAGATTATAAGCATTTAAGTAAGAAGCTTTTTTTCACCACTTATTTAGTCTTATGTCAAAGTCGTATAAGCCAGCAAATTGATTGGCTAAATCTACTTCACCCATATGGCCATTGTAGAACTTTAACAGTGTCGAACTAAAGAATTCTTTCTTGGTGCCATTTTCATAGTTCGTATTATTAGAGTACATTCACCAGAGAAGCAGTTACTGATCGCCATCACTTCTTTTGTGTTTTGCCATCTGCAAACTATATACTGTGTTCATTGAACTGAAATAAACATCCTCCTCGTTCCAAGTTTTCAGAAAATTTGAGGACATTTTACAATTTCACATCAGAGCTCCGACAACAGCCAACTTGATAATGTCAAATAAGGTCAGATGAGAAAATCATGTCAACACGACAATGGTAAATTCACTTCTTTACCTATATAAATATTTAGATTACAAACATATCCTGTTTTTGAACTGGAGCGAACCCAAACTTTTGAGCCACGTGTTATAGGCTACAGTGATAAGTACTGTTTCAGAGAAGATCTCTTTTTGGGAACTAGTCAGAACGATATTTTGTTATTGTTTTTGAGGCAGTTGACAACTTCTTCAATATAATCTGTATGAGTAGGCTTCTAGGAAAAATCTTCAAAAAAAATTCGGCTTTCATTTGTCTCAGCAAACAGAGTAGCTCCTACTTCGTCAAATATACAAAATTTTTGACTGCTGCTACTTCAAAATACTGCTCATTACCCTCTTGACTAATTTCATCTTTATTTATATCATCAGCGATAATTTGATAATATTCAATATTGTCACTCTCTTATAAATCATCACGATGAAATAGGTCATTATCATCATAGCTTCAGTCAATTTCCATAATTCTAATTCTTTTTCAATTTCATTTTGTTTCACAATGTAAAGCGCTAAAAACTAACAGGTTGTTTTGATACAATACAGCTTTAAATTAATTAAAAAACTTAATATTTATATAACCAAAATATCCAAAAACATCTCACACAAAATACACCAAGCATCAACGACAGTTAAAACCCTTCAAGAATTTTGTTTATTTCATTTTTCTAAGTTAAAGACAAGTAGAGAACTATGACCATGCTAGCTGGTTTGTAGATTTTACAATTGAAGGGTCTGGTGCAAAAAGGGTACAAGTGATTTTTTTACATTTTTGATTTACACGCATATATGTCAAGTTAAACCTACCTTCTGTTAGTACAAAAAACATACAAAGTGCATTTTGATCTTAGCAGTGGCATTTTAGAGAAGTAGCATAACACACTAAACTAAAACCTCACAATGTTTTTTGCAAAAACGATAATAAAAGCACTAACTCAAATTGTCTACTTATACACTTATACCCTTTTTGCACCAAACCCTTCAATTGTTTTAATTATGCGAATCCGTGTACCGAGTACATGCTGATGAGTCCCTAAGACAAACTTCAAGCAAGCAAAAGATTTTTAAACAAAAATACGTAATCATACACAAATTTCGACATTTAATTTCATCGTAATACTTTTTTTGGGGCCTTTTTTATTGAAAGTAAATTTATTATATCATTTTAAAACAAAAACCGAGATATAGAATTTTCAAAATAGTTAAATGCAACGTTTGTTGGAATGTATTAAACAATGTTGCTTGATGCGAAGTAATAACATTCTGCTGAACTTTCATTGTTTATTATTTTGAAACGAATATACACAACGTTTCGATTGCTGTGGTATCTGCAATCGTCATCAGGTGAATACTAACAAACTTAGAAACTACTAAAGCTTATATACTAAAGACATGTTCGATGAAGCGTTCAAGCGTACAAAAGCAATTTAGCGTAACAGATTAATTAACAAAATTACTTAGTGAAGTTTAAGTTGTTTAAGAGGTTCGATTAGTGGTTTCCATATGTTGCTTATGTCGACACTTGGCTGGCTGAAAATTTCTTTGTTGTTGTTGATGAATGCCGCTTCTTTAAATTTCCGTTTGTACCAATGTTCCTCTCTGTGTATGATTTTTGCTTCCGACCATTTCATTCGAAGTTGGTTATCCCACGAATGTTGCGCGATGCCGGACTTAGAAGTCTCTCCTCTCTGTGTGTGCGTCTGATGTTCTTTCAGTCTGATGTCAAGTGGTCTTTTGGTTTCCCCCACGTATGATTTGCCACATTCACATGGAACTTGGTAAATACAGTTTTGGGAATCTCGACTTGTTTGTGGCTTTGTGTTGGAAATTATACTCCTAATGGTGGTCGATGATTTGAACACTGTATTTAAGTTGTAGCTTTTCCCTATACGTTTTATTGATTCTGATAAACCTTTGACATATGGGATGCTCAGCAGTGAATTGGGCAGTTCTTCTGTTTTAGGTTGTCCCATGGTGTTCAATTACTTTTTCTGTAAAAGCTCTCTTACAATCTTTTCTGGATAACCATTCTGCCTTAGATCGTTTCTAATATTTTTGATTTCTTCACGTAGCCCTTTCTCTGTGTTGCACAACCTGTATGCTCTGTCGATTAGAAATTTTACTACTCCCCCTTCGTAGATGTGGAAAGGTTGGATTCAAAGTTGAGATATCGACCGGTGTGTGTCGGTTTCCTGTAGACAGTCGTTTCCATAATTTTCTAGTTCCTTGTTACTTGAACGTCTAAAAAAGGAAGTGAGTTCTCCTTTTCCTTTTCCATAGTGAATTTGATAGATGGTTTGATGTTGTTCAGATGTTGTAGAAAAAGGTCTAGTTGCCGATTACTGTGGTTCCAAATTATGAAGGTATCGTCAACATATCTAAGCCATGTTTTGGGTTTGAATTTTGATTTCTCTATGGCCTGGGATTCAAACCAGTTCATGTATATGTTGGCGACTACTGGTGATAGAGATGAACCCATTGGTAGCCCTTCGTTTTGAGTGAAAAATCTGTCTTTCTCCTGAAAGTACGAGTTCTTGAGGCAACATTCTAGGAGCTTCATTATTCCTTCTACCGGCAGCGTGGTTCTTTCCTGGAGTTTATCATCTGCTCGGAGCTTCGTTTGGATGATTTTCAATGCTTCTTCAACTGGCACATTAGTATAAAGACTTTCTACGTCGAAGCTGACTAATTGATCCCGTGGTTGTAGCTGTATTGTTTTCAGAATCTCAACGAAATGTTTGGAGTCTTTGACAAAAGATGAGCTGTTCTTCTTTAGTGGTTGCACAATTGGTAGTAGAAATCTGGATAGCTGGTATGTGGGTCCATTACGAGAGCTGGTTATCGGGCGAAGCGGCATGTTGTTTTTATGTATCTTCGGTAGTCCATATAGATGCGGCGGTTTGCTGTAGTGTGGTGTTAGCATCGTTCTTATCCTTGGCGTTAGATGTCTTTCGTAGAGTTTTAGGACTTGATAGATCTTCCTCTCCAAGCTTGCTGTCGGATCTTTCTTCAGTCTGCGGTAATTCCCTTGATTTAAGACGTCTTCAATTTTTTGGCCGTAGGTGGTGACATCCATGATAATAGTTGCGGCCCCTTTGTCGGCTGGAAGTATTTTAATGCATTTGTCCTTCCGTTTGAATCCCAGGCCATAGAGAAATCAAAATTCAAACCCAAAACATGGCTTAGATATGTTGACGATACCTTCATAATTTGGAACCACAGTAATCGGCAACTAGACCTTTTTCTACAACATCTGAACAACATCAAACCATCTATCAAATTCACTATGGAAAAGGAAAAGGAGAACTCACTTCCTTTTTTAAACGTTGAAGTAACAAGGAACAAGAAAATTATGGAAACGACTGTCTACAAGAAACTGACACACACCGGTCGATATCTCAACTTTGAATCCAACCATTCCACATCTACGAAGAAGGGAGTAGTAAAATCTCTAATCGACAGAGCATACAGGTTGTGCAACACAGAGAAAGGGCTACGAGAAGAAATCAAAAACATTAGAAACGATCTAAGGCAGAATGGTTATCCAGAAAAAATTGTAGGAGAGCTTTTACAGAAAAAGCAATTGAACACCATGGGACAACCTAAAACAGAAGAACTGCCCAATTCACTGCTGAGCATCCCATATGTCAAAGGTTTATCAGAATCAATAAAACGTATAGGGAAAAGCTACAACTTAAATACAGTGTTCAAATCATCGACCACCATTAGGAGTATAATTTCCAACACAAAGCCACAAACAAGTCGAGATTCCCAAAACTGTATTTACCAAGTTCCATGTGAATGTGGCAAGTCATACGTGGAGGAAACCAAAAGACCACTTGACATCAGACTGAAAGAACATCAGACGCACACACAGAGAGGAGAGGCTTCTAAGTCCGGCATCGCGCAACATTCGTGGGATAACCAACATCGAATGAAATGGTCGGAAGCAAAAATCATACACAGAGAGGAACATTGGTACAAACGGAAATTTAAAGAAGCGGCATTCATCAACAACAACAAAGAAATTTTCAGCCAGCCAAGTGTCGAGATAAGCAACATATGGAAACCACTAATCGAACCTCTAAAACAACTTAAACTTCACTAAGTAATTTTGTTAATTAAACTGTTACGCTAAATTGATTTTGTACGCTTGAACGCTTCATCGAACATGTCTTTAGTATATAAGCTCTAGTAGTTTCTAAGTTTGTTAGTATTCACCTGATGACGATTGCAGATACCACAGCAATCGAAACGTTGTGTATATTCATTTCAAAATAATAAACAATGAAAGTTCAGCAGAATGTTATTAGTACTTCGCAGTTAAATGCAAGATTTGAAACTAATAAAAAAAACTACAATATCCTAATATTTTTGAACCAATTGATAATTCTTCCTAATTAACTAACGTGCAAGGTTCAATTAAATCAGAGACTCAAAAATGTTTTGATTAGATATTGCAAGTATCAGAAGTGGTGAAAACCATTCCCAAACATCGTCTTTCTCTTTAGTCTAGAATTTGTGAATCGCTTACCTATATTCTAAATTTTTAAATAAATAAAATATTTTGCAAAACAGTTTCGTCTAACATTGTTCATCCAAACACCAAGCGAGATTACAATTGACCAATTTATTTATCTCGAAATTCAAGATTTGAAGGAAAAATGTACCAAAATACGCAAAAATTTTTCTTTAAAAAAAACGTTACTGAATGAGTGTTTTCTTGCTGCCAAAATCGACGACAAAGAATTCTTGATGTTCTTATTTCAAATATTCTAAAGATAATGAGGCAAAATTGTTCTCATATTTTGACTGTCTTTTTAAACAAAAATCAAGTGACATTGCAATCGATAAAACTGAATTCAAGATCTAGAAATTTGAAATTCAAGATTTGACAAAATAATAAGAAGCTGCAACTAACCCACAGATCAAAAATACATCAATCAAGAAGTTATCAAAATTCATTACCAAGAATTAGACAGACAACTATTTGCTTTTAAAAAATTAGAAGTTAGGCTTGATTTAACCACAACAAAAAACAATATTATTAACCGAAAATACAAAAAGTCACAGACACTAAATTGATTTTCAAATTTTATGATTTCAATTTCAAGATAAAAAATTTTGAAAATGGAAAACATTCCAAAAATTTGTAAACGCGTTAAACTCAAAATGTTACACTTAGAATTAATAGTAAATCGATTACATAATTTAGATTTTTGGGAAAACGTCTACATGACTAATGGAATTTCCAAAAGCTCTTATTGATTACGACCAGGGAAAAAACGAGTAATTGTTGTGGTTCTGAATGGTCTACGCAAAATGCACGTTTGCCAAATCCCAAAATAAAATTATTGTCTACCTGTAGAACTTAGGATTCTTGTTTTGCATACACAACTATGTAAAGCGCCTGCCAAATTTCTATTTAAATAAAATTTCAACGTAAAACCTACGGGACAATAACCTACTAAAAGCAAAATACAAGCAACTTACTGTACAAACTAAAGATCCAGCAAAGCCGCTTAAAACCCTCCTCATAACTGTCACGCACATTTAAAATTAAAAAAACTATTTAATTGCAAATTCCTAAAAGCTTTTCAATGGCGATTAACGTAGAGAATAAAAGCCCTGCTGGGATCCAACTGAAAATATGTCCACGATACGCATTTAGCTAAAGCTTACGATGCAATCACTATAGTAACTTAAAAAAAATTAAAGGAAAAAAAGCTTGTATTTACACTACGGCGAAAACTTCAAGAACACACCCCAAATATATAGGTTATGTGAAAGGATAAGCGCAGACGGAAGGAAAAGGCGAAAACTGGGCAGGAGCAAACTTTAAAGAGGATATTCCATCTCTCCGGCTGTTTCCATATTGATTCGGGGAAACAATTACAATCAGTTAATGACACTCTGTTTAATTGATTTGATATGCAATCTATGTCAATATTTAATTAAAAGTATAAACTATATCGTCACGGTGGAATGTCACGGTCATGGATAAGATATCGTACGAGGCCCAACTCGAAAGTTTAAATGCCAACTGAAAAACTGAATCAATCGATATAAAAATTTACTCTACCGGTTCCAGAAATAGTTAAAACTTTATTAACACAGTGGAGAAAATTAAAACGCGCGCCTTGTTTACGTGATTGTATAATTTTAGCTGCCAAGGTAGTAGGCGGCGCATTTGATACTTGTAGGAAGTGCACATGAGCACTTAAATCATGCCCAATTACAAACAAATTTGCACACAATCTCGCAATCAATATTCATAAAACAAAGCTGCTGGCTCCAAGATGATTCATTGGTTTTTTTGTAACAAAACTGCATAAACAAACAATTATCAAAGAAGGCTGTTTAATCAAAACAATATACAAAAAAAGGATTATTTTCGATCGGAATGATAAAATCAGTTCAAGACGTTAACAGAAAACCTATAAATATCTATGTTGCACCCAATTAATGTCACAGTTTACATCGTGGTTTTTGAGTTAGTCACGTGGGTTCAATTTCGTCTTTTCTTCTTCGATGCGAGTTATTGCGCGTTACTAACCCAAATATTAATAATACTTCAATCAAAAATTGATTAGATTGCAATGAATCATAGTAATTTTAGCAGACGACTGTTTGAGAATTTCAAGATTTTCGTTAAACTAGTACAAATAAACTGCATTATTTAAAAATATAAATTTTTCCTCGGCAATTTCCACTTTGTACATGGTATTTTAAAAACACTTTTTATTATTTTAGAAGAGTTAGTTGCAGACGATTTTGATAGAAATATCGCCATAATATTAGTTTCATCATTCATTGAAATAGTAAAAATAATTTTCTGTAAAAGAATTCTTAGAGAAAAATATGTATAATTGTAACCAAATGTTTGACATTTAGAAGTTAAAAAAATAAGAAATATTTTGCCAGATTACTGATTAACAATTTTGAAGAATAGGCCGCCATTGTATTGTGATTTTGACAATGAGTTACAAGACAAATCCCGCAGACGTTTATAATATGGATTAAAATAAACCAGCACAAGATTTTGTAAACAATGTCCGCCATCTAAATCTATTATAATGTTCACTAGTTATTTAAACAATTCAAGAACAGCGACGCCAAAATTCTTAATTAATGACCACTGAATAAATTACTGAAAACTCAAACAAATAGAAATTGTAAAAAATGACCGCCATTACATTTTTTTTCAGCTTCTATGGTGTGAATTTTGTTAACCGAAAAAAATTACGATCGAATCGTCATAACATTTAATAACATCGCTGACAATGCAATTTCATTTTAATTTTTACGATGATAACCGTAACAAAAGGTTTTACAACAATGGAAATTTTTTAAATAATAACCAATAATTGCTTCAGTAATTTAAACGCACTATAGTGAAACTTCGTAATTAATGACAGCTAACTCAACAAATAAAAACTGAAACCAAAACGTAAATTGTAAAGAAATGACCGCGAAGAGATTATAATGTTTGATTCCTATAGTTTCCCGAAGTAAACTTTTTTTGTCTCTTAAACTGACTAACAATGATTGTAAGTCCAACAGCGCCAAACGCCGTAACTAATGACAACTAACTCAATAAATAAAAACTAAAACCAACGCAAATTGTAAAGAAATGACCGCGAATAGTATTTAATTTCTATGGAATTGCTCAAATTCGTGTTACGCCAAACTACGTAATCATCGAGAGCTGTCTTCATAAATAAAACCGTGGATCAACCCATATTGTAAAAAAATGACCGCCAATACATTTTAAGCTTTAATTCTACCAGTGTTTGTCAAAGAAAGAATGGCCAACAATGATCCTAATCATTCTAATCCACTAGCGCCAAACTCGATAATTAATGACAGCTAATCCAATAAATAAAAACTCAAATCAAAGCAAATTGTAAAAAAAAATGACCGCCAATACATTTTAAGCTTTAATTCTACCGGTGTTTCTCAAAGAAACCATGACCAACAATGATCCTAATCATTCTAGTCTACTAGCGCCAAACTCGATAATTAATGACAGCTAATCGGATAAATAAAAACTCAAATCAAAGCAAATTGTAAAAAAATGACCGCCAATACATTTCAGTATTTAATTGCTATGATTTTCCTCAAAAAAATTCGTATCGTTTATAAGAATGACTAACAATAACTTTAGTAATTGAAGCTCACTACCGCCAAACTTCGCAATCAACGACAGTTTTCTACAGATCAAGATTAATAAAAAAAAATGACCGCCAATACATTTTCATCTTTAATTCCTATAGTATTTCTAGTTCAAAACTTTGTTTACCTTTTAGCATGACCAATAATTATTCTAATTCAAGTCCACTTATGCAAAACTCCGTAATTAATGACAGCTAACTCACGAAATAACAACTCAAACTAATGCAAAACGTAAATAAATGACCGCCTATACATTTTAATCTTTAATTCCTATGGAGTTTCTTGAAAAAAACTTCGTTTGTCTCTTATAATGACTAATCACGATTCTAATAATTCAGGTCCAATAAGGCCAAACTGCGTGATTAATGGCAGCTAACTAAATAAATAAAAACTCAAACCAACAAAATTGTAAAGAAATGGCCGCTAATACATTTTAGTATTTAATTTTTATGGCATTCCTCAAATTCTTATCGTTTCTTAGAATGACTAACAATTACTTTAGTAATTAAAGTTCACTAGCGCCAAACTGCGTAATCCACGATAGCTTTCTACATAAATAAAAAAAAATGACCGCCAATACATCTTTAATTCCTATAGTCCTTCTAGAAGAAAACTACTTTTGCCTTTTAGAATGACCAAGCATAAGGCTAATAATTCAGGTGCAAGTACGCCAAAATCCGCAATTAATGACAGCTAAACTCAAACCAATTGTAGAGAAATGACCGCCAATACAATTTAATATTTAATTTCTATGGTAAAAAAAAATCCTTTTGTTTCTTAGAATGACCAAGAATCAACGATAGCTTAAATAATAGATAAACACAAATTTAAAAAAAAATGGCCGCCAATATATTTTAATCTTTAATTTCTATGGTATTCCTCTCTCTCCAGTAATTTAGATTAATTAGAACAAAACTAACTAATTATTGACATCTAACTCAATAAATAAAGACTCAAACCAACTCAAATTGTGAAGAAATGACCGCCAATACATTTTGATCTTTAATTTATTTGATATTCTTAAAATAACTTCCATCTTTTGCCTTCTAAACCTTTTTTGAAATAATGATTGACATATAAAATCTTAAGCTTTCGCGGTTGTTATGTTTAAAATCATAAGCGACTTTCGGGTTAGACCGCGTCGTAGTAAAACACCCAGTGACATTTACCACTCTGAAGATGCAAGCTGCAATGTCTTGCGAAACGTCAGTTTGTTTGGGTTCACGAACGACAATACGGCAAAGGCCAAGTTCTACTTCTTGTTTTGGCTCTCAAGAAGAGACTATGACCAAGCCTAAGTCTGGGTGTTTTACTACGACGCGGTCTAAGCCGAAAGTCGCTTATGATTTTAATGATTGACAGTTATTTCCATAAGTAATTTGAATCTCCTAAACATTGTAATAAAATGACAGCTAATGCAATTTTAAATTTAATTTTACTTTGTTGCACAAAATAAATAAAAACTCAAACTAACGCAAATTGTAAACAAATGACCGCCAAAACATTTTAATCTTTGATTCCTATAGTTTCTCGAAGAAAACTTTTTGTGTCTCTTAAGCTGACTAACAATGATTGTAAGTCCAACAGCGCCAAACTCCGTAACTAATGACAGCTAACTCAATAAATAAAAACTCAACTTTTACTCAAACTAATGCAAAATGTGAAAAAATGACCGCCTATACACTTTAATCTTTAATTCCTATGGAGTTTCTCGAAAGAAACTTCTTTTGTCTCTTAGAATGACTAACAACGATTCTAATAATTCAGATCCAATAGCGCCAAACTCCGTAATTAATGACAGCTAACTCAATAAATAAAAACTCAAACCAATACGAATTGTAAAGAAATAACCGCCAATACATTTTAGTAATTAATTTATACGGTATTCCTCAAATTCTTATCGTTTCTTCGAATTACTAACAATTGCTTTAGTAATTGAAGCTCACTAGCGCCAAAATCCGTACTGAATGATTTTCTACATAAATAAAAACTTAAATCAACAATAATAAAAAAATCAAATGACCGCCAATACATTTTTATCTTTAATTCTTATAGTCTTTTTCTTTTGCCTTTTAGAATGACCAACAATAATTCTAATAGATCATGCAGACTTAAGCCAAACTCCGTAATTCATGAGAGCTAACTCAATAAATAAGAACTGAAACCACTACAAAGTGTAAGGAAATAACCTCCATTGCATTTTAATCTTTAATTCTTATTGAGTTCACTTAAAAAACTTCTTTCGTCACTTAGAACGACTTCTAATAATTCAAGTCCACTTACACCAAACTCCGTAATTAATGACAGCTAACTCAATAAATAAAAACTCAAACCAACACAAATTGTAAAGAAATGGCGGCCAATACATTTTAGTATTTAATTTCTATGGGGTTCCCCAAATTCGTATCGTTTCTTAGAATGACTAACAATTATTTTAGTAATTAAAGTTCACTAGCGCCAAACTCCGTAATCAACAATAGCTTTCTACACAAATAAAAAAAACCACCGCCAATACATTTTCATCTTTACTTCCTACAGTACTTCTAGAAGAAAACTACTTTTGGTTTTTAGAATGACCAACAATTATGCTAATAATTCAGGTTTACTTACGCCAAACTCCGTAATTAATGACAGCTAACTCAATAAATAAAAACTACAACCAATTGTAAAGAAATGACCGCCAATACAATTTTATATTTAATTTTTATGGTACAAAAATTCGTGTTGTTTCTTAGAATGACCAACAATCAACGAGAGCTTAAATAATAGATAAACACTAATTCTAAAAAAAATGACCGCCAATACATTTTAATCTTTAATTTCTATAGTATTTCTCTCTCTCCAGTAATTTAGATTAATTAGAAAAAACTAAGTAATTATTGACATTTAACTCAATAAATAAAGACTCAAACCAACTCAAATTGTAAAGAAATGATCGCCAATACATTTTAATCTTTAATTTATTTGATATTCTTAAAACAACTGCAAACTTTTGCCTTCTAAACCTTTTTTGAAATAATGATTGACAGTTATTTCCATAAGTAATTTGAAACTCCTAAACATTGTAATAAACTGGCAGCTAATGCAATTTTACATTTAATTTTACTTTGTTGCATAACATAAATAAAATTCAAACTAACACAAATTGTAAACAAATGACCGCTAATACATTTTGATCTTTAATTTCTATAATATTCCTAATAAAACTTCAATATTTTGCCTTATAAACCTTTCCTCAAACGGCGACCGACAGTTATTCTCACAAGCAAATCGAATCTCCTTAAAATTGTAATAAAATGACCGCCAATGCAATTTCACTTTTAATGTTTACTGGGTAAACCCAAAAATATTACAATCTTTTGTCTTCTACCAGTTTTTAAAACAATAACCAACAATTACTTCAATAATTTAGATTCATTAGAACAAAATTATGTAATCATTGACAGCTAACTCAAATTAACGCAAATTGTAAAGAAATGACCGCCAATACATTTTGATCTTTAATTTATATTAATATTTATAATTATTAATAATAATAATTCTAAACCTTTTTTGAACTAATGATTGACAGTTATTTCCACAAGTAATTTCAATCTCCTAAACATTGTAATAAAATGACAGCTAATGCCATTTTACATTTAATTTTACTTTGTTGCACAAAATAAATAAAAACCCAAACTAACACAAATGATAAAAAAGTGACCGCCAATACATTATAATCTTTGATTCCTATAGTTTCTCGAAGAAAACTTCAATATTTTGCCTTCTAAACAGACTAACAATGATTGTAAGTCCAACAGCGCCAAACTCCGTAACAAATGACACCTAACTCAATAAATAAAAACTCAAACCAACGCAAATTGTAAAGAAATGACCGCCAGTACATTTTAATATTTAATTTCTACAGTATTCATCAAATTTGCGTTATTTCTTAGAATTACTAACAATTACTTTGGCAATTGAAGTCCACTGGCGCCAAACTCCGTAATCAACGATAGCTTTATCCGTAAATAAAAATGGCAGACAGTTAAAACAAATCTCCTTAAAATTATAATCAAATGAGATATGCAATTTCACTTTTAACTTTTACAATGTGTGGCTATCTCCAGAAATAAAAACTCAAACAAACCCAAATTGTAAATAAATGACCACCAATACAGTATTCAAAATCTATGGTATTCCTCAAATTCGTGTTTTTTCTTAAAATGACTAAATTTTACTTAGGCAGTTCTAGCCCGTTGTTGTCATACTCCGCAATTAAAGATAGTTTTATAGCTTATAAACTTTTTTGTCTCTTAAACTGACTAACAATGATTGTAAGTCCAACAGCTCCAAACTCCATAACTAATGACAGCTAACTCAATAAATACAAACTCAAACCAACGCAAATTGTAAAGAAATGACCGCCAGTACATTTTAATATTTAATTTCTACAGTATTTATCAAATTTGCGTTATTTCTTAGAATTACTAACAATTACTTTGGTAATTGAAGTCCACTGACGCCAAACTCCGTAATCAACGATAGCTTTATCCGTAAATAAAAACAGCAGACAGTTAAATCAAATCTCCTTAAAATTATAATCAAATGAGATATGCAATTTCACTTTTAACTTTTACGATATGTGACTTTCTCCAGAAATAAAAACTCAAACAAACGCAAATTGTAAATATATGACCACCATTACAGTATTTAATTTCTATGGCATTCCTCAAATTCGTGTTTTTTCTTAGAATGACTAAACTTTACTTTGGTAGTTCTAACCCACTGTTGTCAAACTCCGTAATTAAAGATAGTTTTATAGCTTTCTCCATAAATAAAAACTTAGATCAACACAAATTGTTAAAAAATGACCGCCAATACATTTCAGTATTTAATTGCTATAATTTTCCTCAAAAAAATTCGTATTGTTTATAAGAATGACTAACAATAACTTTAGTAATTGAAGCTCACTACGGCCGAACTTCGCAATCAACGACAGTTTTCTACAGATCAAGATTAATAGAAACAAAAATGACCGCCAATACATTTTTATCTTTAATTCATATAGTATTTCTATTCCAAAACTTCGTTTACCTTTTAGAATGACCAATAATTATTCTAATTCAAGTCCACTTACGCAAAACTCCGTAATTAATGACAGCTAACTCACGAAATAACAACTCAAACTAATGCAAAACGTAAAAAAAATGACCGCCTATACATTTTAATCTTTAATTCATATGGAGTTTCTCGAAATAAACTTCTTCTGTCTCTTACAACGATTCTAATAATTCAGGTCCAATAGCACCCAACTCCGCAATTAATGACAGCTAACTCAATAAATAAAAACTCAAACCAATACGAATTGTAAAGAAATAACCGCCAATAGATTTCAGTAATTAATTTATATGGAATTCCTTAAATTCTTATCGTTTCTTCGAATGACTAACAATTGCTTTAGTAATTGAAGTTCACTAGCGCCAAACTCCGTAATCAACAATAGCTTTCTAAACAAATAAAAAAAACGACGGCCAATACATTTTCATCTTTAATTCTTATAGTCCTTCTAGAAGAAAACTACTTTTGCCTTTTGGAATGACCAACAATCATGCTGATAATTTAGATACAATAACGCCAAACTCAGTAATTAATGACAGCTAACTCAATATATAAAAACTCAAACGAATTGTAAAGAAATGACCGCCAATACAATTGAATATTTAATTTCTATGGTAAAAAAAATTCGTGTTGTTTCTTAGAATGACCAACAATCAACGATAGCTTAAATAATAGATAAACACAAATTCTAAAAAAAATGACCGCCAATATATTTTAATCTTTAATTTCTATGGTATTTGTCTCTCTTCAGTAATTTAGATTAATTAGAACAAAACTAAGTAATTATTGACATCTAACTCAATAAATAAAGACTAAAACCAACGCAAATTTTAAAGAAATGACCGCCAATACATTTTGATCTTTAATTTATTTGATATTCCTAAAATAACTTCAATATTTTGCCTTCTAAACCTTTTTTGAAATAATGATTGACAGTTATTTCCATAAGTAATTCGAATCTCCTAAACATTGTAATAAAATGACAGCTAATGCAATTTTACATTTAATTTTACTTTGTTGCACAAAATAAATAAAAAATTCAAACTAACGCAAATTATAAACAAATGACCGCCAATACATTTTAATCTTTGATTCCTATAGTTTCTCGAAGCAAACTTTTTTTGTCTCTTAAACTGACTAACAATGATTGTAAGTCCAACAGCGCCAAACTCTGTAACTAATGACATCTAACTCAACAAATGAAAACTCAAACCAATGCAAATTGTAAAGAAATGACCGCCAGTACATTTTAATATTTAATTTCTACAGTATTTATCAAATTTGCGTTGTTTCTTAGAATTACTAACAATTACTTTGGTAATTGAAGTCCACTGGCGCCAAACTCCGTAATCAACGATAGCTTTATTCGTAAATAAAAATAGCAGACAGTTAAATCAAATCTCCTTAAAACTATAATCAAATGAGATATGCAATTTCACTTTTAACTTTTACGATGTGATGCTTTCTCTAGAAATAAAAACTCAAACAAACGCAAATTGTAAATAAATGATCACCAATACAGTATTTAATTTCTATGGCATTCCTCAAATTCGTGTTTTTTCTTAGAATGACTAAACTTTACTTTGGTAGTTCTAACCCACTGTGTCAAACTCCGTAATTAAAGATAGTTTTATAGCTTTCTCCATAAATAAAAACTTAGATCAACACAAATTGTTAAAAAATGACCGCCAATACATTTCAGTATTTAATTGCTATAATTTTCCTCAAAAAAATTCGTATTGTTTATAAGAATGACTAACAATAACTTTAGTAATTGAAGCTCACTACGGCCGAACTTCGCAATCAACGACAGTTTTCTACAGATCAAGATTAATAGAAACAAAAATGACCGCCAATACATTTTCATCTTTAATTCATATAGTATTTCTATTCCAAAACTTTGTTTACCTTTTAGAATGACCAATAATTATTCTAATTCAAGTCCACTTACGCAAAACTCCGTAATTAATGACAGCTAACTCACGAAATAACAACTCAAACTAATGCAAAACGTAAAAAAAATGACCGCCTATACATTTTAATCTTTAATTCATATGGAGTTTCTCGAAATAAACTTCTTCTGTCTCTTACAACGATTCTAATAATTCAGGTCCAATAGCACCCAACTCCGCAATTAATGACAGCTAACTCAATAAATAAAAACTCAAACCAATACGAATTGTAAAGAAATAACCGCCAATAGATTTCAGTAATTAATTTATATGGAATTCCTTAAATTCTTATCGTTTCTTCGAATGACTAACAATTGCTTTAGTAATTGAAGTTCACTAGCGCCAAACTCCGTAATCAACAATAGCTTTCTAAACAAATAAAAAAAACGACGGCCAATACATTTTCATCTTTAATTCTTATAGTCCTTCTAGAAGAAAACTACTTTTGCCTTTTGGAATGACCAACAATCATGCTGATAATTTAGATACAATAACGCCAAACTCAGTAATTAATGACAGCTAACTCAATATATAAAAACTCAAACGAATTGTAAAGAAATGACCGCCAATACAATTGAATATTTAATTTCTATGGTAAAAAAAATTCGTGTTGTTTCTTAGAATGACCAACAATCAACGATAGCTTAAATAATAGATAAACACAAATTCTAAAAAAAATGACCGCCAATATATTTTAATCTTTAATTTCTATGGTATTTCTCTCTCTCTCTCCAGTAATTTAGATTAATTAGAACAAAACTAAGTAATTATTGACATCTAACTAAATAAATAAAAACTCAAACCAACACAAATTGTAAAGAAATGACCGCCAATACATTGTGATCTTTAAGTTCTATGATATTCTTAAAATAACAATCTTTTGCATTCTAAACCTTTATGAAACAATGATTGACAGTTATTTCCATAAGCAATTTGAATCTCCTAAAATTGTAATAAAATGACAGCTAATGCAATTTTACATTTAATTTTACTTTGTTGCACAAAATAAATAAAAACCCAAACTAACGCAAATTGTAAACAAATGACCGCCAATACATTATAATCTTTGATTCCTATAGTTTCTCGAAGAAAACTTTTTTTGTCTCTTAAACAGACTAACAATGATTGTAAGTCCAACAGCGCCAAACTCCGTAACTAATGACAGCTAACTCAATAAATAAAAACTCAAACCAACGCAAATTGTAAAGAAATGACCGCCAGTACATTTTAATATTTAATTTCTACAGTATTCATTAAATTTGCGTTATTTCTTAGAATTACTAACAATTACTTTGGTAATTGAAGTCCACTGGCGTCCAACTCCGTAATCAACGATAGCTTTATCCGTAAATAAAAATGGCAGACAGTTAAATCAAATCTCCTTAAAATAATAATCAAATGAGATATGCAATTTCACTTTTAACTTTTACGATGTGATGCTTTCTCTAGAAATAAAAACTCAAACAAACGCAAATTGTAAATAAATGACCACCAATACAGTATTCAAAATCTATGGTATTCATCAAATTCGTGTTTTTTCTTAAAATGACTAAATTTTACTTAGGCAGTTCTAGCCCGTTGTTGTCAAACTCCGTAATTAAAGATAGTTTTATAGCTTCCTCCATAAATAAAAAATTAGCTCAACACACACTGTACAAAAATGACCGCCAATACATTTTATTCTTTAATTCCTATAGTCTTTCTAGTTCAAAACTTTTTTTACCTTTTAGAATGACCAACAATTATTCTAATTCAAGTCCACTTACGCCAAACTACGTAATTAATGACAGCTAACTCACGAAATAACAACTCAAACTAATGCAAAATGTAAAAAAAAGACCGCCAATATATTTTCATCTGTAATTCCTACAGTCCTTCTAGAAGAAAACTACTTTTGCCTTTTGGAATTACCAACAATGATGCTAATAATTCAGGTCTACTTACGCCAAACTCTGTAATTAATTAAATAAAAACTCAAACCAATTGTAAAGAAATGAGCACCAATACAATTTAATATTTAATTTCTATGGTAAAAAAAATCGTGTTGTTTCTCAGAATGACCAATAATCAACGATAGCTTAAATAATAGATACACACAAATTCTAAAAAAAATGACCGCCAATATATTTTAATCTTTAATTTCTATGGTATTTCTCTCTCTTCAGTAACTTAGATTAATTAGAACAAAAGTAAGTCATTATTGACATCTAACTTATTAAATAAAAACTCAAACCAACACAAATTGTAAAGAAATGACCGCCAATCTCGCCGCCAATACATTGTGATATTTAATTTCTATGATATTCTTAAAATAATTTCAATCTTTTGCCTTCTAAACCTTTTTTGAAATAATGATTGACAGTTATTTCCATAAGTAATTTGAATTTCCTAAACATTGTAATAAACTGGCAGCTAATGCAATTTTACATTTAATTTTACTTTGTTGCATAACATAAATAAAATTCAAACTAACACAAATTGTAAACAAATGACCGCTAATACATTTTGATCTTTAATTTCTATAATATTCCTAATAAAACTTCAATATTTTGCCTTCTAAACCTTTCCTCAAACGGCGACCGACAGTTATTCTCACAAGCAAATCGAATCTCCTTAAAATTGTAATAAAATGACCGCCAATGCAATTTTACTTTTAATGTTTACTGTGTAAACCCAAAAATATTACAATCTTTTGTCTTCTATCAGTTTTTAAAACAATAACCAACAATTACTTCAATAATTTAGATTCATTACAACAAAATTATGTAATCATTGACAGCTAACTCAAATTAACGCAAAAATGGAAAGAAATGACCGCCAATACATTTTGATCTTTAATTTCTATGATATTCTTAAAATAACTTCAATCTTTTGCCTTCTAGACCTTTTTTGAAATATTGATTGACAGTTATTTCCATAGGTAATTTGAATCTCCTAAACATTGTAATAAAATGACAGCTAATGCAATTTTATATTTAGATTTACTTTGTTGCACAAAATAAATAAAAACTCAAACCAACGCAAATTGTAAACAAATGACCGCCAATACATTTTAACCTTTGATTCCTAGAGTTTCTCGAAGAAAACTTTTTTTGTCTCTTAAACTGGCTAACAATGATTGTAAGTCCAACAGCCCCAAACTCCGTAACTAATGACAGCTAACTCAATAAATAAAAACTCAAACCAACGCAAATTGTAAAGAAATGACCGCCAGTACATTTTAATATTTAATTTCTACAGTATTCATTAAATTTGCGTTATTTCTTAGAATTACTAACAATTACTTTGGTAATTGAAGTCGACTGGCGTCAAACTCCGTAATCAACGATAGCTTTATCCGTAAATAAAAATGGCAGACAGTTAAATCAAATCTCCTTAAAATAATAATCAAATGAGATATGCAATTTCACTTTTAACTTTTACGATGTGATGCTTTCTCTAGAAATAAAAACTCAAACAAACGCAAATTGTAAATAAATGACCACCAATACAGTATTCCTCAAATTCGTGTTTTTTCTTAAAATGACTAAATTTTACTTAGGCAGTTCTAGCCCGTTGTTGTCATACTCCGCAATTAAAGATAGTTTTATAGCTTCCTCCATAAATAAAAAATTAGCTCAACACACACTGTACAAAAATGACCGCCAATACATTTTATTCTTTAATTCCTATAGTCTTTCTAGTTCAAAACTTTTTTTACCTTTTAGAATGACCAACAATTATTCTAATTCAAGTCCACTTACGCCAAACTACGTAATTAATGACAGCTAACTCACGAAATAACAACTCAAACTAATGCAAAATGTAAAAAAAAGACCGCCTATACATTTTAATCTTTAATTCCTACAGTCCTTCTAGAAGAAAACTACGTTTGCCTTTTAGAATGACCAACAATGATGCTAATAATTCAGGTCCACTTACGCCAAACTTCGTAATTAATTAAATAAAAACTCAAACCAATTGTAAAGAAATGACTGCCAATACAATTTAATATTTAATTTCTATGGTAAAACAATTCGTGTTGTTTTTTAGAATGACCAATAATCAACGATAGCTTAAATAACAGATAAACACAAATTCTAAAAAAAATGACCGCCAATATAGTTTAATATTCAATTTCTATGGTATTTCTCTCTCTTCAGTAACTTAGATTAATTAGAACAAAAGTAAGTCATTATTGACATCTAACTTATTAAATAAAAACTCAAACCAACACAAATTGTAAAGAAATGACCGCCAATCTCGCCGCCAATACATTTTGATCTTTAATTTCTATGATATTCTTAAAATAACTTCAATCTTTTGCATTCTAAACCTTTTTTGAAATAATGATTGACAGTTATTTCCATAAGTAATATGAATTTCCTAAACATTGTAATAAAATGGCAGCTAATGCAATTTTACTTTGTTGCATAACATAAATAAAATTCAAACTAACACAAATTGTAAACAAATGACCGCTAATACATTTTGATCTTTAATTTCTATAATATTCCTAACAAAACTTCAATATTTTGCCTTCTAAACCTTTCCTCAAACGGCGACCGACAGTTATTCTCACAAGCAAATCGAATCTCCTTAAAATTGTAATAAAATGATCGCCAATGCAATTTCACTTTTAATGTTTACTGTGTAAACCCAAAAATATTACAATCTTTTGTCTTCTATCAGTTTTTAAAACAATAACCAACAATTACTTCAATAATTTAGATTCATTAGAACAAAATTATGTAATCATTGACAGCTAACTCAAATTAACGCAAATTGTAAAGAAATGACCGCCAATACATTTTGATCTTTAATTTATATGATATTCTTAAAATAACTTCAATCTTTTGCCTTCTAAACCTTTTTTGAACTAATGATTGACAGTTATTTCCACAAGTAATTTCAATCTCCTAAACATTGTAATAAAATGACAGCTAATGCAATTTTACATTTAATTTTACTTTGTTGCACAAAATAAATAAAAACCCAAACTAACACAAATGATAAAAAAGTGACCGCCAATACATTATAATCTTTGATTCCTATAGTTTCTCGAAGAAAACTTTTTTTGTCTCTTAAACAGACTAACAATGATTGTAAGTCCAACAGCGCCAAACTCCGTAACAAATGACAGCTAACTCAATAAATAAAAACTCAAACCAACGCAAATTGTAAAGAAATGACCGCCAGTACATTTTAATATTTAATTTCTACAGTATTCATCAAATTTGCGTTATTTCTTAGAATTACTAACAATTACTTTGGCAATTGAAGTCCACTGGCGCCAAACTCCGTAATCAACGATAGCTTTATCCGTAAATAAAAATGGCAGACAGTTAAATCAAATCTCCTTAAAATTATAATGAAATGAGATATGCAATTTCACTTTTAACTTTTACGATGTGTGGCTTTCTCTAGAAATAAAAACTCAAACAAACCCAAATTGTAAATAAATGACCACCAATACAGTATTTAATTTCTATGGTATTCCTCAAATTCGTGTTTTTTCTTAGAATGACTAAATTTTACTTTGGTAGTTCTAGCCCGCTGTTGTCAAACTCCGTAATCAAAGATAGTCTTATAGCTTTCTCCATAAATAAAAACTTAGATCAACAAAAATTGTTAAAAAATGACCGCCAATACATTTTAATCTTTAATTCCTCGAAGAAAACTTTTTTTGTCTCTTAGGATGATCAACAGTGATTCTAATAATTCAGGTCCAATAACGCCAAACTCCGTAATTAATGACAGCTAACTCAACAAATGAAAACTCAAACCAATGCGAATTGTAAAAAAATGGCCGCCAATACATTTTAGTATTAAATTTGTATGGGATTTCACAAATTCGTATCGTTTCTTAGAATAACTAACAATTACTACAATTGACTAAAGCCAAACTCCGTAATCAACGATAGCTTCCTACATGAATAAAAAAAATGACCGCCAATATATTTTCATCTGTAATTCCTACAGTCCTTCTAGAAGAAAACTACTTTTGGTTTTTAGAATGACCAACAATGATGCTAATAATTCAGGTTCACTTACGCCAAACTCCGTAATTAATGACAGCTAACTCAATAAATAAAAACTACAACCAATTGTAAAGAAATGACCGCCAATACAATTTAATATTTAGTTTCTAGGGTAAAAAAATTCGATTTGTTTCTCAGAATGACCAATAATCAACGATAGCTTAAATAACAGATAAATACAAATTCTAAAAAAATGACCGCCAATATATTTTGATATTTAAGTTCTATGTTATTCCTCTCTCTCCAGTAACTTAGATTAATTAGAACAAAACTAAGCAATTATTGATATTTAACTGAATAAATAAAAACTCAAACCAACGCAGATTGTAAAGAAACGACCGCCAATACATTTTGATCTTTAATTTCTATAATATTCCTAATAAAACTTCAATATTTTGCCTTCTAAACCTTTTCTCAAATGATGACTGACAGTTATTCTCACACGCAAATCGAATCTCCTTAACAATGTAAAAAAATGACCGCCAATGCAATATCACTTTTAATTGGATAAACCAAAAAATATTACAATTTTTAGTCATCTAGCAGTTTTTAAAACAACGAAAATTTTGAAATAATAACCAATCATTAGTTCAGTAATTTAATTGCACTAGAGCTAAACATCGTAATTACTGTCACTAACTGACTATTCAATAAATAAAAACTCAAACCAACGCAAATTGTAAGGAAATGCCTTCTAAACCTTTTCTCAAACGATGACTGACAGTTATTCTCACAAGCAAATCGAATCTCCTTAAAATTAAAATAAAATGACCGCCAATGCAATTTCACATTTAATGTTGACTGGGTAAACCAAAAAATATTACCATCGTTTGTCTTCTAGCAGTTTTTAAAACCAACAATTACTTTAGTAATTTAGATTCATTAGAACAGAATTATGTAATTATTGACAGCTAACTGAAATTAACGCAATTTGTAAAGAAATGACCGCCAATACATCTTGATCTTTAATTTCTATGGTACTCCTAAAACAACTCATTTTGAATTATGAAGAACAGTTACTCGCATAGTAATCTCCTTAAAATTGTAATATAATGACATATGTTATTTCACTTTTAATTTTTACGATGTGTAGCTTTCTCTAGAAATGAAAACTTAATCAACAAAAGTCTTTAATTTCTATGGTGTTTACCGAAGAAAACTTCTGTTGTTTCTTAGAATGACTAACAATTGTTCTAATTATTCAGGTCTCCGTAATTAATGACCGCAAAATAAATAACTAAAATCGGTCTTTTTCAAAACAAATTTCAATACTTTGAATCTTCAAGTATTTGAATCCTTAATTTCCGTTATTTTAATCGGAATAATTTCCTCTCCTGATAATTTTTGCACAAGGTTTCGATAGATAGTTGAAAATCCTGATTAACAACAATTTACAAAGGAATCCCCGCTAAAACATTTTTATCTTTAACGTAGGCGATATTCTTCAGAATTCTTGCCGCATAGAAATTTTTGTAATAACGACTTCGTAATAATGACCGCTAAGCAAATAGTTCCTGGTTGAACATAACAAAACTGTATACGGAAATAACCGTCTGTGCGTTTTAATCATTAATTTCAACAATTTTCATAATAACGACTAGCAATTATAATTTAAATAAACCGGTAACAGATGACCGCTAAATTAGTAGTACAAAAATGTACAAATTGACCTACCGAATTTTCAATATGTTACAAGTGCAACACTGTTCCAGTTAATTCAACAATTAATCAAATATGAACATGACCGCCAATTATTAACCCGTTTTTCTTATAAATTATTTCCGCCTTCTCAACTATTTTTTAGTAAATCCTTGCCAAATAAATTTGTGAATCTAACGACAAAAGTTATCCCCTTGGTTTCTTTATTGTCGTAGGTCAAAACTTTCATGACAACCAACCATTTAAGTTCGAAAAGTGACCGCTAAGTTTGGTAATTTAAATATACTCATTACAGTTTATAAAAGGAAGTAATAAAGTGCAAAATAGACTCAGCAGTAGTGCACGAAGCGGCCATAAAACTTCACAATGCCAATAAAATCCAAAAGCACGTGGTAGAAAGCACGCTGACCCACAAAGCTTGGATTTAATTTTGAAGAACAAAGCACCTGGCATCGTCCTACACGTCAAGGTGCAGCAACAGTTTATACAAATAATATTAATATTTTTTTGGCGTTAACCGTAAAACTCAAACAGTTATCGATTGAACGTTAATTTTCTTTTAACCGTAACGAAATTAAAAATAAAGACCAAGACGATACTCGAGATGTTGGATAAGTTCCAGTTTCGTCTCCCGGAAACGTTCTGTTCCTTCTGTTTATGTACACATAGGAATGTAGTAAAATGAACAGATGTTGATGTTCTAACGCCCATACGGTGTTGGCGCAACAAATTAGCGGGATAACAGATGTCGCATGTGATTGTCCAGTCGGCCGCAATGCAATTAAGCTTTATTAAATCAATTATTAGAATAAGACAAAAGTAAATTGCGGTTTCTTCTACCGGGGATTATGTCAGCCGGGACTGGTTTGAAGATGCTAATGCAGCTTCCCGCAGCTCTTTAAAAACCAACTTCCTCTTCCTGTTGTCAATGCACTGTTAAGCGTGAATCACTTTGTTATAGTACACGTATCGATTTTTTTTCTTGGAGTAGAGACAAGTGCAACTGCATCTTTATATTTAACATCTGGGCAGCTCGCAATTTCACAATTTCGATAAGTAGGTCATATAAAAATAGTTGAAAATCTTTAATTCTTAATTGAATTTGGTTTCACTGCAGGGGGAGGATCAATTACTTACAATTAATTGTAATTTAAAGGCCGTCGATTGTCGGGCCGGAAGTGAATGATGACTAATCGCGGGGACGTTAAAGAAAATATGATACAAACAAACGAGAGATACGTTGAGCAAACACGAATCGGAATTTGTTCAAGACGTGCAATGCATTCGCAACGACAATTTACAGTTAAACGCGCACTCACCCGTAATAACGTTAATGTTGCTTTACTTTTGCACGAAAAATAAGACGATTCTATTTGCACAGATTAGGTAAAATAATAATTAAACTGCGTAAAATCGCACAATGGACCTTATACGTAATTAACCATAATTAAATAAAAACAAGTCGTTTCATTATTACGTACCTGATTATAACTACCTCAAGAAGCGCACATGAATTTTAATTAAACACATTCACACACAATTTGTCTTTAATTATAAAAAAATAATTAGCGCAACAAGACACAAGCTACTTGGTCGACGCCATGTTGTTATTATTTTACTTTGACAGATTAAAGTATTTTAGCGCCACCGTACGGTGGCACAATGAACCTCACGTTAACAAAAAAATTTTTTTAAAAACATTTTAAAGCCACATTTTTTAAATTCAATGTCATTGACGTTTTACGTCATCACTCTGTTTTTATTATAAAATATTCGAAGTTTACTTTAAATTATAAAGCGAGTGTAGCCAGCACCATCTTACGACTTATCTGGTATACGCTTTATAATACAAGGTGATTGAAAAGTCAAGTACCTACGATGTACCCAAAAATAAAATTGATGGCATAAATTTTCCATAATTTCAGTTATTTGAAACATAAATTTCAAGGCAATCATCGACGCAAAAAGTGGCAAAGTCAACAGTCAGCGTTTTCAAATAACTTCCTACAACTAATTACGCTTAATTCCGTAGTATGTAAAAATTAAAAATAATCTTTGGCGGTCATTTACTCAAAATTGAAGTTAAACCGTAAATTAAAACGCTTTGCACCAATGATACCAAACCAGAAAAATTTTTAAAGAATTTTTGAATCGAGATTACTACGATACACATACTTCGGCGGTCATAAAAACAAAAATTTCAATGTTACGACCTTATGTTTATTAAAGCTACCTACGACTAATTACACTTAAATCTTAAATATTTTCATAATTCAAATTAGTTGAAATTGGAATAAATGTCTGAATATGTAATAATTGAATTATATTTTATGTCAATCAAGTAAATGTCAAGCTGCTTACCCTTTCTAACTTTAAAAATGTCGTTACTGTAAAAAAATCGTTATTGCAATTAACCTTTTGCTAACTTCGTTATACACGACCCTCAAAATAATGTCCTGCTAAAGTCGTCCTGGTTGCAAAAGTCCATAATTTCTTGATCGAATATTATTGCACTAAAAGATTTAAAAAAATTGACCGCTAACCTACTTAATTTTTTTTTAAACTTAATAACTTTAAATTTCGCAACAGAAGTGCAATTTAAATTTATTTTTAGAAATGACCTTCCGGTAATTCCTTTTATGGACAACTTATTTATTTAAATTAACGATATAAAGCATTATTTGTTTAGTTGTAATTCCCATCCATAAACTTATTTTTAGAACTGCTAGGTAATTTCCTTTCTGCAACTTCACCTAAATCTGCTTCTATGGTTCAAAATCTATTAAGTAAATAGCAATTTTGTGAAAAACTTTATTCTACTTGACTTAATGCGTTTATAATATAACTCTTTATTCCAAGTACAACATTTAAAAAATGTGACCGCTCGGTTTCCTTCTTTTAACTAGCGTAAATATTTTTACTAAAACAATCAACGTTGAAACATTTAATAACACACATTTCTAAGCTATTTTTTATACCTCATAAATTTCATCGTGCATCATTTTGAGCTCAATATTTTAAAAATTAGACCGCCACAAATATTTTAGGTAGGTATTTTTAATTCCCAAATTTTAGCCAAAACAAATAATACGTTTGAATTTAAAACATTGTTTCTTGATCTTGTTTTAAAAAAATGACCGCCATCAATATTTCTTAAAATATACGTCAGTCGATTAAACCGTTGCATTTTTTTATTTTACAAATTTAACTTTGCAAGAATAAACCTTAAAAATAGCTAAAATATTTTGTTGTTTTTAGATATTATTAAGCTTTCACTTTTAACTAATACTTTTGCTGCCATCTTTTACATTTTGTTGGGCATTCAAAAAGTTTTATAAACTATGACCGCCAAACAATTTCAATTGATACCCAAAACGGTTTAACCATTTTACAGATCCCACCATGCAAGAGAGGACTTCAAAATTTAAAAACTTCAGTAAACGTTCTGGAAGCTAATAATAACTTTGTGAACGCTCTCGAAGATAACTTCGCGAACGTTTCAGTATAAACACAAAATTTTTAACCCGCACACATTAAACTAACTGCAGTAACTAACTTTTTTTTTATTAACCCACAAAAAAAACTGTTTTTAAATTTAGAAATAAAAACAATTTTTTGACCGCTTATACTTACCCCGCCATCAAATAATTATAAAACAAAACCTTATTACCAACATACAAAACATTGACCGCCAAATTATTTCTATCTTATAAATTATAGCTTCAAACGACGATTTTTCTTTTTTGATTTTTGCGAGTTCTATCGCGCAAAAATTTTAGTCGATTATTGAAAAAATATAATCAGCATTAAAAAAAGCAAACCACGAAAATGACCGCCAATTAATTTCGCTTTGTTTTAACAGCTAACCCACGTTATTCTTTTACAATTTCCTTCGAGTCCCGTCCAAAAATAATCTTAATCCTTAATTTGACGTCTAGAACTTAGCTGTGAAAAAAATAGACCGCCAAGCACTTCATTTTTATTATATTTATAGTGTAGACGGTTACCTCTTACAGATCATAATCTACAACCATTTCAATATAACTTAAAATTACCATAAGCATGGATTTGTAAAAATTGACCGCCAAACTATTTCTGCTTTAAAACTAGACCCAGCAACAATCTCAATATAAAATATTTGATGCTTACAAAAGGCAAACATTAAATATTTTTCAACTTCTTGTAGACTACACCCTTCAACAATTTTAATAAAACAATCAACATTAAAATTAACAAAAATTAAAAAATTCGTCCGCCCAAGTATTTTTAGTCGAATAGTCAAAAGATTGAACCACCAAAGAAATTGTTTTTTTTCCTTCTACAATGTTTTTAATAAAACAATTTTTAATCATTTCTCTTTCATTGTCTTCTAGCTAATCCAAAGCAGAATAATTTATTTTTTTTTCACAAAGGGCGGACCGCCAAAGTATTTTTGAATGTTTAAGTATAAATACAAATTTTTTACCCCGCCTTCAAATAAAAATAAAATAAAACGTTAGTACCAAGAAACGAAACATTGACCGCCAAATTATACTAAGTCATAATTTACAGCGAGCACTATGCCACTATCGTGCAAAAAGTTTAGTAGCGTTTGCTTTTAGCAGCTGGCCCATGTTACTCTTTAATGATTTGTTGCATCCAAAAATAATCTCCATCCCTAATACAATTTTCTATGCTTTATTTGATGTTTAAAACTAGCATAAACTTTCAAAAAACCAGTCCGCCGAACCTTCTTTTTTTAAATTTATAGTTTAGAACGGTTAAGTACTTTTTTTAGCTCTTTCAGATCACCTCGTACTACTATTTCAGTATAACTTAAAATGAACATAAACTTTGATTTGTAAAAAATAACCGCCAAACTATTTCTATTTTAAAATCTCTAGTTTAAAAACGTAAAGTTGTATTTCGTTTTTAAGCTTTTAGAAACCAACCTGCAAAAATCTCAATCTAAAATTCAACGTTATTATCTTCTTCCAAAAATTGCAACCATCGTTTAAAAGATTCGACAGCCAAAAAAATTGTTTTTCTTCCCTTGTGCAATGCTTTTAATGAATCCTTTTTTATTACTCAAAAATTCCAATTTTTTTCTAATTCCTACAACTGAAACCCTTTTAATTTATGATCTCTTTCAAACGTTTAAAATTAATATTAATAAAACTCAAAAACTAGACCGCCAAAGTATTTTTCCTTTATTAAAATGTTAAGTTATATAAGTTATAAAATGTTTGCTTTCAAAAGTTAAACTGATGAGTTATTCTTAAAGAAATGACAAAGCCAAATGATTTCGTTTTTTAAAATGTGTAGCCCAAAACGGTTAAACCATTTTACAGATCACACCATGCAACAGAGCCCTCAAATAATTATAAAACAAACTTTAGTACAAACATACGAAACATTGATCGCCAAATTATTTATCTTCTTCCAAAAATTACAATCAACTTGTTTTTAAAAGAATAATAGCAATAAACCGTGACTTTTTGTATACAACATTTTGAACAATTTCAATAAAACATTGGACATTGAAAATTAAGACAAAGAATTAAAAGATTGGACCGCCAAAAAAATTGTCCTTTTATTCCTTCTGCAATGCTTTTAATGAATCATTTTTTATTCTCCAAAAATTCTAAAAGTTTTTCTATACATACAACTGAAACCTTTTTATTTTGTGATCTTTCTCAACCGATTAAAATTAGTATTAATAAAACTCAAAAACTATACAGCCGAAGTATTTTTCCTTTATTAACGTGCTAGGCTACGAAAACAACAATTTTTGCTCTCCAATCTTTTAATAACACGATGACTATAATCTTTAAAATAAGATAATAAAAGTTGAATTTTACATTAAAAGCTTAAAAACGGATTACGACTTTATCTTTTTAAGCTAAAAATGTTTGGCGGTCATTTTTTACAAATTAACAATATTATGACCGCTTATACTTACCCCGCCATCAAATAATAATAAAAAAAACCTTATTACCAACATACAAAACATTGACCGCCAAATTATCTTATAAATTATAGCTTCAAACGACTGGTCGATTTTTCTTTTTTGATTTTTGCGAGTTCTATCGCGCAAAAATTTTAGTCGATTATTGAAAAAAAAATCAGCATTAAAAAAAGCAAACCACGAAAATGACCGCCAATTAATTTTGCTTTGTTTTAGCAGCTAACCCACGTTATTCTTTTACGATTTCCTTTAAGTCCCGTCCAAAAATAATCTTAATCCTTAATTTGACGTCTAGAACTTAACTGTGAAAAAAATAGACCGCCAGGCACTTCATTTTTTTAATATTCATAGTTTAGACGGTTACCTCTTACACATCACACTGTACAACCATTTCAATATAACTTAAAATTAATATAAACATGGATTTGTAAAAATTGATCGCCAAACTATTTCTGCCTTAAAAATAGACCCTGCAACAATCTCAATATAAAATATTTGATGCTTACAAAAGGCAAACATTAAATATTTTTCAACTTCTTGTAGACTACACCCTTCAACAATTTTAATAAAACATTCAACATTGAAATTAACAAAAATTAAAAAATTCGTCCGCCCAAGTATTATTAGTCGAATAGTCAAAAGATTGAACCACTAAAGAAATTGTTTTTTTTCCTTCTACACTGTTTTTAATAAAACAATTTTTAATCATTTCTCTTTCATTGTCTTCTAGCTAATCCAAAGCAGAATAATTTATTCTTTTTCACAAAGGGCGGACCGCCAAAGTATTTTTGAATGTTTAAGTATAAATACAAATTCTTTACCCCGCCTTCAAATAAAAATAAAATAAAACGTTAGTACCAAGAAACGAAACATTGACCGCCAAATTATACTAAGTCATAATTTACAGTGAGCACTATGCCAGTATCGTGCAAAAAGTTTAGTTAATTGCGTTTGCTTTTAGCAGCTGACCCATGTTACTCTTTTATGATTTGTTGCATCCAAAAATAATGTCCATCCTTAATACAATTTTCTATGCTTTATTTGATGTTTAAAACTAGCATAAACTTTCAAAAAACCAGACCGCCGAACAATTTCTTTTTTTAAATTTATAGTTTAGGACGGTTAAGTACTTATTTTAGCTCTTACAGATCACATCGTACCACTCAGTATAACTTAAAATAAACATAAACATTGATTTGTAAAAAATAACCGCCAAACTATTTCTGTTTTAAAATCTCTAGTTTAAAAACGTAAAGTTGTATTTCGTTTTTAAGCTTTTAGAAACCAACCTGCTAAAATCTCAATCTAAAATTCAACGTTATTATCTTCTTCCAAAAATTGCAACCATCATTTAAAAGATTCGACCGCCAAAAAAATTGTTCTTTTTTCCTTGTGCAATGCTTTTAATGAATCCTTTTTTATTCCCCAAAAATTCTAAAAGTTTTTCTATACATACAACTGAAACCTTTTTATTTTGTGATCTTTTTCAACCGTTTAAAATTAGTATTAATAAAACTCAAAAACTATACCGCCGAAGTATTTTTCCTTTATTAACTTGCTACGCTATGAAAGCAACAATTTTTGCTATCCAAAAGTCAAACTGATAAAGTATTTTTTAAGAAATAACAGCCAAATAATCTCGTTCTTTAAAATACGTAGCCCAAAAGGGTTAAACCATTTTACAGATCATACCATGCAACAGAGCCCTCAAATAATTATAAAACAAACTTTAGTACAAACATACGAAACATTGACCGCCAAATTATTTATCTTCTTCCAAAAATTACAATCATCGTGTTTTTAAAAGAATAATAATAATAAACCGTGACTTTTTATATACTACATTTTGAACAATTTCAATAAAACATTCGACATTTAAAATTAAGACAAACAATTAAAAGATTAGACCGCCAAAGTATTTTTAATACAACAATTTCACACAACACTATTATTTATTACCAAGATTTAAAAGATTAGATCGCCAAAAAGTTGTCCTTTTTTTCCTTCTGCAATGCTTTTAATGAATCATTTTTTATTCCTCAAAAACTCTAAAAGTTTTTCTATACATACAACTGAAACCTTTTTATTTTGGGATCTTTTTCAACCGTTTAAAATTAGTATTAATAAAACTCAAAAACTATACCGCCGAAGTATTTTTCCTTTATTAACGTGCTAGGCTATGAAAACAACAATTTTTGCTCTCCAAAAGTCAAGCTGATGAAGTATTTTTAAAGAAATAACAGCCAAATAATTTCGTTCTTTAAAATATGTAGCCCAAAACGGTTAAACCATTTTACAGATCACACTATGCAACAGAGCCCTCAAATAATTATAAAACACACTTTAGTACAAACATACGAAACATTGACCGCCAAATTATTTCTACCTAGCCGATTATTAAAAAAATATAATCAGCATTAAAAAAAGGAAACCACCAAACTATATTTTTTTAACTATAATAGTTTCAATCGCCAAAAGATAATGCAACAATAAATTTTGCTTTTCGTAAAAAAGAGGCCGCCAATTAATTGCGCTTGCTTTTAGCACGTTACACTTTTATGATTTGTCCATCCAAAAATAATCACCATCCTTTATTTGATGAATGAATGAATTAAAATAAAAAAATTAGCACACGCCGTCAAAAAACCAGACCGCCAAACCATTTTTTTTAAGTTTATAGTTTAGAATGGTTAAGTCCTTTTTTTAGCTCTTACAGATGACATAATACAACTGTTTGAGTATGACTTAAAATGAACGTAAACATTAATTTGTAAAAAATGACCGCCAAACTATTTCTGTCTTAAAATTTATAGTTTAAAAAGGTAAAGTTGTATTTCGTTTTTAAACTTTTGGAAACCACGCCTTGCAACAATCTCAGTCTAAAATTCAACGTTCTGACTTCTTCCAAAAGTTACAATCATCGTGTTTTCAAAAGAATAATAATAATAAACCGCGAGTTTTTATAGACTACACCTTAAACAATTTCAAAAAACATTCGACATTTAAAATTGAGAAAAATAATTAAAAGATTAGACCGCCTAAGTATTTTTAATCCAACAATTTCTACTTCATACCAAGATTTAAAACATTGGAGTGCCGAAGAAATTGTTCTTTTAATGAATTATTTTCTTATTCCTCAAAAAATCTTAAAATTTTTTTAACTCATACAACTGAAGTGTGTTTTTATTTTGTGATCTCTTTCAAACGTTTAAAATTAGTGTTAATAAAACTCAAAAACTTAAGCTATGAGAACAACAATTTTTGATCTCCAAAAGTTAAGCTGATGAGGTATTTTTAAAGAAATGACAGCAAAATAATTTCGTTCTTTAAAACGTGTAGCCCAAAACGGTTAAACCATTTTACAGATCACACCATGCAACAGAACCCTCGAGAATAATAAAATAAAACTTTAGTACCAACATACGAGACATTATTATTATTACGCCAAATTATTTCTATCTTATAATTTAGAGGTTCAAACGATTTTAGTCGATTATTAAAAAAATATAATTAGCATTCAAAAAAGGAAACCACCGAACTATCTTTTTAATCGCCAAAAGATAATACAACAATAAATTAAGCTTTTCGTTTAAAGAAAAATGACCGCCAATGCTTTTAGCAGTTGTAACCCTTCTGTAATTTCTTACTAGTCCCATCCAAAAATAATCTTTTATATGACGTTTAAAAGTAGCATCAAGTTTCAAAAAACCAGACCGCTAAACCATTTCTTCTTTTTTTTTAATTTATAGTTCAGAAAAGTTAAGTATTTTTAGCCTGTTACAGATCACATCGTTCAATAATTTCAATATAACTAAAAATCAACATAAAAAATTGTAAAAAATGACCGCCAAACATTTCTAGCTTAAAAAGATAAAGTCGTAATCCGTTTTTAAGCTTTTAGTCTAAAATTCAAACTTTTGATGTTATTTTAAAGATTATAGTCAATCTTTTTCTTAATATTTGATACTTACGAAAATTAAACCGTATTATTCGATTTCTTATATGTAGACTACACTCTACAACAATTTTAATAAAACAATCGACATTTTTCGACCGCCCAAGTATTTTTAATCTAACAAATTATAAAAGTTTTTCTAATTCAGATTCAAAATCTTGTTATTTTGTAATTTTGGACGTTTAAAATTAGTGTTAATAACACTCAAAAACTAGACCGCCAAAGCATTTTTCCTTTATTAACTTGTTAAGTTATCAAAGCGACATTTTTTGCTCCCCAATCTATTTATATCTCACGTTCGTATTTAAACAAGCGCTTAACGTTTGTTTGCTTTTGATAGCATTCTTAATTTTACGTTTTCTTTTCTAGGTCACGAGTGTTTCTACGCATAAACCAGACTAGTTTTAACAAAATTTAGAAATAGCTGTTTATTTACGTTTTTTTTTCCTAATGCTGAGAAATATCTCATTTTTTTTCTTGGCTCATTATCAAGACACTGAAAAACTTTTCTTGACTAAAAATACCTTACGTAACTTATTTATACGTAACCTGTTGGTTGCCATGCGTAGGCGCATAGAAATGAAGTTTCATCTGATAATCCACTGAACTTTAGATCGTTAAAATGACTGAATTACAAAGCATCGATAACATTTTGAAAAAATTGTCTTTAGCCGATCAAGAACAGGTTAATAAAATATTATACGGTTGTGGCTATAAGTAAGTGTTCATTTTTGTTTATTATCTTTGGGTGTGAAATTAGATTTTGCAGGACGATTGATTTAAGTGATGTACAAAGCGAGGATTTTGAAATTGCTGGTTATGAGTTTTTGGCAAACGCTGAACAATTAAGATGTCCGAGAATTGTACGAGTTGCTGCTTTTCAAAATAAGTTACCTTTGCCGACGTCCGCGCCTATTTTGGAGCAGCGCGCTGCTTTGTACGACTTAGCTAAAGATGCTATTAAGGTGGCAGCGAAGGCAAAGGCCAATGTTTTTTGTTTTCAGGAAGCTTGGAGTAAGATTGTTTTGTCGCCGGTGTGTTTTTTGTAATTTGGCGCATTCGCAGATATGCCTTTCGCCTTTTGTACCAGAGAAAAAGAACCTTGGTGTGAGTACGCAGAGTCTGCGGAAAACGGCCCTACTACAAAGTTTCTGCAACAGGTACTTTGGACTTCGTCTAAGTAGTGTGTGACGTCGACAATTTACAGTTTGTTAATCGGTGATGTCACAATACCTAAATTTTCTCACTTAATTAACCTTTGACGTTTTAAATTCGACCACAATTAAGATTGCATAGACAGGGGTTAATTATTTTGTTTTTTCTTTGGGTAGTTAGCAAAAGAGCACAATATGGTGATTGTCTCGCCAATTTTGGAACGTGATCAGGTACATGGAGATGTGATCTGGAACACGGCGGTGGTTATCGATAACCATGGCGATGTCTTAGGCAAACACAGGAAGAATCATATTCCGCGGGTTGGCGACTTCAACGAGTCTGATTATTACATGGAGGGCAACACCGGACATCCGGTTTTTGAGGTAGAGTCCGCGAGTACTTATCCCAAAATCGTATTGATATAATTTTAGACTGAATTCGGGAACATCGCCGTTAATATTTGTTACGGCAGGCACCATCCTCTTAATTGGTTGATGTTTGGGGTCAACGGCGCCGAAATCGTTTTCAATCCCTCAGCCACTGTAATAATAATAACGTCACGTGGTTTTAAGCCTTTCTCAACAAAAACGTGTTTTAGACCGGCGAGCTTAGTGAACCGTTATGGGGCGTTGAAGCGCGGAACGCTGCGATAGCTAATAGTTATTTTTCGGTGGCGATCAATCGAGTCGGCACCGAGGTTTTCCCACGAGGATTTGGAAATCCAACGCATACTGATTTTGGACACTTTTATGGGTCTAGTTATGTAGCGGCCCCGAACGGGTCCCGGACACCCGTAAGCAAATTTAACCCGACGTAAACCGTTACGATTCTTATCTTTCAGGGACTATCGCGAACGCAGAACGGCATCCTCATAGCCCAACTCGATTTGAACCTATGCAGACAAGTAAAAGATTTTTGGGGATTCCGTATGACCCAGCGTTTGGATTTATACGCGTCTTCTTTAAGCGCAGCTGTTAAGCACGATTTTACTCCACAAGTTATACGTAAATGAATCATACTACGATGCTGAATAAATAATTTAACAAAACTAGTTTTTTTATTTACACTTAAAGGTATCGGATTAAATGCGCAGCGGTGTTTACTATTGTATTTACGTGTAATTTCTTTCGTATCGATGACTAGTCTAATTGAAACGGTAGCATCGTGACCGAAACAATCCGAAATCGACTGACAAGTTCTGATCGTTTCCTTTGGCCTTAGGGGGGCTACAAGATAAATTGTTAAACGTGGTGTTAAATAATTTAGTCCACCATTGTGCGTTACCAAGTGTCTTTAATCAATCATCGTGCGCGCCCACACACCAAAATTAATGTAAGTAAAATTATTTTCAAAAAAAAAGTAACAAACGGCCTGGGTACTTTTTCCCTTCTTCCAAAGGGACCAATTAGAAAGGTTTGTTTTATTCAAGGACGTGGGTAATTAAACGAACAATTTGGAAGAAACCGCTCGAAATTAGCCTCGCAATTAAGAAAGCATTTTTTGGATTTGATTTTTATGCCGGTTTTTACGCGTTGCGTCTAAACGCGACGAGTAGATGTCGCGCGCTAAGTTGCAACGATGATCCGATAAAAAAGTTTATTGTTTCAGCGATTAAAATGTTATGTCTTGCATTTTCACTGAATTATTCATGTAGAGAACCAGTTTCGACGCAATTATTTTTTGCGCGTAGCTTAAAAAATGAAAGTTTCCACGGGTTATTCCCCAATTTTTGGCAAAGTTTTTTTGAATCTAGTTGGCTTAGTAATTACTTCAAAGCTATCTACGATTTAAAATTGCGTCACAGGATGTTTTCGTTCTAATTTATTTAAAAGCAAATGTCGGCAAAATGTTGAGTGTGCGCGTTGAAGCGACTACATCCCTTCCGCTAAGGGTAGGTGTAAAACAGCCCGAAACGCTCTTTGTGCCATGACCAGTTTCACAACACGCCACATTTTGAATCTAACAAAGCAAAAACGTGTTAGCTGACGTATTTGCAGAAACCTTCACGTTTATTGATTTTTAATCAGCTGGTAAGCTTTAACTGTTACTAGAATATAAAACACGACCCTGATTGCTTTTTTTTTGTGCAAAAATTGCATTACGTCACGCTGACTTTCCCAACTCATAAAAGAGCGCCATGTTTTTCTAAAATTACATGATCGTTTCCTGGAACTTTTAGATTTCAAAGCTTGGGTCGTTGACTGACCCTCAGCGTACCTATTATCAATCGTTCTCTCAATCAGGTGTTTTCAATTTCTCAATTGAAAACCAGAGCGCGATAAAGTTATTGACCTGTTTTTGAATCGCATTGTTGAATCAAGTACCTCTATTTCCCGTCACTATCAAAATTAACCAGGTCACATCAACGACAGCGGACTTTTCCACTTTGAAAAGTCTCGCAATTTTCAAGGTCTTAGTTTAGCAAGACGGAGGGCTTGGCAAATAAAAAAAAATTATATCACGAGGTTGAGATAAACTAGTCCACGTCAAAGCATCTTGTAGACGTAGCCGACGGCACGTAAAATTAGAATGGCTCAGTGGGTGTGTCTCTCAATTATTTGCTATGACGTTCAAGTCTGTTAACTGGTGACGTTATTCCTTCGAGCGGAAATAACAGCGTTGCCAAATACACTTAGGAAAAGTAGTTTGCAGTTTTTGGCACACCATAACTCTTTGGCATCGCGTTATAACACGTGCACGGTGGAGGTGTGCGTTCCCCAGTCACTCATATATAAGAACCCAACTGCCAAACACCTCAGTTTCGTGCAATAAACAATCAGGTAAGCCGTGCTTATAAAACAAAAGCTTTATAAAAAAAAACAAACGCTAATCCATAGCCGCCTAAACACCAAATTAAACATCCCCATAAACCTTTAATAACGAACTAAATCTATATTTCCACTTAATTCCATTCATAGATAACACGCTTCTTATCACAACAAAAGACGTTAATTGCAAATTTACTGTAGCAATGACGTCTGAAGGGCACCGACTAAAAAACACACAATACGTAATTTCCTCAATTTTTCTCTCAACTGACACTTTACAACTATAACTGGACAAAACCGGTTCGGCTCGCTTCAAATATCAAAAACGATTTATTATTTAAAGTTATTGTTAAATTACATAATGCGAAGGTCTCTGCAATTAATCGCCAAAATTTAGCCTCAGACGGTTATTATTTAATCTACGAACGAATTACCCACCGTCCTGTTTACTCACATTCAAACGATAAGTTTCGTTGTTTTAGATCCCAAAAAAAAAAACACGAAGAAAATAGGGAGTATTTAAATTGGGACATTCACCGAGTGCATTTGTTTTCGGGACTCTCGGCTCTTACTAAGCCGAGTTTAATCGTCCCGTTTTAAAAAAAAATAGATTTAAAGATAACAACTATCGTCAGTTTCTTATCGAGCGCAAATAAAAAATAGCAAATAGTATATAAAAAGTTGAAGTACAGCGATTACTGCTAAAGTAGACGATGGAAGCGATACAATTTACTTTGGGCGAAAAGAAATTGGAGTTGGTAAAGAAACCAATTCCAAAATTGACGGATTCCAAACAAATTCTAGTTAAGGTTGCGTACTCAGGTATTTGTGGAACTGATCTGCATATTATCGAAGTAAGTAGTTTAAGTGTAGGTACCCGGTACTACTTTTAAAAAAATTTAAGGGCCATTTTCCGTGTAACGCCAATGGACTGGTACTAGGACACGAATTTTCTGGAGTTGTAGTTGACGTCGGTAGCGAAGTGAATCACGTTAAAAAAGGTGATAACGTGGCTGTGGACCCAAATAAGTAAGTTGTTTTTGTTACAGTACTCGATATTAACCAGGTACTTTTTACAGTGGCTGTGGAGTTTGTCATTTTTGCCACTCGGGCGATCCGCATTATTGCAAAAGTGGAGGAATTAACAGCACAATTGGCATTTATAAAGACGGTGGCTGGGCCGAATACGTTTTGGTGCCCGAAAAACAAGTGCACAAATTAACTGAAAACATTACTTTAGAACACGGTAAGAATAACCGTGTTAATTGCTTTAATCCCAACCATGGAAATTGCAGCCGCTTTAACTGAACCGATATCTTGCCTGTCCCATGGATGGGACCTCATTTCTCCCATCACCATGGGCGATAAAATATTAGTAACCGGTGCTGGAATCATCGGTAATTTATGGGTAGCTTTACTGCATTTACAAGGCCATAGAAGAGTCACTGTGTCCGAACCTAACACGTCTCGTCGCGAACTACTGAAGAAACTAAGTAAGTTTCAGACAGACGTCCTTAACCTGCTTTAACAAACTTTCATGGTACTTGCAGACACCGGCTTCCAATGTGTAACACCGGAAGAGCTCAAAGAAAAACAAGCGAAGGATTCCGATTACCTTTTCGATTTAATTATCGATTGTACCGGTTCGGCACCAGCCATCGAACACGCGTTTTCCTTATTAAACGCTGGAGGAACTTTATGCATTTTCGGCGTGGCACCTCCACACGCCAAAATCAGGTACGTAAAGCAACGTCGACTTAAATTCATTACAATGAAATCTTTCCAGTATTTCACCATTCGAAATATACAAAAAAGAAATTAGAATAGTTGGGGTTAACATTAACCCGTTTAGTTTTCCAAAATCGTTGGGTTTCTTAGAATCGCTAAGCGACAGGTACCTCAAATTTGATAATTTAGGGGTCAAGACTTTCGCTTTGAAAGATTACAAGGAGGCGTTGGACGATTTGAAAAAAGGCGCAATCGCCAAAGCCGTGTTTAAGCTGTGAATTTTATAAAACAAGTGCAAGTTTATTTTTTTATGAAGCATTTTGTATCGTTGACGTTTAAATGAGTTTTAATATTTGTGTCAAAATAGAGTTAGAAAAATTTGTATATAGATTCTTAGATGCTAAATAATTTAGCAGCAATTTTTATTTATCCGAAACGTGCTTATGTTGTAGTTGCTTAAGTTTTAACATGTAATAAAATGGACCAATTTATTGCTTTATTTCAGGAGTGAGTTTGTAGGCGACATACATAGAAATTGTATAATTGCCCGTCATCAATGACATAAAAATTTGGTTTTGGTGAAATTAATTATATGAAGTTGGCAGTTGGTTATAAATGTTGCTGCCTATTTATTTGTCGACAACAGAAATTTGCTATTTATTAACTTTTTGAGTTCCTATAATATGCTGTATAACTACTAATGAATTAAAAGTGAAGCGAAAATCGGCCATTTGCAGAGTAGGCAAAATATTGGTTAATGACAAATAGTCATGGCTACCATCTTGTGGGCATCTCACGAACTGCTATCAAAGAAAACTATACATAAACTAAACGATACATTTGCCCGGCTCCCGCGTTGACACAGCACCATAACACCAGAGACTATGGCGGGTATTATGGACGCCAGCAGGTACACTGGTGAAACGATAACCTGGTCCGGCTAAGAAAATTGCTCTCACAGCTAATAAAAAAGTCAGTAACCATGAATCACACCAACGTTACAAAATACTGAGGAGCGACCTGCGAAAAGAATTTAATAAAGCAAAGAACAAGACATGGCTAGAATTATGCAGGAGCATATATCACGATCCATGGGGGAAAGGATATACGGTAGCTACGAAAAGGCTTAAAAAAGCCCAACCTTGCATGCTACCCAATCATCAACAATTATACACGGCCATAAAAAAACGTTTCCCCAAAAAACCATCTAGGGATGTACACATGATACCTATCCCCTCCCCCCACCACCTTTCTCAAAAGAGAACGTAGTCGTTACTGCCAAAAACTTAAACAATAAGGTTACGGCTAACAACCCCGACGTGCTGACACGCCTCACGAACCACGTGCTCCAAACTCAATCCTTTCCCGAGCCTTGGAAAAGAGCCAGGCAAAAATGCGCCAAACGAAGCAAGTTCATATAAACCCCTCTGTTTACTAAACACTATTATTGCTAAACCATACGAACGCCTAATACTTCACAGAGTGTAGACTCGCGTAAGCACCAGGAGAACTAAAGAACTCCGTGTCTTGGTCACGCTAGATGAGAAAAATGCATTCAACTCCCTAGCGTAACCAGTCATAATTGAGGCACTCGAGGAGAAAAAAGTTGAATATTACCTCACCAACATCGTAGCAAACTATCTTAATAATAGAAGTTTCGATGGATTATAAATTCTTCAGGTGACCTGCGGGGTTCCACAAGGGTCAGTATTGAGACCGTCTTTGTGGAATGTCACATTTGACAGTATACTAAGAATGGACCTCAGCTCACATCGCGTTTGCGGACGACATTCTCATAATGACCAGTGCAAGGATAGAAGACGAGCTCGCGGGAGTGACTCTAGCGTCTTTGGTTCTAACTACATGAATTGATTCGCTCATTCCAACGAAAAAACCAGTCACCGTACTTAGCCGAACGAGAAGAAATCTTGGATGCCATTTTGCTGATCACCATTACAAGGATCATTGGTAAAAACTTCAACAAGAAGTTTCCATTGCGGAACAAAATTTTTTTGTTAGTCTACGCTATAATGTTGTTGCATAGAGATCAAGAAAAGTTAACGCTGGACCATTCAGACTTGTTCTAAAACCAGAGCTAGACATGTCGCACCAAAGACTGTCACCAAGAACCTTTTTCTCAATATCAAGGTCAATAACGGGACGAAAAATGGTCTACACATCTTGGCAGTGAACCTATACGAAGACGCTAAACCAGAAGCAAATTGCAGTAAAAACAGCAGTTTACAAACCTTTACAAAACGGAATTCCGCCATTACACAATCCTACAAACGACCCTTCAATTCGTAACTTAAGTTGTCAGCTCTTGGCCAGCAGATCAGAACTGGTCCTGATTGTTCCAAAGTCCGAGACAAAGTGTAAAACAGCAGACAAGATTAAAACTAATGAAGGTCTTAAATCCTACCACGCTCGGTCTACGACTAAACCGAGTGACGAAACTCCGGCCTTGTGATCAGACCGCAATGCAAAGTCCTTCCTAGGATTTCTTTTTCGGACGTTCCATCTAACCTTTCCCCCGAGCAATTAAAAAAGCCGATCCCCGAGCAAAATTTCGATGCCGCCTCTGACAAAATAGTTAAACAGGCTCAAGAACACCTTAAGGTTAAGGGCAAATATGTCATTGAAGTAACTTCGGAGGTATGAAAGTACCTAATAGTCAACCGCCAAGTCTACGTGGCCTGGAATTCATGCGTGTGCGTATCTTAAGATGCTTCAAGTGTCAGAAATTCAGTCGCCAACCAAGTGACTGCAAGAGCGCTCGCTCAATGCGGTAATTGTGCTGAAAAGCACGATACGAAGGATTGTCCAAAAGCCGCAAATTGTATAAGATATGACCATAAATGCGATGTGATAAAACACAAGGCGTCTTCTAACAAATAACCGACGTACTTAAAGAGACTTGACGCCAAGATACCTCATACCGATTATGGACAGTGAGAACGCTTCTCTGGCTTTTAGGATTGCGCAAGTAAATCTTCAGCGTTCTCGTGCTGCGACCTTGGAAGTCATGAGCTTCTCTTCCGACAATGACATAGATGTTTTACTGACCCAAGAACCATATGTGTATAGTTTTGGTTCAGAAAATAGGCCTTGTCCTTCAGCAGGATCACTGCATCCACTTCTATGCGGTATTTCTCGATCCCTTCAACGTCAAACGCATAGATCCCTTCAAGTTGAACATAGCTGTCAGCGCCCTACTTGCTACTTATCTTCCACTAGAGCTAAGTGTCACGATCCTAATTCTATTGTCTCGATTAATAAGCTGACCAGACTGATCCTCGAATCTAGCCAAAATGCGCGCTTCACCAGTATAAACTGGCAGTAAAAAACGCTAGATTTACATCATGGCAAAGGTTTGTAGAGAGAAGTTTGGCGGCGAATCCGTAGAGATTAGTTTATAGAATATCCTCAAAAATATTTCTTTCTATCCAACCACACTCCAACGTCAGTGATGGTGCCCGATACGCTCTCACAGAGATCGACACAATCAAGTCAATAATTACTTCCTTGTTCCCAGACGACGATCCAGCGAACGACGGTCATTTACCAAACCCGATTTATATCCCAAACTTTTGCAAACATTTAATCCCAACGCTGAACTTCGTGCTCACATCGCACGAACCTGATACAGCCCATCTGACTCCTCTAACTAGGTAATCCTTTGTTCTCGTAACATATCATAAACGTTCTATCCTATATGTGGCGAACTAGAACCAAGCAAGTTCGGGTGGTTTGGTGGGTCCACATCCTCCACCTCCACTACACAAATTGTAATCCTAACTAACTCGCCTAAAATAATAGTCGAAGTACACCAACGATCCGTCATGGCACCATTTCTGTAAAAGATATTGGAGACGAAGAATCCATGAGTCTAGTATGAAGCTTCTTGTAACGATACCACCATGGTGCTTTTTGATTAAATAACGCAATAACCAATAGCAGGTGACCATCAAATAGAAAGACGAATTCGACTGTCATCTCCGTGAACAACACCCCGTGAAGGCGTTTGCTTACTTAGCTGTTCAGATTGAGATGTGTGCTGAAGGCTTGCTATTTCATATGCATATATCTTTAATAAGACAACTTTGGCTAAGCTATAATTCGAGTTATGAGCGAAGTTATGCAAAAGTTAACTATTAAAAAACAAGACAAACACACTTGACGCAATTGGTTGTTAAAAAAATTAAAGTGAGAGATTAGAAAATTGTATTGGTTCGAATAACACATAAAACAACACATATTCAACCAACAGATTCAACAACCGATACGTACTAACACTAATTTTCTGCGTCGTATAATCTAACGACGTCGAGTGGTTTAGCGGGTAGATTCGTGACGGGACATCGATGTTGGGTTTGTAAATGTTTCACGATGCACGGAAAACAAAACACGTACCTAAAGAGCACGATAAGAGCAATCATTAACTAGTAAGTTTCTTACCCCGAAACGGGTAGCACGGTCGGTATCTTCCAATTCTGAAGGCACAACGGACAACGACCTTTGTAATCGCCAGATTTCCTATCCAACTACAATCAAGCGTAGCTTAATATAAAGAATCCGTTATGTGAGACTAAACGTACCGGCGGTGGAGGCACATTCGGCAAAGCTGAGAAATTATAATTCGATTGCTCTTCGTTCCAAACTTGTAAAAACTGCATAAAAAAAGACAGCAGCTCCAAGAAACTTTGCAACGAGTTTTCGAAAAAACCTTTTCTAAAATCGTTCAAACTAAAATGAAAGTAATAAGTTAACGTGGGAGTGTTTATATGGAAGCGTACCTTAAATTCCCTCGGATTAAGGCTGACCAAAACGCGGGCGCAACAGTGGCGCTGGCATACACCAGTTTCAGTTTCAGTAAGCGTAACGACAATGATTGATACTCGCTCGAATTCGACATGTACGACAAGTACTGTACAAAAGTCAGCGATCGATGAGTAATTTGGTATAAGGTGTACGTGAACATGAGTAATCGTTTGCAAATACCTGAAACGTCCTGAAACGTGAATATTAGTATTCGCGTTCGCTGATATGAAAACTTTACCTTTTTTAGAGTATTTTCCGCATGTTCCAACTTGTATAACTGCACCTTCTCATCAACTTTACGTTTTATGTATGGCAGTAAAACGATAAATATCAACGACAATTTTCTTTCAGCGTCTGTTAATGATTTAGTCTTTGTTGAGATTCTTTGCAAACCATAGAAATATTCGGAAAATCCGGCATCTGAAAACAACTAAGTGTTGCTAGAACGACTCACTCGTCGGGAGTGGTCGTAAGTAAAAAAAAAATCAGATTGATATAGAGGATTAACAAAACGTAGATGCAGATCAAAGTAAAGACCGTGATCGCCGAGCACTTTAACCAAAAACTGACAATTTTATACGTTCCGATACGTATTGATACTGATACGTATCGATAATACGTATTAATAATGCAAGTATCGAAACTTGGATACGTATTCATGTTCCATAAGTATCGATGTTCCGATACGCATCGATGTTCCGATACGCAGCAATGTTCCGATACGCATCGATGTTCCGATAGACATCGATGTTCCGATACGCATCGATGTTCAGATACGCATCGATGTTCCGATACGCATCGATGTTCCGATACGCATCGATGTTCCGATACGCATCGATGTTCCGATACGCATCGATGTTCCGATAGACATCGATGATCCGATACGCATCGATGTTCAGATACGCATCGATGTTCCGATACGCATCGATGTTCCGATACGCAGCGATGTTCCGATACGCATCGATGTTCCGATACGCAGCGATGTTCCGATACGCATCGATGTTCCGATAGACATCGATGTTCCGATACGCATCGATGTTCAGATACGCATCGATGTTCCGATACGCATCGATGTTCCGATACGCAGCGATGTTCCGATACGCATCGATGTTCCGATACGCATCGATGTTCCGATAGACATCGATGTTCCGTTACACATAATGCATCCCCCACTCATAATAATGAAACCAATAGCATAAAACAGCAAATACAAACACCCATTAACATATACCTGAACAAAGAACTGCGTTTGCATTGTGGACCTGTAGTTTATGCCTACTTACAATGACATCACATTAGAAAAGCTCGAATAATACGACAGTCAAGTCCGAAATCATGTGATAGCTAGACATGTTCCCTAAACCCAGTACAAAAAACTTCCAGAACAGGAATCTTTCGTGTGGAGTTGTAGGTCTCCCATCAAACGCGTCCCCAAGTGGTGGATAGAGGAACGTCCCCTAGATATGGGAGGCACTAGGGAAATCAAATATCAGCGCGAACCAAAACCTTCAGGCAAAGACGTGCCTTTAGTCTCGTAAGACATCGTCCTAAGGGAGCGATCCCCAACAGAAAAGACAAAGCTGTGGATCAGTCTCAATTTATATAATGGCGGAACCAAAAACTACACTACTCCAGGGAGGTACCGTAGAACACGGAGAATCCCTCACTGAACATAGCCTCTGTAGAACTATGCTAAGACAGCCCCACGGATTCTGAGGGGGAGGGGGAATTTCGCTTAAATAAATCGATATCAGAACAAAAACCAAATACCACTAAAAAAAATGGTCCAATGGTTCCATCCAAATCTGTTTAATCCTAGACCAAGAAGTAGTCCAGTCGGCAGTACACAAGAAAGACGTCCCAGACCTCAATTAGATGAAGTACAGCAATCTGGAAATTCTAACTCCGAGGACAACATGAGTAACTGCCCCCCAACTTGGCAGAGGGTACCACAAACCCGAAAAAAGTTGTAGATCTGATCAGACAAAAAGGACTAATAGAACATACTTTCAATGTCAAAGGTGCCAACAATATGATCACACCAAAAACAATTGCATGAGGCCATACAGATGTGTAAAATGTGGGGAAGGTCACAAAACATCAGATTGTTTGAAAAAGGACAAAAACGCTCCTGCAAAATGTGCATTACGCCCATGTGATCACCCCGCTACTTACAAAGACTGCGAGGTCCATAGACAAATCCTAGCCAGAAAAAAGAAGGTCATCTATCCAAGAACACAACCAGCAGAGCAAACATCAACTTCTACAGTACTACCATCACATCCCAACAACTCAACTAGAACAGTCCAAAACAATCCTAAAATGACATATGCAAGAGCTACTGCTGGGCATCTACAGGAATCCCTACCAGAAGAAAACAAGAATAACGCTCAACAAAGTTCCACACTGGAAAAATTGCTGATCAAACAAAATAAAAATTAGATCAACTCTTTCAACAAATAGGTACTCTACTAAACCTATTGACAGTCATTGCCAAATTAAAGCCTTAATGGCTTCCCTTCGAATTGCTGCGGAGAACATTAATGGACTGTCACCCAACATAATTGAACTAAAATCTCTAATTATAGTAAACAAATTGGATATCGTTCTAATTTCTGAATCACATTGCACACCCAGAAGTTCCTTCCAAATAAAAGGATACAATATATATTTTACCCCACACCCGGATGGAAGAGCTCATGCTGATTCAGCATTAATAATCAGGTCAAATTTCACTTCCTAATGGAAAATTACACCTCACGCCACATCCAAGCAACCACAGTACAGATAGAGGACCGCACTAGTCCCATCAAAGTATCTGCAATATATTGCCCTACCAAGCACGTAATATCTGAAGAAATGTTTGGGGACTACTTTCAGACTCTTGGAAACAAATTCATATCAGGAGGTGACTGGAACGCTAAGCATACATTCTGGGGATCCTGTACTACCTAACCGCGAGGTCGTACATTGAAATCCTGCTTAGAAGCAAACCACCTACAGCCGTTAGCAACAGGGGAACCTACATACTGGCCATTCGATCCCAAGAAATTTCCTGATCTCCTTGATTTCTTTGTTACTAAACGATTAGGACACCTGTACTCGACAGTAGAAGTCTGATCACACCCCAGTAATAATCACCGTGACTACTACCCCAAATAGCCAAGAACAAGTGGAATCCTTGTACAATCATAAAACAGATTGGGAGGGGTTCCGTAGTTATCTTGAAGAAGATTTAGAGCTTTAAGTTCCATTAAAGACATCCGAGAACATTGAAGACTTCTGTGTACACATAACCAACCTGATCCAAGTTGCACTCTGGATAAATACACCAAATGTAAAACCAAAATCAGCTAGTGTCTCATATCCTTGGGAAATCAAGAATAAAATCAAAGAGAAACGCCGCCTAAGACGAACCTGGCAACAATCAAGACATCCCGATGATAAACCTGAATACCGGAAAGCCGCAAAAGAACTAAAAGCAGTCCTTTCCCTAAAAAGAAAGCTAGAAAACGTGACTCCCTATGGTAAACCTGAATACTCCATATGGAAAGCTGCCAAAATATCTGGCAAACCGCAGCAATGTTTCCCCCCTATAAATCATCCACAGCTTGGGCAAGGACTAACACAGAAAAATCGGAGACATTTGCTAAGCATCTGGCCTCAATATTTAGATCAAACGAAAGTCTTGTTGATGAAAGTGATATCGATCGGATATTAGTTGGGACATGCAAATGGGCTCACCAATCACACCTACTTCTCTGAAAGAAATTTTAAGAGAAATCAAGTTGTTAGATGGTAATAAAGGACCCGGCTTCGACTTGATCACCCCTAAAATCCTAAAAGAGCTCCCAAGAAAAGACATATCTCATTTGGCTTGCCTATTCAACGCAATTATCCGAATATCTTATTTCCCACGCATCTGGAAAGTTTCTTAGATAATAATGATCCACAAGCCAGGAAAACCTGCTCATGAGACTTCTTCCTACAGGCCAATCAGCATGACACCTGTACTCTCTAAGCTATGGGAAAAAATATTTTCAACCAGGCTAAGATCAAGTATGGATGATTGCGACATAGTACACCAATTTGGATATCGAAAATCTCACCCCACCGCATATACCAAATAGCAAGACAGGGCCTTGAACAAAGACAATACTGTTCTACGGTCTTTCTAGATGTGAAACAGGCTTTTGACAAGGGTCCTCTATGCAAGGTTAAGGGGAAGCTGCCATATCCATTTTTCCTTATAATTAAATCCTATCTGGCTGATAGACCATTCCAAGTGAAACACGGGGAAGCTAGATCGTCTCTGTACACAATAGAAGCAGGGGTTTCACAAGGTACAATACTTGGCCCTATGTTGTATAACATATTTACATTTAATCTCCCTATATCAGATGGGACCACTGTTGCTACCTATGCAGACGACACAGCCAACCGACAGCATCCCTCAGAAGGCTATAGTGACAAAATACAGCATTTGTTAGACAAGACAAATAAATGGCTACAAAAATGGCGTATCCTTGTTAGCACCGAGAAATCCAGCCACATCACATTCACCCTAAGGAAAGGAGAATGCATACCAGTAAAACTAGGTCACAATGTTTTGCCACACTCCAACTGTGTAAAGTACTTGGGTTTCCATCTAGACAAGAGATTAACTTGGAGAAACCATATTAAAAAGAAAAGGGATGAAATTAACCACAAGTTCAAAAACCTGTACTGGCTCATTGGCAGTGCTATCAGTTGATAATAAATTGCTCATCTACAACTGGATACTGAAACCTATATGGACCTATGGTGTTCAACTGTGGAGCACGACCAGCAAAAGTAATAAGACTCTGCCTGCAACGAGTACAAAACAATATACTACGCACTATAGCAAACGCTTCATGATTCACCAGAAATGATGAAATTCACGAGTACCTGAACATACCGACTGTAAATGCCGAAATAGAAATTTAGAAACAAAAATACACTGTACGTCTCGCACGTCACTCCAACCCATTGGCCACTGACTTGCTGAACCAATCCTATGCAGTGAAAAGACTGAAAAGGAAGTCTGTACTTGAAGTGGGAAATTGACTGCCCTAAAATACATGTAGCACACAACAGACCCGCTTATAGTCATCCAGACTGATTGCAGATACAAACCCAAAAAAAACAGGAATCTGTACTTTTTTTCACAGGTAAGCTGTAGATTCAAACTATATTCCTATTGGTTCCCAGTTAATATTTGTTGCCATAAACCACTCCCCTTTTTAACAACAACCTGATCTAAATTACCAACTGTGATGTTTACATCAAATATAAAACCTTAGAGCATCCAGACTTTAAAGCTAATGGTAGTTTCCACGAATAAATTCCACTAGAATCAGCACACCGCAGTTTAGAGTGCAGCTTCAAAACATGCCACACCCCTTACTAACATCAACCCAATGAGAATTTCTATATTAACAAAGATTTTTAATGAATGCATCAGAAACCAAAAGTATACAAAAACAAACGAAAACACCAAAATTTTATAATAAACTAGAAGTAAAAATACCTTTCGTTCTTAAATAATGTTCCTGCAAGAATCCGTTTAAAACCAAAAACACTTCATCGTAATAATGCGTCAACCAGCCGAATCTGTTTGGACTTGCAGTGGCTAGAAACTATAAACAAATGATTACACAGAATGCCTATTATTCCTGCTTACCAAAGCAATCTTCCGAAAAGCTGGATGGATCACATCGTTCAAAGATCTATGTGCTATTACATCAAATATCGATGGTTTAACATCGTAGGTAGCTGTATAGTGAGCTACATTTGCTGCCATTAAATTTTAAATTCAAAAACTACTTCACTTGTAATTATTAAAGTTTAGTTATTAAAATGTGTCTTGAAGCAGTGTTGCCAATCAAAAAATTCCGATTTTATTGTTTTGGGCCAATTTTGGGCAGTGTTGCCATGAAACAGTAACAATTATCAGCTGTTGCCGGCATAGAAGTAGTGACAAGGACTGTCAAGTTCAAAAGTCATTTATTTATAGTATTTTATGTGCCTATACTTGGCCCATAAATCGCTGAAACTTTTTAATACCCGATTACCACATTTTCGTTATTACAGCTGTACGATGGTGAAAAAAGCCTTGGTACTTATTGCTGAGGGGACTGAGGAAATGGAGTGCGTTATAAGCGTAGACGTTCTGCGTCGAGCTGGAGTAAGCTTCATTGACTGTTACGAAACCTTAAAGCAGTTGTTAATTCCAGGTGGAGGTTACACTAGCCGGTATTGCAGGCAACGACCCTGTTAAGTGTAGTCGTAATGTTGTTGTAGTACCAGACAGTAGCCTCTGTGATGCAACCAGTAAAGGTCCTTATGATGCAATTGTATTACCCGGTGGCCTAGGTGGATCTAAAGCATTCGCCGAATGCAAAGAATTAGGACAACTCTTAAAAGAGCAAGAAACTGCAGGACGTATTGTTGCAGCAATCTGTGCTGCCCCAACTGCTCTTAATGCACATTCCATCGCACTTGGTAAAAGCATAACATCGTACCCATCAGTCGAAGCTCAAGTAATGCAAAATGCCAAATACAACTATAAAACAGATAGTGTTGTCGTCGATGGGAATTTAACCACCAGTAGAGGACCAGGCACCGCTTTCCAATTTGCTTTATCCCTCGCTGAGCAACTAACCGGTAAAGAAAAAGCCACAGAAGTAGCTAAAGCAATGCTGCTTTAAAAAAATCTTTATTCTTTATACTACAATTTGTTTGTTAACAAATAAATTAAAATCTAGTCGAGTCGCCACTCTTTAACTATTACAATACCAGAATCTCTAATCGCTCTTAACATGTTTTTTACGTATCTTCAAATCGCTTTTTAAAGTTTCATATAAATTGCTAATATCGAACGCCGCCTTAATATTCTCCTCCGAAAACAAAAACTTAACAATCTTTCCTTTGGTATCAATCAATGGTCTCCGATCGACTTCTTTCCCATCTTTAAAAACTAGCATTGTCGGTAATTGCTTACTTAAACTACTATCGTTGACGTGATACTTAACACCCGCATCCGGGTATCGTCCAACGTCGAGTTTACCAAATTTAAAATTATCCAAGCCGTAATCACTACTAAGCTTCGCAAAAATTGGTGCAAAATTCACACACGCCGGGTTCCAAACTGTATAAAAAGCAACAATCCAAACAACGTGTTTATCCCGTGCTAGTTCTTCGTCTAAGCTATTAGGACCTCGGAAATAAATAACTTTATCAGGACCGGAATATGCCGGTTCAGGTAGTAACAATCCCATTACTAAAACTCTCCAATTAACACCGACGCATAAAGCCAAACATACTTACATACGAACACGATCGTGTAAACTATACCCATTATAAAATCGGCGTAAAACCATAAAATTAAATTAGCAACTTTCGTGTATATAAAACTCGACGATAAATAATTTATCATAGTCACGCTACCAGTTTTACGGCTCCTTATCATTACGACTATAACGAGAAAAAACAAAATTTCGGTTTCTCTCTAAAAAACGTCTATTAATCAGAAGTAGGTGTAATCTTGTTGGTTTTACCCCATCGAATTCACACTCTTCCACCGTGAACAGGTAGTTACAGATGCCAGGTGTTTTTCGGCATATTATGTATGAAAAACTTAATATTATGTTGAATACGTAATATGGCTTAATCAGTTGTCGAAAATCTTGTTTGAAAGACATTGTTAATTAATTTTTTTAATAGAAGAAAAATATTTACAACTTTTTTAATTAACGCAATGTTACCAATTGCGCAAAAAAATTACCGGCGATGTATAGGCAACACACACTACACAACGCTTTGAAATGTGATCAATTGTTTATTTATCTGTTTCTCATCCGCTGCTAATAGCCGCTGAGTCTATCTGAATACACCCAGTGTTTAGTTTTTTATTCCAAACCTTTCAAAAAAATTCTATTTAAAAAAAAAACAACATTTTTACTCATGTTTAAAAAGAAGAGAAAATTTTGTCTTTACCAAAACTTATTTTGTCTAATACTGTGTATATATGTACATAAGAACTACATTCTGGAGTTTGAGGTTATATTTCTAAATTTTTTTTTAAGAAACAATGGAAGGGTATTCGTTGTACATGCATTTAAAATAAATTTAAATGAATGCATTTTGTGTTTTAGGTGCTACGATATAAGAGATATTGTTGTTGTATGCCCGTTCGACAAAACTCACTGTATCGCACAGAGTCGACTACAACGACACATCATAAAATGCAGCCGAAACTTTCCTAAACATTTCGTGTGCCATTTCAACGCTCTGCATCGGTTTTTAACTAAAGAAGAACAAGTTCAACACATAATGTTATGTCCTAACAAATCGTTTACTCAACCGTGGCGGTATGTATCAAGATCGGAGAAAAATTGGTCTAGTAGTGCGCCCGTGCATACACCTAATGCACAAACTTTTAACATGGAATTAGAAGACTGGAGTGACGAGTATAGATATAATTAGTAGCTTTTTATAACTTTTATAATGTGATTATTTTTGTTGACCTTTATGACTTAGATTGGTTAACTCTAAAATAAATGTGATTACAGGGGATATCTAGAAAATGTAGTTAATTCTTACATAATTCTATTGCATTATGCCAACTTTCAGTTGTAAAAGTTACTTCTAAAGTTTTAAAATATTGAAAAGCCTGAGTGAAATCGAAAAGGTAAAAGTATGGAAAATTTATTTAATTCAAACAAGGAACTGCGAAGCTTTCTTAGCTGAGACAGGGCTTTACTTCGAAAACATTTGCAGTTTCATCAAATTTTTATTCATTCGCGAATAAATTTGATTTGCTTTGTAGTATTGAAGGCATCATGAATTAAATGCTTCTAAAGCTGAGCGTAAATCAAATATTAATGATAATTTCATTCTTTGGCATCAAGTAGAATTGGGAAACCTTTTAAAACATTTTTGCCAGTTATATACGAAACGTAAATACACAAAAATTATGTTCACGCACGTTGTAAAACAAGAAAAATATAGTTTTTGCATAAAAGAAAGCGATAGGCACACTTTTAAATATTATTCTTGATTCATTTTTAAAAAATGAAACGCATCAGTGTTTGTTTTTATTGATGCCCCACGTTGGGCGCCAATTGTAGTCGAAATTGTAAACAATACATTGATAATAAACAGTCACTTAATTTTGTACGGTTTTTTACACCATGTATATAACAATAAAATTAACAAGGATATGTTTAGTTAACTAATAGATTAAAAATGAAGCGAAAATCGGTTATTTGGTGAGTAGGCAAAATATTGTTATTTTATTGGTTGAAATTATTTAATCTTTACTATGTGAATGGCCTTCTCTTATCTAATTCGACTTTCGTTTCAATACGTATATGTTACCAACATAAGTTATACAGTGCACTACATAATAGAAAATACACAGGGTACTTCATAATTAAGGTTACAACTAACAAAATCAATTTTATTCAAAAATTGTATTCTTGAATTTGGATGCTGAGCACCCCGATAAACAGGGTGAGCCTGTGCCCACCCAGGCTCCCCTGGTGCCGTCGCTGATCGTAATAGTTATCACCAATGAACTATAGATGTTATCACTTTGCGGGCATCTCACGAACAACTTAAAGAAAACTACATACAGTGAACTCGTAAAATATGAAATACATTCATTCATTTCTAAATGATAAAGCTTGACGAAATCTTCTCGGACACTTCGTTTTTGTTTGTTTGAACGTCACTTTTTTTTTAAATAGCAACTAATTTATTATTTAATCTGGGATGGCAACTTCTATTGTTTTCAACGAATTTTAATAGTTTTTTTTCTGAGCAGGAAAATGTCAAAAAACGACCTTGAAGAAAAACTTTTGAAATATATTAAACTACAGTCGTGTTATTTTTGTCGTCGCATTATTCTGATTGGCGCTAATTTCATATAAAAAATTTAATTTCCTTTAGTACGTACGATCATATCGATATAAGCAGATTATTATTAAACAATAAAATAATATATTTATTAAACTTCTTTTTCTTCTTATTTTCTTTTGCTTTTTCAGGCGTCGGATTGTGGGTCACGGTCCTCTTTAACCCATTTCTTCCATGCTTTTCTATATCTTGCTAAAGTTTTCATCTTTTCCTTTGTTTAGCTTTTTTTTCTTCCATGTTCTTCTTGATCTTCCTCTTTTTCTATTTCTTGGTTTCCCTACTTTTATTAATCTTTTTGTCAGCTGATCGTTATTCATTCTCATGACATGTCCGTACCATATTAGGTTTTCCAGACTTCCAATATTTCTATTATTTCTATTTTGAGTTCTTGCTGATTACTTTTTATTGTTTTTATTTCTTTGTATATATATTGTCCAAAACTCTCTTATGTTTGTCTTATGTTTGTCACTATTTTTGTCCAAACTCCAGCTTTCCTTTTTCGCTTTTTTGATTTTTCTTTTTACTTTGTTCCTTTTTTCTTTATATTTTTCTTTATCTTCTGGGTCTTTTTTTCGGATATATTTTTTCCAAACCTGTTTCTTTTCTTTCACTATTCCTTTTATCTCTTTTAGTCCACCATCTTGTTCTTTTAGGGTTTTGTTGATGTTTCTTCTTCCACATACCTCCTCCGCTACCTTTAGAATTATTTCTTTGAATTTTTCCCATTTTGTCTCCAAGTCTTCTTTCTTTGTTTTCTGTAATAATTTCCGAAATTGCTTGTTTGTTTTTTCTTGGTATTCTTCTTCGCTTTCCGGTTATTTAAGTTTGTATAGGGCCATTCTGCTGTATGTTAGTTCTTCACTTTTATTCACTATTTCTTCTATTTTTGCAACTACTAGTTTATGGTTTGTACCTATTTCCGCCTCTTTTCTTGTCTCCATGTCTTGTATTCTTTCTCTTAGTGTGAATACTATATATAGTATATTAAGCTTTTTGTATTGGGTTTTTCTGCCACAAAAATGTATTTATCTTCCATATCTTGTTTCCGTAGTGTGTTTCTTATTATCATATCGTTTATTTGACAGAAATTGATCATTTTTTCCCATTGGGGTTTACAGTTTGTTCTCGATATTTCCCCATTCATCCCATGCTTCTATTATGGTCGTTCCCTACTCTTGCATTCTAGTCGCTCATTATTATGGATGGTTCTGTTTTCTCTCTTGCTTCATCCAGTACTTCTTGTAAATTGTTATAGAATTCTTCGACTTCTTCTTCTGGTATACATTTTATCAGCCCGTATATTTGTATAATGTTTATTTTCTGTTGTTTTTTTCACTAGTATTATCCTTGAGTGTACGACTTTCCATTTTATTATTCGTTTGTTTAGTTCCTCTGTTATTATTATTCCTAACCCTTGTTTTGCTCTCTTTCCTGCGTCAACTCCGGCGTTGTATATTACGTGTTTATTTGTTAATCTTGTGTTTCCTTTTCCCTTCATCTTTGTTTCGCTCAGTCACATTATTTGTATTTTATTGTTATCCATTTCTTCTGTAATCTCTATCTCTTTCCCTTTGATTGTATTTATATTCCATGTTCCTATTCCAATTTTCTCTTTCTTGTTTTTTTACTTTACTTTTTCCTTGTTCTTCGCTTGTTGTGGTTTTTTTGTTATTTGCCCTTTTCTCTTGCCTATTGTCGTCTTCTTTTTTTCCAACTGGTTTTCGTTTCTTGTTAATTTTTTGGAATTTGTTGGTTTCGGTTTGTGATGTTCCTAAGTGATTTGTTTAAATCTTCCTCCTGTGAGCCCGACCTTTCTTTTTGGTGGTCTGTGTCCAGTTTTTCTTTTTGGGTATTGCTACCCGGGCAGGGCTTGGTTCTTCCTCATTTGTGGATCGGGCTCTTTTCTTTTGTTCCTCTATATCGTTACGTGTTATTATTTCCGGATTTTTCTTTTTATCTTCTGTAAAGTCTTCAATGGCCCACTCTTCTCCATTTATTAGTAGTTTATTTTTCTTAATTAATGCTTTTAGCCCTTTTTTTAGCGTCCTCCATGTGAGAGATTGGTTGTTTCTCTTCTTCTCTTGTCTTCTTGTCTAGGTCGTCACTCATTCCTATTTGTATTCCTGTCAATTTCTTTGTGTTCCTCATGATATGATTTCCTATTTTTTTAGTATTGTTGTAATCCCCATATTTACTGGTCTGTTTTTATTTTTTTTTCTTTCCCCTAGTCTGTTGATAAAGTCTATTTCATTTTCTTCCAGTTGAATCTAAATTTTCTTCCTTATTATTTCAAGGTGTCTAAGTTTTCCTCTGCGCTTTCAGATATTCCGAAGATTATTAAATTTCTTTTCCTTAGTTCGCATTTTCTAATTTCTCAATCTTCGCTGCCTGGTAATTTATAGTCTCTTCTAATTTCTTCATTTTCTCTAATTGTCGATTCATGTTTACATTTGTCTCATCAATTTTTCCTTCTACCTGTACTAATTTTTTTATGATATCGTTTAAAGTTATTTCTTTGTTTTCATTCATGTCGATTTCTTCCCGTTGCGTTCTCTATTTCGTAATTTGTATTAATTTACTTGTCTATGGATTTTACGCTCGTTAAAATTTTAGATACTTGCCGGTCTTATTGGCGCTGGCGGTTCGCGTTGTCTGCGTTTTACGTGTTTGTTACGCACCTGATGTTTAGCTTTTGCCGCGTAAAGAGGTCAATTCCGGTCAACCCGTCGCAAGTTGTTCCCCCTTATCTGTTTTAAGTTAGGTTGGATTTCTGTTTATTGTTCGTATTTATTTAACTAACTTGTTTTGTTATTTTGTAGTTTAGATTTTGCGATCGTGTTTTTCAATAATAAAATTAAATACGATTTGGTGTAAGCGGGTTGCCAGAAAAGCAAGAAGCAAGGTGCGTTCATTTACGAGATAAGTAGATATGCGCCGTACGTACGTGTTTGGAATATAGGGTTGACAAAGTACTGAAAGCTGGATAAGAAGAATCAGTAGCGTCTTTAACCAGCGCAGCGGTTAATTTATTTTCGATTAATACAAAATAACGACATGTAACAAAATGACAAAATAGAAACAATAAAATACAAATTAGAAGATAAAATCAAAATGCTTGAACAGAAGATAAATGAAGTTAACTGCCATGGTGAAGAAAATGAATTTTTTAAACTGTTTTGACCACTTCCAAGAAAATTACGAACTCTTAATTTTACGTTTAGAAATGAGATATGGAGATGCTCATCTTTAACAGGTGTACCAAGTCCAAATAAAAAATCGGGTTCAGAAAGAGCAAAAAGTTTTCAAGATTTTGCTCAAGTACTCGCTCAAACACAAGAAAGCATTGAGAAAAGTCAACCTCAATGAGCTATGCCCCAGAGATTACTATTTTCCAACGACATCGCCTATGGGACAGTTGCATAGCATTTATCTTGAAGGCAAGATCAAAACACTAGTTGACACAAGAACAACAAAGACCATCATACGTCTTCTCATCTTATTGAAAACTGAAAAGACATCACCGATAACGGTACGACTTCGAACGGCGACGGGTGAAAAAATACCTACTCACAAAGAAGTAATAGTGACTATTGGTTTAGGAAATGGAGTACTCGACCATTAAGTACTGATAGCTGACATTACGGAAGACGTTTTTTTGGGAATGGACGTTATAAAACGTTTGGAAACCATCTTGCAATTTAAAGATGTCTGCTTTATCTAGACAACGTGATTGTGATAGAAAGGTCGTTTGAAAACCATCTGAACAACCCAAAAAGATTGTTTTAAGGACTATGTAGGACAAATCTAAAACGAACCTTAAAGAAGTGACACGTATTTAAGAAAGAAGTGCTTTGGCTACGCATCAGCAAATGGTCTAGCAAAAAGCGCAAAGCATCAATGAAACAATATATCTGATTTGGGAAACAAATACGCATGTTGGTCAAGATGGATTATTTCACAAAATGGACTGAAACTTACACCATAGGTACCCAATTAAAAACCAGTTACAATCGCATATGTTTTGGTAACAGAGTTTTGGAGTTACATTCCGACCAAGGCCGCAACTATAAATCTGCTCTGTTTCAAAAGTTTGCCGACTGTTGGGAATTAAAAAACTAGAACAACTGGGATTGATACTTGAACCTCTTCAAAATGGCGTACTAACTATCCGTTCACAAAAGCACAGGCCGGAAAAAGAAATTGCTGAAGATTACGTCAGCAAGTTGATGTAAAGGCTAAATAAAGTAGGTACATAAAACGGTCCAAAAAACACGCAAATTGCCAGCGACAGAATGAAGACCAGATATGACGTCAAGGCACAAACCGAACGACATGGTGTTGTTTTATAATCTCCAAAAAAGGCATGGTTTGTCGCCGAAGTTGCAACGTCAATAAAAGAGCTCTTATAAAGTTTTGCAACTTATTAATGACTGAGCTAGAGCACAGTTCGAAATATGTTAGAGGTCGTCCTCAGTGAAGCAGAAGTTTAAATGTTGATCTGCAGTTGATATTCAAGTAGAACGTTGGGTCAAAAAAAAAGTATTGTGGCTGCTAGTTTTATGTTCAAAGAAGTTGCCAAAATGTAGAGAGCTGCCGCTATCGCCACGCGTTGTGTCTCGTTTTTTGTTCCCCTTCTTAAGAAGGTGACAGTAAAACACATAGAAGTTTCGAGATCATACAAGATAATTTGAGGTAATTACCGGAAGGGACAAAATATTCTTGAAGCAGATGGATATAAAGGATAATCGAAATTGTTAAAATGCTGTATCGGTCTAAATAAATAAAGAGTTTAACGCGTGTGCCAAGTATAAATAAACAAGCGTATCAGGTGTAGATAAATAAAAGTATAAGTTATCCGCGGACATTGTTTATAAATATTCAATAATAGTCATGTATAAATCACTTGTAAGTTGTTTTCTTAAATATCGTTACATTTTAAGAGTGTTAATTACTTTATTAAATGTTAGTTTATATACTTTGTGACATAAAAACTGCAGCACCAAGAAGGCGTTGGAATTTTTGGACTAAACTAGGCAGAAATGTTTAACTTGTCAAAGATAGTAATGGAATAGAATTTCAAACAAATTAAACAAAAGATAAAGGCTAGTTTTATTAATAATGTGTTGGACCACTCCTATCAGTTTCACACTCCCGCATCTTTCTTGGCATGGATTTTGCTAGGTGGTCGATTTCTTCCTGAGGTATTGCGTCCCAGGCAATCTGTAATTCAATCCGGAGGGTTTCTAGTGTCTGTGGAAAATTGACTAATTGCTTGAGTCTTCTACTCGTCATGTCCGATAGGCGAAAGATCGGGAGATCTGAGTGGCCACGGCAAGATATTGACGTTAGCCACTTTGAAGCGTTCTATAAAATGTCTTGCAATGTGGGGATAGGCATTATTCTGTTTTAAACCCGGGTCTTCCAGCTCCTAGAGAAATGGAAAGATATGGGTTCTACCACTTCATCAACATATCGGTGAGCATTCATATTGCTTCGAATGAATACCAACTGCGACATGCTTTCATAAACAATAGCATCCCATACTATAACTCCCACAGTGTGGTGAACATGCCGCTCAACATTGCGACGTTCTTTACGTCTATCGTGCTTTCTCAAGCAGAATCGAGATCCGTCACTAGAGACCACCCTATGCCATTCCACGTCCCAATCCAGTCGCAAGGTGCACCACATCAAACGTTGCTGTCAATAGGGAGCCGTCAGCGAAAGTACAAGATGTGGTCGATAGGATTGCAAGCCAAAAGCTCTAACTTGATGGTAAACGGTACGAACTGTTACAAGACCTCCTTCAAAAACAGTGGCAGTTTGTTTGGGTTTACAACGACAATACGGCAAAGGCCAAGTTCCCTTCTTGTTTGGGCTCTCAATGAGATACTAGGACTAAGCTTAAAATGTCTGGGTGTTTATATAGGACTCGGTCTAAGCCGAAAGTTGCTTATAATCATAAGACGTCCTTCCGTTCGAAACCATTTATTGGCTGTTGACCTTGTTTTCGAGAATCGGTTTCTTAATGCCATTAATCAAAGATGGCGGTACTGAACCACATTTGTATGTCTTAACCGTCCACTTAATCTTGATCTTCTCTAGACCATGCTTGATAACACCGTACGGATTGGTTACGGTCAAGACGGTTAGCAATTACTCTGAATGAAGAACTACATCAACGTAAGCCAATAATGCGACTTTTGTCAAATTCACTCAGTTGTCGATAATTCTCACGTTGTCACACTCTAGGCATAATCGCAGCCTCAAAACGCAAAGAAGAATACAAAAACAAAAGAATTGCAACCAAACACAATACCAAGGTAATTGCACTATCATATATCATATGACGACGTTAACACGTCTTAATGACGTCTGGTACGTCATTTTGACGATAATAGAACGTAACGTGCTACCTGAGATACACTATTCTTTGTTCGGATATTAGCATTACAAATACGTTTAAGTATACTTTTGACTAACTAAAAGTCAATTGATAACTCAAGAAACGTAACCTGCATAACACACGTGTTCACGTGAACGGTATTTTGGGGCACAATGGGTGGGGCAGAATGGGGTTTACCCCGTTCCACCCCTGATAATGTTTGAACTTTTGATATGGATAGCCATTTTTGTTTCATCTGCAGATGGCGCGTACACATAGAAGAAAAACCACCCGGCAGTCTTGGTCTACAGATGCTATGAACCAAGTTGTTGATGCGGTTGTCAGTGGGGAAATGGGATACGTGGCGGCATCTAATCGGTTTGAAGTACTATCATCAGCACTGGAAAGGTATGTTAAGAAAAGACGACAAAATCCAGAAGCTGTGGTTGATAAAACTTCAAGCAAGTACCACACCGTTTTCACAGCTGAGCAAGAGATTGAACTTGTAACCTACCTGAAAGATATGCAGAGACAACTCTTTGGAATGACTATGAAAGAATTTCGTCGACTGGCATATCAGTTAGCCGATGCAGCCATAATTTCAACAAAAATTCAGAAATAGCTGGAGAAGACTGGGTTAAAGACTTTCTGAAGCGTCACCGTGATTTAGGTCTAAGAAAACCAGAAGCAACATCTGGAGCACGGGCCATGGGCTTCAATAAAGTCGCAGTATCAATTTTTTTCACTCTTCTCAACGTAGTTCTGGACAAACACAAAATGAATGCCACTAGAATTTTCAACTGTGATGAGATGGGCATTAGCGTGGTTCTGAAGCACTTTTCTAAAATATTGCGAATAAAGGACAACGTCAAGTAAGTGTCTTAACTTCTGCTGAAAGAGGCACCACTGTTACAGTCGAGATATGTTGCTCAGCTGTTGGATCATATATGCCACCAATGCTGGTATTTCCGCAAAAGAAGAAACAACGGGAATTTGAAATTGGTCTTCCTCCAAGACCGCGGAATTTTTTTTGAAATGGTTTTAAGAGTTCATTCTTTTTTTTTTAAAGCGACGAAGGAAAATCTAATTCCATCACTTCTCAACAGGCATGCGTCACACACAAAGAACTTGGCCGATATAGATCTAGCTCGTGACAGTGGTGTAGTAATATTATGCTTCCCTCTTCACTGCTCACACAGACTCCAACCATTAGATGTGGCTTCCATGAGACCTCTGAGCTTATACTATGAAGATGAAATAAGGAAATGGCTCAGGTCACATCCAGGAAAAGTGGTACAGCTTTTCGACGTATCTGCACTCTTTGACCAAGCTTTCTTAAATGCAGCAAATATGAGAACAGCTATTAAAGGCTTTGGTATCTGGCCACCTAATTTCAATGTATTCACGGATGAAGACTTGCTACCGGCTAAAACAACCCTTGGAGAACCCCACTGAAAGAACAACACAGGAAACGCCGACTGCAGCAGCCGTCCCTATTCCTTTCATTGAAACCCTTGAAGATCTTCCCATATCAGCTATAAATTCCGTGCCAGGTAGTGAAATACCCGAAGATGCTGTGCCATCTGAAGAAATACGCGTAGATACTCTGCCATCTACCAAAACACTTCAAATTCACCCGATACCTGTTACTGATAATTTTCCTATTCAGGAAAATCTTTCCGTGCCTACGAGTGACGAGAATCCTGCATCACCAGTGAGCATTCATGTCAGTTCTAAACCTGGCTGTTCCTGGATGTCCAATTCTCCCAGCCGTATTATTGCTGAAACGAATTTTTCAATCGCTTCCCCAAAAGATCTCATCCCGTTGCCAAAAGTGGAAACTGGAATGAGAAGAGTTAAAAGAAAGCGGCCATGCTTACTGCCTCACCTTGCAAGACTGAATTGAAAGAATCTACTAAAAAAACACAGTAGATCAAGAAAGCACAAATAGAATAAAAATAAACAAAGACTGACGTTTGAAGGTACAGAAAACACGCCTGAAGGAATGAAAACTAAGCCAAAGAAACAAAATTAAACCTGAAGAACATCTGCTTGTATTGCCTTGATTTATACTCCAAATCCACTGAAGGCTGGTGTTCTTGTAGCATCTGTAAAAAATGGGCTCATTTATCTTGAGCTGGTCTAGATGAGAGTGTTCTCATCTGTAAACTATGCCAATAATCAGTACCTCATCGTGCCCCGGTTGCATTTCCCATTGTACCCCGGGGGAGGGGCAGCATGGAAAATTTCCCTTTAGTTTTTCAAACATTAATTTTTCATAGTGATTAGTAATTTAGATACGTTTAGCTTTAGTTTCTTTGTAGGAAAAGTGAATAAACATATAAATTGCCAAATGACGATGTTGTCCTATTCAAAACGTGACCAAAGCTTAGCTGCCCCGTTTCGCCCCGCGTTTTTTTAAATTATAAACAATTTATTCAAGTAAAAAAATTACAATAAAATTGAATCCAAATTAATTATTCCTAGTTAAAAACTTGCTGTAAACTTTTAATAATTACAAATGCATGATTAAATTAAATTTTAATTATCGCAAGCGACACGCAATATGAAGCTCGCATAAAGAAAAACGATCATGGCACACATGGATCTTTTTCGCATAGAAAAATTTGGGTTGAAGATTTGCGGCATTTCGGTGTCACCAAAAAAACTGTTTTCTTACAATATTTATTCTGTAGTAGTTGTTGTGTTTTTTGTGTATTTGTACGCCGGTATATTGCTTACAGATCTACTAAAAAAGGATTTTGAAGAATCGTTGGACAGTTGGATGACTTTTGTCGGTTACGTAATGGGTATAACGCAACCGTGTCTTTAACTCAAAGGTTTATACGCTTTTTGCAGTTTCAACTAATATTTTAATTACGTTTTGCAACCGTGCTGACATTGGAAATTTATTGAACGAGTTACAGCAAAAACCGTTTAACGTAGATTCGCAGAATAAGAATGCAGTTAAAGAAAAATTGCTAAAAGAATGGCGTACGTTTAAAGATATCCAAGTAGGTATAGTCAAATTTAAAATCTGGTACAGTTTTGTGTTTGCAGACTATGGTGCTGGTTGCTAGCATTCTTATATCAATCGTGACTCAAATTATTTACTCTCTTACTTTGCGCTTTACCAAAACGAACCCAAACGACTGGAAGTTAGGATATGGGTCAATTTATCTAATTAACATCACTTATAGTCCCAATTTTGAGATCATTTATTTTTACCAAAGCTTATCGATTGCTTACTGCACTGTTTTTGCGGTGACAATTACAATGATTATTATGGGCGTGCTCCAGTTTCTTTCGACGCAATTCAAAATTTTACAAAATATTTTAGAGACAATTTTGGATATAAAGAGTGTCGATTGTTGGAAAAGTTTTAACAAAAAAATTAAGAAGTTTGTGATCTATCATGTAAGGGTCATGGAAATGGTGAGGAAGTTTGAAGATACTTTCGGAAGTACGATTTTTTGCATTTTCCTTGGGGTTTTAGGCATGAACTGCATTGAGATTTATCGCGCGTCTTTAGTTAGTACCTGTCTAAACATGTTCAGAAAAAATTAAGTTTTTTTTTTAGTTACCTTCAAACGACATACGCACGGTTAGAATTCTAGCCGAAGCGATGACATCGTCCATACAAATTTTTTTGATTTGTAATTCGGGCGAAGAAATGGCTCACGAAAGCGCGCAATTGGCAAAAACCGCTTACGAAGTCAATTTTGTAGGCACCGATGTGCGCATACAAAAGTGTTTTGTAATTATTTTGCGCAAAGCGCAAACACCATGCCAAATACGTGCGGGAAAATTAATCGACGTTTCTTTAATCACATTTGCTGGGGTATGACTATAACGGGTTATATTTTGCAGTACAGTTTTGTTTTGTAGATTTTACGTGCTACGTACTCCACTTATGCAATGTTAAAGAGTCACAATAATTCCTAATTATATTACATCATACTATGAGCACTGTAGTATGAACATATAAGAATTTATGAAATAGCAAAAGTTTAGTCTATGAATTTTTTATTAACGATTAATGATTACTTGCACCGCTTCAATTAATTATAAATGTACGACTTTTAATGCAATAATAAAGATGTCTGTAGTATAAAAATAATATTTAAAATATGTTAAGAGCTGCGTAGAACTTCTAGAGCAATCAAATTTATGAAATAATTAAAATTTCATGAGTAATTTTACTAAAATCAATTATTCAAGCCAGAATCTTTAACGCCGAAAGTCTTCCAATACGATATTCAACAAAACAATTTCTACGTCCTTCGTAGCAATACCCGAATACACCAATAGCAGAACTCTTCTTGGAGTCGATTTTATTGCTCATGCGCAAATCATTTTGAATTTTTCCGAAATGCAATGGTCGTTTGCTGATGACCCAAACTGTAATTTTGATTTCCATTAAGAATATGTAACTGCTGATGCTACGCAAATGTTAATGGTTAACTCCATCGACGTCGATCTATCTCTACGAAAAGATGAGGCCACGCAAGCGAACGACTCTGAACGTGCCCAGCAAATACAAGGTAGCTTAATTTAGTAGTTTATTGGGTATTGAAAAGTCAATTATAAGTAATTTAATTTTTTTCGTAATTTAAGAGTAGTATAAGGTGACGTTTAGCAGTAATTTAAATGGTTACTAGTTTAAAAGTAGTATACGAAGTAGTTTAGAAGTATTTCATTATTGTGGTAGCATAAAAGTAATTTAATTAGTATCTTAGAAGTAATTAAAAAATTAAACGTTGTAGTTTAATGGTAATTGAATCATCATTATACCACCCTGTAATTAGAAAGTAATTAAGGAGTAATGTAATGTTGCGTAGCTTAAGACTAGTTTAACCAGTAACTTAAGAGTAATTAAAAGATTGAACGTTGTAGTTTAATGGTAATTGAGTCACCATTATACCACACAGTAATTACAAAGTAATTAAGGACTACTGTAATGGTGGGTAGCTTAAGAATAGTTTAACCAGTGACTTAAGAGTAATTAAAAAATTGAACTTTGTAGTTTACTGGTAAATGAGTTACCATTATACTACCCGGCAATTAAAACAGTAATTTAGGAGTAATGTAATGATTCGTAGCTTGAATAGTTTTACTCAGTAACTTAGTAGTAATTCCAGAATTAGGTTGGGTAGTTTAATGGTAATTGAATGTCCGTTAAAATACAAGGTAAATTAATAGTCAGTAGTAATAGAGTTGCTATATAAATGTTAAGCTAAATTATTTTAAAAATAGTCGTTATATTTGCCAAACAGTTAGGTCTGCTATCAAACAATTGCTTGAAGAATGCATAGAAAAAAGGAAAGTGGCAATTATTATCGACAACTAAAAAGATTTCGTACAGTTTATGAAAATACTAATATTGAAAAGTCAAATAGCATTGGTCAATTTGCGGAATCCAGTAACGCAATATAAATATAAAACAAAATAGTAAATATTATAATTTATTATACACGAATATCAATCTTGTATAAAATTATGTATCTGCCGTATCCAAAAATATTCGGACCACTTCAAGCAACTAAAACATGAATTATCCTGATTACAGAATAACAAAAACAACAAGAGTATAATTAATTCGTAGCGATGCAAATGTACATATAGGACTAATTCATCATCAGTCTGATTGTCATGTGAAATATTTAATGGTTCACGTTGAAAGTATTAAATTACGAATAAGTTACTCGATTTAGTATTCAAGATATATAACGTGTAGTTAGCATTTATAGTATTAGGTCAGGTAGAGTAGTGGTTAACATGTTTAGGTTGCAAGGGATTTTCCTGATGTTGTTCGTGAGATCAAACCCCAGGTAAGTACTTAAATTAAATTCTAATTTTAAAAAAATCTCACAATTTATCAATCATGTGCGTCAAATTCTGTAAACGAAATAAATAAAAAATTACAGAAACAAATAATTAACTAAAAAAAACTATTTTTTAAAATGTGTTAGTGGTTTAATAATAATTTTATAGTTTTGTTAGTAATTCAAAATAGTAGTTTTATGGTAATTTCAAAACAGTAGTTTAACAGTAATTCAATGGTAATATAACAACAGTATTTTAATGGTAGTTTATTAGTAATTTAGAAGTCAATGAATTTTTGGTAGTTAAGTGGTTGCTTAATGGCGCCCTTTTTACTGTTTAAATTACTATTAAATTACCGTAATTTAATGGCAATTCAACAGTAATTTAAGTTCATCTGTGCTTGCTGGGTGTCCTCCTGGAAGCATTATTTCAAGAACATTGTGAAGTTTTTCAACAGCACAAGGAAACTACTCTTTTTGCTGAGCAAAGAATGCCATTATCAGATAATACTCCAAAAAGGATGGAACCAATAGACTCTGTGTGGACTATAGACGTCTAAACTCAGTCACTCGTTCGGACCAATACCCGCTCCCGAGAATAGACGATTTACTTCATATTCCACGTATAATGCCGTCTACATGTTCACGCTTGACTTGAAATGCGGATACTATCAAGTCCCAGTTACGTTAGAAGATCGAGACAAGACTACATTCGTTACGCCATTTGGCACATTTAGATATAAAATGATGCTTTTCGGTCTTAAAACAGCACCCGCAACGTTCCAACGTTTGATGGACCGATTCCGATCAGGTCTACAACATAGTTCGATGTTTGCTTATCTGGATGACCTAATAATACTTTCGTCTTCGTTTGAAGCAAATCTAACAGACCTAAGAGAAGTTTTTGCTCGTTGGAAATTGTTTAAACTAACGCCGAACTGTACGAAATGTACTTTTGGCAGTACCAAGGTAGAATACCTAGGACATATCCTTACGATAGAAGGTATATCCTCAAACTCAGCTAAAATTATAGCAATAACGTTCATGCCCGAGCCAAAGAATGTGAAACAGTTATTGATCCTGAACAAAACGCATCTTTCGAGAGACTCAAGGAATTGCTGACAACCAGTCCGATTCTGCGCCAGGCCGGCCCTACGCAACCGTATGTACTACGCACAGACGCTAGCTCCTACGCAATAGGTGCGACTCTACTCCAGAGGGTAGGGACCGGAGGAAAAACGGATAGAATACGCCAGCCGATTGCTGACGCCCGCAGAAATAAACTACCACACGACCGAGAAAGAATTTTTTAGTATTGTGTAGGCAGTAAACAAATTCCGAGGTTACGTTGAATGTTCCTCCGTCGTAGCCAAGAGTGACCACCAACCACTGCGATAGTTGATGTCACTAAAATCTCCAAGTGGAAGATTAGCCAGATGGGCCTTGGCTCTGCAGTCATACGATCTAAAAATAGAATACACACCAGGCCGCGGCAATGCCTAGCTGACACACTGTCCAGACCACCTTGCCACGATACTGACGCAACCGAGTGCGAAGTTTGCTTAGTATCCGTCGACCTACGGTGGAAGATCCTGACCTGAAAGGAATAATAGACGCTATTGAGAATTCTGAACCAAACGAACTCGATGCTCGTAGACGAAGTGATCGAGGTTACGTAATGTTAAATGGTGTACTGTACAGGTCCTGACCACGATGGAGAAGACGCCCAACAAGTCGTTCCCAAATCAGAAATTCCAACCGTACTGAAAGTAGTGCACAATTCAGCTCTTGCAGGCCATTATGGCGTGGAGCGCACTATTCAAAGAATCCTTTCTCGATACTATTGGCTTGGAATGCGCAGACTATGTTTCCAAGTGCATAGAACGTTAAAAGTACAAGATTACTAACCTAAAATCCCCAGGCTTAGTACAAAGTACAGTGCAACCCCAACCATTTGAGGTAATCTCAATCGACCTATTTGGCTCTTCACCTGAGGCACCAACTGGTGAGAAGTGGATATTTATCGATGAAGATACGTCTAGCAGATGGACAGAACTTTTCCCACGCGAAGCTGCAATAGCCGAAGCTTGTGCCTGATGTTTGATAGAAGAAGTACTACTACGATATGGTATACCTCGCCGAGTAATAAGTGACAATGGTCCCTAATATGTAAGCGATGTTATGCTAAAAGTTGCCTTAGTCCTAAACTTCAACCAGCAACTCTTTCCTTCCTATTATTCTACCGCTAACCCGGTCGAACGTAAAAATCGAGATCTTGAAACGCAACTTCTAAGCAAAAGTGATTATACCAGCTGGAGAGACAAACTTGTTTGTGTACGGTTCGCGATCAACACATCTCGTTGCCAATCAACAGGATTTACGTCAGATCATAGACAATGAGAATTTTGTGCAGCAAATAACTCCGTACTTACGTACTTTAGCGTATGCTTTAAGTCAAGCTCGCGAAAACCATGAACTTTCTCAGGGTTCAAGTAAGAAGTTCGCCGATCGGTCGCGTCGCGACGTGCCGCTTTTCCGAGTGAACAATCGTGTGCTTGTAGACACTCATGTATTGAGCAATGCCAAAGCTCGACTAACATCGAAGTTCGTACCCCGACGGGATGGATTTGATATGATCATCAAGGTAGTGAGCCCGACATTTTACCAGGTCGCTACACCCGATACTCCAACGGTTCCGTTAGGGACATACCACGTATCAACCCTAACTCCGTATTCTCTTCTTGCGGAGGGCGAGACCCTGCCATTGCATCCCATACGGAAGAGGAGGAGACGACCTCCCAAACGCACTGCTGTGCCGAAGCAGAAGCTATGTACCCATCTACCTTCGACTCCTGTCAGATCTTCGACGAGGGTCCCCAAGAAGAAGGTTTTCTACGAATAGACACCTAACGTTACATTGTACCCCATCCGAGGTCGTTGATGTGGTACAAAGAAAGAGAAATGTAACGCCACTGACGCCCTGTCATATTATTACAGCCCACTATATTACCGACTATGTAATATAATATATACTAAGGTGTAAAGATGTAATGTGTTGTGTTGTTTATGGTAAAATAAAGCTATTAAAACAATTACAGCTTCCTTACTATATGCCCTTACAAAACAACAATTAAATGTCGCAACTGAAAAACTAACGCCATAACTATTATTCCGAAAGAGAACACAACCGAAAAACCATCGACAATCAAAACCGTAGAATACTTAGAAATGAAAATTAATAAATTTCACGACTTAAAAGCTGTCTTTGATCTTTTGAGAACCAAAAGCTGTTACGTTACAACATACTGATCTTCGGTTTACCACACTAAATTGACACGACTAAGACGTTAACCAGATTGCGTTTTTATTACCCCATTTTTACGTTATTCGAATACCTTTGTAACGTACCTCACATAACCACGAGTCAACAATAAAATAATTTTTTGTTTGATTTAGTAAATTACTAAAACTTATTTGAAATATATACGTTTACAACATTTTTTGGTTGCATAGGCTTATACAAATTTTTAAAAAATACGGAAATTACAAAACGATAGTAACACAGTTGAAACTTGATCAATAAGGTTGAGATAACTTAACTTAAAAACTTTTAGCTTTAAACTAAATTGGGGTTGTGCTATGGCTTTGGTACGAAATGGTTTGGTTTACAAAATTTGCCAAAAATCGGTTTACGTACTTTACGGCGAATTGTGTTTAGTTTCATTCTTTAAATACGCAATTTAACAACGATTTTCGGTGGATTCTTTGACATCGTACCGAGCAGTCTCGTATATTTGGGCGCCATTCCTAGAAACGACTTCCTGGCGTACCTAAGAGACCGAGGCACGTTATCCGTTCAGTCAATTAAAATTTAAGATACTGAAAAATAACGAATATACCGTTTGTTTTTTGATTAATAGTACAAAGGTTTTGACAAAATTCATAACTCTGTGAGTTAACGCACGTTACGCTTCAATTTCGTGCTTTGTGTGAATAAATACACATTTTGTGATTTACAATAAAAGACATTTAGTCAAATATCAAAGTGATGTTTAAAGGAACTTTCGATTAAATTAAAATAATTATTAAGTCGCATCCGAGGATCTCCACAGAATTTTTTGAAGATACCTTTGAGTAGGATCAATCAATATTTGCCGATACATTTTCTCAATGTCGGCGGACACAACATCGGTAAGTATGCTTACGAAAGCAATCAGAATCGATAATAGATCCTGCTGAATGGTCGGACAAACCATTTGAATGTCATTTAGCGAATGACCCGAAAATGTGGGAGAAGATCATTTATTACTCCATGATGAGGAAGGTAATACGATTGTTCAGATGATTGGGATTTTGAGAAAGACAAATTTTGATATTCTTGCATGAACAAACTATAGTGCTTTAAAGGCTCTGAATTATGATGAGAGATAAAAATCTTTTCGGAGCAACATGAAATGAATCTGAAAAATGAGTCGGCATTTCTACGAAAAGTATTTTGAAAATGCGTTTCGCACACATTTTCTTCTGGTAAAAAAACTTTCTCGACAAGATAACTTTCAAGTTCCCAGAGTTTCGAAATTAAACCAGAAAGATCATCTTTGACACTGACGTTGCATTGAGTTTGGGTAAATACTAAGGGGCTTGTAGGACCAGAAAGAACCCACGCAAATCTAGTTTTTTGCAGAATCGGTAGATTAGAACCTAAATGAATTAGACCCACACATAACAGATTGAAAAACTGCGAAGAACCAATTAAACGATCTATATCGCCAAGCTCATTAAAGCGGGGGTCAGATAACTGAATACTCGATGGAATCTGCAAAATATTCTAATCAACACGAGAGCTCGGCGTTACGCCAGTTATTTCATCCATGATCAAGCAAGAGAGCGAAACTTGATGCTTGAAATAATGTGAACGTACTATTACGTCACATTTTGAGGCGATGCGAGATGTGGAATTGCTTATTCCAGTAACAACGAAATTAGCGTCATAGATACGCACATTGAGTTTTTTGCAAACAGAAGTTCGAATAAAATTCGATTGAGAATCTGAGTCAAGCAAAATTCAAACAGAAGGTGGTTTACCGCCTGAATCAAGAATTTGACCAGACGCAGTAAGCAATAAAACTTGAGATGCATTTGCGCATAGTGTTGTGACTGATTGAGATGGTCCAGACGTTTCAACATTTGCAGGACCATCCGGTTGCACTTGAGAATCGACAACACAAGTAAGTGCAGCATGTAGAAAAGAGTGATGCTTTCTTTTGCAAATGCGGCAAGTATACTTTGACAAACACTGTGGCAGAAAATGCCTTCTATGAAGGCAATTTATACAGTTTTAATGCTTTGGATTTGGATAACCTTTGTTGAGGAGATAATTTTAAAAATGCATCACATGAGCTCAAAGAATGTAAATCTTTGCAAGGCGCACATGGATATGCGTTCACCACAAATGATTTAGAAAAAGTAGATTGACTGTATTTGTTAGAAAAGTCTTGGAACTCAGAAAGAGATGGCAAATCGGAACTGGAGCTGTTCCTAAGAGTCTATCCAGCTCGAAAAAGGATCATGTATCGTATGATGCAAGAACTGTTTCTTTTAAACTTTAATCACACTATTTTCATTCTAAATTTTGCAGCATCTAGAAGCTCAACGAATTTTGTGGCACTTTGAGGTAGTGAACAAACCAAAATAAAAGTAATTAAGCTTTATATTAGTTTTATTCAAACATAATTCAGATTGAAGTATATTTACTACGTAGGTAGCATGAACAATATTTGGGTACGTGCTGCTTACAACATAAGAAGGGGTAAAATACCCGTACATACATTTCGGCAAGACCGACGTTTGTTAATGCCAACACTTCAATTTTAGCTGGGTTGCTTCCGTAATCAGGACTTTAGTACCTACTGGCAGGCAGTCAGTTAACTAACCCTTCTTCATTTTAAGATGATATTTGTGCATGTGTTATAAGTGTTAGTATTTAATCTGTTATTAAATTTGTTTATTCGTTCAATAGACTTATACTTGAGATGTCTTAACTTTATTGATACCTTTAATTATATAAACTGATAATTGCTTGATAAATTTAATTAGTCGTTTATATTTACATTTAGTTAAAGAATCCAAAAAATTTTTTTGCCTGTTTTTCTCCTTTTACCACAAGAGAGAAACTTATAACGATTAAACTTTAACGTGTTTAGAAAATTCCGTTAATTGCATTGTTCGTCAAGAAATTAGAATCTAGAAAAATTTAAGATTATTTTAACTCACTAACAAAATCACCGATCATACATGTTAATGGTCTTTTTAATATTAGGATTATTTCCTTAATTATTTATTTTTTGGTAAATTAATAAATATTATTAAACTACTTTGTACAACAAAAGCATCCTGTATATAGAATTTACTCTTGTAAATTTCAAGTGGTATCAATACCAACTGCTGAGTATATTTTATTAAATGTCCCCTAGAAGACAGTATTACACATAACCGCACTTAATTTCAATAACAAATAATTTTAAGTTTATTTACAAATAATAAAATGTCGCTTTATACAAAAGACATAACGTTGTCCGCCGACAGTCCTAAAGAGTTGCTGTTAGAAAAACATGTAGAATTTATAACTAAATATGGTAAATCAGAAGATGATTATGAGTTTGGAATGACCGATTACCTCCGTATATCGGGCATGTACTGGGGCCTTACGGCTTTAGAATTAGTCGACAAGCTACAGACTTTACCTCAGGCCGAAGTCGTTTTGTTTATAAAAAAGTGCCAGGACGAGGATACGGGTGGTATTAGTGCTTGTATAAACCATGATCCGCACTTATTGCACACATTAAGTGCGGTACAGATTTTGTGCACGTACGATCAATTAGACAAGATAAACACAGACAGGGTTGTTGATTATGTTGTGTCGTTACAACAACCTGATGGCAGTTTCACGGGTGATAAGTGGGGAGAAGTCGACACTCGTTTTTCGTTTTGTGCTGTAGCAACTCTTGCATTGCTAAATCGACTCGATGCGATTGATGTTGAAAAAGCAGTAGCGTTTGTGGAATCTTGCAAAAATTTCGATGGTGGTTTTGGATCACGCCCTTTATCTGAAAGCCATGCTGGATTAATCTACTGCTGTTTAGGATTTTTATCGATTACAAATCGGTTAGACATTGTAAACAGGGAAGCACTTGCTTGGTGGTTGTGCGAACGTCAATTACCATCAGGGGGTTAAGCGGTCGGCCTGAGAAGCTACCTGATGTTTGTTATTCGTGGTGGGTGTTGTCGTCTCTGACGATTTTAGGACGATTGCATTGGATTAATGCATCAGCGTTGAAGTCGTTCATTTTAGCGTGCCAGGACGTGGAGACTGGTGGCTTTAGTGATCGGCCAGGTGATATCCCCGATCCATATCATACTCTTTTCGGTTTAGCCGCTTTGTCGCTGTTGGGAAGCAACTGTATAAAGCCGGTTAATCCCACGTTTTGTATGCCACAGCATGTGATTGACAGGCTAAAAATTAAATACCAGTTATTGTAATTTCTTTTTATTTGAAAAAAAAAAATAAAGTTATGAATGATATTTTTTGTAGTGATTATACAATATGTAATCGTTGCTGTATAATATGTGTATGGTGGAACGTGGTAGCAATTTTTTCTTCTTTATTATCGAGATTGGAACAATAGTAAACTTAGTCGATTTAAGTATAAAGTTAAAAAACAGATTGCTATGAATTCTATCTGAGGCTCACAGATCTACACAGGCCCGCGCCTAGCACTTTGGCGCCTTAGTGCAAATTTAACAGTTTAATGCCCTCATTAATCACTTGTGTATCATGATTCTAGGAGATCGATCAGATCTAACCGTCAGGATCGGCTGGACCAGACATTAATGCCGCCATTATAGTCTGTCTTTTTGGATCCTGCAGCTGTACTGTGAGAAACCAATCGTCGTCCGCCATCGACACCACATTAACGCCAGTCTTCACTATCGTCTCGCCAAAAAGGTTTCTGCTTAACGCATCTACGTGTGGCATGCGCCCGCCGGCTCTGTATTCTACCTCAAAGTCAGACTCCTGAATAGTTAGCCATCACCTAGCAATACGGGGCACTAAATCCCGTTTAATGAGGGTTGCTAATATCGCCACGCAATCTGTGACAGCCTTAAACCGCACTCCTAACAAGTAAATCTGAAAGCGTCTTATAGATTCTACAACCGCCAAGGTCTCCAGTTCATAACTATGGTACACCCGTTCGGTCGCCGTAGTTATTCTACTGTAGTACTCGACGGGTTGCAGTACTCGCCATTTTCCTTTGCCCTGATCATACCTAAGATTACCTAACATTTTATTTATGACGCGTTGAAATACAGCTGGAGAGTTAGCAAGGCCAAAAGGAACTCGAAGATATTCGTACTGGTCATCCGGCGTCATAAAAGCAGTCTTATCCACTGAATTAGTATGGATTGGCACTTAATAATACCCTTGAGCCATATCTAAAGTAGTAAAGTACCTTTTTTTGCCAACTGATCTATTTGATCAGATATTAATGGTAGTGGATACCTGTCTTTGACAGTTATAACATTTAACTCCTTATAATCAACACACAACCGCATGTCGCAAGACTTTTTTAGCACCAACACAATAGGACTAGCATACGCTGACTGGCTTTCTCGTATAACGCTTGTTTCTAAAAGAGATTTGATCTTTTGACGTACTACTTGACGCTCTGACAATGACAACCTATACGGCCGGTAATATATTGGCACATCAGTGGTTAGCTTAATTTCGATTTCGCCCAGGCCAGTGGATCCCAAGTCATCATCGCCTCGTGAAAAACAATGCGCCTTGTTTTGTAACAATGTAAACAACCGCCTCTTACAGTCATCTGATACTCTACCTACATTCGCGCATGTCAAGTCAAGCATGCATGGTTTATTAATACTTTTACATATATTTACCTTTACTAGCACCCCATGTTGCCCATGTTGTTGATAGATACCTCTTGTATTGCCCCACACGCCAGGACGTAAGCCATGGAAAGACGCCCATCGGAGTACCACTTCGCCAAAGGTTTTACATACTCACCTGGATAACATCTTCCGCTAAAACCACCGGACGCTGGGGTGGTTCGCGTTCGAGTGTCAATTGCGTAAGAATGTAACTAACGTCATCTTGAGTAGTCAGCACCTCCTTTCCGCCTCGCACCCCCAGCGTGACGCTGGCTGACCTAGCAACAACTCGATTCGCCCTATGTCAGACTCAGTTTCTAACGCCGTGATGTCCAATTGAAACCCACTCATCACCAGAGTGATTTGTACGCACCCGTTACTAGTGGCTACACCACCGCCAAACCCGCATAAGGTTATCAGCAGCAGAACAATCCACAGGTAGTGCTAAACGCCTCGCCGTGTGTCCTGCCATAATATTTTGTTTGCTACGGGTATCAATATATACGCGTACCGCCCCGCCATTGACATACGCCGTCTGTTTAAAAAATGAATTGCTTGGAGTGATTTATAATCTCACTTGCGTTTGTCCTTCAGTTCGCCTCTTTGAGCAGTTTGCAGCCTAGTGACCTGTTCCGCCGCAACGCCTGCACCTGTCTACCCTAGGCTTTGAACAGTCTCGGCTCATGTGATCGCCAAGCTTCTGGCAGTTGTAACACCTCACCGTATCTTGCGTTGGTAAGCGTCGTTTGATATCAGCCACACAAATCTTAGACGCCATGGTTCAAGCCGTCGCCGTTGCAGTCGCAGCCATTTCGCCCACCTGGTAGCTGTCTAGCCCCGCCTGAAAGTTGTGATATAGTACCTCCGACAGGCTAGCACAAACGCCGTGTGCACTTGCCCGCAACTCCATTGGTAAGTCATCAATAATACACGAAACGGCATTTCCGCCTGAAACGCCAACCCTTGCATACAATGCCAGTTTAGCATGGTAATATGCAGTCATCGTCTCAGAGTCAGTCTTACACCTCGACATCATTTCTCTGAGCATGACAGCGAAATCACGTCGCAGTGGAAAATTACAAAATAAATTGAAATTAGTACACTTAATACTAATTTACAAAAATAACCATTCAAATAGAAATACGCCTATACATAAGCAACCCAAACCGCAACAATAAATACACAACCACGCGCTGGTACATAATAATACAGGTCATAGTTCAAATCGCTTGTATCTTAGAAGGTCTTAATTAGAATTTGATACACATCTACATAGGATACATAAATTAACAGTTGTTATAAATTGAACTTTATAAAAATATTATTACAACAAAGCACTATGTTTTAGTCTAAAGAAAAGATCTACAATGCAAGTCACAAACATCAACTCGTAATATGCAAAATTAATTCTGCCTTTTATTATATTTTTGAAGCTTAGTTACTGCTGAATTAATATTTTTTTTACGCGGTGGTGATTGCAACTATAATTATATAAACAGTAAAATTCTAAGGGTTGCAATCTTGAACGTTCAATTAATAACTTGAGGCGGGGCGGTTAAGATCAAATGGCTTGTAATTATGAAGGTTCAAATATCGTTTGGGGTGGGCAAATGAATTCAAACAACAGAAGAAACAGTAACTTTTTTATTTTTTTTTGGTTTGGAGTTTATAGTTACTGCATAAATATTATTATTATTATCGCGATGGTGATTGCAACTAAACATCGAAACAATAAAAATTATAAGGGTTGCAATCTTGAACGTTCAATTAATAACTTGGGGCGGGGCGGTTAAAATCAAATGGCTTATAATTATGAACGTTCAAATATCGTTTGGGGTGGGCAAATGAATTCAAACAACAGGGGAAGCAGTAACTTTTTTATTTTTTTGTTTGGGGCTTAGTTACTGCATAAATATTATTATTATTATTTTCGCGATGGTGGTTGCAACTTAACATCGAAACAATAAAAATTATAAGGGTTGCAATCTTGAACGTTCAATTAATAACTTGAAGCGGGGCGGTTAAGATCAAATGGCTTGTAATTATGAAGGTTCAAATATCGTTTGGGGTGGGCAAATGAATTCAAACAACAGAAGAAACAGTAACTTTTTTATTTTTTTTTGGTTTGGAGTTTATAGTTACTGCATAAATATTATTATTATTATCGCGATGGTGATTGCAACTAAACATCGAAACAATAAAAATTATAAGGGTTGCAATCTTGAACGTTCAATTAATAGCTTGGGGCGGGGCGGTTAAGATCATATGGCTTGTAATTATGAACGTTCAAGTATCGTTTGGGGTGGGCAAATGAATTCAAACAACAGGGGAAGCAGTAACTTTTTATTTTTTTGTTTGGGGCTTAGTTACTGCATAAATATTATTATTATTATTTTCGCGATGGTGGTTGCAACTTAACATCGAAACAATAAAAATTATAAGGGTTGCAATCTTGAACGTTCAATTAATAGCTTGGGGCGGGGCGGTTAAGATCATATGGCTTGTAATTATGAACGTTCAAGTATCGTTTGGGGTGGGCAAATGAATTCAAACAACAGGGGAAGCAGTAACTTTTTTATTTTTTTGTTTGGGGCTTAGTTACTGCATAAATATTATTATTATTATTTTCGCGATGGTGGTTGCAACTTAACATCGAAACAATAAAAATTATAAGGGTTGCAATCTTGAACGTTCAATTAATAACTTGAAGCGGGGCGGCTAAGATCAAATGGCTTGTAATTATGAAGGTTCAAATATCGTTTGGGGTGGGCAAATGAATTCAAACAACAGGGGAAGCAGTAACTTTTTTATTTTTTTTTGGTTTGGAGTTTATAGTTACTGCATAAATATTATTATTATTATCGCGATGGTGATTGCAACTAAACATCGAAACAATAAAAATTATAAGGGTTGCAATCTTGAACGTTCAATTAATAGCTTGGGGCGGGGCGGTTAAGATCATATGGCTTGTAATTATGAACGTTCAAGTATCGTTTGGGGTGGGCAAATGAATTCAAACAACAGGGGAAGCAGTAACTTTTTTATTTTTTTGTTTGGGGCTTAGTTACTGCATAAATATTATTATTATTATTTTCGCGATGGTGGTTGCAACTTAACATCGAAACAATAAAAATTATAAGGGTTGCAATCTTGAACGTTCAATTAATAACTTGAAGCGGGGCGGTTAAGATCAAATGGCTTGTAATTATGAAGGTTCAAATATCGTTTGGGGTGGGCAAATGAATTCAAACAACAGGGAAGCAGTAACTTTTTATTTTTTGTTTGGGGCTTAGTTACTGCATAAATATTATTATTATTATTTTCGCGATGGTGGTTGCAACTTAACATCGAAACAATAAAAATTATAAGGGTTGCAATCTTGAACGTTCAATTAATAACTTGAAGCGGGGCGGTTAAGATCAAATGGCTTGTAATTATGAAGGTTCAAATATCGTTTGGGGTGGGCAAATGAATTCAAACAACAGGGGAAGCAGTAACTTTTTTACTTTTTTTGTTTGGGGCTTAGTTACTGCATAAATATTATTATTATTATTTTCGCGATGGTGGTTGCAACTTAACATCGAAACAATAAAAATTATAAGGGTTGCAATCTTGAACGTTCAATTAATAACTTGAAGCGGGGCGGTTAAGATCAAATGGCTTGTAATTATGAAGGTTCAAATATCGTTTGGGGTGGGCAAATGAATTCAAACAACAGGGGAAGCAGTAACTTTTTTATTTTTTTGTTTGGGGCTTAGTTACTGCATAAATATTATTATTATTATTTTCGCGATGGTGATTGCAACTTAACATCGAAACAATAAAAATTATAAGGGTTGCAATCTTGAACGTTCAATTAATAGCTTGGGGCAGGGCGGTTAAGATCATATGGCTTGTAATTATGAACGTTCAAGTATCGTTTGGGGTGGGCAGTCGAATTCAAATAACAGGGGAAGCATTAACTTTTTTATTTTTTTGTTTGGGGCTTAGTTACTGCATAAATATTATTATTATTATTTTCGCGATGGTGATTGCAACTTAACATCGAAACAATAAAAATTATAAGGGTTGCAATCTTGAACGTTCAATTAATAACTTGAAGCGGGGCGGATAAGCTCAAATGGCTTGTAATTATGAGGGTTCAAGGATCGTTTGGGGTGGGCAAATGAATTCAAACAACAGGGGAAGCAGTAACGTTTTTATTTTTTGTTTGGGGCTTAGTTACTGCATAAATATTATTATTATTATTTTCGCGATGGTGGTTGCAACTTAACATCGAAACAATAAAAATTATAAGGGTTGCAATCTTGAACGTTCAATTAATAACTTGAAGCGGGGCGGTTAAGATCAAATGGCTTGTAATTATGAAGGTTCAAGTATCGTTTGGGGTGGGCAAATGAATTCAAACAACAGGGGAAGCAGTAACTTTTTTATTTTTTTGTTTGGGGCTTAGTTACTGCATAAATATTATTATTATTATTTTCGCGATGGTGGTTGCAACTTAACATCGAAACAATAAAAATTATAAGGGTTGCAATCTTGAACGTTCAATTAATAGCTTGGGGCGGGGCGGTTAAGATCATATGGCTTGTAATTATGAACGTTCAAGTATCGTTTGGGGTGGGCAAATGAATTCAAACAACAGGGGAAGCAGTAACTTTTTTATTTTTTGTTTGAGGCTTAGTTACTGCATAAATATTATTATTATTATTTTCGCGATGGTGGTTGCAACTTAACATCGAAACAATAAAAATTATAAGGGTTGCAATCTTGAACGTTCAATTAATAACTTGAAGCGGGGCGGCTAAGATCAAATGGCTTGTAATTATGAAGGTTCAAATATCGTTTGGGGTGGGCAAATGAATTCAAACAACAGGGAAGCAGTAACTTTTATTTTTTTGGTTTGGAGTTTATAGTTACTGCATAAATATTATTATTATTATCGCGATGGTGATTGCAACTAAACATCGAAACAATAAAAATTATAAGGGTTGCAATCTTGAACGTTCAATTAATAGCTTGGGGCGGGGCGGTTAAGATCATATGGCTTGTAATTATGAACGTTCAAGTATCGTTTGGGGTGGGCAAATGAATTCAAACAACAGGGGAAGCAGTAACTTTTTATTTTTTGTTTGGGGCTTAGTTACTGCATAAATATTATTATTATTATTTTCGCGATGGTGGTTGCAACTTAACATCGAAACAATAAAAATTATAAGGGTTGCAATCTTGAACGTTCAATTAATAACTTGAAGCGGGGCGGTTAAGATCAAATGGCTTGTAATTATGAAGGTTCAAATATCGTTTGGGGTGGGCAAATGAATTCAAACAACAGGGGAAGCAGTAACTTTTTTATTTTTTTGTTTGGGGCTTAGTTACTGCATAAATATTATTATTATTATTTTCGCGATGGTGGTTGCAACTTAACATCGAAACAATAAAAATTATAAGGGTTGCAATCTTGAACGTTCAATTAATAACTTGAAGCGGGGCGGTTAAGATCAAATGGCTTGTAATTATGAAGGTTCAAATATCGTTTGGGGTGGGCAAATGAATTCAAACAACAGAAGAAACAGTAACTTTTTTATTTTTTTTTGGTTTGGAGTTTATAGTTACTGCATAAATATTATTATTATTATCGCGATGGTGATTGCAACTAAACATCGAAACAATAAAAATTATAAGGGTTGCAATCTTGAACGTTCAATTAATAGCTTGGGGCGGGGCGGTTAAGATCATATGGCTTGTAATTATGAACGTTCAAGTATCGTTTGGGGTGGGCAAATGAATTCAAACAACAGGGGAAGCAGTAACTTTTTTATTTTTTTGTTTGGGGCTTAGTTACTGCATAAATATTATTATTATTATTTTCGCGATGGTGGTTGCAACTTAACATCGAAACAATAAAAATTATAAGGGTTGCAATCTTGAACGTTCAATTAATAGCTTGGGGCGGGGCGGTTAAGATCATATGGCTTGTAATTATGAACGTTCAAGTATCGTTTGGGGTGGGCAAATGAATTCAAACAACAGGGGAAGCAGTAACTTTTTTATTTTTTTGTTTGGGGCTTAGTTACTGCATAAATATTATTATTATTATTTTCGCGATGGTGGTTGCAACTTAACATCGAAACAATAAAAATTATAAGGGTTGCAATCTTGAACGTTCAATTAATAACTTGAAGCGGGGCGGCTAAGATCAAATGGCTTGTAATTATGAAGGTTCAAATATCGTTTGGGGTGGGCAAATGAATTCAAACAACAGGAGGCAGTAACTTTTTTATTTTTTTTTGGTTTGGAGTTTATAGTTACTGCATAAATATTATTATTATTATCGCGATGGTGATTGCAACTAAACATCGAAACAATAAAAATTATAAGGGTTGCAATCTTGAACGTTCAATTAATAGCTTGGGGCGGGGCGGTTAAGATCATATGGCTTGTAATTATGAACGTTCAAGTATCGTTTGGGGTGGGCAAATGAATTCAAACAACAGGGGAAGCAGTAACTTTTTTATTTTTTTGTTTGGGGCTTAGTTACTGCATAAATATTATTATTATTATTTTCGCGATGGTGGTTGCAACTTAACATCGAAACAATAAAAATTATAAGGGTTGCAATCTTGAACGTTCAATTAATAGCTTGGGGCGGGGCGGTTAAGATCATATGGCTTGTAATTATGAACGTTCAAGTATCGTTTGGGGTGGGCAAATGAATTCAAACAACAGGGGAAGCAGTAACTTTTTTATTTTTTTTTGGTTTGGAGTTTATAGTTACTGCATAAATATTATTATTATTATCGCGATGGTGATTGCAACTAAACATCGAAACAATAAAAATTATAAGGGTTGCAATCTTGAACGTTCAATTAATAGCTTGGGGCGGGGCGGTTAAGATCATATGGCTTGTAATTATGAACGTTCAAGTATCGTTTGGGGTGGGCAAATGAATTCAAACAACAGGGGAAGCAGTAACTTTTTTATTTTTTTGTTTGGGGCTTAGTTACTGCATAAATATTATTATTATTATTTTCGCGATGGTGGTTGCAACTTAACATCGAAACAATAAAAATTATAAGGGTTGCAATCTTGAACGTTCAATTAATAACTTGAAGCGGGGCGGTTAAGATCAAATGGCTTGTAATTATGAAGGTTCAAATATCGTTTGGGGTGGGCAAATGAATTCAAACAACAGGGGAAGCAGTAACTTTTTATTTTTTGTTTGGGGCTTAGTTACTGCATAAATATTATTATTATTATTTTCGCGATGGTGGTTGCAACTTAACATCGAAACAATAAAAATTATAAGGGTTGCAATCTTGAACGTTCAATTAATAACTTGAAGCGGGGCGGTTAAGATCAAATGGCTTGTAATTATGAAGGTTCAAGTATCGTTTGGGGTGGGCAAATGAATTCAAACAACAGGGGGAGCAGTAACGTTTTTATTTATTTGTTTGGGGCTTAGTTACTGCATAAATATTATTATTATTATTTTCGCGATGGTGGTTGCAACTTAACATCGAAACAATAAAAATTATAAGGGTTGCAATCTTGAACGTTCAATTAATAGCTTGGGGCGGGGCGGTTAAGATCATATGGCTTGTAATTATGAACGTTCAAGTATCGTTTGGGGTGGGCAAATGAATTCAAACAACAGGGGAAGCAGTAACTTTTTTATTTTTTGTTTGGGGCTTAGTTACTGCATAAATATTATTATTATTATTTTCGCGATGGTGGTTTGCAACTTAACATCGAAACAATAAAAATTATAAGGGTTGCAATCTTGAACGTTCAATTAATAACTTGAAGCGGGGCGGCTAAGATCAAATGGCTTGTAATTATGAAGGTTCAAATATCGTTTGGGGTGGGCAAATGAATTCAAACAACAGGAAGCAGTAACTTTTTATTTTTTTGGTTTGGAGTTTATAGTTACTGCATAAATATTATTATTATTATCGCGATGGTGATTGCAACTAAACATCGAAACAATAAAAATTATAAGGGTTGCAATCTTGAACGTTCAATTAATAGCTTGGGGCGGGGCGGTTAAGATCATATGGCTTGTAATTATGAACGTTCAAGTATCGTTTGGGGTGGGCAAATGAATTCAAACAACAGGGGAAGCAGTAACTTTTTTATTTTTTTGTTTGGGGCTTAGTTACTGCATAAATATTATTATTATTATTTTCGCGATGGTGGTTGCAACTTAACATCGAAACAATAAAAATTATAAGGGTTGCAATCTTGAACGTTCAATTAATAACTTGAAGCGGGGCGGTTAAGATCAAATGGCTTGTAATTATGAAGGTTCAAATATCGTTTGGGGTGGGCAAATGAATTCAAACAACAGGGGAAGCAGTAACTTTTTTATTTTTTTGTTTGGGGCTTAGTTACTGCATAAATATTATTATTATTATTTTCGCGATGGTGGTTGCAACTTAACATCGAAACAATAAAAATTATAAGGGTTGCAATCTTGAACGTTCAATTAATAACTTGAAGCGGGGCGGTTAAGATCAAATGGCTTGTAATTATGAAGGTTCAAATATCGTTTGGGGTGGGCAAATGAATTCAAACAACAGAAGAAACAGTAACTTTTATTTTTTTTTGGTTTGGAGTTTATAGTTACTGCATAAATATTATTATTATTATCGCGATGGTGATTGCAACTAAACATCGAAACAATAAAAATTATAAGGGTTGCAATCTTGAACGTTCAATTAATAGCTTGGGGCGGGGCGGTTAAGATCATATGGCTTGTAATTATGAACGTTCAAGAAGTATCGTTTGGGGTGGGCAAATGAATTCAAACAACAGGGGAAGCAGTAACTTTTTTATTTTTTTGTTTGGGGCTTAGTTACTGCATAAATATTATTATTATTATTTTCGCGATGGTGGTTGCAACTTAACATCGAAACAATAAAAATTATAAGGGTTGCAATCTTGAACGTTCAATTAATAGCTTGGGGCGGGGCGGTTAAGATCATATGGCTTGTAATTATGAACGTTCAAGTATCGTTTGGGGTGGGCAAATGAATTCAAACAACAGGGAAGCAGTAACTTTTTATTTTTTGTTTGGGGGCTTGAGTTACTGCATAAATATTATTATTATTATTTTCGCGATGGTGGTTGCAACTTAACATCGAAACAATAAAAATTATAAGGGTTGCAATCTTGAACGTTCAATTAATAACTTGAAGCGGGGCGGCTAAGATCAAATGGCTTGTAATTATGAAGGTTCAAATATCGTTTGGGGTGGGCAAATGAATTCAAACAACAGGGAAGCAGTAACTTTTTATTTTTTTGGTTTGGAGTTTATAGTTACTGCATAAATATTATTATTATTATCGCGATGGTGATTGCAACTAAACATCGAAACAATAAAAATTATAAGGGTTGCAATCTTGAACGTTCAATTAATAGCTTGGGGCGGGGCAGTTAAGATCATATGGCTTGTAATTATGAACGTTCAAGTATCGTTTGGGGTGGGCAAATGAATTCAAACAACAGGGAAGCAGTAACTTTTTTATTTTTGTTTGGGGCTTAGTTACTGCATAAATATTATTATTATTATTTTCGCGATGGTGGTTGCAACTTAACATCGAAACAATAAAAATTATAAGGGTTGCAATCTTGAACGTTCAATTAATAGCTTGGGGCGGGGCGGTTAAGATCATATGGCTTGTAATTATGAACGTTCAAGTATCGTTTGGGGTGGGCAAATGAATTCAAACAACAGGGGAAGCAGTAACTTTTTTATTTTTTTGTTTGGGGCTTAGTTACTGCATAAATATTATTATTATTATTTTCGCGATGGTAGTTGCAACTTAACATCGAAACAATAAAAATTATAAGGGTTGCAATCTTGAACGTTCAATTAATAACTTGAAGCGGGGCGGTTAAGATCAAATGGCTTGTAATTATGAAGGTTCAAATATCGTTTGGGGTGGGCAAATGAATTCAAACAACAGGGGAAGCAGTAACTTTTTTATTTTTTTTTGGTTTGGAGTTTATAGTTACTGCATAAATATTATTATTATTATCGCGATGGTGATTGCAACTAAACATCGAAACAATAAAAATTATAAGGGTTGCAATCTTGAACGTTCAATTAATAGCTTGGGGCAGGGCGGTTAAGATCATATGGCTTGTAATTATGAACGTTCAAGTATCGTTTGGGGTGGGCAGTCGAATTCAAATAACAGGGGAAGCATTAACTTTTTTATTTTTTTGTTTGGGGCTTAGTTACTGCATAAATATTATTATTATTATTTTCGCGATGGTGGTTGCAACTTAACATCGAAACAATAAAAATTATAAGGGTTGCAATCTTGAACGTTCAATTAATAACTTGAAGCGGGGCGGTTAAGATCAAATGGCTTGTAATTATGAAGGTTCAAATATCGTTTGGGGTGGGCAAATGAATTCAAACAACAGGGGAAGCAGTAACTTTTTTATTTTTTTTTGGTTTGGAGTTTATAGTTACTGCATAAATATTATTATTATTATCGCGATGGTGATTGCAACTAAACATCGAAACAATAAAAATTATAAGGGTTGCAATCTTGAACGTTCAATTAATAGCTTGGGGCAGGGCGGTTAAGATCATATGGCTTGTAATTATGAACGTTCAAGTATCGTTTGGGGTGGGCAAATGAATTCAAACAACAGGGAAGCAGTAACTTTTTATTTTTTTGTTTGGGGCTTAGTTACTGCATAAATATTATTATTATTATTTTCGCGATGGTGGTTGCAACTTAACATCGAAACAATAAAAATTATAAGGGTTGCAATCTTGAACGTTCAATTAATAACTTGAAGCGGGGCGGTTAAGATCAAATGGCTTGTAATTATGAAGGTTCAAATATCGTTTGGGATGGGCAAATGAATTCAAACAACAGGGGAAGCAGTAACTTTTTTATTTTTTTTTGGTTTGGAGTTTATAGTTACTGCATAAATATTATTATTATTATCGCGATGGTGATTGCAACTAAACATCGAAACAATAAAAATTATAAGGGTTGCAATCTTGAACGTTCAATTAATAGCTTGGGGCGGGGCGGTTAAGATCATATGCCTTGTAATTATGAACGTTCAAGTATCGTTTGGGGTGGGCAGTCGAATTCAAATAACAGGGGAAGTATTAACTTTTTTATTTTTTTGTTTGGGGCTTAGTTACTGCATAAATATTATTATTATTATTATTTTCGCGATGGTGGTTGCAACTTAACATCGAAACAATAAAAATTATAAGGGTTGCAATCTTGAACGTTCAATTAATAGCTTGGGGCGGGGCGGTTAAGATCATATGGCTTGTAATTATGAACGTTCAAGTATCGTTTGGGGTAGGCAAATGAATTCAAACAACAGGGGAAGCAGTAACTTTTTCATTTTTTTGTTTGGGGCTTAGTTACTGCATAAATATTATTATTATTATTTTCGCGATGGTGATTGCAACTTAACATCGAAACAATAAAAATTATAAGGGTTGCAATCTTGAACGTTCAATTAATAACTTGGAAGCGGGGCGGCTAAGATCAAATGGCTTGTAATTATGAAGGTTCAAATATCGTTTGGGGTGGGCAAATGAATTCAAACAACAGGGGAAGCAGTAATCTCTTTTATTTTTTTTTTTGGTTTTGGAGTTTATAGTTACTGCATAAATATTATTATTATTATCGCGATGGTGATTGCAACTAAACATCGGAACAATAAAAATTATAAGGGTTGCAATCTTGAACGGTCAATTAATAGCTGGGGGCGCGCGGCTAAGATCTTATGGCTTGTACTTATGAACGTTCAAGTCTCGTTTGGGGAGGTCAAATTAATTGAAACACCAGGGGACGCAGTAACTTTTTTATTTTTTTGTTTGGGGCTTAGTTACTGCATAAATATTATTATTATTATTTTCGCGATGGTGGTTGCAACTTAACATCGAAACAATAAAAATTATAAGGGTTGCAATCTTGAACGTTCAATTAATAACTTGAAGCGGGGCGGTTAAGATCAAATGGCTTGTAATTATGAAGGTTCAAATATCGTTTGGGGTGGGCAAATGAATTCAAACAACAGGGGAAGCAGTAACTTTTTTATTTTTTTTTGGTTTGGAGTTTATAGTTACTGCATAAATATTATTATTATTATCGCGATGGTGATTGCAACTAAACATCGAAACAATAAAAATTATAAGGGTTGAAATCTTGAACGTTCAATTAATAGCTTGGGGCGGGGCGGTTAAGATCATATGGCTTGTAATTATGAACGTTCAAGTATCGTTTGGGGTGGGCAAATGAATTCAAACAACAGGGGAAGCAGTAACTTT